>JAUMJL010000283.1:0-1200000 GCA_033558185.1 Dromococcyx pavoninus | reverse complement strand
GGAGCACAGGCTGAGGCATTACCTTGAAGCTGTAAATCTATTTGAGGGAATACTGTTTAATTAGGGCACTGTTTTGATATTCCCTGCACTGTTTTTTAGCAACTAGTCATGACCTGATGTTAGTCATTCAGATCAGGATATTCTTCCACATAGATACACTGAGGTTATATGATATGCAGCTAAGTAATGCACATTAAAGTTCAAACATTGTGATAATAAATTAATGATCAAGTTATCCACATCAAGGAGACCTTGACCTGGTAGTTTTAATAGAGACAACTTGCCTTTTGCCATGGCCGCCATGCAGACGGCTGTGCTTATGTGCTTTTTCCTAATGATCTTAAAGTAGTACTTTGCCTAGAGATCACTATTTCTCCTTCATGTGTCCCAGACAAAATCTTGATCATTAAACCCCACTCTTTAGTCAAATGCCTTCTGGATATCAAGATTTAAAGTATACAGAATATGCTTCAAAAGTCAGTATCCTGCCAAAATATAGCAGATACTGACTTCTGCAATCTTTTCTATAAAGCAACATCTTGACCAATGTGTTTAAAAATCAATAGCAAGAAAGAAGTGGTGCTTTTCCTAGCCACTGATGACCTTTCGTCAAGAGAGTTATTGCCTTCCCTTGTCTACTCAAGATAATGTCATGTTCGCTCCTCTCCCGCTCTCCCCCCCACACCATTTCCTTTAAAACCAGTTGATATCGCTGTTACCCTTGTTTCTTTCTTTTTCTTCTTGTACATGCAGTCTTGCAGTATAGGCTATCTTATCTCTCTTTTATGTGCAGAAGAGAAACCTTGAATAAGAAAGGATTAAAAAGCCTGGCCTTCTGTTAATCTAGTTCCATGAATTTAAATCTGTTTATACTGGTGGGGTCTGCAGCACAACATATCCGCTATGTGTTATAAAGACTTTGCTCATCTTGCTCCTCACTTTGTAATCTGTATTTTGAGAACTAGCACTTTGCCACTATCAAGGAACTTTGTTTAAACAGGGAAACACGATTTATTTTGAAAGCTAACAGCATGTGATATTCAGCACTAAACTGTCTAAGAGGGAATAGTTTATCTATTATTCTAAGTTTTAGAAACAAAGAAAGATATTATTCGTATTTTCTTAAAGTAGCCCATTGTGCAATTCTCACATGATGATGCCTGAGTCGCCCAGAGGGGTGGAGCACCTCCCCTGCAAGGACAGGCTGACAGTTGGGCTTGTTAAGCCCAGAGAAGAGAAGGCTCCAGGGAGACCTTGTAGCAGCCTTCCAGCACTTACACGGGGCCTACTGGAAATCTGGGGAGGGGGTCTTTATCAGGGAGTACAGAGATAGGATGAGGAGTAATGGTTTTAAGGTGAAAGACGGTAGATTTAGGTTAGACGATATTAGGAAGGAATTTTTTCTGTGAGAGTGGTGAGGCACTGGAACAGAATGGCGAGAGTAGTCATGGAAGCCTCATCCCTGGAAGAGTTCAAGGGCGGGTTGGATGAGGCTTTGAGCAACCTGACCTAGTGGAAGGTGTTCCTATCCATGTCAGGGGTGTTGGAAGTAGGTGACCTTTAAGGTCCCTTCCAACTCAATCCATTCTATGATTCGATGTTTCTACGATTCTCCAAAATAGCAAAATAATAGCATCTAATTACACTGGGATACACTGAACTCCCAGCATACTTGTTTAATCAAAACTAATGTTGTATCTGCAGAAGTTTTTTAACCATGTGTTGTAACTACAGTATGTCATATAATATGTTATTAAACACAATTTAGAAAGTAGTATAGAAACATATTTTGTATAGAACAATGATATTTTAACCCACATATATTTCTATATTACCAGCCTGCTACAGAAAATGAAAAACTACATATGACCATATTACCTAATGTTTTATCTCCTCCTATTTTCAAATTCAGCTTTGGCATCTTTCAACTTTCAACTGCTAACTGCTCAGTATAGTATTGAAGTTACCCCAAAACCTATTATATAATTTATTCATATAATTTGTTTCAGCAATATGCTGAGTGTTGTTTGAAGTGCAATGATAAAAACAACTCTCAACACAAATTATTTACAGTCTAGATAGAGGCATGGTCCAATTCCCTCACAGTTTAAAAGCTCAAGACACAAACAGCCTTTTAAAATGTTAAGGATCACACTTCCAGAAATTTCACTCAGTGCTAGCAAAATGAGAGTGCATCTTTTGCCCAAAATCTTTATCGTGGACAGGAGTGTTACATGGGCTTATGTTTCCCTCTGTCTATCTGACTTCTGCAGGCACCCTCAGTCTCTTGCTGATCTGGACAAATGTGATTTCGACTGTAATCCACCTCATGTCCAATTGCAATCCACCTCATGTCCAGTTCTTGTGTACTGGAGTGCAGAAGTTTGACTGCTCAGAAGAGAGGCAAGGGACCTTCTCCGTTGCTTACACCAGTGAGGAAAAAAATGTGTAAACTGTGAGGGGAAAGGACAGTCTACCTCAGAAAAGGAGTCTTCCAAAAAGCACAATGAATTATGTAAAATGCAATAACACGGTGTTCATTATTTAAAACATTAAGAAAAAAGGAGTTGCTTCAACAATTTACTTACATTAGACATTTCTAAAATATATGCTGTCCCAACCAGATGTCTGATGAGCTGCAATCTCAGGACCTGTCTCTATTACCAGCTGTGCAGGGGCGATCGTGTCTAACATGTAGCAAATCTGAAGCAGATGACACAGAGTTGATTACTGCGGGGTAGCTTAAACAGGTTATGGTACCTCAAAAACAAGCCTAATAGCAAGCAGAACATTGCATGAAGCAAAGCTTCAGGATCACTGCTGCTTTATTCTTACATGAACTAAGCGTCAGCTGGCACTCACCAGCTATCTCTCTCTCCAAACAATGTTTAATTTATTGAATTGTTTCATTTATCACAACCACAAGGGTACTCTAAAGCTTGAAACATGCTATGTCACTAAGAAATGTATGCTCAGAGAGGGTGAACTCTCCTGCTGTTGCTGTCATTACTACGATCATTAAATAAGATTGTACAAGTTTTAATTGTTCCCCTAATTATTGCATCATGTCTTCTTTGGGTTAGGACAGAATGCTTTATGGGCTAGTCACTGTTCCAAGAAGTTTCAGAAATTAATCATCCGCTGTCTCACTGTGGTCTGAGGACACTGACCCCAAGGAAAACAAACCACAAATCATCTCTTCATCAAGATGTGATACTGCTGAGCTGTACGGTTCTGATTGCCCATTTACTCATAGGAGAAGTGGGCCTGACTCCACTGGCAGTACTAGGGACATAGTCTTCCACTTTGGAAAGACCACTAAACACTATCCCAACATCTGCCCCTTGTCTTTGGCCCACCAAGAAAGAGAACCCAAAGGTTAGTTTTCTTGAGGACACTGCCCAAAAGCTGAAGACAAGACCATATTGTTTTTAGATGGTAGCTTTCCAGAGGGAGTCGGCACGGGTTTTGTGTTGCCTCAAAATGAGTTGCTCTAAAACAGTCCCATGGAATCCAGGCAATGTAAACCTTTCCTGTCCCCAGCACATGCCAGCATTCACAGCTGCTGAGATGTGGGCATACTCCTGCATCCCAAAAATAAATTGTGACCATAGTCAATATGCCCAGCCCTGCACTCGTGGCTGCAACTGTCTTAGAGGCCAGCTGTGGAGAATGCAAGGCACTTAGACGATTAGGAAATGCTGGCTATAGAAGGGAAGAGAACACCGCAAAATGTTTGCCATAGCTTGTGAGCTGAGAAGCCAGGGAGACAATAGATACAAGTTAAGCCAGGACAAGAGCTGAGGTGGACAGAAGAAAGGGGTTTTGGAGGGCAGAAAGCACTCGTGCATTGAACTACCTCCAAACCATTGCCCATATCTTCTCTGGGTGGCTTTGATGGTTTGCACTGAATTACACCACCCAGAGGCTCTGACTTACAGGATCGGGTTTATTGTCAAGGTTTGTGAGATAATCTCTTAGTGCTTACAAGAGGTGAGAGAAGAGTGGGAGAGTGGCAAACCACTCCAGCCATGCAAAGTGCCAGGTAATGTAAAATGCCCACTGGAGTGACCCATCACCTCTAATGGGGACAGTCTAGTGACTTTGATCACCATGAAACTTGATCACAATGGAACTTGGGAGAAATACAAAAAAACAATGAATAGTGATTTCAAATGGGCATGGTTCAAACTATGGATTTGGTTAAGAACAACGCTGTATCTTGAAGAACATTTTCACTGCAGGAAAAAGAAATCATGCCCACAGTTCAGTGTTCAGCCTTTACTGTCCTTCTGATCAGTGGGATGATTGCCAGGCTCATATTCTATAGAGATGAGCTAGATCTGCTCAGCACCTTGCAGAGGCAGATTCTGTGGCTATTTATAAGAAATGCTTGCATTTAGTCATGAACTTAACCACTAGCTGAAAGAACATTGCAGTCTGCCATAGTCCCAAATGAGTCAGATAAAAATGAGAGCAAAGGAAGATGTTTTAGTGGAATTAACTGATTTTAAATTCTTGGTTCATCAAAAGGAAGGAAATATGTATAAAATACAGCATATAAAAATAATATATCCTACAAAAATAACCTAGACACCTTTTGTAAAAGACAAGTTGTTTAATTATAACCTAATGCTGCTCAGAATACATTCTCCTATCTTTATTACTGTGATGCTTGGAGCTGAGGATTTGCAGTTATACTTTTAAATTTTCATTTTGGGTGGAAGATAACTATTCGGAGAAGAAGCAGAAAAAAATGAGGTCAGGGAATTTAAGAGAAGACATCACACAGCAGCTTCCCTCCCAATCATGAAATAAATTAAGTAGAAGTTCCTCTACACTCAGTATTCACCTTTCAGAGCTGGGGATGAGAGTTACACCGACACAATCTGTCTTCCTACAAAGTAAAGAAAATGACAGGGGAGGTTGTGAATTGCTGACACAGTCTGTAACTTGCTGCTCAGAAAAAACGTCATGGTTGAAATGTGCTGGATAGAGATCATCGAAGGGACAATTAGACAGTTTATGAACTGCCCGAAATGTTCTATGATGTACCCCCTTTCACATGTGCTCTGTTGTCTGAATTCTCCCATTGTCTAACCACATAAAGTACTGCTTCTTTTTCCCCCATACCTAGACTGTATAATCGGCAGCCAGTGAAAACTTTCTGAGAAAATAAACCAAACCTCCATTCCCAAACAACATAAGAACCGTTAAGAATAACCAAGGATCCAGAAGGAAAAATTTAATTTCACTGCACATGCATAAATCCATAGTCTGTTTAAATCATTACTTTTAACCACAATAACAAACTTAAAGCTATTTTTAAGTGAGAAGTCCCACATCCGAGTATGATATGTACTAAAGGGCAATGTCACTTGAGATGTGATGTGTAGAGTTATTTATGCATTTGGAAATCAAATATGGATCAGGAAAAATGGAGATATTCAAATTAACAGCAGCATCTGCCTATCTACCTGTCCATATTAGCACTTTATGCTCTAAAGTCCACTGCTGCTCAAACACTATGGCCCCTTGTTTCATGTTTGGTATTGTTGATAAGTTTGAGTTCACTCTTTATGTGCCTCAGGTTGCCTACTAGATGATCTGAAATAATTATACACTTATATAAGGAAAGGCATCAAACAAAACATCATTTTTTCAATTCACTTTCTGCCTTATTTGCCAGTCTCATACCGTTCCAATATCCTCACCAGTGCACCACGCCTCACCCCTGCCAGCCGCAGATGGAGTCTGGGTGTACAGACTTGGCCACCCCTTGGCAAGCAGAGCAGCCACCCATAGAGGTGCCGAGACCTGACTGCTTCCTTTCCTGCCACGACCACCCACAAGGATTCCCCAAAATAATAAGATAATTACACTGAGAAGGAAAAATCTGGCAGGGCTGCTACATTTTTACTATCCCTTAATAAAAGGGACTGTTCGATGTTCAGCCACATTGCCCCTTCTAGCGTAACTAGGTCAGTCCCCACCAGATCTGGCTTGTCTCTTTCTGCAGGCCCCATTTTAAGGGGAGCTTGCTGAGGTTTGGCTATCCATTTGGTTTTTGCTGGATGGTTAAAAGTCTTGGACCCATCATGACCAGCATCATAAAAGGCAGATATGAGCCAATTTGATGACAGAAACGCTGACCGCAAAAGAAAAAGAAAAGAAAGAAAAAGCTGGTCTCTTGCACTGTGTTTGCTTAGAGGATGCACAGCTTCTTCAGGCTCCTACCGACCTTACAAACAGGGCTTTTAATGAATTTCCACCATGAGGAATTCATGCACTGAAACACCTTAGCACCTGGAGATAACAAGTCAGGTTGATCAGCTCTATCTAACACAAGAGACAGAAACAAGAACGTAACATTGGCCATGCATAACACACTGTCCTGGCTGAAATGTAAGACTGCACAAAGCAGGAGGACATCCTGTGAGTCTTATGTTCACATGTGACATAGAATTATACAACTGTAATTTTTTTTTATAGTTCTGACAGATATAGCAATGAGTACACAGGACAAGATGGGTCATTAAGATTCTTCGCATTTGCACGTCATAGATGTTCTGCTCTGAAATTTCCAAAGATTATCCATTTCCTTCTAGACCATCTGCAATATTCTAGAACAAGCACAAATGCCTTTTAGTTAAAACCTAAAATAAAAGCTCAGATTCTGCAAGAGGCAAAACAAAGATGACCCTGATCATGGGGTTGAATTTCCAGCACAGATGCTCATCTTGGCGCCATGTCAGGAGGCTCTGAGCCTACCATGCAATTAGGCAAACTCTTACCCGTCACGTCCCAGCACTAGAACTCTCAATTGATTTGTGTCAGATGTAGATGATGCTCTCACCTTGCAGTCCAGCATTTCCTTCAAACTAAACAAAACTAAAATATGGCATTTTTCTCATTCTCCCCGCTGTAGCTTTAGGAAAGGTCAATTTCAAAGTGGGCAAGAGTAAATAGCACCATTTTTCTATTGCTCTAGATCTGGAAGCCACTCCGCTTCTGTGCTAAGCAGCTGAAGTGTCATTGGATGGTGTCTGAAACACAGAAGCTGGGAGCTGAACACAGCAAACTGGATTGGCAGGCAGCTTGGGAGATTTTGTCCCTTCCTAAACTGGGACAACACTGGAGAATACAATAGACATCCTATTTCCCTTAGCAATAATCATGTTCCCACGTAGGGGCAAAACTATTCAGCCCTTCAGCATTCATAGTTTATTCAGTGAAGAAACACATTATTGCCTCATAAAATGGGACACTTGTCTCATTGTCTGTTAAATATTAGCAACAGTACCATAGAAATGAACTGTGATAGTTTTATTATAGTAATGTTCTGGGTAAATCTTATTACAGTGTAGTGTGGATGTCAACAATCAGAAAGAAAGTATGAAATTTACATGAAAATTGAAGACTGATGTGATTTAGAAATACCTACACCCTTCTGGCACAGGTAACAATATTGAGTGCTTCTTCATCATTCAGTGCTGTACTGTAGAAATGGCAATGTTTATCACTTCTGAAGTATCTTTTTTTATCAGTAGCTATCAAAGCATTTGTCAATGACTGTAAAAGGCCTTTCCAGCGTGCTCCTGTAGCAGAGGAAGCCAAGGTACAGACCACCCCTGAGCTGGTTGCAGCAGCTTCAAGAAAAGCAGCACAGAAATAGGCCCAGCACCCTGACACCTGATCCTCAGCCCCGTCTTTTATCCACTTAACACTGCTTGCTATATAAGGGACAGCACGCCATGTCTACTGGCGATTTATATCCCATGAAAATCTCATTAGCTCTGCTGCCTGGCTGCTGAAATTTAGCAGCAGACTACACTAAACTGGTGTTCTGAGAGCCTTGCTTAAAAAAGTCACGTACTTTACGCTTCCTCACTTCAACTCGGGCAGGAACCCGCAGCACAGAAATACTACACCAAAGGCTGTTCCTGCCACTTTCGGATCCTGACCCTCAGCATCCCTGTTCCTTGTGGATAAGGCTCCAGAAGTCTCCAGATGAGGCTGGGAGTCTCCGGGATACAGGCTTTTTGGGGGGCTTTCCATTTGGTCCCTGGTTTAGCTGAGCTGGGAAATCTGCAAGAACAGTTTTTGTCTTACTGTTGTTTTATTCCCGTTTCCCAGCCTCATTGAAACAAAAGAGGAATAGGCAACATTTTTGGTGTCACAGATGAATAAGATTTTCCTGGAACAAATGAAAAGGTCAAATTTGGTTCCTGTCACAATTCCTGCACATTTCATGGGCCCTTGCCTAGGCGCAGCCGCTTTATGGTCAAAAGCCAGCCAATGCTTTTTTGTGCAGTTTTAGTCCTTTGTATAGCAATTCATTTTTTTTTACAAAAAAACCCCAAGCAAATAAAAGGTTTATGTTCATTTTGTGGACCCAAATCAGTAATTAATTCTATGGATATGGAAAACAGAAATCCTCAGGTTTTGGGGTTTCTTCATGTTTTTCAAATAATTCAAGAAAGAAACGCTTTCAGACTAGAGCAGAGGGGGATATCCTGGGCCAGGCTAAGCTGTCCTTAATGTGCTCTGCTCACTCCAGTGGTATCCAAATGGTGCAACCTAGAACACAGTAAAAATTGAGCAGGGAAATGGTTGCTTCAACTAAAATTTTTGTCAGTAATTCTGTGAATAAAAGAAAAAAATCATCCCAAATACTTGACTATAAATGTTACCTGTAGGCTACCTTCATACACTCTCTGTACGCTGTTTCCTTAAAAAAAAAGATATCGCTTTTAGAAATAATTCAGAGAAGTCTATATTTAATATTATTTCTATTTTTCATATGATTTAGTCTGTAATAAATTCAGACTCTGTCATACTATACATCTACCATACAGAGCTTGAGGAGTGAAAGAAAAATTGTGGTGAATAAGTTCTGCAAAGACAAAAGCTGCCTGCCGTAGGTTTTCCATACATAAATAACAGTCCTTAAAGGGAAGGAATATGATAAAGGATATGTAATTGCCTAGTCTCTATTTCTTGCTTTGCTAGAGTTTATACCTGTGTATAATCCCAGACTAAAGAGTGTGTGGGAATTAGAGTTAAAGAGGGAATTCCACAGTTAAGGAAGGACAGGTTTTGTAGAGGCATTTTTTTTTCTGGAGGAGTTAACGACACTTGGTATTTGAAGCTGATTAAGGGCTTGTCAGAGTCAGTTACAGGATAGATGCTCAGAGATTTTTTTACAATCATACGTGTCTGATAAACACAACTTGGGACTAGCCCAGGAGTTGACGGAATAATGAGAAGTTTTACAAATGTAAATGTAAATAAATAACCTTACAGCTGCTTGTAGGGTAGCAGATTTTGTTACTTGAGCTGTTTGTAAGGCTGCAGCATTTGTTCCTTTCAAATATTTATGTGATCTGAAATTGTAAGAGGTGGTCAGTTTACTTTGTTGGGGTTTTTTTTCTAATTGATCTTGAACGTTATTCTGTTAAACGTTTTCATTCATCTAGTCAGGTGCTACAATTGTGCAGCATAACGCAACATGATGAAGCCAGTGAATAATCAGAGCAAACAACTTGCAAAGTAACTATGGGCAGACACACTACTCACTTAAATCTGCTAGCTATTATTTTTTTTGCAACAAATGGCATTTACAGGCAAAAGTTGGAAAAATAACATGACTGGTGTACAGTCCAGAGAAAAAGACAGAATGTCACAGAAATTTATACAATGCTGCCTTCAATGATCTCAGTAGCTTTTCTTCCAATTTATGTTATTTATACATTATTTATACAATCTGGTCTTAAAGTAGAACAAAAACCCATCAAGTACATTTTGTACCTTACAGAATTTATTTTCTGTCATTAAGAAAAACAGTATTCAGAGATACTACAGTGTTTCAGATCATAAAGTTCGATTCTGAATTAATGAAGAGCATCTATCAATGTTAAATTTTACTTGAGTAGACAAATTTGAAAAGATTTTCTTTCCACACAAGATCCATGTTACATTTGACGCCAAGAAGGCCTCACACACACATCAAAAATGAACTTCTTTAATTTCTAAAAAAGCTGTTATTTAATAAGTTATTTATACATAATTAGGAAGGTGAAAAATGAGATATGAAGCTGAGGTCCTTGTAACTGCTCTGTGACTGAAAAACATAAACAAATAAAAAATAGAAGCAATGATCCAGTTCAGTTGTGTCTAATGGCAGATAATGTTGGTGATAAGTACTGTAATATGTTCTGCCTTCTTATCTGGAAAGACCACAAATAATGACTAACTACTGATAAAAATAACAATTGCCTTCACAGACTCGCTTTTTCCCCTCTAACTATGTGCAGACTCTGTGAACAAGAGCCCTGTGATTATGATGACTTCTGAGTAACTTATGTGTTGTCTTGGAATAAATGTTTAATTTATGACTGTGTTGATTACGCTGGCTGAAGGGGAGCACGCTTGGAGCTTCCAAACCCCCACCTCCTCTGCTTTTTCATCCTCCGATGTTCTATTTTCCCAGCAGTCCAGCTGTACTTTCCTCATACTGTGTGTATTGTCAGGATTATCTTCAGCAACGTGAACTATAAACACGCCTCACTGCAGTTCAGCTAACGGAGTGGCAGAAGGCCAAGAAGGAAAACGGTCCTCTTCATCTAAGAGGCATATCCATGCCTCTCTATTTAGCTTCTGGAGCAGTCGATGCAGCAAGTAGACAAAGAGTGTTCTGATTTTGTGAGTGACAATGACAAAGTAAAGCCCCAAAATAACAGAGAAGTTATGGGACACTCCTGGGTAATCCTGGGTGATGATGATGACCACAAGAGTTCCTTTTTTTTTTTTTTTTTTGATAGATTATGAGGGAAAGCAGAACTCAGGGAATTCAGTTTGCAGTTGCTATAAATTTGGGTAATGTAGTTCTTCCATGTCCTTGGTTCCTCACATGCAAATATGGAAAGCAAATCCTCCCACTGATTTGTAATGTGTCCTTTTAGCTAAGATGTCCAGTGCTGAGCTTACTGTTATGAAGTATTTTACTTTACTGAAGTCTGTCTGAAGAGTAAGGATGAAGTCCACAAAGGTACGAAATCACTTAGCACTTATGTGGAAAAATGACTGCCTTTAAAATTATTGGGTAGTAGAGGTCAAAGTGGGAATTAAGAACAAAAAGATTTCTCTATCTGCCTCTGCGGTGATACTGATATTACAAGGCATACCAGGACTAGCCCCTTATTAATAGAGAATAGTTGTCTGATTAATGGGCAGCACCAGATGGCATCAACGGAAGTGCCTTTTTGAGCTTTACTTAGCCATTCTTCAAAAATGCTTATTTCAGGCTGTGGTTAGTTTCTGTTCAGCAATGTATCACCTATAAAAGTATGCTCCCTCCACAAATTCCTCAAGTGCCAGGGAAGCAGCATTCAGAGTAGAGCATCTAATCCACCTCAACAGGAGCTGTCATGCACGCTCAGACTGTATTTTTACTTCCTTACATCACATGCGCTTACTTTACAGTCTGGTGAAGAAGAGAGAAGGGCTTCGTCTCCAGCCCTGGTTACTGATGTGCTGCACAGCCACGCAGAGGCTGGAGTCAGCAGTGTTGGAGCACGAGTGTGAGTTCTATCTCTAACAACACCCGGCATGTATCTAAACTTTAGACTGGATTAGAGGTCAAACTTCGTTTCTGTCTTTTTGTGACTTGGAGAGCCAATGTCCTCAGGCAAACAAGCTATTATGTTTTATTTCATCAGTTGGTGGAAAGCAGCTGTACTACTTAGCATAATTAACAAGGAGGTCAGACAGTAATACTTTGTATACAATAGTGTTATATGCAGCACTAAGACAAGTAATTGCCCATAAAAATGGTGTATTGTAAAAAGGGAGGGGAAAATCCTCCTCCCTAGAAGGAAAAAATCAAGAGTGCTGTACTTCCTTTTAGACATCGCTAAAACCATTCCCCCTTCAGGTCCTCTGAAGCCAGAAAATCATTTACTAAAATTATTTGGGAAGTAATCCACAGCAATATCCACTCCTGTTTATGGAAAGTTTGCAATTCACTGTGGCAAATATAAACAAAAAATACCCATATAAAAGGAAAGCAATTGCACACAGTGCTACCCATTCTGGCAGGTCCAAAGGTAATTTAAAAGATAATGCATTGATGTTCCAAACAGTTTCCTGTAAGATCTGTCACGGATAACTTTTGTTCAGCTTTTGCTTGACCACAAAATAATACATTTCTCCAGACAAGTGGAGGAAAAGCCATTGGTATGCACTTATTCATGATAAAATGTCCACTTCAATCATGCTAAAGTCAACCAAGGCCAGAACAGGAGGCACATTTTCAGAAGTACTGAGCAAGCTAACCCAACACTACTCACACTGAGCCACTCATCAGAAAATTAAGTGGGCTAGAGAAAATGGTAGGATGAATGGCATCCGTCTCAAGCTAAGTTTCAGTGTCTAATTTGTCTTCAGTCTTGCTTTGACAGAAATGCAGTGTGGCTTCTGAAGACCCCAAAGGTGATAAAATTGAGGATTCATGAGCACTGCGCCGAACAGATTATATTTAAGTCCAATGAAAGACCTCTGGTTCACTACCTTGAGCATCACCTCTTTTTACAGTAATGAGAGACCGTAACACAAAGTTTTTCTCAAATGGTCCTTTACTTAAGAAAGCTGTTTCTGTCTTTGCAGTAAACCAGTGACACCTGAAAACTGTTCTGCCAGAGTTCCGTATGTTGACTAGTAAAATGCTCATGCTCAAAGTTATTCAACAGAACTGGAGGGTGCCAGGCTCACAATATGTATGATGTAGGTTACAGCATGTATACAAAAATTATATACAGAGCCTTGCTCTGTGTGATCACTGTGGACTAAGTGCCAGGCAGCACCTTCATTTACATTTTCACAGATTTTAGTGAGGATGATCCCAGTGCAATATTGGTCTGTGCAGCTGATCTGAAAAGATCTCGTCCTGTGGAAAACTGTTAAAGTCAAATAGGAGAAAATATATTAATATATTAATATATTAATTCCTCTGGAACTGTCCATTTTATACATTTTGTTTGTATGTATCAGATGGTACTAATTGCACATGAAGCAAGCTTTCTAAAAATAAAGAATCTAGTCTGTAGGGGTGGTCATCCCATCCTAAGAACTTCATTGACTATAGAAGTAATTTAGACATGTATTTGGGATAAGACACCTAAACTCTGGGTGGTGGCAACTGAGAGGAATTTCCTCCATCACCTCAGTAATATTTTAGATACATACACATAAATAAGAACATTTACATATGTGTAATTATGCTATATATTTTAATATATTATACTATATATATCTTAGGTAGATATATCAACACTACTGAAATCCATATAACAAGCTATTTCCCATTTAGTATACTACTGCAAATACTGATATTCCTGGCAAAGCTTGTAATACATCTTTAATGTTTTTAAACATTTTTTCCCCTCTGATTCTTCTTTTAATGACCTGGTACTTAGAATTAATAAAATAAAATAAAATAAAATAAAATAAAATAAAATAAAATAAAATAAAATAAAATAAAATAAAATAAAATAAAATAAAATAAAATAAAATAAAATAAAATGTTAAATAGTCCTTACTGGCTTTGCAGAGGGCTGCAAAAATGTAAACCATTTTCTAGAGAAGCAGGAAGATTACTGCCTCCCTTTTTTTCACTTCCCTTCCTAGTGAGATTAAGCTAACTTTCCCTGGGCAGGTTTTTACTTTTGTTTTCACATCTGTATTATCAAGACTTTGTTTCAGCATGGCTGGGACATCACCTTGAATGGAAGGAGCATGTGGAAAGTAACATGCTTCTCATGATTTTCTTCATCAATATCTTACCTTGCAAATACACTTTCATTTCATGGCTGTTTTGGCATATCAGTGACTGACTTGAGGACTGTAGAAGGAAGCTAGAGCTTGTGTTGTGGTTTGTTTGTTGTTTTTTTTTCTGAAGCCTAGAATATTCATTAAAATCTTCAGGAGTGCTTTTCAGTGCATTGAAGAGACATGCTAATATTTTGACCTAAGACACAATGTTAATAATAACCTTATGGCTGGCTCTTGGACTCCCTCCTAACAGAGACAAATGCTACCCACACATTCCTTCACCCGATACACAGACAGTCATAGTTTGGCAATCAGCATGGTTCCAAGGACTACTGAGATAAATCAGAGAGAAGCACCACATTGCTTTATATAGACTAATAACTGGAAGCAAGTTGGGAATGCAATGAAACCCATAGGAAGGGATATATTTCTAATGAACGGCTCTTTGTCAAAGGTAACAGTAAGGAGCAAAAGTGACGGATGGCACAAGCAGAAGATGGAATGTAGGAGAACCAGGAAGGAATCTGAAGCCTAAACAGCCAAAGATATAAAGGCAATTTGTACATTCTCGGCTGATTCTGCCATCTCTGAGATGTGACTAAGGCAGAGACAACAACATCCCGCAGATATCTCGGGGAGAAAGAAAACGGTGCAGCGAAAAGAAGCAGAGTTTATAATTTCTAAACTAAAGGACAGTAGTGTCTATTTCTTTTTTAAAAAATTAAGCATAATTAACAGAGGAGCACTGCTGATTTTCAGAAGCAAATATCCTCCTGGCAGTATCAAAAATTGGTAATATATATGGGCAGTGTCCCTGCAAAAAAGCACAATGACCACATACGAAAAAAAAGAAAAAAACCAGATCATTCATTTGGCCCTTGCAGCATATGTGAACACATGAAAAGCTTAATTACCTGTCCTTAAATATAGAGCAATACAGAGTTGCATTTTTACCCATTTGCAATAATGCAAGACTAACAAAAAAGAGGGGGGGGGGGAAAGTATTGATTTTGTACAGAGATTTAATGTTTTGTTTACATCCATGCTTATTTGAGCCATTTTCTACTAGATTTTCCCTCCTCAGAATCAAAGACATATAAAACATAGACTGTAGTTTTATTGTGATAGCTGCTTCATTGATTTTGAAGCTGAAATAATGTACCACTAATGTTTCTATTGTAACCAGACTTGTCCAGAGTTTTACAATACTAATTAGTTTCACAGTTGTCTTGTTGTTTTCCTGTACTCCCCCCTCTGTCTGCTCATCACCATCTGCTGTCATCCACCGTAAGATCTTAAGAGAAGGACCATCTCTTTGTTCTGCCTTTCCACAGTGCTTCACAGAAATAGCTCATTATTGGAACCCAGGGCTGAAATTCCTAAACAGCATGGCAATAAATGTAGTGGACAAAAAGAATAATGAGTCTCAGAAAAGGTGGAGAAATGCCCAGCTCCTGGCCTTCAGATAGAATCTCCCATTTTCTGACTCTGCCTTTTGTTCCTGCGCCGTATCTGCCCTGCCCATTACAGGAATTGCTAGAAAAAGGAGTTAGATAAGAACACAGTGCTTGATCAGAATGCAGGCCCAGTATCGGAGGAAAAGGCAATGGTACATGTGGGAAAAGAAAAAGTGAATATCAGAAAAAGACTTCTATGAAACTTACACAAAGGTAGCAGGGAAACATCACCTTTGTCTGCAGTTGTACTGCAGACTCTGGGGGTTTTGTTCTCTTTTTAGCAAATTAGAAATAGATGAAAACACATTAGACACCAGAGTTACCCAATACTGAACATAGTTGGGCACAGTCGTTGTCTGCATACTGAAATGCAGCATTAGCCCTAGCTCTTCTCCTTCAGCACCTCCTTCTCTCACCTCTCCAAGAGTAGACAGTATCTTAATGATCAGTGGATGTTTCCTACTTTACTGCTCTTCTGTTCCGTATCTCCTGCAAGAGCTTTATGTTTGGCATTTATATGTACTAAGAACATAAGAGACTGGTTCATTCAGTGAAAGAACTGATTCCATAGGGACTACAAAACTAAAATACCATTTCAGTTGCTAAGTGAACAGGTGACCAGCCTTGGCACCTCTTCAGTTTAGCTTTATTGTAAATTCTTGTGGTTTGGGGTCAGGGAGGTTGCTTAGATTTTTATTTATATGAGAAATCGGAAAGAATATGATTTTTTTTTGTACTATGTAATAGGAAAGCTTAAACACAGTGGAGGCAGCTTAGTTCAAAGTCTTGGATTAGATGTGAAATGTGATTGGAATACTCTCAAAATCTGAAGTTTGTGTCTATTAGATATACAGTTGTTTCGGAGACAGTGTCTTGAACTTAAATGAATGAATTTTGGCACTTAAATAAGTCAACATAAAAGGGTGTAACTATATTCAGGAGGGCTGGTCTTTCAGAATTCTTTAAGAGACATCATTTTCATAGCTGTTCATCTTAAATTGTGGTGCATACTATTCAGTTGCTCATAAAACTCTTCTAAAGGAAATCCCATTTTCAAATAAGGCTGCACTTGTTAGTTATAAAGGTTTCTTAAGTTAGTTTGATTATACTTGATCAATTGTGACAAAGTTCATCATGTCAGTATGTTGCTTACACTCACAGTTTCCATCTTCAGCATTCTCTCATAACTTATAATACTTATTCTATACAGCACTATCAAGTACAGGACCATCCTGTTAAGTCTGCAATATCCTTTTAACCCTACAAAAATTTCTAAATGCATCAGTAATATAAAATATCACCTTTATAAATATTTATTTTTAATGTTCTGGGCATACACTTTTTAAATGGGTGTCCAAGTCTGCTCTATGATTTTAAAATTGTATGATCAATGAAGCAAGTTAAGACCTTGTTTTAAAAAAAACTAGGTATTATCTCTGCAACATGAACAGGCCGCCTTAATCTAGGAAATTGCAAAGTGATAGAGCAAATGCTGAAGTCATGATATTTAATTATTTAAAGTGACTTTAAAAGACCGAGATGACTACTCAGAATATGACAGTGTTCCCAGGGTAGTCCTTAGCAAGGGTAACACAGCAGTCCATTGTGCAGGGCAGCAATTAGGAGCGCCAGCACTGATTGACATCCTGGAGCGCATTGTTCTTTCCCAATTTCCAGGTCATTCCACCCAATGGGCAGATGCTGGGGAAGTCATGCTAGGGATTATCGGTTTGGGGATGGCACTTCAACAGATGACCATGGTTAACTGCAGGATTTTCACTTGTTTGGACTCTTTGCTGCAGGAAATAACTGCATCTGAGAGGAGAAGCTAACTGCGATGAACGCAAGTGTTTGGGGAGGTAATTGACAGTGTGCCTCTGGCACCTTAGGGGAGCCATCCGGGCTCACATTCCTTTCCCTCCTAACACCCTGTAATCACTGGGGTAAAGACTGTCATTACCTGCCCCCTGCAAAAATGTTCCCAGGACATGTCAACCATTTCACCTAATGCATATGGGTTTTTGAAAAACTTTAGGGCAGCAGTAAATGGCCCAGAAAATATCTGTGAGCAGTCCAACAGGCTATCTTCAGGCAGATTCCCAAGGAGCTGGAAAATTTAGGTACTCCCTGCTTCGTGCTGGTGATGCTAAGAGGTCAGTGCATTGCTCTTGGGGGGGGTGAGAAAGTAGGAATTGGATGTGAAAGGTATCCAAGTTATGCCACAGAGAGACCTGTTCGTAAAACAGATCTTTTGCTGGAAGGAGGGCCCCCGTGCAAGAGAGGTCAGCTGTACTGTATTGTAACACTCCTCGTGGAACAATTTTTGTTGGGAGATATCATAGAATCATAGAATGGTTCAGGTTGGAAGGGACCTTAAAGATCATCTAGATCCAAAACCGTTGCCATTGGCAGGCACACCTTCTATTAGATCAGGTTGTTCAAAGCCCCATCCAACCTGGCCTTGAACCCCTCTGGGGATAAGACTTCCATGACTTCTTTCCGGTGCCTCATGTCTGTCACAGTAAAAAAATTCTTCCTAATATCTAATCCAAACCTACCCTATTACAGCCTAAAACTATTTGCCCTCATCCTATCACTACACTCCCTGATATAAAACCCTCCTTGTCTTTCCTGTAGGCCCCCTTTAAGTACTGGGAGGCTGTTATAAGGTCTCCCCAGAGCCTTCTCTTCTCTAGTCTGAACCCCAACTCTCTCAGCCTGTCCTCATAGGGAAGGCACTCCTTGGAACATTTTCGTGGCCCTCCTCTGGACTCACTGGAACAGATCCATGTCCTTCCTGTGCTGAGGAATCCAGACTTGAATGCAGTACTCCATATCTCACAAGAGCAGAGTAGAAGGGGAGAATCTCACTACCCTTCCCCATCTGGGATATTTCTCTCTTCATTGCCTTTCTCTTGGACCAGACCAAATTACGGTCACCTGTGTATTCTTCTTCTCTTCCTTTGCCTCCCTTATTTACTCTCAACATGCAATCTGCTGTAAGCATTTCCTGGTACTAGCATAATGACACAGTATCACAGTATCATAAGATTGGAAAGGACCTCCGAGATCATCAAGTCCAACCTATATCCCAATACTAACACCAACACTAACACTATCATCTAAACCATGACACTCAGTGCCTCATCCAGTCTCCCCTTAAACACCTCCAGGGTCGGTGAATCCACCACCTCCCTGGGCAGCACATTCCAATGGCCAATCACCTTTTCAGTGAAGAACTTTTTCCTAACATCAAGTCTAAACTTTCCCTGATGAAGCTTGAGTCCATGCCCTCTAGTTCTGTCACTGGTCACCTGAGAGAAGAGACCAACCCCAGCCCGACTACAACCTCCTTTTAGGTAGTTGTAGAGAGCAATGAGGTCTCCGCTGACCTTTCTCTTCTTCAGACTAAACAGCCCCAACTCCCTCAGTCGTTCCTCATAGGGCTTGTTCTCCAGCCCCTTCACCATCTTCGTTGCCCTCCTCTGGACACACTCCAGCATCCTGACATCTTTCCCAAACTGGGGGGCCCAGAATTCTACACAGTATTCAAGATGAGGCCTGACGAGTGCCATGTACAGGGGGATGATAACTTCTCTGGTCCTGCTCGCCACACTATTCCTGATGCAGGCCAGAATGCCATTGGCCTTCTTGGCCACCTGGGCACATTGCTGGCTCATGTTGAGCTTCCTCTCAACCAGCACTCCCAGGTCCCTTTCTGCCTGACTCCTCTCCAGCCACTCTGTCCCCAGTCTATAGCTATGCATGGGAATGTTGTGTCCAAAATGAAGTACCCGACATTTGGACTTATTAAACATCATCCCATTAGAATTGGCCCATGTCTCCAGTCTGTCCAGGTCCCTCTGTAGGGCCATCCTACCCTGTAACAGATCAACCCTTCCTCCCAGCTTGGTATCATCTGCAATGACCATTGCCTCTGGGGCTGATTGACGGTGCGTGTGCTCTGGTTAACAGGCAGGGGTCTGCCTTAGCGTTGACCCTGCCTCAGACCCCTCCCTGGGTAAGCCAAGCTGGTTAGTAGTGCCTGCTCACACTGCCAAGGGATTACTTCTGTGTATTGCAGAAATAAAGAAAGCAGATCACATGGAGGCAGTATTCAGGAGCGCAGTGATCTGAACAAAGACCAGGAGTAGTGGCACATGGCTAATCTGACTGAGTCTCCAACTGAGATGTTGCTTTTAAGAAGAGAGTCCTTAGGTGGATAAGTGAGCTGGGGGACGCTGAGCTGGAGCAGAGAGGAGATATTCCCATTGCTGCCTGAGACAATAGAAAGACTGAGGATTTGAACTAGAAAAAGGACACTAAAAAGTTGGAAAAGGTTGGAAAAGGGCAATGAGAAGGGCTGAGAAAACTTTGCCATAGAGCAAAAGACATAAGGATGCTGATATTTCTAACTATGTAACAGTGAATGTAACACGTTATTGGTGCAACATACTGAAGAATATGGTCAAATCTAAATCACTTAATGTCTTTAAATCAAGCTGGCTATCAAAAATATGAGAGATAAAAAAGGACTTGCAACAATGAAAAATTATGTTTTATTTCCTGTGTGCAGAGTAATCAGGAGAGGTTTGTGCTGGCATCTCAGAGCCTAAACACACTCTTTGCAACATACTGTTCTTAGTTTAAAAAATACCTGCAAGCTGAGGAAAGCCCTTTTAAGAAAATATCTCCAACTTCAAGCCAAAGCTTACTTTTTGTGCCTGTATTTTGCAAATTTTTCCACTCAATGTACAATAGGTCATGAGGAAGCAGGGAAATATAGGATCAGGTTCCTATATGGGTATACACTGTGCAGTGATAATGTATTTACTTGCAGCAGATGGAATGAATATAGGAGAACATCTAATGTCGTAATTGATGCTAAAATCTAAGGCATTAACTAAATATGTGTTCTACTTAAGGAGTCAACTGATGAGTGACAATTAAAAATGATGTCTTTGTAATTATTCCAATTCGTATTTATGAAAGTAGACTGTGATTACATATTAAAATATGATTGAAGGTTTTATGACTCCTTATTCTTTCATGGTTAAAACGTTTGCAATTATTTCTCCCTCAGATTAGTGCAATGCATAGCGATATAAAGTACAACAGCGTAGGCTTGATTCTGCAGTCACTTAACACAGGTTTTATATTGGCATGTGGTGACTCCCTTAAGCAGAGCACTCCTCAGTTAGGGTGATTTGAATGGACAATTAAGCTCAGCATGCTGAATACTGCAAATTCAATGTGAACATCTGGGGATATATTTATGGATCAATGATTCATTTTTTTAAAATAATATTCGGTCAGGTTTGGAAAGTCTGCTGCAGCTGTAAGGGTGGAGATTTCTCCTTCCAGACAAAGCAGTGGGAAAAATCCTTTTCCTTCATAGGGAGCCAGATTAGCTCATTCACAGAAGTCAGAGTCCTCTCCCTCAATCTGCACGTGTCTAATGTATTTCTTTCAAAATTCTTAATTAGTATAGTAGATTCAAATTTTGCAAAAGGCTGCATACAGCTCAATTTGGATTAGGTTAGCTTGAAGTTGTAATTGATTACAATATCAAGAGACGTTCTAAACCCAAGTCTCCTACACTTCCGTAATGACTTCCTAAGACCTCAAACAGTGGAAAATTACCTTCTCTCACCAAGTTTTTGTAAACTCACAAATGCAGTCAAAATTATTTTTTCTTGTCCACTATGTCAGCACTGATAGTCCTCATTTTAATTTATTTTTCAGAAGTTGTATTGCGAATGTTCTTATCTAGGAATAAAAGTTTGATTTTTATATTACACCCAAGAGTTACAGGGTAGAGAAGAGAGACCTTCCTTCCTTTATTTAAATTTATTTTATGTTTTTATTTTATTTTTATTTTCTACTATGCATATCCTTTGCCTTTCTTTCATCCTCAGTACTCGCTGTGGATGTTCCATGGAACAAGAAGTGCATATCTTTGAGGAGGCAATAAACTCAAAGTAGTTGGTAATGTTGATTATTTTTTACTGCAACTCTGAAGAGAAAAAGAACAAAAAGTGTGTGTATGTATATATATTTACACATTTATATACACACACATTAAAGATAAATATTCAGAGAAGCTTTAAACCTAGTGCCAAGCTTGAGAAGCTGTTTTTCATACTGGAGTCTTTCCTAGCACCCAAGGCAAAGGACTCGCCACCTTTGGATGCAGAGCAGCAATGGGGCACCCTTTCCTGGGTGGAGAGGTTGGCCAAAAGCCTGCTTAATCTGTCTGGTTTTCTTCCTCTGGTATGATTACCAAGTCCCTCTTTCCAGTCTCCATGGGTCTCACCTCTTCTCCTATTTAAATCTGCTTGCATTTTGCAACAAAAATGCTACCATCTCCCCACCTTGAGCCTCTTTGCTGGCTCCCTGACTCTGCTAGACACTCGTGCCTGCTTCCGAGTGCTGCTGCAAAGAACCTTCTCTGCCTGCGCCCAGTCTTACACCCGGCCCAGCTCTCCTTACTCTTTCCAGATGCTACACAAGCATTTCTACATTTTCATGTTGTGTTTCTGTCTGGAAAACATCTTCTGTCTTCCAATCCATCAGCAGATATCAGACATTTCTTTTGTATTGATTCTCCCAGTCACCTGGTGCATTGCAATAGATCAGCTTTTCTATTTATCTTGTTCAATTAGTTTTTATGCTGCTCCAAACTGGATTTTAGCAGCCCATAATTTGTATTTAGAATTAGAAATATTTTTGTAAGCCATTTGAAAAACTAGGATATCAAGCTTCCAGATGGCATAAAATACTGGTTTCTGGATTTAGTACTTCTCAAGATAGAACCTGTTAAATTCATGCCTGACTGGAAGGGTGGAAAAAAAAGCAAGAGGGCAGTCTAAATACTGCATTTCTGGGTTTTGATTTCTTTTTCACTTCTTCTTCTTCCAAGTGGGTTTGTTACAGGTGACAGTTACATGGAAATAAGTAGAGAAAAGCAGGTTAATCAGTTCCTATATGCTGAAGAAGCATCTAGAATGTGGTTAGGACATGCATGGGAAAATAACCAGATGCTCAGAGCCTTCATGCTCCTCTTCATGTTAAACAAGATGAAATGGGTTGATGGAAGTGCTGACATTGTTATTAGTGACATTAGTTTTATTTACATCATAATGCAAAGTCACTAGTATAATCCTATTTATGATAAAGAGCTGTATAATTTAGTATTTCTTTAATTTGATATAGGTTAATGCTGCAAATTATAAACCCAAAGGGTTAAGTCCTCAAATAAGGTGATTTTAAGGTCAGCTCTCCACAACACATTCAACCCTTAAAACAGATTTTTCATTAGTGCCACTCCATTTAGATCTTTTCCTGCTTCTAGCTTCTTTCTTACTTTATAAAGCTACTTCTCATCAGATTATCTTCCCTGCAAAGCTCCCCAAACCTTTAATTTGTTTCACCCATTTTTGCCCACTTTCTTCTTTTTAAACTGGTGGGATTCAACTAGTCTCTGTAACAGCCTATATTTCTCTGGAAAGATTAGATTATCTCAGAATTTTATAGACAGAATTATGAATCAGGCACAAAATTCACATCACAGCTTGCTCCTGCTGGGGAGACTTTCCAAGTGCTGCTCCCTAAAAATCTCTTTGCCCCAGAGCAAAGGGCTAGGAATATTGCTTGGCTTTTCTCCAGCAGCAAATGACTGTTGAAAAAATATAGGAAAGAAGATTCTAATCAGAAGGTTCCTACCTGAAGAGGGGAAAAGCACTTCTACCACATATGGCAGGCCTCCAGAGGAATGCAGGTCTTCATAAATATCAAAGAGAGTAAAGCTACAGGATTTTGGACACTGGGGAGAGTAAACGCCAGGAGAAGTCCATCCCTTGGTCGGCCACAACGTGACTGTGCATGGAGGAGAGAAAATCACCAACTGGCAATCCCATAGAGCAGATGTCCTACAAAAGAAGGTCCTTTCTATCTGCACCTGCTGCATCAAAATCTCCTCTGACAGCTCAGCACTGAATGTCCACAGGAAAAATCATGATTATGTAAATGTATTCATTTCTCTAACAGTAATGTCTGCCCATGTGCTGTGCATGTACCGGGCTACAAGTGAACTGCTTCCTAAAACCCCGGAATATTGTACCTCAGTGATACAATCCCACAAGTACATGTTGTAGTGCAGCTGGCAAACTCAGGCATATGGCGGTCTTTAATTCAGCAGTCTTATTTTGTAATGTTGACAGACATGTTTGTCTGCAGGTCTGCTGTCAGTAGAGTGCTGCTTATATTATAGATGCATTTACATAATATTTATGTATTAGTATTGTTTTCATTAACCAGCATTCCCATCCGGCAGTTGGTGATGAGGCTGGCAGCCAGCAACTGAAGATTTAAATGGAACTGTTGTGCTCTTTGAGGTGGTAGGTACATACAGGCAGATGCAAGACAGTAAGATAGGTATGTGGTATCTATGCTCATTTATCCCAGCTGCATACTAGGCTAAGGGAGTCTTAGCAAGTTTAAAAACATATAATGCTTCATTTTTCAGTCTGATGACAAGTGAGGGGATCACTAGCTTTGAATAGAGACTTACCCCTTGCACAAGTTAGACATGCCAACAAATTACTGCTCAAAATTAATAGCAGTGTTGAAGACCTCTCTGCTAACACTATAAGATAAATACATCTACAGTCTCTGCTTCCCACATTTAACACCTCTTAAGGGCTTGCCTACACAACAAAGTTGTTCTTACATTGATTTTTAAAAATGCCATTTGGTTTATGAGTGATTTAGTTCAACCTAGTTCAAATAGATTCTTTCGAAAAATATGTGTTTATATAAAACATTGCATGCGAGCAAGTATAAAAGCTCTGCAAAAACCAACACCATCCAGGTTCTGACTTGGACAGAAATTGGATTGTCGTACAATTTCCAGTGTTGGAATCAAATGAAGGTTTGTGTTTTGTTTGGCTTTTTATAAAGAAATGAAAACGTCTCTAGGCATTTTAAATTAATGCTAAATTAAAAAAAAAGTGTGATACATATATGTATGTGTATGTAAAACCATATATATATACACATGTTTTTTTTATATATACAGACACATCTTACCTCTTTTGGCATAACTAATGCCTTTATTTAGATGTCCTCATGTGCTTAGAGGCATTGAAAAACTGAAGAGATGTATGTTCTACCTGAGACGCTCTCTTATGTAATATTATTTCTAGACTGAAGTGCTTTTCTTTGTGAAATAGAGAATGTTTAACAATTCCTTATCATTTATATATTTGTAACTGATGTAATACATCTTTTGCCTGTTGTCCATCCAGTGTTCTAACACCAAAGTCAAAGAAGAATTGACACAAGCGTGATTAGTCTTGTTCTGCAATGTAGAAGAAAAAAACAGTCATGGTTTGTATAGATTCCTTCATAGTCACAGTTATATATGATATAGTTTCCTAATGAGGCCAATTCCCTAGGCAACAGCCCAGCCCTATAAATGTCTAATCACAGGAATACAGCCAGCAGGATGTCTAATTCAGTTGAATTCAGTGGAGATGATTTGGTACTCATAATCACCTCACATCCACAAGCTATACCTCTTGTAGGTAATGTATTTGGAAAGAAAAAAAGTATTAAAACACTCTTTCATAAGTGAATTACTTCAAAACCTCATTTTCCCTATGTATTTTACCCTCCATGTTTTGAAAAATGACTTCTCTCCTGAAATTCAAAACAATCTTGAAGAAAAACAACTAAGAAAATATAGTGAAGAAGCCCTAAGTATATTTAATACAGTGTCTTGTAGTTTAAATAAGTAGTCTACTTGCAACCATTTTACAGTCCTGAAATAAAAATAAGTTTCATTCTTTCAGACCACAGGTCACAAACAGATTTACTTTTCTTTTGACTTGTCTATCCATCATTCTGCCTCTTCTCTCTTACATCTTTATTCATCTGTGTGAAAAGCAGTGTAAAAATATTTTTATTGCAAATCAATGGGATATTTTGCTTTGTTAGTCCTTTCAGGCAACTTCACGTGCACTTTAGTATGTGTCAGAGAAGATGCATGTATTGTACCTCAATCAAAAGTTAGACCTCATTGATTTCTTACAAGAAGGCTGGACCGCAATAAGGTAACTACTCATGGTGATGATTTAGCTCATTCAACATGCACTGTATGTCTGCGGCACCACAAAGTTTGCCTATTTTCTGACAATATCCAGAAACCTGAAATTCACCATTCATTGGAGCTGATAATTGCCCATGTAGGGCACTACAGCATTATTGCAAAGACCTGTGTGAAATGGCCCCAGGATGGAAGGGAAATAAACTTTGAAGTTACTTCTGTATCTCTGCCTCTCAGTCGTGCCAAGTGCTGCTCAGCCTCTCCCTTTCCAGGAGCACCTATGTCAGAGCACCTTTGCAACACTAATAAAAAACACAATCAATTTTTACTCCTAAAGGACAATGCAAAGCATGTATGACTCAAAACTAAGCTTTAAAATAAAGTTGACATTGTGAGGGTTTTACTAGGTCATAGATGAGTCCTTCATTATAACCTGGCTTAGCTGATGAGACAGAGATAATGTATACGTTGGTTGCACTTCCCAATGAACCTGTTGCACCATGTAATATTAAACTGCTAGACACACTAATGAAAAGAAGCTTAAGGAAAGTATGGGTACACTGCTCCCTATCTGTCAGAGAACTGCCCAGGGAAATGAGGTCAGCTATCTGCTCAGAAATTGTGCTTGAGTATGAGGGAGCCTAGATTTGTTTTTGCAAATTATAGGGTTTTGGCCTTGCTTCCACCAAAAGTGAAGGAAAATGCCTTATGCACTTACATTAAAGTAGGGTCAGTAGCTTTAAAAAGTGCAAGGATACAAGAAGCATAGGGGTGTTATTTGAGCCGAATACAAAAGTTTCTTTTAAGTGTGTGTAGCGTTCAGCTATGTAATGGTAAATGAAGGACTGAAAAACTCATGTGTTTGGTTTGGCCTGAATTATCTTTTCACTGTCTTTCATTTACCCTTGATTATCCTACTGCCAAAATCATATGATCCAGGGTAGAGATATTATCTGATATAGTAGTATGTTATCAGGAATAAAGAAAAAGTACTTTCCTTTAGCTGTCTAGAGGGACTGGTAAGGTTTTATGCTCAGAGTTTTAGTATCATCTTGAATCTCCAATTCTGGAGATTTTCTTTTCTACACAGGTAGATTTGAACGGCTTTTTAGTAACATAGGGAAGGAAATCCTCCTAGTTATGGCTGTTCTCTCTACTGGACCCTCAGTTTGGTACGTGGACTCCTTTTAGGTAATTGTAAGCTGGGGAGAAAAATAAATAACTATTGAGAGAAAGTCTCTATGATTACGTATGTTTAAAACCAGAATATCCTGATTCTGCTCTCTCCTACATAATGTATGAAAAGGTATGCAATTTACTTGGCCTTCTAACTCCTGTAAAGATAACAAAGTATCTTTTTTTCACGTAAAATTTCATAGGGGAGTTTAGGGAGAGTTTTCCAGCAGATACAAGTGGAAGAGGCTTTTGAAGTGATGCCCTTCTACCTTAAGGTCTTTAGTGGGGAGTTTCTAAAATTGCTACAGAAACTAGATGACTAATTACTGAGATTGTCTGAGTATTTACCCACAACACAATACAAATATTTAAAGTCCGCAGTACAGGCTGCAAGGTCTAAGAACAAAACATCATAAAAGGAAGAAACTGTTTTCCATTTCCATTGTTCAGCTTCTTCGGGTAGTATGCCACTGAACCGTGAATTAGCCTGGGAAAGCTGAGATTCTTCCATCTCTCGTGTTTAAAGTCATGGCGTCCAGCTTCAGATTTGGGTTGAGAATTAAGTCTCTCATTCTGGGATAACTCATTGATGGCTGGAAGCCATTAGAGTTATTGACATCTGTAATGAATTTCAGGAATTATGAGGTTATATAGTGATAAGCAACATGGAGGTCACATCAGACCAGAGCTGCATGGTCACCCAGAAGCTGTGTATTGAGAAAGATAACGTGGATTCTTTCTAGAAGATGTTAAATACAGAACTGTTAAAGCAGGACTGAAAAACGTGTACTGTGTTCAAGCAACCATTCAAGTGAAAACTCAGTCAGAATTTCTCTTTTATGTCTCTGCCTGATGTGCAATTTTGCCTTTGCTATGGTGGGCCCCTTTACACATCTACAGTTGTATATTTCTCCTCGTTATTTTTAACAAGAACAGACTTATATCTACATTTTAAATCCCATTTTCCTTGTGTTGATTCTTTTATTATTTGCATTCCTCCATAGCATCACCCCTGATTTGTCTTTGTTCTCATTTCTAGGCAAATGGGAGAGCTAATTAATTAATACTCTTATTATTGGGACACAGAAACTTGTAGCTGAAAAGCAGGGCCTTTACAAGTATTCAGCAGAGATATCATAGGAGCTGGATGGAAAATGCTTCATCAGAAGCCTGGGACCTCATAATTTCAGGCAATAATGGTTTCATCTTTGGGTCCTAGTGTTACAACGATTGTAGTAGTTCCCTGTAGGATGTCCAGTCCCTCATGGTGACCACAGAGGCATCCTTTGTGCTGTGTTTGAAGGAGCCTATGCTGTTTTGCAGCATAAGGGAAGGTTTTTTGTATGCTGAACTGCCACACTTTGTACTATATTTGATTGTGTCTCACTCATGCATTGATGTGTTGATTGCAAACTTACCATTGTAGCTTGCCTGATGGCTTACATCCATGTAAATGAGGCATAAAATACCAGCAAACTACGCTACCATAAATTTATCCATGTCTGATGAACATATTGAGTACCATGGGTAATGAAGACAGAGGAAAGTAGTGAAGGAGACTGGAGAGAGCTCACAGAGGCTGACGTTGACCAGGTGTTAATGATGTTGTCATGCTCTGATAGTACAACAAATTATGATCTCTCTTTCTACTAAAACAATAAATAGTTTGTGCCTCTACCCTCATGCTTCTTGTACTTCTGTTAGATGCTTTCCTTTGTTATTGGTCCTCTTTCCTACATAAAAGACATCAACTAGAAATTAAATTTCTGTTTTCTGCAAAGAGTGAACTAGAAATATGACCACCTGCAAATCCATCCATTTTCGGGCGGAAGGAGGGTGCACTCATACTTGCCTGTCTTTCTAATTTTTTCCTTTTATACACCATCATGAACAGGACTTGCATAAATGACAAGAATTGACTAAATAAAGAATAAAGACACTGAAACTGAAAATATCAAGAGAGCTGTCAAATATATCGAGTAAGTAAGGAGGAGCAGAAATTGTCTTCTAGTCTCTTTCAGCTATTGTAAACATGTGTCACTTGCAACAGCACATCTTATCAACAGATGCTGTCTGTTCTTGTCTTTAATTGTTGTTGTCACTTTAGCTGCTAGCAGTTCCTGCTGCCACAGCTCAGTCATTAAAAGGACACTTCTCCACTAACTTCTTATTGCTCTGCTATCCTACCCCCCTCTTAGGGGATGTGTGTGTGCGCGCACTTTCTTTGCAGCTTTCCCTTTCCTGCTGCCGTGCTTGCACTGGGGTGTGGGTGTGTGTAGGCAGGTAGTGTAATCCCTCCATGCTCAGACTCCACCACTGACTTCAGGGACAAAAAATATTGTCTTCCATCTGGTCCCTACCCTGGGAGACCACAGAAGAACTGTATGGCAGGTGCTACTTAAAGAAAGCTCTTATGTTCAGACAGCATCTCTTTTTATCCTGCATCAAACAGTGGCAAATTATTTTTCTCCACACATCATCCTCTCAATTCCTGCTTCTTTGCTGCTCTTCTTTTCCTACCCCCACCACTGCCTTTTCTTTCTCCCGTGGGACTGGCAGAATCTCAGAGGAAATAAGTAAAGCTTTCCTAATATAGAAGCTTCTCTTCTGTGAAACCACTTCTCATTCTGTTAATGGAGTTCTGGAAATGTTTCACTTCTCTCCCTACACTAATACTTTATTCTTTTCCTCTGATAGCCGTCCAAGTACGAGTGTCATTGGTTTTCTTAGCTTTATTAGCTTGTTTTGCAAAGAAATGCACAGGCAGTCTAACAAAATGATAATAAAATATTGGCTGGAGAGTTTTATAGCTAAGTACTTTCTTTAAAAAAACAAATAAGCATTTAGAGACATCTTTTTGAGGCCACTCCTTTACTGGGGTTTTACACTTCAGAAATATATGTGCTCTGCATGTACATTTCAATGGAAGATAACACAGGATGCTTAATAAATTTATACACATTCCTTCATCCTTCTTCTCTTACCCTGATATATGTTTGACCCAGGCTCTTCTTTCAGAGACTTTCTACCTTTGTAGATGTGACACCAGTGCTGCACCTTTGCGAATATGCTCTTAAAATTTTATATAACGAAAGCACAAAGTGCGTGTAAATCCCCCATGTGGAAGAGAGTGCTTTTTCTGTGTCTCCCTCCTCCACAGTTATATGCATTCTGGGGAGAAACAAGGGAAGCACAGAGCAACAGACATGGAAACGCTCTTGTTCTGCAATGAGAACAGGATTTTTGACCAGGGAGAAGTTGGAGGTTAGTACCAGGGGGCAGGAGGATCTGCCATACCCAGTGTTGGTTCTGCAGGTGTGCAGAGATGGAGGGAAGCTCAGTCACCCTCCTGTCCCCTCAAACCCCCTATTTCAAGATGGGAAGGAGGAGGGGAGAAGGGAGCCTTCCACCCTCAAAATAGAAATTGTGGGGAGCAAGGACATGCAAAGCAGGAATGCTTGGGAGGGTGGAAAGTTGTGGGAAGAGTTGTTCTTCAGAAAAGTGGCATTTGAGGAGGCTACTGCTGAGCACAGGAAGCTGATAATAGGATAAATGCTTGCAGTTTCTCTCAGAGAGAAGTAATCGTACAGAGCGTATGAATTGGTAAGTGCACGCTCAAAATACTCCACCTGCATTTTGAAGGCACTCATTACCATCATTTACCTTTCTTGTGCTGTACCCTAACTGCCCAGGGCATGCTTTCCTGCCTATCCTTTTCCAGACAAAACACATGTAAAAATAGGGACTGAATGAGAAAAGCACCATGCAAGACGTACAATTGGTGGCAGGCAGTGCCCTGTCTAAATGGCTTCTCCTAAATATGCAGGAGGGAGGATAGGAGAAGAGGTGCCTTGGATGGTCTTCGATTTCACACAACCTCTTCCAGTGAAGACTAACAAGCATCCCAATCAGAGGGTGTCACAAACCAGCACATACAGAATTTCCAGGCAGGCTGTAGCATCTGGCCTGTTGGGTATCCTGTTCCTTTGTGACCCATGAGGATGATAACAAGACAATTCCTTATCTGTTCTAGGGTCTACCCAAAACTAAAAGTGAGGGTAAGAAACTGGATCCTTGCTAGCAAAAAATTGGTTGTATGAAGTGTAGTTTGGGAAATTAATTGTTCTTGATAAAGACTAGCTATGCAAGCCTCAGAAATTTGGAGGATTCAGTGATAGCAACGTGTACAGAGTGCTGAGACAGGAAAAACTTGAGCCAAAATGTGTGTTCTTCAGCAGGAACACAGAACTAAGGTGCTACTTTTATGCTGCATTTTTATTAGTGACATCTCAAAAATATCACTTTCAGCACGCCTTTTTCACTTCTCCCACAGAATCATGAAAATTTACATCAGCTAACAAAATTTTCTATTGCTCTGGAGGAAATGTTGAGACATGTTTATACATTTAATTTATCTTGTTTGTGTTTTTTTTCTTAATTTATCAAGTCCAGTCATAATGAAAGTCTTGGGTTTGTTTTTTGCTTGGGTTTTTTATTTATTTTAATTTTAAAGCATGATTTAATTCTTCCCCCCCTTCCCAGAGTTTAACACACATGCATACCCCAAAAAGCAAAACACAAGACTCTTCATGCACAGACATCTCCCATCAAATTTCACACTGGGCACGATATGCCAGCTCAGATAAAATATAAAAGTGAAAACCATGTGGTCTGGCACACAGCTCCCATGTGCAGAGAGCAAGCTTGCCCCATGGTTGGCTTGAGAACATCTTCCCCAATCCGGTTCTGCCATGTGCAGGACAGGTGAGGTAGGATCACCTTTGGGGGTCATAATTCACTTCCTACCTGTCCTTTACGCCAAGGGAGAGGTTTCTGAGCTCATGTCTTCTTCTGGCTGTTGCTGTGTCACCTGGAGAGGTCAGAAAGAGCCTGCTCACACCACTCTACCTTCCCCCTCCAGCATCTCTCCTTCCAACTGAAGTAGGCTGAAAAGACATTGCAACTGCAAATCCAGGTGCACACACCTCTACAGCTAGCACAAGAGGAGAAGGCATAGTAAAGTCCTAGGCTTCTGCAGCCCTTTCTCTGCCCACCCAAAGTCCTGGCCAGAACACCTGCCTACCTTTACCAGCTCCATAGTTGCACAGGAGCTACAACTAGTTGGTTTCCCCCAGGGTGAAGTGCTACCACTTACAGGTAGCTTATGCAATCCTGTACATGAGTTAGCTCTACCCCAAACAGGAACCTAATCAGGGTGAAGGTCAGTTTCTGTGAGAATATTCTATGCTGCTGCTTAGTCTATCGTTCAATTACTCAAGGTCAGTTTTTGATTAACCATGCTTCCTTCCATGATTTTTTCCTTCCAATATTAAAAAAAGCAATTAGATAACAAAGTATATGACGATTGTTTTCTTGGATTGCTTCTCAGGTTTTTCATAAATTGTCACTGCCCCTTTGGACTTCAGCAACGGAGTGGCTGCCAGGTTTCCACAGAGATGTGAAACAAATTCTATGCAATAAATATAATCTCTACATAATTTAAGCCCCAAATGTACATAGTGACAGTTTTATGTTTGAATAATATGAAAACCCGAGATATTGAATGTGAGTATAATTTAGGATTGAGAGCTGCAAACATTTCTGAGCCCTGCAATCCAGTTAAAATGCACCATTGCACATGTTTTGTTTTGGTGGTGAAGTACTGCTTGCCTACGACTGCTGCAGGGTAAGGGCTTTATTTTCCTTACCCATGATTTAGTAATTTTCACCTCCTGTAAAATGTAACTAACCATGCCCTCTATGTGAGCTGTTGAGGGGACAAGGGTCAGATGGCTGTAGTGGGGAGAGGGAAAGGGAGAGAACAGAAAGGAGAAAAAAGGACATCTGCAATGGGTAAACACACCGACAACTTGCCTTCTTAAAGAGCTGGAAGCTGGATATTGGGCCAAAACCCCAATTAGATTGCGGCAGTTGGAGCTCTACTGATTTTGAAGGAGTAGAGCCAGCTTGAACCAGCTGAGAAGCTGGCCTGCAGTCTTGCATTTTGTGCCCAAAGTGGTTGGAGCAGAGGAGGTTTGAAACTGTACTCCTCACGTACTGCAGAGGGGCCTGTGGAAATAATATTTGTTTTGGCATGGAAGTAGTTTAGTGTAGACCTAACTGGTCCTGCAGAGAAAGGCTTCTTTCTGCTCTGAGTAATGGCAACTTCCATAAAGAGAGCAAATTCATTTGGAGATATGGCTTAACCCACATCCTTCTTTAATATGTAAGTCCTTGCGCAGTGTAGACCTCAAGGCCAATCCATATGGATACTCTTGTCCCTGTTTTCATCCCTGGATGCCCTGTGTTTCCTTGCAGGGCACAGAACTTGCAGCGTTTTCCCTGGATACTTATTCCAGACTCCCTCCTTAGGTACCCATCAGCAGAGAGAGCTCATGTTGGGAGCTGATAAACTCAGATGTGTTTGCAATGTCTCCTTCCACGGCTCTGGGTCTGGGTTAGGGAAAAGGAGCTGCTGCATCTCCTTCATCTTCCCTTTGCCTTATGGAAAGCTTCTAAGAGCTAAAAGCTTCTGTGCTAAAACTTTTCCCATTTCTGGTGTACTTTCTGAATTTTTTTCTCTACTGCCCTCCTGGCTTCTTCTCTTTTCCCACGATACCTGCTCTGACTGGTTATAAATATTATCGTCTCACAGCATGTGAAATTAAGAAGTAGCTGCGAGGCAAATGTGGAGGTAGATAAGAGACTTTTGTCACCATGGACAGCCCAGTGCAAAATGTTTCAAGCGATGCAGGAAGACCTGAAGAAGGGAAGGATGCAGCACAGCTAACATTTCAGGATCCACCTCAAAAAGGCCATCTTCTTCCAAAGTGGTGACTAATGAGAGAGGACAGGTGGACAAGGAATAGTGCCTGGTATACTTTTCTGGTATAATAACCAGAGGATATTAAAAAAAGCATAGCAGGCAACAGTTTAAAGTCAATAGAGACAAAACATTATATTATAATAAGTAGATCCCCAGTTTAATCAAAGAATTTAATGAAGACCAACAAATTGTATGGATTCAAAAAGTGATTAGCAAACACATTAAATTAAAAGAAAACAACACTGAGGTGGGGAATCCCTGAAGCAGAAAACCTGCAGAACAGGCAGCTACTGAAGGAAACATCACTTTGTTTGCCCTTCTGCTACACTATCCTGTAAGCATCTACGTACTGGCTGTCTTCACAGATAGGACACAGGGCTGGTGGGCCTTGATCTGATCTGATCCAGTACTGCCACCATTATGTTCAAAGACATAGTTGGTCAGGTGCTATGTGCCACCAGACACACAGCACTGTTCCCTTCGGGGACTCTGAAAACAGCAGGCTAGATCAATTTTCTGACAAGACTAAATGCTGCTGTGGAATTGGCAATTCCAAATACTCCGTCCAGAAACTCTGAAAGCATTTTCCTTCCAGGCAGAGGAAAATGAATACCCATTATAAATACTGAATGTATTTACCTATGAAAATGAAACTTGTTGATGCATATTTCGTACAAAAAAACCCTTTATGTGTACTTGGTTCAATGGTAAGATGAATATGTCACTGGTTCTAGAGAGATACACCAGTCATTCCTTGTTCAGTTCTTCTGGGCTCATGGTGATACTCGTCACCTGACTGCAGCCATGGTAAAGCATCACAGATGAGAAAAAGAAAGCATTTTGAAAAACAGGGCTTAATGAGTTTTGGGTGGCAATACTACAAAGACAACCTTTTCCCATTAGCAATTGAGAAGGATGGTGTTGGTATGGACAAAGCACACATGATCACAATGTACAGGAATGGGTGCTGATCCTTGAACAGCCGCACTGTTTGCTTCTGACGGCAGGTTGTCTCCCTTCCAACATCATTACAACAGACCCCAGAAACGCCAACCCATAATAGGTGACCATCATGTTGTGGAGGCATGTCCAGCTGTCGCAGTACCTTGGGTTTGTTGCAGGGTGGTAGATAGTAATCCCATATCGACTGATATTTGGCAATATGTTAAATATGACAATTTGAGCAAGACTTTGGTCTCTCAGTTAGAAATTCTTTATCATCAAACAGGTTCCTTTATTTAGTTAGCTGTTATGCCACAGGACACCACACCACAATATTGAAATGGTGGTGTTCAGGTTTCTCAGGATCTTACAGATGTAATATCTACCATTTAAAAGCCATGCTAGTAGCATGTCAGGTTTTTTGATAGTTAGCAACACCTCTACAGTTCTGCCTTACAAGTATCTAGGATTTATTTTTAACAAACGCAGATCAGATGCCACAATTTATTACTCACGTTTTCTCCTAAATTATAGAATCTATGTCATAATGTCAAGTCTGCTTGTTAGGAATAATTGGAAATATTTCATTGCTATCTGTCTGCTCTGAACGCGCTGGTGTCAGCTAAAGAATATATTAATATTGAATATGGGAACTTATTAATTACCTGCTGAATGAGGATTTATGGCCTGATAGCATTTAACAGTGGAACAGAACATTCATCACAACAAACTGCTTATGAGCATTTGTAGGAAAATGGGACTGCACACACAAACTCTAGATCTTGTCACCCTTCCTCACATCAAACACTCCCTCAGTGAGTGGCTGTAACACCTGTCTCCATGTGCAGAGTTTACTCATTGGAGTAAACCAACAATGTGTTTCAGGGGACCATTAGTATGTTTCTTATACTTACCAAGTTCTCTTGCTTCAGCTCCCAGTTTGTGAATACATAAGACAAAAAAGAAGCCATATTAACCTAAATGCAGCATGTTTGAATTGGCAAAGGTTGTGTGGTAACTAAACTATGAGATGTTGCTCCAAGTCTTTGAGGGACTTACCTGATGGTTCCTGAAGCTAATGGAGACCAGTAAGGAAAACTTTTCTTTCAATGGGATCTTCAGAGATTATGAAGGTACCACTTTGCAAATTCATGCTACTGCACAAAGAAACAGATTAACATGAAAAATGTGTGACTGAATTAATGTATTTATTTTGTAGGTCTCAGTTTGGTGTTGAGGTCTTAATTTAACACCATTTGCTCCCTTCATCCTTTTTCTGTTTATTACTAACTGTTCGTTCACACATCCCTTTTAAGAAGGTGATGCCAGATTCCAGGACTTTCCATATCTCAGTGTAGACATCTGTACAGCTGGCTAATCTGGTATGGTGACAATTGCTCCATCAGATCTGATATTAAACTTCAAGATTGATCTGGAGATACACTTATTTTCTTCAGTATAAATTATATACCTAGCTGTCACAATAATTTCTGGACACTTCATTACTATGGTGTGCTAATTATTCCTAATAGCTTTGATATTGTATATAAAAGACTTGGCGTCAGCCTCTGAGAAACAAGTAATTAAGAGGAGAGAGATGAAGGTGGTTTAGGGATAAACTCTCAAAGATCGGGAAGATGTCTTGATGTGTACTATGCAAATTAACTTACCCCATTCTGGGTTTTCAGTAGTTCTTCAAGACCACCACTTGTTTAAATTATTCTGTTAAAAATCCAGAGCTTGCTTGGTTGGTTTTGTTCTCATTTAAGTACTCACCACTCTGTAAGTATAGGAAAAAAATGCATTAATGTGGTTTGAGCATAAGGATTCTGAAACTGGATGACCAGATGTCTCTAAAGGTGCAAAGGTTTTGAATATTTACTTTTTTGAGCAAAATCCATCCAATCTCTTTTAGTTTGGTCAGTTATGGATCTGATCTCATTTCAACTTATATTAACAGGAGTTTATCTGCTGCTTCAGTTGGCAGATCCCTCTACTATGGTCAAGAGTAGTATAATCAGTTTGTAAGAGAGTTCACATTTCAGCTTGATTTTCAAATCTTTTCACTTTTTAAGTGTGTCTCCAATTGCGATGTGATATTCCAAAGAACTGACACCTTGCAGGTAATAAAATGTTTTGTTTTATATATGTTTTATGGGGGATAGGGAGAAAAGATACATGACCTGAACAATAACTGTCAAAGAAAATGGAAATTTTACACTGAGATGAAGGCAGACGTAATTGGGAAACATGAGGGAAGACAAAGGAGTAAGAAAAGGGAGAGGACATCTATGTGTATTGGGAAAAAAAAAAATGTTATATAGGCCAATACTGCTGTGATAGATAGAGGATAACGAACAAATTAGCATTACCTTAATCCTCCTGATCTTTTGTAATAAATAAATCACCATTTCATAGAGCAAGTCTCACTTGCTTCACATCCATTTCCATCATATAGAATTAAGTAATGAACTGGTTGTCTTCTCAAGAACAAATGTTCCGAAACACAAACTAAATCCACGAATAAAACCATGAGACACAAGGCTTCCTCTTACTTCAATATCTTTTATTTTTTATATTTGAACTTCTTGTCTTTGCCTGCACAATATTGGTTTCTGGAAGAGCTTGGTTTGGGAACAACACAAGATGGCTTAGGCTAACTTTCTTCTTCCAGCTATGTTTACTTCACTACTGTTCAGAATTGCAGCCATCTCATAGCAATATCTCCAGAGATAAAAGACAAGACGTAACAGTTTCAGACCCCACTATCAGTTATCTTACACTTTCAGCTTTTTTTTAGATCTGTGTTTCATCCTTTTCTTTTTCATTTCATTGAGAATGTGTCAAAACCAGAAGATGGCAAGCAGAAAACTTCTTGTGGTAGAAAGGAGAAGAACTAGTTCTTTGTGGATGTGGTGTACCTGGACTTCAGTAAAGCCTTTGACACCATTTCTCACAGTATCCTGCTGGAGAAACTGGCTGCTATTGGCGTGGACAGGCACACCCTCTGCTGGGTGAAAAACTGGCTGGATGGCCGGGCCCAAAGGGGTTGTGGTAAATGGAGTTAAATCCAGTTGGAAAACAGTCACAAGCGGTGCTCCCCAGGGTTCAGTGCTGGGCCCAGTCTTGTTTAACATCTTTATCAATGATCTCGATGAAGGCATTGAGTGCACCCTTAGCAAGTTTGAGGATGATGCCAAGCTGAGTGCATGTGTGGATCTGCTTGAAGGAAAGGAAGTTCTGCAGAGCAATCTGGACAGGCTGGGTTGATGGGCTGAGACCAACGGGATGAGGTTCAACAAGGCCAAGTGCAGAGTTCTCCATTTAGGTCACAACAACCCCATGCAGTGTTACAGGCTTGGGAAAGAGTGGCTGGAAAACTGCCTGGAGGAAAAGGACCTGGGGATGTTGGTTGACAACTGGCTGAACATGAGCCAGCAGTGTGCCCAGGTGGTCAAGAGAGCCAATGGCACCTTGGTCTGTATCAGAAACAGCGTGGCCAGCAGGACCAGGGAGGTGATTGTGCCCCTGTACTCGGCATTGGTGAGGCCACACCTCGAGTCCTGTGCTCAGTTCTGGGCCCCTCACTACAAGAAAGACATTGAGGTGCTGGAGTGTGTGCAAAGAAGAGCAACGAGGCTGGTGAGGGGGCTGGAGAACAAGCCCCACGAGGAGAGACTGAGGGAATTGGGGTTGTTTAGCTTAGAGAAGAGGAGGCTGACGGGAGACCTCATCACTGCTTACAACGACCTGAAAGGAGGTTGTGACAGGGTGGGTGCTGCTCTTTCCTCACAAGTGATGAACGACAGGACAAGAGGGAATGGCCACAAGTTGCACCACGGCAGTTTTAAACTGGACATTAGGAAGAATTTCTTCACTGAGAATGGTCGGGGATAGGAACTGCCCAGGGAGGTGGTGGAGTCTCCATCCCTGAAGGTGTTTAAAAGATGGGTAGATGAATTTCTTGGGAATATGGTTTAGTAGGGAGACAGGCACGGTTGGACTCGATCTCAGAGGTCTCTTCCAACCTTATGATTCTATGACTTTGTGCCACCCATTCTCTGATCTCCTGCTGGTTGCTCACTCATCACAACTGCTCACACTGTACAACGTATCTGTCTTTCTGCCCCTTTTTGTCCTTGTCAACTAGTCTTCCCAATGGAAAACTACCTTTCCCTCCACAGACCATCTCTTCCACATTTGCAGCTCCTTTGGTTACTTCCTTTCTTTCTGATGTAGTTTTGCACCTTGCCTATGCACATCTTATTTCCTTCAGAAAGACAAATTGATGGGTATAGTCTACCATGTGTCTACAACAACTTTATAGATTTTTGGATGAAACTCCCTTCCTGTGAAGTATGGACTGTAAAGCAATATGTTATTCTTCCTTGTTGGTTCTAGAGTGTTCCATGTAATACTGCAAACTCAGTCCACGCCTCGCACACAGCATTCAGAAAGTTGCTGAATGTTGGTTCTGTGCTGTACATTTATTGACTGAAACATTTGAGTTGTTGCTTTTCACACTGGTAATTTTAGAGCGCAGATGCCTAGCATGTTTACTCACATACCAGGGCTCACATTTAATGAGCAAAATGTCAAGTATATTGTTATCCACCATAAAAACTGTGAAAAATATCCTTGCCATCTGCAGTGTGCCTTCTGCTTCAGCCTAAAAGACTTCTACAAGCAACTACATGAAATTAACATTCAAGTCAATATTTATAAGTAGAACTACCTCTCAATAGCCGGATCCTCTCCCCTCCCACACCCTCATTTCTCCAGGAGTTAAAAAGTTGGGGAGGAGGCTGGGTACAGGAAAGGGAGCCGAGTCATGCTTGGCTCCTGGCTGCAGTCAGTCAGAATAATCTCTCTGCACTAAGGAAGAAGTGGATACAGAAGAGCAGCACGAAATGGCATTGACAGTGTCTGAGGGCCAGATCCTGTGCCAGTGTCTGTTGACGTAAATTCATTGTCTTCACTGAAGAGATGCAGCAAGCATAAATCAGCACAGCATGGCTGACTTACGTACTATGATATTTGATTTGTGCCAGCTGAGGATCAAGCCCAAAATAACATTTATGAAATAGATGGTGGATAACAAAGCTGAAACTGGGATCTCATACACTGCCATGAAACAAGATAGCACCTTCCAAGAAAATATTTTCTATTTCTCCACCACATATAAGCCTCTTGGGGCAAGAATTGGCCATTTGTTCTGGCTCTTTGTGGGGCTGAGGACAATGGAGGTCTCATCTTTTGCTAAAACCTCTAGCTTGTCCTGCAAAAATAACAATATGGATAAGTGCTATCAAAATGTCCTTCTCTAGACAGGCTATGAACTTCTAATTTTACTCATGCAGAGCCTTCAATCCTAGCATGATTTGTGTATTGCAGGACTGAGATCTAAGCACATTTTGAAAAAATGCTATTGTCCACGGCTGTTATCCCAACATCCAAAACCAGCTGAAATTCCAGCCGGACCTTTATGGGGCAGAGCTGACAAATCAAAGCCAAAACATACTCCCTTGGACAGGCGAGCAAAGATAACTTTTGCCATTTGTTCCAGTTGTTCTGCCAAGCCGCCCACATACCCTCAGCTCCACCAAGCTCATCTAGACCGCAGTCTGGCACGGACATCATGAAAGCTGGTCACTCCCACAACTGGAGGCTAATGGAAGAGAGAAAGGTAGCATAATCATGTAAGTGACACTGCCATGCCTTTATCCTCATACACGTGTTGAACAAGAGAATCAGGGAGAAAATTGCTGCAGTAACTAGCAAATATAGCATAAATATTTGTTGATAAAACTCCAGATCAAATGGATTTTAAATTTTTTATTTAGAGTTGTTTAGATGTAAACATATTTCCTTAATTGGACTTTAAGAAGGGCACTCACATGTTTCCTTTTGAGTGTTTCTAATATAATCATCGCTTGGGCAATTAGGCCACTCGCTAAGCCACAAATCTTATCTTTCACACTGGTGAGTCATAAATAAGGACTGAGTCACAAATAGATCAGACAGACAAACGGTGGCAGGAAGGAAATAAGATTGCCTGTGAATATATTTAGGCTGGAAATTGGAAGATGGCTGCATAGTACCTGAAGAGCACAATTTTGATACAGCTTTCTAATTGGAAGGAATTGAGGGGAGAGAAGTAACTTAAATTACATGATAAGCTCATGAAAGGGATTGTACATTAAGTAGGAGAATTTCTTAAGACTGAATTAGACGATAGGAGTTTTCAAGTATTCAGAGCTTCTGCCTGCCATGACCACCTGCAATTAGAGGTTTAGTGGCCTGACTACCCACTTTGTTGCAGCCAGTTCTGTTGTTATCAGTGGTCCTTAGGACTCATACACAGCAGGGGCAGATTGCACAGATGCAACTGCACCAGTGCCATCGTACATTCAAGGCTTTATTTAATGTAAGTAGAATTTAGCGTTTGTATTGTGAGTTTGCAGCAGGGCGGTTATGCTGCAAAACCCTCCCGTTAGAGAAAGTGAGAACAACTTCACTTCTTATGATTGTATTCATGATCAAGCTCAGTTATGGGGTATTCAATGATAGGCTGCACCTAATAAGATGGAGATTGGCTAATAGCTCTATCAGCTAATTAAATGTTTTCCATTGTTTGACCAGCACAATGACTTTCTGTCATGCAATCAGAGTTCTCTGGAATTCTTGTAATACAAAGAATCAGACTTAAGAGTCAGGAGTTGGACTACTCTTTACTGGCTTCTGTATTTTTCAAGAAGAAAGAGAGACTAGGATTTTTGCTGGCCATGGAAGAAAAATAATTTACTCCCTTTGTGCAAGTAGCACTGAATATTGCTGATATGGCAAATAATAGTGGCTGGAAGGGTGACTGAGTATGTGAATGCTATGTGTTAAATGAACAAATTCTCATGTTTGTCAAAACACGAGTTTCAACGTGCCATCCAGATCCACATGAGTACTGCTCTGCATCAGCAACCTTTTCTTTAAATATAATTGTTGCTTTGCCGTGACATGATGTAACTCAAAAACGTTGTGCTTCTAATCAGGCCTTAGAACACGGATACATATCCCATACCATACTGGCCACATCAAATGTTTTTACCAGTCTATCCAGGGCATAACATTCTCCCTCTTGTTTCCTTTCCTGCATGCCCTTTGGTCTCTGTCCTATCATATGATACAGGTGCTGGTGTTTCCCAGAGATATTCATGGTTGGTTACACAGCAGGAATGCATATGACATGATGTTGAAATTATATAGCCATGTATGACTATCATGTGATACTGGATGTCTGCATTTTCTTATGATGAGGGCCATGTTCCGCCGTCAGTGCTCTGTGCATTTGAATGAAAGGATTCTTCGACTGTAAATATCAGGGCTATCTGACTACAAGATTCAGTGCTAGAGTTTTAGGGTCAGTTACTGCCTGTTTTCTGCAGACTTACAATTAGACAGTGTTTTACCGTCCTGGAGAAATGCTTCTATTTCTTGCTGTTTCTTAACATTTGGTCAGTCCACACACGGCATCAGAAAGGCACTCTACCTCAGTGCCTGAGTGTGTGGGAAGGTTTTAAGTAGACAAACATTTAAAGACTCCAAAGTATCACACTTCCATTTCCTAGAAATAAAGAATGATTAAAATATGAGTATGTAAGAAATTACAATAAAAAATGACTTTTAACTATACAATATGTGTCAAGGAGTTTAGAGATGAAGAAATCAAATCTGACTTGAACTTGCACTTTGATCTCACTGGGAGGAGAATTGCATCCTAGTATATATTACAGCCTGCTTTCTTGAAAGGTAACCTGCCAAAGAATGAGTATCATTTTGGAAATATATTCAGACTAATATGTTAATCAAATTCTGTAAAGTAAAAAAGATATTTTTTAAAAAGTAAAGTATATTTGTTCTTTGCATACTTACTTTCTGAACTGCTAGTTGAAAAAAAAGGATTTGCCTCTCCAGAAACTTGTATTTTTTGTCTACTATGTGATTTGCCATTGGTTCAACTTTCTTTTTCTCCTTTGCTAACCTACATGGTGAAGACCATTCTAAAAGGATTTTTGTTTTGAAGGAACCAATTTTCAAAAATCCCTAAGAAATCACCCTTCCATAAGCAAAAAATAAAACTTTTGTGATCTGAATCCTCACTTCAAATCAGGTCAAAGTTCTCAAATATACCAGTGTGGCAGTATGAGCTTTGAAAACCATGCCATGTAGTTTACACAACATACATCTGGAGATAATGTTTGGTTGATATATATTTTTCTAGTTCCACTTCTGTAGAGAGTTTATACCCACTTAAGATCTGCTGTTGCAGGTATGCAGACTTACTTGCTGTGTGCCCAGCTTTATTCATGCTTGAGGGTTTTGCTTTTGACCTCCCTACATACAGAATAAGGTGTGAGAAGCATGCAAGTTTTCTCCCACTCTCAAATTAACTTATTTACACTATCCCCCAACATTTGGGCTGAAATTCTTCACGTTTCAATATTATGACTGTATTGGTTACTGTATCAGTGTAAGAAGCAGGAAAATCTTCTTGCTTTTTCCGTTTTAAAAATGTCTCTTTCATTACTGAAGGGTTTGCTTGGCCCTTACTAGGGAAGCATACTGAATGCCTGTTTGTGGAGAGTTTCACCATCTCAGCAGGTTTCTTGTATCCAGCTGTGCTGCAGGGTATAACGCCTAGCTAGCATTCGCTTTCAGAATTGCAGTTCTACTTTAAACAAGTGCTTAACTTGTCCAGGAGGTGCTCTGTGTTGGCAACTAGTTTCAGGAGTAGCCAGGTACTGCGCATGGGCTCAGAGGGTGAACCTACACAGCACAATGCAGGACTGAGCTGCTCTGGGTCCTGTCCTACTACGTACTTTCTTCAGTGACTTGAGAAAGTCTCTTTTTGCCAACAGCTTTGGCTCTAATTAGCGTCCCTTAATTTTATGCGCTTCATTTTTGGGTGCCAAGCTTGTGGCAGAATGATGGGATTTTAGAGGTGCTGATTTTTCTTCAGATGGAGAATGGGATCTCTTGTAAAACAGTGGCCATGGGCATGGTATAAACCTGATTGCCAAATGTATCTGTTTCCCCATGTTTTAAGGCAGAGAAATCCTACTCACTGCTACCAGGGCACTATAGAATTACCCTTGTTACTGTTTGTAAAAGGGAGCAGGTTTCTTAGATCAATACTGTTACTGAAGTACAAAGTAACAGTACTTCTCGAGGAGGATGAGGATTGCCTTTTGAGTTGTCATCTGCTCCTGGCCTGACTCCAATATCTTCCTGGTGAGTAATCTAAAGGGAATTTTTTAGAATCAATTTTGCATCACATTTTTAAAATATGACTAGGTCTTAAAGAGGGAGGAAAAATCCACCAGTAGTCTACCTCCCACTGTAGAAGAAAATTCTCTAAATTAGAGGATAGTAACTAGATAGGTTCATTGATTTGCTGTAAGTATCCTTGCTGTATTGTCACTCCATTGTGGTTCACAGAATGAAGCCTTTTTCTTTTTATTCATATGGCATTTTTCTAAATGATCTCATCCCTGAGGCATGGGTGAATTAAAGGTCACTTCAAATGCTTCCCAGACAATAACAAGTCTAAGAGGATCACCAAATCTCTGGAGAGAGGAAGGAGAACCTAGAAGGCAATCAATGTAAGACCAGAAATGTTTTAAGATGACAGAGAACAAGGACTGCGTGGAACAGAACCCATGCCGTTGAGGTGGGCACATGATCACAGACTAGCCACACTCCTGCTTCAAGGGAGCCTCTTTGCTGGAGCCCCTGTCCTGATGAGGCCTTTTAGTCATCCCGCAGCATGTGTATATCTTCAAGGAGAACAAACCCATCTTGCCTGGTAGATGTAAATGTCTTGGAAGTCTTTTCTGCAAAGATATCTTCTTTTCACTTTCACTAATCTTTTTTTGAGGTCCAAATGGCTTATGGTATTAGGCGGAAGTGCACCTTTACACTACTAAATTTAGAAAAATAGAATAAAACATAGTTAAACCTTCAGCTATTGGTGACAACTTTGCCTATCCCAAACTTCAAGGCACAGATGGAGGGAACTTCCTATTGTGGCTCCTGCAAGGCTCCCTCAGACTTTTCTCTGACTGTCATCCTTCTTGAACATATAGTATTGCTGAAGATGAACATCTGGTCTACCAGTTTGTACCTTGTCTGTTTTTCTAATTCGCATCTGATAAAGCATCAGAAGAAAACAATTAGGGGTGACTTGCCCTTAACAATTTTGATTACATTCTTTGATAGCTAAATGAACAATCCTCCAAAATTTACTCATCAAGGATATTACAAATCACACTAAGAATACATGAAGGTTATTTGCATACATCTGACAATCAAGGAAAGGGTGTCCTTTGACAAGGAACAGCTTTCATAGTTTGAGTAGAGGGGAGATCTGCTGCATTTTGTCAGGATACCAACTACAGTTCCTTTCTCTTTTGAAAGACAACTTTTTAACGCAGGATGTATATTGCAAGGAAAAATTTGTCCTCCAAGCTTTTATCTGTAATAAAGACACAATAAATGCCTATTTCTGGCCAGATAATCTGAAGTGAGCACACCTACCAGATTCAGTATAGTACAGATACTGGGAAAAGATGACAGATCTGGCCATTTTCTTCTTATCTTTATATTAGATGACCCATACCAAGGGGAGAAAACAGCCTAAAATCTCTTCTTTGCTTGAAGTGAGATACCATCCCAAAGAAATTGACCCTCTCACCAGGCTGGGTGACATTACGTCATGAAATTCTTTTAATATATCTTTTAAAAACAACTTTGCATTAGATCATTAAGAGAGAAAAGCAGAAAGAGTTTGAACAGTATACAAAAGTTAAAAGAGTATATAGTAAATTTTCTTAATTGGAGATTGAAACTCAAGTCTCTTTTGTCCAAGAGGGTGTGATAACTGCTAAGCCTTAGGGTTGTTCTCAAAAGGGAATAATTTAAAAAGGAGAATGACTTCTAAGTCTTCTCATACAGTCAAATCAACAGACAAGATGTGTACAAAATATTTTAAAGCAACGTACACACAACTTCTATTTTAATAAAATTCTCAATCCTCTGTGTAAACAGCCTGTCCACTGTTTGCTCTGGATGAAACAGGGGGATCTCCTCCTGACAGATGATTTGTAAGAAAGGTTTGCCTTAATTTGCTAAGGAGGGTTTGTAAAGATTCAAAGTTTATGACAAAGGATTCATTTAGATGACAATGAACTGTACATTTGTTTTGGGGGATTTTTTTGGTAATTCCTGCACCAGGAAAGCAAAATATTAATTCATTTGGAAACTGCAGACTAAATACAAGAAGTCCAGTCCAGCCTTAATTGACTATTAGACATCTGTGTCTTGCTCATTTGAAGCCATGCAATGAGAATGCTCTCAAAACTTCACATTGCCTGCACTGCAGAGGGGTGTGAGAGTGAATTGGCTGATGCAGAGAGTAGTGATTCCTACGTGACACAGGGAGAACCTGCATAATGCACGCCTCAGCTCTGCATCCCTTCCTACAAGCTACCAAAAGGCATGCTGACACCTTGCAAGGCTCTGTTGTACAGATGTGCATTTTAACTCAGAGAAAGCTGGGATCTGCACACAGCTCAATGCACAAACTGAGGGAAGATCTGGTTTGGGTCCAGCACAGCTGGATTGCTGTGTCTCTTCTCTTAGCTTGGTAAAATCCACTTCTATGTAATCCCTTCTTGTTTACTTTGCTGAAATGGTTCTGGGTTTTGGATGGTACTAGCTTTATGATCCTGCTATGGCAGCAGTAAAAATATGCTCCTAAAAGCTTCAGTATGTAGGACAAGTTATGGTATTGAAGATTTTTATTTTGTTTTTACTCGTATTTTAATTCTCTCTCTGCCTCAGGAACCAAGGAAAGACTTGAGATGAAATCACGGTCGCTCTAAGCTCCCTAAGAGTTTTGCCACTGACTGCAGTGGATTTCATTCTGAGTCACAGTTCTCGTTGTGTTCTCTCCTCCTCTGTGGCAAAGCTGTGAATGAGCACTACCTGTTTTGAATAAATCCTGAATTTTTATGTCAAAAAGGAGAATATATAGTACAGTTCAAACTGAATCTCCCCCTATTGCAGTATAATTTTGAATTTTTCTTCCCATCTAGTGTTATCTGGTATAAGTTGAAAACTTATTATGCATCTGGAAAGCAGCTGACTTGGATTTGGAAAAAGCAAAATACTTTTAACATATCACTTCACTTAACATCTCTGATGTCCAAAAGTACCCCTTTTCTTTATCTTTTTATCAGAACTGAGAGAATACAGCAATTTATAGTTATTAATGTTGAATAAGTCAATGCGTTAATTGTGGGACTAGTATTGGGAACAGATGTGGTTTTGTAGAAGGGTAGGCTGAATGTATTTGTCTTTTTAATGCTGTTTTTCTGTTTCAATGATCAGTATCTCTTAAAACTCCCTTCTTCTCTCTACCACCTTGTGTAACTGCTCTATTTTGTACAGCCCAGAAAGAGCACATCCCTCTCACTGGAGCTTAAGACTCTATCTCAAATTACAAAATGTCCCTGACTATTCAGCCTTTTGAAAAAGCTGTAAATAGAGATATAACTTACCTAGCAACAAAAAGCAGATCTCCGCAATGAAGTCTATGAATGCAGTGAGTTTATTCAGTTATGGCCATGCCATAGCTCTTCTTTTGCTGTTGCTAGTCTTTTAGAGACTAACAATTGAAAAATTCTTTACTGCGCTAATGTTAAGAAATCCCACCAATAACACTGGGCACTGTCTACCTAAACTTCTAAAATTAATGTACTTAACGGAGTTTCTGCTGGGTCAGGTGAAAACCAGAATCGAGTGAACACTGGGGGAAAACATGCAAAGTTTTGAAAATGTCAATCTTTTGGTGAATGCTGAAATACAATCCGTATCTTTTAGCTCATTTAGCTATATTTAGTGAATGTTTTTACAAACATAATTAATTTCAGTCTTAGTGCCTTCCTTTCCGCGTTCAGCTTTCAATCTCCATCATACAGTAATAAAACAAGTATAATGGAAAAGAAGGATGTAGACGAAAAGGAGAATATACCCCCCATCTTAGCATTAAAAAGATTTCTGTTATTTTTTTCCACACAGCTTTTAAAAATATCTGAAGCATCCAAAGTAAAAGCAACAGAAATATTAATTTTAAGTTGGTTTTGTTCCAGATTAAACCTTATTAAAATTCTAATGTGTTAGAAGACGTCCTGTCTATTTAAGGTGAAAAGCCTTGTCCATGACAAAAGAAACTTATTACCATTTCAAAGGTTGGTCAGCATTTTTGCCTATATACCTACTAGGTAATAATGACCATGTTGACCCTTTTTTGATCGCTGAAGTCTTTTATCATTGCATTCATACTAGTTAAAGATGATGCTCAATGCAGACTTTCATATAATGCTTTCATGAAAGTGCCTTTGAGAATGAAAGCAGCGGCCAGATTCTGATCTCTCCTCTTCAGATCCTCTGCTATTGGATTTTCATTTCCTAAATCAACATAATAGAAAAGAAAATTATGCCCTTTCTCAGAATATATATGAAATCTAAGAATGTTTCTAAAGAAAACATCATATCTACTAGACAGTTTTCATTAGTCAAGTAAATAAAAATTTAAAATGACCTATCTCTCCCTTGGAGCTCACTGAATTGTAGAGCTTAGTGTCCTTTGGATAAGTTCCAAAAAGGAAAGTCACCCTGCGGAGGTCAAGTCTCTTTGGAAAGCAAACCAAGTCAACTGCATATGAACTCCAACAGACATTTATTATTAGGTCTTGACTCTTAAATGCAGCGCTGACTATACAGAGAATGCCTATATTCTGCTTATATTTCAGATGTGTTTCTGAAGCCTTAACACACGCAAAACTTATGTTAATATAAGATTTATGAGAAGTGAAAACAGAAAAGAGGGCGTTTTCCAGGCTTCCTGATATTTTGAGAGTAATAAATTGGAGAATAAATTGATGACCTAAGCCCAGTTGTATCACAGGTTCTGAGTTCATTAGCCATGGGGTGGCAAGAGTCCGAGAAGACCTTACTGCAGCCTTTCAATACTTAAAGGGGGCTTATAAGAAAGACGGGGAAAAACTTTTCAGCAGGGCCTGTGGCAATAGGACAAGGGGTAATGGTTTTAAACTAAAAGAGGAGAAGTTATAGACTAGATATTAGGAAGATTTTGTTTACACTGAGGGTGCTGAAACACTGGAACAGGCTGCCCAGAGAGGTGGTAGATGCCCCATCCCTGGAAATATTCATGGTCAGGTTGGATGGGGCTCTGAGCAACCTGATCTAGTTGAAGATGTCCGTGCTTACTGCAGGTGGGTTGGACTAGATGACCTTCATGGTCCTTTCCAACCCAAACCATTCTATGATTCTATGATTCATGGCCTATCCTGTTCTGCCCCAGAGTTCTGGTCCACCTGAGCATGGCCAGGGAGTCTCATTAGTTTTTCCATCAGAGGTCAGTGGAATTGGTCTTCTCTAACCTGAACCTTAACCACTGAAAAGAGGAAGTAAACAGGGAGTTGAGACAAACTTCTCCTGGGCACAGTTCCCTGGTACACAAGTCCTGACAGCACTGAGACTTCTGCGCTGATGTTTGCCTTTACTTTTTGGACAGTCCTTGAACAGGAATAGCAGAACAACTGCCATCATTACTTCTTGTGAGTTTTTTCTTGCAGAAAATGATGACCATTTTTTTTCTCAGAGAAAATATTGGCATTTTTGGCTGTTATTTTCATGATCTGGTTTATTGCAGGGTTTTTTCAGAGATTCATTAGTTAAGAAGAAAGAAGGTGATTATTGTAAGTATGTCCTTCACTGTGATTGAAAGGATGCATTCCTACATTTAATAATTTTAATAGTGCTATTTTGGATAAACAATTTTATGACAGTGCAGTTTTGTCTTGAATGACACAGCTGTAGTCTAGGAAACTAAACATATCTTTCCTCATGTTTTTATTTGTCAGAAGAGAATTTTCAGTATTCATGGGTAGTTATTTTTTAATCCACCACAAAAAGAAAATATTATACTATTAAGATTTAATCATTCTCTTATATTTTTGTGTATTACAGAGAAACCCAAGTACAGAAGCATGCTTAATAATAATAATCCAGAACACTTTATCATTGTCAAAGGCATTTATAGAGGAATCCATCAACTCTTCTGATTTCCACACAAGTCAATTTACTGTCTTCAAAAGACAACTTTAATGGCACTCACTGTACACACTTTGATCCTTTAAAATAATATACATGGCAAACGGATATGTTCTCATGCATTAATAATTTAAAAGTTAATTTTAGGTTCTTACTCAATATGATTAACTGATGGATCAGCAGTCTTATATAGAGAAACTGTGCACACACTTAAAGAAAGAGCATGCTGGAAGACAGCCAAGTAGCTGCCTGTGTGGTGGTTCAAAAATACCTGGGCTTTATTCCTCCAGTTTCCCTTCAGCTTCGGATGCAGTGCATTGTGGCTGTAAGGGTGGTCTCTAGTTGTAAGATTATATGTGTTAAGTGCCTTTGAGGTAACGGTATCAAGACTTTTGGGGCAGAAGGGGGATGTTTTGGAAGGCGGGAATCCCTCCAATGCAATCCTGCTGGTGGCTGGCTGGCTCTGCAGTGTCGGCCCAGTTATATAACTTATTTCCTTTCACTTCTGGCTTTTTGAGGACACCCTGTAATGACGGGCTGTAAATTTATGGTGGTGGAAACACTATAGATGACAAAGTATAAGCATTTCATTGTGCAGCTAAAGAATGTGCTGGGGCAAATAGCATTAAACAGTATGTACAAGAAGCGCGTGTTGAAGCTCTGGACTGTGTCTGCGGCATTGGGTTCTGCAAAAGCAGCAAGAACTGTACATCTATTGCACAAACCCTAATCAAATTGTAACAGTACATGTATGGGTACAAAGAGGATGAAGGTTGTCTCTTCACAAGGAGCCATAAGAATCAGACAAGCGGTAATGGGTACAAATTGCACAGGGAGAGGTTTCATTCTGATAGAAAAAAAAATTTTTTTACAATGAGAACAATCATCCACTGGAGTAACATCATCAGGGACATGGTGGAGTCCCCATCACTGAAGGCATTCAAGATGAGATTGGACAGGGTAGCAGATAATCTCATTGATGCTCCCTTTCCCCTGAAAGGTTGCACAAGATGATCTTTGGAGGTCACTCCCAACCTGAGCTGCTCTATCATTCTATGATCTATATGTGCAGAAAGTTTCTTACATAAGCACGTGGGGCTGTGATGCCAGCCATGCTGGTCCTGGGATCTGGCAGGTAGTAGGTGCCTCCTTACCTCCAGAGTAATTTTGACCAGAAATCTGATACCCATCTACCTTCACCTTTTCACTAGACAGAAACATTGACAGGCACCTTCTGCTGGCAGCAGAGAAGAGACAGCTTCTCCTCCGGTGAGGTACAAGTTGAACTCTCAAAATGCACAATCCATGTGATTGATGGCTCACAGAAAGTCTGGGTAGACCATTCCAGTGGTAGGAAGAGAGGGATGAACCAGGAGGCTGAGAAGTGACAGTGTATGGAGCAGGCTCCCAATGGGCTGGACTGGGTTGGGGCAGGACAGAATGGGGTGGGTTCTAGAAGTGCTGACAGGCTGAAGAGCAATGCTCAGCACCATGTCAAGTGGTGATGGCTGAGGGAAGCGTGGTCCCAGGGAGAGGCCAGAGGGCAAGCAGCGAGTGGGTGGCAGAGTGGCATGTGCCTCTGAGAGGCTGAGGTGACACACATGAAGAAACTGGAGAGATTGTTTGAGGACTTGAATGAGGAAAGCGAGTGGTGACAACACAGTGAGATCAGAGTAGGGCTGGAAACGCGGGCACGAAAAGGCAGGCTGATAACAAAAACATTCCTTTAAATACAGTAAAGAAGAGCAACCTAGGAAGAAAGAGCAAGAGTGGGGAAGGTATCATGTTACATTTCAAAATACATTCAGCTCTGGCGCTTAGCTGCAATGCTCTCACTAGTGTACATGCATCTCTCTTAGGAGGAAAAGCCCAGAGATTTCTCTTGCTTCTCCTTGGACTTTTGGATTTCCTTTTATAGTGCTGACCACTTCTTATGAGGGGTGTTTTTTGCATCTGGCAAACAGAATATTCCTTTCCTCGTGGAGTACGGCAGCTTGTGTTGATGTGTTTTAAATCCATTGCTCTTAGGGAAGAGTACAGCCTCACTTCTCCTAAAAGAGCTTTTTCTCAGTCCAAGTTATCCGCAAGCTACTTGCAAATAGGATTGCTTGGAACTTACAGCAAAGCTCTGGTGATCCAGAGAGTGAAATACCAAAGGTCCCACTGTGCAGATGGTAGCAACGGCAGCCTGCAGGAGTGCCGGTGGCAGTGTGAGGATCCAGGGAGATCAGGGAGATGCGGGAACATGAGTTGGACTCGATGATCTTTGTGAGTCCCTTCCGACTCAGGCGATTTTGTGGGTGTTTTGCAATACAGAAGAGCTCTCTTGGAAGAGCCCACCTTACTCCTGGTGCTATTTGGAGCTGAGGGCATCGTTCCTGGATAGTTTTGTGGGGGGGGAAATATGAGAACAGATGAAGCAGAAGGACAAGCCCACGCACGAACGTCTCTTGTTGGGAGATGCCCCGGCTGCTCTGATGGCTTTATTTTAAAAATAAATCTGTTTTAAACCAACCCGCCCTCGGTGCTACCTGTGGTTAAGAGAGCAAGAACCCCCCCGCCACAGCCTCCCAGCCTGCCGCTCCCAACCTCTCTGACTCCAGCAAGGGGGCTACAGCCACGCTACCCGCCGGGGCTCCCGGCCGCCCCCTGCCTTCGGCGGGGCGGTGGCTGCAGGGCGCGGGCCGGGGCTGCGGCTGCGTGCGGCGGGGGCGGGAGCGGGGCGGGGCGCGGGGCGCCGCCGGGAGTCAGCTGGGCGCGGGGCTAGAGAGAGCGCGGCGGCGGTGCCGTCAGCACCGGGAGCCGGCAGTAGCGGCAGGAGCAGCGGTGGGCGAGAAGTTTTTCTCCGCAAAATTCCCTCCCGCAAGCTTGGGGTCGCGAACGTTCCCTGTGCGCGCTGGGTGTGATTTGCTTTTTTTTTTCCTTCCCTCTTGTTTGTTTGCTTGTTTAATTGTATTTTTCCAATTTGAATGTTCATTTTTCAATTTTAATTTTTAATTTTATTTTTAAGTTTTAATTTTAATTCTTATTTTAACTTGCCTTTTTAATTCTGATTTAATTCCAGTTTTAATTTTCAATTTTAATTTTATCATTTAATTTGTAATTTTAATATTTTTAAATGCCAATGTTTTTACTTTGAAATTAATTTTCTTGTTTAAAATTTTTAAATTTTTGGTTTTGTTTTGTGGCTCTAAGGGCTTGCCCCCCCCCCCCCCCGCCCCCAGCCGCCCGGAGGACACCCCCCCCCCTTCCACCCCGCCGCCGCGCACGACCCTTTTCCCCCGATCCCCCCACTGCCTGCGCCCGCCCGAAAGTTGGCGGTGTGCGTGGCGCACCGGCGGGGAGGGAGCCGACCGGACGCCCAGCAGGTAAAAGGGACCGGGGGGCGGTGCGGGGGTGTTTGTTGTCCCCGGGGAAGCACAACGAGGGGATGGTGGCTGCTGCCCCCGGGGAGGCAAAGCACGGGGGAGGGTGGGGGTCTTGCCGACTCCTCGGTGGCGGAGGCCGGTGGGAAGGGGAGGAGGAGAGCAAACTTCCTTTTCCTGGAGCCGCTGGTGAGCCCCCCGCGCGTCTCCCGCCGGGTGGACCCCAGGGCTGGTGGCCACGGGGTTCGTGGGGATGGACCTTTTCCCCCAGCTCGGGGCTTCCTTGCCGCGTTTTGTGTGCTCGCCCGCTTCGTGTCTCTCCCCAGCAGAGCTGGGAGCCGGGCTTTCCCGTCGCTCCACGCTGGAAGTGGCTGAAGACCGACCTGCCCCGCCAACTGCTGGTGGTGGTGATGCCGAAACTCCTCCATGTGTCCCCCCTCTCCCCATTCCCCCCACTCGCCGTTTTGTGTTTGCGGGAGAGCAGTTTGCGGAAGAAACGCCACCCCGGCGTGCTGCCGCCTTCCTCCTGCTCCGCTTTGCGGGGGGAGCCGTGAGCTGTGTGCGGGAGAGTATTCCGGAGTCCCTCCCTCCTCCTTCCGTGCCGGAGAGCCCCTCGCTTAAGCCCAGGAGACCCGAAATCAAGGGAAAGGCAGTGCTGAGTTCCTCGTGTCTCTGCTCCCCGCCGGGGAGAGCCGCACACGCATGGCTCTCTCTCATTGTATAACTGTGGTACTGCAAGCTTTGAAACTGTGGCATCTTTACTAGAACAGTTTGCAGTTAATTGGTTTGGCAGATGAACTCCTGCAAAATCCTCTTGCCCGCTTCTGTTGCTTAAGTGCCAGCGTCCCCCCCCCTTTCCCCCCCTGCTTTCGTTTGAAGTGTCGCATAACTCTGTATTGCCAGCAGGATGGAAAATGCTGATTCAGCAGCTTTGGAGCCCCGCTACATCTGAAGTGGTGGTCTGCCTGAAATGTTCCCATTTGTTGAAATGGGAACATGTGTTGCTGGTATGTCAAAACAGCATTGATCAGGTTTTCTAAAACTGCACCTAAGAATGTGGTTTGCTTTTCTCTTTGCTGAAGAAGAATGGATTTGAGATTGGCGGGGGGGAAGTGAGAAGGGGATGGGGGGAAGTGAGAAGGGGATAGGAGGGAAGTGGGTAGCTACCACTTTAAGTTCTACTAAGGGGCAGCCGAAATTGTGTTGCTTCATAAAGCTGCTAGGCAATTACTTATTTTAACAAAGATTTTGCAGAACGTGTAGCAATAATGTGTTAACACTCCAACTCCATCTATTCCTGCACCTAGAGACGAGTTGTACTTAAAGCTCTAGAAAAGATACGGAGAAGGGCAACAAGGCTAATCCTAGGATTAAAAGGAGTGAGTTATGAGGACAGGTTAAAAAAAACCACCACAAATGTATGGAGGTTAGAAAACCTGTGTGGAAAAAGGAAATATGGTTGTAACTTTTAAATGGCAGCTCTGGCTGTGTTTTGTGATAGTTTTGGGGTTGGGAAAGCAGAAAGCTCCTCCCGTGCAGTTCTTATCTTTCTGGAGGCCTTACCTCACAATGGAGCAGAAGAGGGAGAACTGTTCCAGAGCTGTATTCCTGTGGCTATCTTTGTACAGTTATATGCTAATAACAAGGCTGCTTGAGTTTTCTTTCTCCAGAGCTGAACTCTTTAAAATTCAGCACAACATAGAGCAAACAGCAGGTCCTGAAGAGCAAGGTTTCATAGCCTTATTGCAAATCGTAAACTGGTGGGGAGCATCAGACCCTGATGCTTGCCTCCAGTGGTCATCTTACGGTATTATAACTCTGATTTATTTTCTTCACTTGGACTTTATTTGTTCTTAAAGTAGGTCTTGTTTACCCTGGCTGCGTATTAAAGATCTTGTGGTACTTCCATGTTTTTCTTGGTTTTGTTAATCAAAATACCCCTCTCTTACCACTGTGTGAGTTGGCTTTCACCCTCAGATACAGCCACACCTGGATTTCAGCAGTGTATTCCAGTGTTTTTTATTAGGTAGTCCAAAAGCACTGCCTAAATGCAAGATGGATATTTGCATTTCAGTTCTGCTTAAGCATGTACCATGTGCTCTGAATAAAACAAATATTTGCAGCCCTCTACCTTGCGAGCACTTAAATGACTCCAAGAATTGTCGCAAAGGTTTTTTAGAAATCTGGTTGCGTTCTCAGCTGCGCTTGGGGTGTAAATAGGCGAAAAGTATTTGGATCTCTCTGGCAAAGGGATCCTTCCAAGGCGGGGAGTTCCCAGCTGGCAGGGGAAAGGCGTAGCTGGGTCACGCACCACTTCTGCCAGCAGCATGAGAGTATTGCGCTTGGAGTTTGTTTTCTGACAGCTCCGAAGTAGCAGATGTCCATATAGACTGTGAGGCACCAGCAGCTTCCCTGGGTGTGCATCGTTGTGGCAGTGGGATAGCTGGGGAGCTCCCAGGTATTCGTCACACTGGGTGGGACTGTGCCACCACTCGTGTCCTCCCTTCTGCTGTGCATCTGTGTGTGTGGTTACGGAGGTTTGTAGTGACAGTGCTAAATGAAGCCAGATTTACAGGCAAAACTTTTGCTTAGACCAGCTGAGCTCTGTCTTGAAGTGTGTGCATGTGGGAAATGTACATGGATGCTTCTTCAGACACCTGAAAGCTTGCAAGGGGAGAGATGGAGGGAGTGTTTTTTCATAAACAGTGGTACGTGGTTTTGGGGTGCACTTAAATATTTACTCTGGTAAAAAATTTCATTGATTACAGCGAACACTGTGGTAGAAAAAACTTCCTGTTTTTTGCTGGCCTTCTAAACTGCTGTGTGAGCTTCATTAGTGGGGTCGAGAGCAAAGCTTTTCTTCATTTTAAGCCAGCATTTCTGTCCAAACTAGGACTAAGGAAGCTTGCTTTTCTTTGGATCGGTCTCGACTGTGAGGGTATTGATGCCAGCTCACACTGCTGCGTTTCTTAAGTGTGCCCAACTGGCCCAGTGTTTTCACAAACAAGGGAGATAGATAACTCGGGACCTCTGCCTCTGTCAGGCTCGCATGAAAATTGCCAACTGGCTTGGCTACAATGTGGTTGCATAAGCTTCCTTCTGTAGGAAAGCAGGCTGAGGAGTTAGGATTGTTGTTTTTGGAAACAGGATCTGCTCCTGGGCATGTCCAAAATATAGCAGTTGCGATTCTTCACTTAGGGAGATCTAGGAATGGAGATTGTTTTCCTCAAAGGTGAAACTCCACAATCTTTTAAGGAATTATGAGGAATGAGGTTGCCGATGAATTCTTTTATATGCATTGGACCTTATTTTCAAGTTTGCTAGCCTTGCACTGCCTGCTGGTCAGGAGAGCACTGTGCAACCTAATCTTGGATGTGGCAAAGTAGTCGTGTTTTTCATCACTTTTTCTCCAAACCAGCGGTTGTTGTGAAGCATAACATTATCAAGTAAACAGATGTCACCTCATTAACTTTTCTTTCTTTATACTTGTTGAGCTGTGCACTTCTCAACCAGTCCTGTGCCAAGTCTTTCCTGTTCTCATGCCATCTGTTGAATTGGATGATCTTGGACAGCACTTCTCCCATTAGCTCAGTATGGCTTTTCTGTTGCGCCATGGATGTGGAGAGGACTATCCAAGGAAGCTAGATTCCACTGTGGGTGTAGCATAAAAGAAAATTGTTGGTTAGTATGAGGGATCCTGACTGTTAATCTCTTCAATGAAGAAACAGTCAGAATAGCCTGTCTGTGAGATCTGATTGGATATACTCTACAGTCGCTTTTCTGGCATGCTTTATTCCCCTGGGTACTGTCTCTTCAGCGGATACCCAATGTAAGAGACAGACAGGCACTATGTTTTTCATATGGGTACATTCATCTGAAAGTGATGGTGGTTGTGATTTCTAGCCACTTTTGGGCTTTCAGTGTGCATGTAAGAGTACTGGAAATTGAAGGATTCATGAAGTGGGTCACAACCAGGGCCAAGTTATCCTGAAACTCTAAGACATCTTTACCTTCACACTGATGTGCATCCATTGACTGAAAACTCATCTCTCTGTTTTCCTAGGGTATTTCATGAGTCACAGATGGATCAGTTCATGCAGAGCAAATGGACATGGCTATCAGGACTGAAGGCATTACAAATTCAAGCCCTACTTTAGATCAGTGCCCTTGTGAACTGTACTCTCTTTCCTCGTCTCTGTGACAGAAAAGACCAGCAATTTCTGTTTAATGGTGAGGAGCTGTTGCTGCCAGTGTATTTGAAAACTTGCTTTAAGACAGTCATGAAAGCATGAAGTTTTGAGCACTGGGTGAGTCCTTTTCTGTTAGGAGAAGGCAGCAATGTGACTGCTTGGGTTTTTACAGGCAAATGGCCCATAGTGGAAAGGACCAGAGACTCAGGCGTGTGGGTTGAACAAAAGTATAGGCAAGATGAATCACATGCATTGTTCAAAACCCAACATTAATGCTGATTTACAAGCCAAGAGAGCTTTTAATGAAACCTACTAATTGCATCCTAGTTAGTTAAACCATAGGGAGGTGCAGACTACTACTCCTGAATGGCTGCAGCAAAAGCTGCCTGTCATGAAGACTGGTTGTTTTAAGTGGGTGATTTTACTGGTGGAGTAGGAGACCTTCTCCAGCAGCATGGACTTTACAGCATGTAACTAATACTGTAAGTTAGTGTGAGGGAGTTTTTCCTTCCCAAAGCCTTTCAGAAACCTTTACTAAGTAATTTTTGGTAAGTCTTTATATCTTTGGGTATCAAGTGATTATTTGGAGAGAGGAAAATGGTAGAGGAAAAGACGTACTTCTCTGTATGGTATAAAGTAAAATTACAGGTTGTATCAAGCTTCTAGATTGCTAGAGCAGATCTGTCATAATCTGGATAACAGGAATGAAAGCATATCATCAAAACTGAGAGAGGTGAAACGTGTCTCTCTTGGAGCTCTTTGAAGCTTTCAAGGCTGCTGGCTTTGAGATTGTTCTGGTTCAAGTACGATACCATAAAGCTTATTTGCTAGAATAGTTTGACCTCTTCTTGCAGAAAGGATCAGCAGTGAGACATTTCTGCTTATTCTTTCTTAAAGCGTGAATCAGGGAGAGGATGAGGGGAGTTGCAAGTTTTCGTTATACTGCACAGTGTATTTCTGAAAAGAGCTTTGGAACAATAGTGCCAGTCATAGTCCCTGGGGGCAGAGATGATGAGTGCCCTGGATGAGTTTGGCAATACTGTGACCATCTCTGCTTTTTCTTCTTGTGGGCAAATACTGTAGAATATCTGAGAAAGAAATGTGGTGTCCTGTTGTTGGTGTATTCCTTTGTTGGACTCTGGGGAAAGACTGCGAGAGGTTTTTCCATTATCTTACCCTCCTGCTGCTAAGCTGTCATCCTTAGGCCAACAGCAACAAATTGAACAGCTATGTTGATCTTAATGCCCAGCAGTTGCATTAATGATTACAATATTGACTATTGGACAGTTCTGTTGCTCCAGCAGTGCTATTCAAACAATGTATTTTCAGCTTTTTTGGAGGCCAAAACCCAAGGAACATGGGCAAATTCCAAAAAGGCAGTTTTAAACAGGCAGGTCATGATGAGTCGGGTAATCGTAAACACATGTTTGGTTTAAACCACTAGCAAACCAGCCTCTGATTCTTCCCAGCCTCCAACAATGCCAACTTCTGCTTGTTCTCAACAGGACAAAAATAGGAAATTACTTTCCTGGCAGGCACACTGTAGAGGAAATGCCATGCCATCTTGTCAGAATAAACCTATAGCCCAGTGGGAAGGAACTCTCCTACTGGGCAGTGGTGGGGATTTCTACATTTGTTCACAAACTAAACTTCAGAGTATGGTTCTTGTGCTCCCTTCGCGCTTACTGCTGCAGAATTTGTGTCAACAGAGAAATCAGAGAAACCAAGCGACCGCTGTGAAGCTGAGTCTGTGGTTGCTGAAGGCTACAGATGAGTAAGGGGAAACAATACTCCATGACACCACTATCATTCTTTCATTATGCATGCCTGGTAAGAAAATCAATAATCAGGGAGACTCTCAAAGCTCATAGACTCTTTTCATGGTGGAGATTAGCACTTGATGAACACTTGGAAACGTCTTTCAATGCCTGGGACCTAAATTCTGCCTTTCTGATGACTTGATCAAGTGGCTGCAGCTCTGCCATAACTTCTGTTGTTGGTTTGTAGCACAGACTAAGTTTTCAGAAGCTCTTTTTTGCTTTGACTTTGTCTTCAGGTGCTAATTTTGGTTTTGAAACCATGGGATAGGAATCCTTGAATTGTCACTCAAGTCTCTTAAATTGCAGATCCTGCTGTTATAGAATGGTTTGCAACCAAACTCTGGGTCTGTACATGCCTCGTTTTGTAGAGTTTTTCACATTTCAAAACTAACTGGCAGCAAGGTTTTGGATTCTTTTCTAGAGGAGAAACTGTTAGAAAATTCTCAAGATCTTGAATTTAGTGGAGGAGGGTAGGACAAGATAGTTATATATTAGAAAGGATTAGAGCAGGAGCTTTCAAGAGCTGAAATAAAAATTGAGAAGTGTATTTTTTTTTCTTGGCACCACTTCCCCCCCCTCTTCCCTCCTTTTCTTTCCATGGTATTCATCCCTGCCAAACTACTAGGTAGATAGGAGAATGTTCTCGCTCCTTAAATGGGAATTGAGAGAGGGGGGTGAGAAGGACTTGGGGAAGGTAAAATCTGTAGGTTGGTCTTGTTTAGCATACTGTTAAAGCTCTGAGCAACCTTGGAAGGGAGTGATGAACTTTCATTATATGAAAGGCACAAGTGGAATTTAACTTGAAGGAGCTGGAAAAGCTAAAAATTCAGAAGCTTGTGATATTTCTGTCTTGTGCCAAAGGCTTTCTTAAAGGACCTGATTTCCTTTATGGTTCAAATATATTAAAGTCCATTTAGGAGAATGTTAAGGGAGAAATATGTATTGCAAGGCCATTGATTCTTCCTGAATTAATGTCTTGTGGGTGATCGTTCTTCATTCTAATAGCTGCTCATGCTGACATCATCCAAGATGCCAGGGAATTATGTCAGAATTTAAGCCTTGACATTTTGCAGAACAATGGCTCAAGTGCTGGCAGATGCTTTCTTGGTGGGTCAGGTTGCTTTTGTTTTTCCTGTCCAGCTCTAATTGTGATGTTCCAGTTAACTGTGCACAGTCACAGCAAGGAATATAGTAAGTGATTTCCAAGAGAAGGATATCCATGCAGTACAATTGTGAGGACAATGTAGTACTTGCCCCTAAATCTTATGCTAGAAGAAGATTTGCCATCAGCTTCTATACACTAGACACACAATGCATGCTTTTTTAACACTTCATGAAAAAGGTCACCAGCTTTAACGTTAAGTTGTCTTTTGTTCTGTTTTGTGTTGTCAGGAAACATGTAATTCCAGGAATCCCGAAGCAGAAAAAATTGAGGCCAGTGTGGTGTTTGTGTGTGTTTTTTTTGGGGAGTGTGTGTTGTTTGGGTTTTTCCCTTTATTTTGTTTGTTTTTGTGGTTGCTTTTTTGTTTTTCCCCTCTGGCTGCTGGGCATCCAGCTTTGGCTTTTGTTTTTAAATGACGGTTCTTAATGAAGGCCCTGTAAGGGGAAAGCGATCGAAACAGCCCATTATTATGCTCTAGATGTGATCAAAATAGAATGCCATGGATTATACATTATTTTCATGAACTGATAGCTTTGGCTATTCTTTACTAGTAGGCTATTATAACATTACCCATATTCATGACACTTAACATTTGAAAGGTTTAGGAACAGGCACTGGGTTTTTTGTTTTGTGTTTTTTTTTTTGTTTTTTTTTTTCCTTAAAGGCTTCAGGAGAATTGAGTAAAGAGGCTATGAGATGAGTGGTAGGAGTGCAGAACAAATGCTATTTGAGTTACTGGCATCTCTGATATGTACTCAGGCTTGTTTTTCATTTAGCATGCATTTTTTTGTTCTAGAGTTGATGCTAAAAAGTCAGGAAAAACTCTGGAGTTCCTTGCTAGCAAAGGTGGATTACATTGCAATGCTTCTATGACTTCCCGTGTTTTAACAAAGAATTGCAGCTGATGCTGTGCATGACAGGATGAGTTTAGGTGTGTTATGGCACTTGCAACATGTGGTTGAATTGTTGTTGAGTAACTTCCCTCTCCAGTGCCCTTTGGGAAACAGTACTGCTTATACAGCCTTTGACAGGAGAATGGCATTGCAAGATGTCTTACTGGTCAGAACCTTAGCTAATTTTGGTAGATGTATAAGGTCTAATACAAAAACCTGAGACTGTGCTTGTAATTCTTTTTATTTAACAAATTAAGAAAATCAACTACAGTAACCTTCAGAATAGTTCCCTTCTGAGTTGACGCACAGCTGCATGTGATACTGCCACCTTTCAAAGCAATTCTACAGATCTTTTTCTGAAACGCTGTTTAGGTTCTCCGTTGTTTTTGCTTTCACATCTTTTACCAACAGAAAAATGGGTTCCTTTGAGCACTGACTTGATCTTTGGGAAGAGGGAGCCAGGTCTGGTGAACAGAATGGGTGCTCAAGCACAGCGATGTTATTAGCTAAAAACTTCTTCACAGACAAAGCACTGTGGGCTGGTGCACACTGACGTTTTTCGACTGAGTTTTAAGAAATCATCTATAATTGAACACATGTCCACACTTAGTGACGTGATCGAGTTGAGCCTTGTCTCACTGTGACAGGTTAGAAGATGTTCTGTAACCATCTCTTTGTCTCTCCCCTCCCACTCTTGGTTCCCGAGCTATAAGGTTAGTCTCATTTTTTTTTGTGTCGAACTTGAATGATTTGTCCTGGTTTGGTCGCAAATAGTTCAGTTCTTCTTCCCAGCAGTGGGCAAAGTTCTCATGGGTGTTTGGAAAGTGAGCAGTTTTGGAAAGTGGAGTCAGTAAATGAGTTCTGTGCTGTAATAACATGACTTCTAGTTTTGCTTTTATTCTGAGAACTTCTTGGGCCCTTCATGTCCAAGAGCTCAGCTCTTCCTTACAAGGTTTGTTACTCAGGTCTCTCATTTAAAATTCAGATCACCTAAGGTGATATTTCTGTAGGTAATGTGAAGTAGCTTATCAGGTCAATTTGGCAGTACTCAGTAGAGTTTTGGGGAGACAGCTAGTGTTCAGCCATCTATGATGTTACAAGTCACTTTTTCCTTTTTTAGAGTGCTGAAATACAAATTTCTGTTGCGAAAAATCAAGAGTGTGAAGAGATGAAGAAGCTTTTTCTCTAGAGGAGAGGCAGGTTTTAATTTCTCGAAAGATATGGGCCATGCTAAGAGATCACTGCTACTGAAAGATGGTGTTATCTTTGTCAGAGTGTTTGGGTGTTTCTCCTTGGGCCAGGTTGATCATTGACTATGCATGTTAATGACTGACTCTCTAATGGGGTAGAAAGTTCTCACATGTACTTGTTTCTGGGACTGGTTTTCTTCTGGATTACAGGATGGGATCAACCCTTGGAAGCACGTGGTGGGGAAGCTGAGGAGATGCGCCTTTTCAGGGAAATCAAGAGAAAGAAGTGGGAAAAAGAATGAGTCCCCTCCTCTTTCAGTGGTAGCAAACTGTTCGGCTAGGAAGCCTACTGATTTTTCTGAAGACCCAACATAGGGTTTTTCTCTGAGTTCCAGCAAATGTTTTGGAGCTACGCAAGCAAACAAGCTGAAGATTAGAGCTGGCTTTGCAGAACGTCTTCAGAGCCTGCCTGTATTTGCAAGGTTCACATGTTAAAAGCAGTTTTGTACAATTTGTGTGAGTGTTTAGGGAAAAGAACTTGTCTTAAGCTTGTGTCTGATCCGTATGCTGCCTTGAAATGTGAATGTAAGCGAGGGTGATTTTTATTCATGTCCTTTTTTAATTTGTCTTTTTTTAAAGGAAACAGTCATGTGTTGTTGAGTTGTTTTCTTAAATTGAATATGAAATGTCAGTGCTAGGTGGGGATTTTTATTGAGCAACTTGGCCGTAACAAAAATATTAGTATTGCTCTTGTACATTTAAAGATGATAAAAATAGCACCTTCAGAGTTTCAGATTATGTAAGGTGTCTGGAGCTGTATCTTATTATATGATTTTCTTAAACAAGAGCAACTGAGGAAATAACTGGTAATAAATCCGTCATTACTCGTATTATGGGAAATATTGAGCTTAATAGCTGTTCATGCTTATGACAGTGCTATGAGGAACATGGGAGATTTGGTTGACTGGTCCTGAAATGTTGTGGTAAAACATCCTTTTTTCAGGCCAGTTACTGTTTGAAATATTTTTTCCTGGAATGTCTTGGCTGTTCCCACTTTCACTGTTCCCGAGCTGCCTGTGAGCTGGTCCAGCCACTCCACTCTGACCAAGAAGTGTTTCTATAGCCAAAGTCAAATAGAGGTATTAAAGATGATTGCTCTTGAGTCTACTAGGAAATCATCTTTGTGGCTGTTGGGCAGATGTTGCCTGTAAACTTACTATGAGGGGCTGCTTTGGATAGAGGTGCAAATTTCTTAACTGTGCTAAAGCTCATATGCCTGATTCTGAAAAAAACCCAACCCAACCCACTATGCAAACTGAAAACTAAAGTTCTTTAATTTCAGTTTTTATTCTTGCCTGTGGTAAATGTGGAATCATCTTTTGGGGCAGGATGACGTGTTATGGCTTTCCTTCATTTTACCAGACAGCTTGGGAATACCTGGAGTTCGGGTTCTTGGATTCTGGATTGCACAGCAGTGACTGGTGTTTCTCTTCAGAAACATTTCTGGTTGACTTTTCCCATAATTTTAACACAGAGAAAGGGTAAACTAACTGACTAAGTCTTGCTGACTGGGTACCAAGGTTATATGTGAACTCTTGGATGGACTGAGAAAGAGAAGTTTTTTGAGCCTTCATTACAGGCTCAAAAAGAGTCTATCTAAAAAGAGTGTAGTCTGTCTCTTGCAGAGTCATTTGGGGAGTGACAAAATGCATCTTAAATGTTCTGCCCATACCCTGTGTTTTACTTCGAGCACTGTGTACCAGCTGCTGAATGCAGTTTAGGTTTTATAACAAATGCTACTTATAATGCTTCCGTCGCTTTGCATAGCTATATTAGGTTTTTGAGCTATAGAGATGAAGGAGGTAATGAATGAGAAAGAAGTAATTTTATGGGCACTCTAACATTTTGCATACAAATACCAAGTTTCTTCTCAGGATATCTTGTATGCTTGACTTCAGCCATTTTGTATCTGTACTGACTTAGGCAGTGATTCAGATAACGTTCATCCAGCCAGAGACGCATGCATGGGATGACTACTTTTTCTTTTTTCCCTCTTCCTCTTCCTCTTCCTCTTCCTCTTCCTCTTCCTCTTCCTCTTCCTCTTCCTCTTCCTCTTCCTCTTCCTCTTCCTCTTCCTCTTCCTCTTCCTCTTCCTCTTCCTCTTCCTCTTCCTCTTCCTCTTCCTCTTCCTCTTCCTCTTCCTCTTCCTCTTCCTCTTCCTCTTCCTCTTCCTCTTCCTCTTCCTCTTCCTCTTCCTCTTCCTCTTCCTCTTCCTCCTCTCATTTATTTTTTTGAAGTAGGAGTGGACTGAAGCTTTCTTCCTGTGCGCAACTGTGGCTTGTCTAAAGTCAATGTTTGAGTATGGATCTATGTTCAAGCTGTGTGGTCACAGAGAATTTTTGCCTCAACTTACAGTTGGGCTGTAAATCGTACTGTGTGGACAGTGATTCTTTCATCCATTAGCTGGCCTTAGTTTGCCTCTTCCGCCAGTATCTTCTAATTCTGCAATTGTAACTCTGTGAAGCCAAGCAAGGAAAAGTGTGTTTCGTGTGAGGAGTTTCTGAATTCCAGCTTGCTGCGTGGAAGACCAGAGGTTCCCAAAGAAACTTTCTCTGTTCCCCCTCCTGTCTTGCAGCCAGGGCTGCCTCCCTGCAACTTGGCTTGTCAGCAATATTGCCTCCTACTTCCAGCAGCCCTATGGCCATACTGTCTTCCCTTCTGGCTGCCCAGATTCCCCATTTCTCTCTCACGGTGGGTGGGTTATATGCACCTCAGATTGTGACAACTGCCAGAAGCCCCCAGCAGTGAGTAAGTACAGGGCACTGTAGCTGGTGGTGAGCACTGGTATTGTAATGAAGAAGATGGAGCTTTGTCTTGAAAAGGTGTGCCAAGAGGGGGATGATGTTGCAGCAAGACCAATTTGCTGCTTGTGCTTTTTGCACTGTCTTCATGTGCTGTACTGACACTGTGAGTTGAAGCAGATTTTCACAGTAGAAACTGTGTCTATGGTACAGAGTTTCTGGAATATCTTGTGGATATTGAAGACTTGCTCATTAAGGAGATTTGAGCATTGATGTTGTGCAGTGGTATGCTGGAGTTTAGCATAGGCCTTATAATTGATCCATAGATAAAGCTGACTATTTACGTGGTGTGGGAAGACGAGGGAGAAGGTGGGAGGAAGAATATATTGCTTCTCATGGTCAGAGTGACAAACGTCCTACTGCAGGTCTGGATTATATCATTATTGGCATGGTTTAAATTGGAATTTATGAGTTTAGTGTACTCTGACTATATTTACTGTATCATAGAGCCCCTTGGTAGTATCTGAGAGGGGTGTATCTCCTCTGTAGATCAGCGTGAGGCCCATCCCACAGGCATTTGACAGTTTGTTGGTACTGCTAGGTCCTTACGACAAAGCCTTTCAGCAACAGGATGTATGCAGGACTGGTTTGTTTTAGAGTGTGCACTGGGAGCTGTAGTTCCAAGGTGGGAGGGTGGGGACGTTGGGCTCTGTGGTAGCGTGGAAGCTTTGCAGGGCTGTGGCTGTGTGCGAAGCTGAGGGGCTTGGAGGAGAAACCTTCAGGCTGTATCTTCCTGTGGTCTTGTGGGAACCTTTTAAAAATACTACTGTAATGGGGTAACTCGCTCTACCTGACACCCTGGCCACATGGAATAAGAAAACCAGCAGACTGAAGGCTTTGTACTAAAAGTGACTTTCATCTGAGATGCTGCCTCTGAAATCCATCAGCAGTTTAAAAAAAACATTAGCCAAATACTCTCGGTAGCTTAAATGAATCTTGATGACTTTCTGCCACTTTTATTAGAAGAGTCTGTTTACAACCTTGTTGCCTTAGTGCAGCCTGGATTAAAAATATTTTTGTTTTACTCAGTGAAGATGGTTTTGCAGCATGGCTGTAATCTCCCCAAAAGATTTGTCTGGTAAATGAGGAAATAACAGGATTTGTATAAACCAAAACAGAATGGTCCAAAGTAGCTATATCTTAAAACTGACACAACCTAAAGCTTTGAATTACAATCCCACTTTCTACCAGGGAGAACTTCAAAGTCTGCCTGCCCTTTTGCATCCTGAAAGAGAGGACTGTGCCATCCTGTTGTTAGCGAGGAAAAACTGGATACAGACTAAAGACCTAAAATTTAATTAAGAATGTAAATTTATCCTGGGTTTTGGATGTAAATGAACACCAAATACAAATGGTTGGCTTTTTTTTTGATTGTGATACTTACTGTAAAAGAAAGATTAGAAACCATTCCAGTCCATTTTTGAACTCACCTCTCTGCTCATATTCATGTTTTCTAGCAGTGGAAGGGGAGGAAAAGCTACTTTGAAGGAGAGTTTGGGAGATGTGGTGAAAGCCTACAAGACAAGTCATAAAGAAGGGCAATAATGACACTGTCATCTATTTAGTCAACTCTTCTTTTTTTTTGTGTCCCAATGTCCCTGCTTCTCTGCAATGTGACAGGAATGGATTTCTGTAGTCATGAAAGTATTTCTAGTGTGATGGAAAGACTAGACAACAAAGCAGGCTGCTCCACCTCCCATCAGGTGCAGATGATGTCGTGGACGCGAGTGTCTTAAGTCACATCATGACTAGATTATAGCTCTGAAAATGATAACTGATAATGATTATCTTCTCAGAGTAATGGTGACACTTTCTTGGAGTCTTGGAGCTGCTCTTGGGTGTCTGTAGAGGAAAAGCCTGCTGTTTCTGGGGGTTGTGTTTTGCCTGTGTGTTGGCTATATTGCTCTACATTCACTTCCATGTTCCACCTTGTGGAAATTAAATTCTCAGAGATGATGATTGCCTCTTCAAAGTCAGAGGAGGTGTTAGAAAAAACTAAAAAAATGGGAGTGAACAAGTATATATAACACAATTCATAGTAAACATTCTGCTTGTGATACAGGTAGCTAATTCACATCAAACTTGGCCTGACTTCAGTCCTGGTCTAAACCACAAGTGTCACTTTTGAGCAGATGTTTATTTGCCGTGTCCTGTGGTTTGGTGGCCGTTTAGACAGCTGGGGATTCCAGGGCTTACCACATGGTGAGTTGCTGAGCAAAAATGCTTCTGCTCTGATTGCAAACAGTGACATGTCTAAACTCCATGAAATGACAATCCCTGCTCAACTATCTTGACTTACAAACTCAATAGGTGTAGACTATTTTTTTTTTTACTATTTTATTTTCCCTTCTTTTTCACTTCCCAGCCCTGTCACCCTTTAGGATATTAGTATGTCCTTTAGGAATGACTAGTGCTTTGCCTTTATGGACTGTCAGTCTCGTACTCCCAGGATCTCAGTTATCTGCAGTTGTAAAGATGCAAAGTAGGGAGCAGTCAGTCATTACTGATAGGGAGGGTAGGGCACTAGTGCTAATCCTGTAAATCCATAGTGGGCCCCTCCCGTATGTAGAAACCTGATCTTCACTCTTGGATCCTTCATGCTGTCACTGTGATATTTATATGTAATTCCTACTTCTTGAAGTGAGAGGGGGTTAGATCTAGTCAGATTTAAGGAAAACTGCATAAGCTAGCCTTATAAATATTCATCACTGCATCACCATCTTACTCTGAGATTCTGAAGAAAACATGGTGAATGACTGTCTTCTTGATGCTGTATGATACAAAGCAAAGGCAATTCTGAAGCCTCCCTTAAGGCTCTGTGGCGTGCTTAAATATCTTCCAGTTGCGTGGTTAAGGGCTGAACTAAGTCTTGTACCCAGAAGTAGTGGATTTGGGAGATTTGTGTAATGCCCTTCCCCAGCTACTTCCATTGATGGAAATGGTGGAGATGAAACTGTTTTGTGGGAAGGGGAGCTGACCGAATAGGATGATAATGCTTGCAGTTATATCTAATCAGAGTTTATTCCTGTAAATACTGTCAGAGGTTTTACACAGTGAGAACAAATGCAAATCCAGTTTGGAACACACTGACAGATACATGTGCTAAAAAAATATCCTGTATGGATTAAGATTTTGGATTTTTTGTTTTCCTCAATCCTCCATAGATGTTTCCGACTGAATGACTGTTAATGCCAAGCTGCAGAATGATAGGGTTGCACCTTACAGTACTGACTTCAATTAATAGTTCTGGGGTAACCATGTATAGATAATTCTGTTCCGTGCTGTTCAGGAGGAAGAACTTTTTCCACTCCTTCAAAAACCTGATAGCCAGTGAAACGTTTAGATTTTATCTCCGGTTCATAGATTCTGGCTAAGGTAAAAAAAAAGCCAAAGTGGTCTTTATGCTGTTTGCCCTCCAGAGTGAGACTGAAAAGCAAAATTCAGAGTCCTGCTTTCCATGGGGTGTTGGCCACGTGCCCCGCTGTCAGGTGCTGGTTTGTTTGTAGTGTTAGGACATAGTTAGATCCTTGTATCAACAGAAGCAGGTGCATGGGATAGACTATTTAAAGAGATATTTTGTCACATAAGGTTTACAGTGAAGGTTTTTTGTCATTGTGTTTTGGTTTTTTTTCTTTTTTAAGGTGTTTCAGCTCTGAAGGTTACATCTGGCATGCTGTTAGTTGGTATTCTTACTTCAGGTAATGCCCTTACAAAAAGAGGAGGAGACAGTGCATCTGTGCTAAGCTTATTTTTTCTTGTACCACAGTCAGATCTGGCGAGGAGACTTGAGTAAGGTCAGCTAGTCAATGAAAAGTTGCAGTATAGTTGTTTTTGGTGGCAGTTTGATGACAATGAAGGGGACGCTCCTTGTACTCCCTGGACAGTCTGTCTGTTGGCTCATTTTTTTTTCCTTTTAGCAATTTTGACTTGGTGTTTTTCTTTCCTCTTTCCCCAGTGCCCTAATGCCACACCCTCCCTGCTGCTCCACCCAGTAATGTTTTCCTAAATCTTCTTCATTGCTTTTTAAGCCTTTCTGTTTCTTGTTCTTAAAATCCTTAACTTTCTCTTCTTTTGGCTGAGCTCCAGTTAATTCTGTTTTTTTTCTTTTTTTTGCTGCCAGATGTCATGTTTTTCTAATTCTGTGATATTCCTGTTGCTTTTGCTTGGATTCTTTCCAGTTGATCTTCTCTGAAATTTGCTGAAGACTGGATACAGCATCGTGCTGAAAGCTTTATCAGCCACGAGTAAGAGCAGAACTGTTGCGTCATTATTCTCACATATGTTCCTCTACATTTCTGTGTGGTATTTGCATCTTTCTCAACAAAGAATTTTCCAGTTTCTGCAACCTGCTTTGAATTCATTCTTCTAGAAAATTGGCAGCTTTAAGTTAGCAGCTTCTCCAAGTTTAGTGAGTGCCATTTTCTTCTTTATTATCTAGGTGATTAGTATTAAAATAGTATGGGACTAGGGCAGATTGCTGGGAAGATTATCAGGATGTTACTCTGTTTTGTGGGTTTTTCCATTTTTTTGACTCCACACAAATGATAAATCAGTGTAGTTATCCTGTCACTTTTGAATATGCCATGAGATGACTATTCGCGTTGATGGTAAGTCAAAGTTTTCCAAACTTTTCTTAAGAATGTGGTTGGAACCTTTTGCCGTGGTTTTGCTAACATCAAGATTGAGTGTCTACTGCTTCTGTGTTCCTGAACTATGGTTTTCTGCTGTAGTATGAAGTTGAGTTGGTTTGACCTGGCTTATCCATGAGCAATCAGTTTTTGTTGAGTTCGGTCTTTTATTATAGGTGCTAGCAGATGGGTTTAAAGGCAATCCACCTGCAAATAAGCAACAACTATAATTCTTCAGGTTCTTTCCACTCTTTTCCCTTCCCACTTCTTAAGGATGTCACTGTTTGCCATTCCTCATGTTAATCCACTCTGAAGTCTCAAAAATAACTGCTAATAGTTTGAAGTTTTAAGAAACCCCCAAACTGTTCAATGTGTTTGTGATTGAATTTCATGAAAATCAACTGATTTGAGAGAAAGTTGTTTCATCTAATCTTTATTGATTCCGTCTAATTTATTTCATAGAATCATAGAATCTTCTGGTTGGAAAGGACCTTTGAGATCGAGTCCAACCGCACCCATCATCCGCTAAACCACATCCCTCAAAAACTCATCTACCCGTTTTTTAAACACCTCCAGGGATGGTGACTCAACCACCTCCCTGGGCAGCTGTGCCAGTGCCTGACCACCCTTTTGGTAAAGAAATTCTTCCTAATATCCAGTCTGAACCTCCCCTGTCGAAACTTATGGCCATTTCCCCTTGTCCTATCACCTGTCACTTGAGGCCTCCTTTCTTGCAGCCGTAGATAGCGATGAGGTCTCCAAACTAAACAAAGCCAGTTCCCTCAGCCGCTCCTCGTAGGACTTGTTCTCCAGCCCCTTCACCAGCCTTGTCACCCTTCTCTGGACAAGCTCCAACACCTCAATGTCCTTCTTATACTGAGGGTCCCAGAACTGCACACAGTACTTGAGGTGTGGCCTCACCAGTGCTGAGTACAGGGGCACAATCACCTCCCTTGTGCTGCTGGCCACGCTCTTTCTGATACAGACCAAGATGCCATTGGCCTTCTTTGCCACCTGGGCACACTGCTGGCTCATGTTCAGCCAATCAACCAACACCCCCAGGTCCTTCTCCTCCAGGCAGCTCTCCAGCCACTCTTCCCCAAGCCTGTAACACTGCATGGGGTTGTTGTGTCCCAGGTGCAGGACTCTGCACTTGGCCTTGTTGAACCTCAGCCCAGATCTCTTTGCAGCCCCTCCCTTCCTTCAAGCAGATTGACACTGCCACCCAACTTGGTGTCATCTGCAAACTTGCTAAGGGTGCACTCGATCTCTTCGTCCAGATCATTAATAAAGATATTGAACAAGACTGGACCCAGCACTGAGCCCTGGGGAACACCACTCGTGACTGGCCTCCAACTGCATTTAACTCCATTTGCCACCACTGTCTGGGCCTGGCCATCTAGCCAGTTTTTCATCCAGCAGAGGGTGTGCCTGTCCAGGCCAATGGCAGCCAGTTTCTCAAGCAGAATACTGTGAAAAACATGTCAAGGTTTTACAGAAGTCTAGGTGCACCGCATCCACAGCCTTTCCCATGTCCATTAAATGGGTAACCTTGTCATAGAAGGAGATCAGGTTGGTCTGGAAGGACCTGCCTTTCATAAACCCATGCTGAGTGGGGTTTTTTTGTTTGTTTTGGCATTGTTACCTGTAGTTTTCTTGAGAAAGTGATGAGTGTGCTGACTTTTCTCTTAACGAGTATTTTATTGCTGTGGAATTAGAGACTGAGTCCTTGATATTTTTGATGTTTCTTACTTCATCTTCGCTTATTTTGGTATTGCAATAATTGTCTTCAGGCTTTTGTTCTTTTAGTGATGTACAGATGAATGGACTTTGCTTGACCTCTTTAGCTAGCAAGGAAGAAGAACTAACTTGCTAGCTTTTGGTCATGTATGTGCAGCAGCAAAACTAAACATCTTTGGTCTGAGGATTAATTGGAAGCTAATTAAAAACTGGAGATAAGAGAGAAGAAACAGTCAATGGCAGAAAGGTCTCTTCATATACAAAGGCAAGTTCTTTCATCTGGAATCAATCCATTAAAATGGTTAGTCAGCAAGTGCCATAAGGTTGAAATCTTCCTTTCAGCTGGTTTTGTCAGATATGAATTAGAGAACATTATTTAGCTGGTGCCCCATATCAGCTCAGCCATAATTCAAAAGCCGTGTAAGGTTTTATATATGATGCTTCTATTGCTGTCTGAAACTAGAATAGTTTAAAATGGAAAGAACTGAAATGTGCGGATGAGCTCTGGCTAGATAATAATTTGATGTTTAGAGGCTTGATGCTATGTCACCACCAGATCTAGAAGCGTGTTGTATAAGGGGATACAGTAAGGAGACAGTGATAAGAACCCTTCTGAAAAGGAATGTACCGTTTCAAGAACAGATGATTTAGTGGTAATAGAGACTAACAAAATTTTGTTGGCTGGCAACTGTCTTTCAGGTTATGATCTTGTCCTGAAAGCTCTTTAATAGAGTTGATTTTCATTCTGCAAAGTACTTCGTGAAAGGGCAGAGTAAATTCCTCATGGAACTAGTTCTTTCTGGTCTAAGAACAATGAAAGCACAAGGTAACCGGCAGTAAGCTCAGGAAGGCAGGTAGACTTTGTTGAAGGAGCCTGTGGCTCTTTCAGATTTTATTCTGCTCTCTGTGCTCCCGAATTAGTATGCTGCAGGACGGTTGTCACCCCTTTGATGGAAAGTGGGAAGACTGACTTGAAAACATGCACAAGTCTTGATTTGATCTTCTCATTTCTTCTGTAGAAGCAGCATATTGTTCGAAAGACAGAGCTTACATAATCCTCCTTCTGTGTGTGTATGTAAACATATTTAACACAGGCCTTTTGTTTCTTAACTAGTTTAAATTTATCCATGGATTATGTGCAGTGTGGAAGAGGAAGGAAGAGGGATGAGTTGCTGGATGCATTTTGGATTTCTCCTCTCCTCCGGTGTACCAGAACTTGTAAGGACTCATAACAAGCGAAAGAGAGGAGAAATAATCCCATTCTTATCTTCTGTCTGTGCCTTGCAGTCTGCTAAGAGCACATTGACTGTGTCTTTAACTAATCAGTGGTATTGCAATTCTTGCTCTTTACTTGCTGGTTTGATTCTCCTGTCACACAATAGCTGGTAGAGAGGCTTTAAATGCAGAATTAGCATATAAACCTGTGCAATTTTTAGCTGTCTGTTGGTGTTTAAAGTCTTTAAAGTAACCCACTAAAGACGATGCAGAAGAGCAAAAGTCAGCCTGGCTATGTGGCGTGTGTGTTCTTGTTTAATATCGGAATTCCTGGTATGGCCAGGGACGCATGCCAGCTTTGGCAGTTCAGGGCACAGTTCAGATACTTAAGTACTGTACTAAAAATAACGGGACTGTTTTAGACTGGGACCCAATTAGGGAGAGAATAACTTGTTGCTCTGCAATCAGTAATCTGAAGTAGCAGGCAGGCTGCAATGCGCAAGTAAACTCTGCTGTTTTGCTTGTGGAGTTGCCAGTTCTGATGCTTCTTCCTCACTCTGATCCTCAGACACATTTCCAGAGGTTTATAAAAAATAAAAATCCCTCTCTTAAGGGAAATTTTATGTGCTTTAGTTCAGATTTTAATATTGCAGTGTTTAATAGCATTACTGCTCTTAATCCTTCAGCAGTGGCTTGGGAAATTCCTAGAAGGCATGGAGTAAGAGGTGAGGAGCCACATCATGCTCTCCTCGTTGCAGTGAGCAATCTTCATTCTGCCCTGCAGGAAGGGCAAAGAGGGTAAATCTGGGCAGCCAAGGAGAAGAGGGGGCTGGTTTGAAGACGGTTGCATTTCCCATTTTTGCCTACTGAGGATGGAGGTGCTGCTTGCTTTCATGTGTGAAGAAGTACAGTGAAGATAAACCGCACATTTAAGCACCTGAAACAAAGCATTACTTTACACTTCAGTGATTTTTCTCTCATGGTTTTATTTTTGGTGATGCTGCTTGCTGGTACCTTCTATTAGATCGCTTGTATTTCAGTGAAGTGAGTTAGAGGAATCGGAATTTCTCTGTTTTCAGGGCATGTGGGGAAGGAGCAAGTAACCTCCAGCATACAAATCCTCTGGTCTTGGAGGGCTTTCAAGTGATCAGCTGTGTTTGGTCCCAGTTGTCTGCTGGTCTCAGAGTGGGGTTGTAGATGAGGGAACGGTTTATGGAATCTTAATGCAAATGCTGCATTGAATAGACTTGTGCTGATGCTTGAGATGAAAGCTAAATGCACCTAAAACTTGTTTCTGTAGATGTCTTTCTAGAATTCTATTTTGAGAACATGAAAAAGCCAGAATCTCTTTGGTGTTGTGACTCTCATGCTATTTTAAAAGCAGCTTTTCGTTTTATTCAAAATAAGAAGCTGATAAGAGGCATTCAAGGTCTTGTTCAACAGTGGTCTCTTAACAGCTTTCAGTAGATTGTTGGGCTTATGTTGTGATTTCAAGAGGACTTCATCACATTTCTGCAGGAAGCTTCATGTTAAAATCTCATCTTTGATTTGCTCTTGTCCTGGCCTGAAATGCAACTAGATACTCATTATGGAAATGACATATTTTGTATTCAGTGGTGGAACTTATTGCACCCTGGATGTAGTTAGTCCCCATGGAAATAGTAGGAGAGGCATTCTGGCAAAGTAGTTCATATTTTGTGTTGTAGAGAGCCAGTGTTTAGGCATTTGCTTATCAACTCATAAACTACATATATTCTACCTTCTGCATAATGTAGCAGCCTGCAGGACTTGCTGTTAAAAGTAAATGTTACATGGAGGATGCCTAGCAACTGTAGATTTAAGGTCTGTGCCAGATTGTTAAAGGTGCAAATCTGTTATATTGGTGCAGTGTTTTCTGGGGGATGCAGTGTGACGCTGCTGAGATTGTGCTTCTGGACCTCTGTGATGGTGGCTCTCCTTCACCATCTCTGTTAGGTTAATGTCTAGGGCACACAATTCACTGCCAAGAATATTAATTTTAAAAAAGTAATTGATTATTTTAATTTGAATTGTGATCTTAGTTCATGTGAAAGGGCTATATTTATAAGCCTAGCTGAGGGGCAAGCAGCTCCCTGTCCTGCTGTCTCTGGAGAGGGTTGTGACCTGGAGCAGAGGGACTAGTAGTGTCTTGAATGCAGAGCTCATGGAGTGTTCCTTCAGCTTTGTGGTGAGCACATGTATGCAGTGTGCATCTCCATTACTGTAGTCGTATCCCTTGATGAGCTTTCTCCAGTGCTTAGCATAAATTATTTTAACACATTGATAGGTCCATTCATCCCATGGAAATGATTTTCATGTTTATTATCCAGTTCAGATCTCTTATCTACCCCTTTATATTTTTAGAGGGGGTAGTTGTTCTCTGGGCGTTTTTTGTGTGTTCTCCATAACCAGCTAGATGGCTGTCCTCTTCTCCCTCAGCCATCTCTTCTCTTCATGCTTAATTATCCAGGACTTTTACTTTCTGCTGTCTGAATTACTATTCTCTCTACTCTAATTCCATTTTACTCTTTTGGAGTCATTACAACTCACAGTTTTCAAGAAGTGGGTGTGCTCTGGGTTTGATGACTTGTCATGATTCTGCTTTGCTTCTTGCAATTCCTTGGTTCTTAATACTGTATTTGCTTGTGAGGTCTCATATGACTTTTTCTTTTTTTGCATGTTTGCTTGAGTTTGTGGAAATTAAAGCAGTGTTGCCCTTTTGGTTGCCCGTTTGCAATGATCATGAGGTCATTCCGCTGTGTTTTGCGTGAAGCTCCAGCTCTGATGCCTGAACAGGTCGCACTGCCAGTAATATTTATTCACCTTCCTGTTTGCCAAGTTTCAGAGAGCTTATGGATAGATTGAAAAGAATGACTGCTACAGTCATTCTTGAGACTCCTTGTACGGAAAAAAATGCTCTGTATTTTCCCACCTTTAGTTCTTATCCTTCAACTGGTGTTAAAGGGCGAACCACTTCTGCAAACTATAGCAACTCGGGTCCTATTAAGAGTCCCTAGTTAGGGATAATGTCCAAATGTGTTTTTGTCTACACAGTGCCTCAAAACTTGGGTAGGTTTGAGTCATAACTTCTACAAAAGCTATACTAACTGTTCCTCTTCCCATCTCTTGTGTTATCTGTATCTGTTGCCTAGTTGTAACCAGTTCTTTTGGTAAATAAGTCAATTCCTGATTTTTCAGTTCCCTGATTTTACCTTGCACTGACTTCTGAAAACTGATCTGACTTACCATCTTTCATGCAATGTCCAAATCAATTTAGATGTGACAAGGTATATATGGCACTTAACAGCTTGGCAGTTTGATGTTTTTCTTTAGAAATCTTGGCTGAATTCTTTCCGTTATACAACTTATTACAGTCTCTTTATGTTGCTCTTAAAATGTCATCTATCAGCAGTTGCTTAGTGTGTGTGTATATATGTGTGTGTATATATATATATATAACAGTATGGTGCCTGGTGAACTTTTGCAGATTGACATTGATCTTTTATTTTTAATGCTTTACTAATGACCAAACATAACATTTCTTAAGCAGCTAAAACAAAAATGGTCCTTGTGTTTCTGTCAAGAAACCTTGAAGGTGTTTGCAGCTAAGGTGAATTTTGAAGTAACAGGGAGGAAAGACTTGATGTACTGTATTTTGGATTAGAAAAGATAGCAGGTACCATTGCAGTCTGGTCTTTGGGTTCAGCCTTATGTCCAAGTTCACTCTTGGCATTTATTTGAAGGTAAATGTAAAGGTGAAACTGATCTTCACTATCCTAACTTCTAGGGCTTTTGCCCTAGGTTGTAGGAAGTGCCTATTGCAGCATCAGTACATCCTGTGTTCTGTTCCTGAACTTCTGTGTCCCTCCTCAGCGTTGCCTGTTCTCAAGTTACTGGGACACCAAGTTGACATTTTCCAATACACTTGGCAGAATAAAATCAGAGGAATGTGCTTCTGGGTTAGAAAACTTAGGTCTCCAATTTCTGCAGCACAAAGATTAATAGAAAATTTCTGTGCCTGAACAAGAAGTCTCAAGCAATCGTTAGCAAAGGAAAAGACCAGGGAAGCTCTCGTGTGTCTTGCAGTGTTCCTAGCACATCATGAAATGCTGCTTTCTTGTCCAGTCTGAGAAGTTGTTTATGAAACCTAATATTGCCCTGTGAAACTCAACACTTCGCTTCTTAATACTACAACCTGAACGATGCTCAATGAGGTGGACAGGGTGCTTTGTGTATCAGCTGTTTCAGGCGTCGTGAAGTCTAAATACAGCTCTTCTGTAGCTGGCACTTGGCAGCTTCCCTTGCTCCCAGGGAGGGGAAAGAAGTATCGGTGTCATGGCGCAATCCTGTAGCAGATGTATCCTCCAAAAAAATAAATAAAACAGCTGAATCATTCGTTCGTTCTTTTTCTTCCATGCTGCTGGCCAATCCCAATACCCTTGTATTTCACACAGGAGGGAGAAGGCAGACAATACTGTCTTTTATTACTCATACCCGCAGGACACTATCTTCTTCACAAAATACGGGTGGCGTCTGTCTGTCTCCACTTCATGGGAAAGTTTAACAACAATTAAGGTCAACAATTAAGGTTGTGAAAACCTTCGAATAACTGCAGCATCTACTTATACTAGAATAAATAAAATAAAGCTGGAGCTCTAATTGCCAACAGAATGCTTGCTCGTATCTCTTTTGTAATTGTGGGCTTCTGAAATTCGTACTGTTAACCGGTCTTTTGCAAACCAAAGTGAATGACCAGCGGTCAGTGCGAGTAGTGTTTTGCCAAGAGAGAAACTGAGGTTGCAGAATGAGGAGTGGGAATCCTGTATAAATTTTGGGGCCCTGTGAACCTTGCTATGGCAGAGGTGGTCAGATGTACTCCCAAGGTGGACATGGGTATACTCAGCCATTCACCTCACGTTGACCCGTGAACTTCCCAGACTGTTTCAGAGTAAAATAAAACCTGTTTTCCTAAACTACTATTGACTCTCACTGGTTTTACTCTTGCTTTGAGACAGAGTTGTTAAGGGATGTTTCACTGTGTCTGAACTGACTCTTTTTTCTGTAAGATCCTTAAATTGGATGGCAAGAGAGCACCTAAGTGTGTTCTGAGATTGACATGTCTAGAAATAACTGACTTCTGATGCATGTGGACATTTTGCTAATAAATCAGGAAAAATTTACAAGTTAAAGAGAATGTCCAGAAGTTCACTTTAGGAGCATTTGTTCAGATAAAGCCATTTTAATATTAAAGGATATTCTCTTATGAATGGAACATAATGTTTTGAGCTTGAAGTGACGAAAAATGATCATCTAGTTCAACTGTCTGATCACTTGGGGCTGACCAAAGGTTAAAGCATACTAGTAAGGGCATTATCAAAATGCCTCTGAAGCACTGACAGGATTGGGGCATTGACCACCTCTCTAGGAAGCCTGTTCCAGTGTTTGACCACCTCTCACTTAAAGCAATGTTTCCTAATACGTAATCTGAACCTCTCATGATGCAGCTTTGAACCATTCCCACACATCTTGTCATTGAATACCAGGGAGGGGGTTTCCAGTAAGTAGGAATCACATATTTATTTAATTTTGTCTGACTATACAGGATGATTTCTTAATTTTGCCGATTGTTTGCTCTACAGATGTGTTGTACCTTCCAGAAAATGAAAACTTCAGTGCTGCTCAAGTGCTGGGAGCTGGAGCCTAGTCCGTCTTGGCACACGTGGTCTCTTACAGAGGCAACAATTTGTGTTCTGACTTGGCGCAAAAGTGGAGTGGTTCTGTTTCTAAGACTGTTTTTTTTTGTGTGTGTTTAAAAACTTGTAAGGCATTAAACCTTAAAAGGCTTAACCTGCTAGATAGAGATATGTATCAAAAGACTGTTAGGCATCTGTCATCAAAGTCTGGTAGAAAACAGCCATGTCTGTCTATTCCTCAGACCATGGGAGAAATTCAGGTGTGATGCTCCTTGGTTTACTCAATTTTCTACTTTCCCATCAGTTGATAGCAGTTTTTTTCTGCCCTGCATTTCTTTATTGTAGCTACAAGATCTTTTCTGGCCGGTGCTGCTACTTGCAGTTGCAGGAAAAAATTATAGCCATGTTACTCCTGCTACTTACTTTGCTGTTCCATGTAGACCCACTAAGACTGATCGGAGTGCCGTATTAGGCAATTCGCTATTGTATTTCCATAGGAACAGAGTATGAGGGCATGCCTGCAGTTTAGAAGACAGTGCTGAGAAGGTTTACAGCTGAGAACTTCTCTGGGAAACAGCTATCTTCCCATGCCGTGAAGAATGCTTCCCTGTGAAGTAGCCTTTTCAAACCTGGCTCGTGAAAGGCATCTAGCTTTAATAAACTTCTGCTTCTGTCTCGTGTTGTGGAGGGAACCTTTTTGGTTTTAATGTAATGAAGAGGTTCTCATTTAGTTAAAAACGACAGTCCTTGTGAAATTTCTGGTGCTTATTTTAGGCTACTGACTTTTATGAGTTATTGGACTAGAAAAGATGCGTAGGCAAAGATGGTGCGGAAAAATGATTTCCAAGCCATAGTGTCATTTACCTAAGAGTAAGTAGAGAGTACTGGACTTTGGTGACAAATTCTGTGATACTGCTGCCCATTTGAAGGAGGAGGAGGAGGTTACAGGCTTTGAGATCTGTAAGCATCACAGCCTTATGTGAAGGAAATCTTTGTCCTTTTCCAATAACTGAAAGTAGCGTGAAAGCCTATGGTATTTGTCTAAAGTAGACAGTTGCGTGAAGTCATCTCTGTGCAGAACTGAGTTTTAATAAAATAGTACTGCTAATTAGAGTGGAGCTGAAATGGAAATTGAGATTTTTCTGGTGCATCTGTCAAATTGATTGTATTAATGACAAATGAGTGCTTTTATAGATCAAAATACAAAGGAACAGAAAAGCTTTTGAATTGTTATTTCATCAATAAGAGTGGCAATTGGAAATGTCAAACTTCTGATATTCAGAGAGCCCTTGTAAGAGAGCTTATTTACTACTTTTTTGATAGATCTTTTTATTTTATTACACTGCAAGTGTATTTGGGGGAGAAAGAACTTTTTCGAAGAGCAAAGCGTAAACAGAATCTCTGCCTTAAACAGCAAAGGAAAACTGGGAAAGAACTCAACCAGGTATTTTTTTATTTTTTGTGAGATGGAACATTCACGACACTGAATTCTGCCATGTTGACTGTAGGGATTGTCTTTTGCATCTTGTGCTGCTGCTAAAGAAACTCTTGATCTCCTTATTGAGTGTAGATACACGTATGTAAGTGCGTGTGTAATATATTTATACGTACACATACACACAGAATGAAATTAAACCCTAGAAGTCACTGGGAGAAGCTGAAGCTCTGGCAGGTTCAACTTCTGCAGTACAGAGATGAAGCCTGGGGATGCTGTGGGAGTGGTCTGGTGTGATTGTCAGCCTTGTCCAGAGGTGCTGTGAGTTTGAAGTTACAGTGTTGTACACTGGTGAAAGATTTCTCTACTTGTTTTTGAGTGTCCAGGTTGTGGATGTCTATGTCTGAGCCAGTCTTCCAAAATGCTGGTGTGGTCAATGGAAAAAAAAATAGATGCTGTAGGGGTATGCTTCACTGAATCCTGTAAGTTGTCAGGGACCTCTAGAGATCATCTGGTCCAAACCCCTGCTTGCTCTGACCTCTTCTAGATAGCTGCTTTGGAATGAGGTGAACTGCATATAAGAAGTTCCTGTTTCTCCTCACTGATTGATGGGAGAGTGCAGGGGCATGGTTTTCCCCTGTAGACCTGTACTTTTACCCTGTACGCCTGTCACCATCTGTGATGTGTATGTGTCTTTCTTCCTATCCTGTAATAGAGTTGTGGTCTGCTCTGCACATAGCCTGGATGTTTATTTGTTTCTGTGGAAAATGTACTGCAGGCCTGTAAAATGATGTTGTGTATGGGGATGCTCATGTACTGTCTTCTCCATCCTTTTCTACTGCTGCCAGTACCAGTTAGACAACCTTGGGGGTGGGAGAATGCAGATGGGACCTGTGCGTGGGTTCCAGGTTTGTAGGACAGGTGTTTTGTGGGTTAAAATATATTGTTACGTAAGGAAGTCACTTTTGCTACATCTGGAGCCTACACCTTTTGAGAAAAAATGTTCCTCTTCGGTGGCTTTGTAGTCTGAAGGTTAACTGGGAACGTTTCTCATTTAACACATGTTTAGTTAACCTTCAGTACTGGTGAAGTTCGCTGTTTTATGCTTCTGTTAAATAGTATTGAAAGGCCTGAAACAACAGATTTCCTTTATGGCACCCTGAAAGAATAGGGAAGTAGCTCTTAATGTAGGTGGCTTGGCAAATTATTCTAGTCAAGTCAAGTATTTGGCCTGCTACCCAGCCTTCGATATGTAATCTTTGAGTGCTGCCAAAATACCATTCTAATTAAGTTGACACAGTCTATGAATCCTGGGTGGTATTACTTCAGTTTTCCTTTGCTGTGCTTTCCAGCACTGTGTTTTGAAAGGGTTGATGAAGCTCTGACACTTGCAACCTCTCCACAGTTTTCATTAAGCTGGGATTTCGGTCACCTTGTGACCTTCAGGATCAAAAGAAGGAATATTCTCTTTCTTCCTGGCTCTGCAGGTGCAAGTTAACAGCAATAAATAAATGTACACTAATGCACATGGAACATGTGATCAGTTGGCCAGACTTCAGCTTTCCGTTGAACATTAACACATTAACCCTTCTACAAAATATTAACCTATTCTGTAAGTTTATTTTCTGTTTTGTTTACACTGAGTTGGAAAAGCTATGCCCTGTTTGTCTCAGGGTGGTATATTTGCAAGTAGGTCAACATACTTGGCTTTTGAGATTTCAGCTTGAAACTGTTTCTCAAGGACTGAAAAGCATAAGGGAGTAAGAAAGACTTTAATGTTTCCATTCTTCTTTTAATGAATTAATTAATTAGTTAGAAATTTCCAGCCTGTATTCAAGAATAGAGCACCAGTAACATTTTACTTGTCCTGAAAGTCAGCTAGGCACTGCTGCAGCATTGATTGCCTGCTGCTAACTATAAGTCACCCGTGGATTTGGAGCTTGCGTGTTGCATAATACCAGCAAAAGCATCTGAGATTACAAAAAGGTCTCTCTGCTCTAAGAAGAGATTGTAGTGATTTGTTAGTAAGGCAGTGATAGATACCTAATGTGTATTTTAAGACATAAGTATCTTAAAACTGCAAATAGTTTTTTGCAGTTGAGTATACCCTGGCACTGCTGGTGCTTCATGGCATAGGAGTGAATGAGTGCAGTCTCCAAATTGTGTACCTGGACTGGTACAATTTTTATGTTTCAGTCAATCACGTGTGTGTGTGTGTATTGCTTTAATTGTCTTTGGGTTATCTTTTGCACTTCTTGCACTTTTTAAATATATACCTCTTGAATAAGACAAAATTTTCTGTTTGTCTCAAGAGCAACCCAGTGTTTGCTAGAGTTATCTTGTTGAACTCTGCAACTAGAATCAGAGTTGACTGTCATCTGCTTGCTTGGGGTTGATGTAGTCTGCTTATGTGGTTGAATTACTCATGATTTGAATAGTTTATCGCTTACCAGCTGTAATATGGTAACTCCCACCCTGTTGTGCATGAGAGGCAAAAAGTGTTTGCTTGTTTATTTTTACTGTTTAGTACTATTACTTATTCCTGTGCTGCATTTCAGCTGATTTGTGGTGTCTTTATCCTAATTGTTTGAACAGTTGAATTCTTTAGAATAAATCGTATTTGGGAATATGTCACCGCAAAATTCTTTAGAGGGTGGATTAATGTACTGTTGATATTGGGCAACGCATCTCTGTTCACAGCACATAATTTTTTTAGAGGCTAAGCAGAAAGGCTTTTGACTGTTCTAACCGTGTGAACAATAAATATCTTGAGAATAACCTGTGTGCTTAAGTGTACCTCTTACAGTATCTCATCCTAGTGAGTAGCATGTTATTTGAATTGAAATGTTTTAACTTGCCCTCCAGCTTCAAACGTTTATATGGTGTTAGACAATATAAATAAACTAGTGCTTATTCACTAACATAAATTATAGATAACTGTAAAAGCTGCTGTCAATTGATTTACTTTAAAAACATGATCCTTGCTGTCTAAATAAAAGCTTTTGATAATCCTAGTTAATAACTCTTTCAAAAAATCTTGTACTAAGAGAACAGCAAGTAACGCATGTACACTTACTCTGTTAACTATTGGTATTAAGCCCTGTAAATCATCAAAATGAAAACCTATCTAACCTCCTTGTTCCACAGTGATTTTTTTTTTTTAAAAACCAGGAAAAGTGTTTTGACTTACCTGAAAACTTTAGAGGTCAGGAGAGACCTAAGGAGGAATGTGGATGGTATTGACAGGTATCTGCCTGCAGTTTTCTGTGCATGAGTGTGGGCTTTAGTTTTAAGGTCAGTCTTATGGTCAGTGCGCTGTAGCCAGTAGTGTGTTACAAAACCAGCAGGTTTGGTGAAACGCTTTACTGAGTCCCTTGCATAAGTCTTACCGAGAAGGAAACTTCCTTGTAAAAAGCATCCAGAGAATGTGAATAACTGTAATGACTGATGAATGGATCATTTGGATGAAACAGATTTAAAATGCTCAAGAAACTGGTCAGTGGATTATCAGTGTGGTAAAAGATTGCCTTTTGTTCTTAGTTTTGTTTTTTCATGTATCTTTGCCTCCTGCATCAGTCAGAAGAGGAGAAAAGGCTTCTGCATGCTCTAGAAGATTCTATTCCAAAATGAAGGAGTGTTGCAGAGAAATGAGGGAACAGGATATGTACGTTTTGTAGGTTATTACTTTATGATTTGAGAGTCACTATGTCAGGCCTACATATATGTTTTTCAACTATTCACTTTCGTAACTGTTGTCAGGAGACTGTAAATGTTACAGCTGTGGAAGAGTATCCTACTATCTTGTCACCTTAGTAAAGGGAAATTGAGTGAGTTGGGTAGATCTTTGCAGTGTGATGCTTAGAGTTAGGCATGTAGATCAGGCTGTGGTTTCAGTCCGAAACTGTAATGATCTTTCTTCAACAAAAATGCATTATACGGAGGCTGGTGAACTTGCTCTCAGGTAGAAAAATGTCTTGTTTGTAGTTTAGTCTGTGGGTTGGGGGTTTGGCTTTCAAGCTTCACCTCTGTACAGGGGGGAGGACAATTCACACCGGTGGCAGATTGAAAATGAAGAGGTTTATTAGTGTGTTGAATGCGAAAAGCAATGCTTTGTAATGTGTGGAACAAAAGCAGGCCTTAGTTGAGTTTGTACCACGAAGGGAAAGTAAATGCCTTCTAGAAACTGCAACTTTGTATTTTGTTTGGGGACTTACCCAAATGTTTATCTCATGGACATGGAGTGGGGAGGGCTTGCCAGCTCCTAAAGGCAGTAAACAAAGAAGATGTAAGTTTGTAAGTTCACAGGTTGCCTCTACCAGCGTAATAGTTTGCTGCCACTGGAAAGAGGTGATCCTATTCCCTTCCCCTCTTGCTTATGCTGTCCTGCCATTCATGTTGGTACCAGCTGAGCTGCTTGTCAGTTTTTAGTTTACTGCACTTGCTTCCTTGGCAGAAACCTAACCCAGCAAAACAAATGAGTTAATTAACAACAGAAAATTACTTTTTTTTTTTCTTGAAAACTGAACTCATTAAGGACCATACATGGTACAAAAGGAGGAGATGGCAATGCCATGAAATTGCTGGGAGGAAGTGGAGGAAGAAAGCAGAGCAAGGACTAATGAAGAGAGTGGGATGTCTGTCCTCTTCTTGGCAGTAACAAGCTATTAAATCATCTTAACTGTTGTATAACTTCACTGTAAGTCTTCAGGTTGGATAATAAAAGCCTAAAATAACAGAAGGAAATAATTATTTAAACAACTTCCCAAAATTACAAAATGTTGGAATCTGTGTAATGAGAAATGTGACTAGATTGGAGAGATGGAGGGGGGTGGCACGAAAGAAACAACACAGTTGATTTTGGTTCCATGGAAGTGAATAATGTAGTGAGGAAGTTTATATACAAAATTAGAGACATTAGTCACGGCATTTTCAGCTGAAATGACCTTTGGGCTGTCTCACTATGCATCTCTTGTTCCCGTCATGCATCTTTGGACCTGCCCTAGTTCTACATACAGCTTGCACGTTAGATTGTGTGCTGTATGCTACGTAGTTCTTTATTTCAGTTTCTAATTAACATGTTGTTTAGACTGGGTTGCGATCTGTTTAGTTGCTGAAGTTTCTGCTTCAAAGTTATGGATTTAGTTACTAAGAGGTGGAAGAGGATTTTGAGTGATCAAGGGAGATAGTGAAACTGCTGAGTTCAATAAATATTTGCAAACTTCATTATAGGTTTGGTTTTTTTAAACCGGAATACTGCCTTCAGGGACAAAGGCAAAAATCCTTATTTAAATGGACTGGGTGCAAAGTGACTATTTTTATCCAAGACATTTATCTATGCTATCAGTGAAGCTGCGATCTTTGCAGGTGAACGTGAATTCACAGGCTGAGTCTTAAGGAACCTTTTTTAGAATTTTAGGCAGCTTCAGGAAACAAAAAAAAGCTGAATAAAAAAAAAATTGATTTTATTTGGCAAGACTTAAAGTGGGATGGCATCAGCTCTTCTGTACTGCTTCTGAAGTATGTATCTGTTTTGGCTTTCAAAAGCCTGAATTGCCGTTGCCAAGATTCTTCACTTTCTGGCAAAATTACAATGGCAAATGGCTTCCTTTACAAGGTGTAATATTTAGACTAACAGCTTTGCAATTAAGAATGGCAGAGAATTATATTCTCTTTTTTTTATAAGACCAGATTTTTCAGTATGGAGCCGTGGGAGTGTTTGGACGTAACTGAAGTGCTTTTGATTGATGACTTGTATTTTGAACAGTGATTTTCGTTTTAGTGTGCAACACTCACTTGAAATTTTAACTAGAACAATGCTTTGTTTTCAAAGATATATTCAAAGTATTACTGTAGTTAGGCACTTGCTCTATATTATAGACTTGCAAATGCCTTTTGGGTATGTCTGTGTAATAAAATGTGTGCGCACATGTCAACTCGTGCAAGGGAAGTGGAAAGAAATTGGGGGATCTGCAATTATTCTTAAATACTATGAAATATTAATCTCAGTAGGCCATCAGATGTCAATGATAATGAATCCTTTGTGGTTGGAGTCTTTGGGGAGGTGTTTTGGAACGTCAGGTAAAATAACTTGTTTGTAGGGGAGTTGCCCAAGTATTGGTTTTTGTAGTGAGAGAACTGGAAACTTTGGGTGTGGGGAAGGACATTCCTGAGGAGAGAAGCAAGCATGTGTTTGGAGTAAGCAAAATGGAGAAGTGGCAAATCAAATGGTGATTCTAGTCCTCTCTATTGTTCATTGTGCAGGAAGATGCCAGTAGTAGTTTGAAGTCAGAGTCTCTTGGTTTTATTTGCCAGCCTGCGCTCATGAACGTTTGACTCCTGCTGACCAAATTATCACCTTGGGGGCGGAGGATAACCTCAGTCTTGTAAACGGACAGTTTGCCTCTTGAAACCAGCACTAAAATAGATGAAATTGCTTTAGAAATCTTTACATGTACTGATTGCTAAAGCTATGATGTAATCTGATGGCAAATACATGCCGCCAAGGGTGCTGTAGCGTGCCGTCTCCTTGGTCTAGCCAGCTCTGGGATCTTGCAACGCTTTCTTTCTAGCCCATGAGGTCAGGCTTCCTTCTTGTGAGAAGTCGTGTAGATCTTATCCTTGCATGGAAAAGCATATTTGGGTAACACATTTTATATGCAGCTGTGGACACCGTTAGCTGTCAGGTCTTTCAAGCACAGAAAATTAACTGGCGTGCCTCGTGCTGCTTGTATCTAAGTCTTATTTCCATTGTAACTATGGCAATAGGAGTAGACTAGTAAGAAAGTATGTGTGTGTATCCTTCTGCCCTGTATTGATGTATAGAGGTTTGTTGGGCACATCCATTTACCTACATAATCTTGAAACAATCTGAAGAGGTCTGGCAGATTGTTCTTTGTATGGACCAACAAGATAGGGTCTTGTTTCCCTGGCTTTTCAAGATATTAAATTATAAGTCCAGTAGATTTGACCCAAACAGTCTTGAAGGTGATTTAGGGGAGAATATTTAACCCATTTTTTTAAGACTTTGTTCTAATTTCTTATAAAAATTCAGGCTTGTTCTTTTAAGCCTAATGCTATAGTGTGGGGAGAAATGAAGCGGTGACACTGGATGTCTGAGAGAGTAAAAGATACATAAAGAGAACAAAAGATTATTAACCTGTATGTTAAACCTGAGGTCTTGGAGACAACTCTTCAAGTAGGTCAACATTTAAGGCTATACTTAAGCTTTTCCACCTTCCCTCTTCTGTAGTAATTCAGTTACAGAAAGCAAAACATAACAGAATAAAAATAATCAATTGCCCAGGTCTTTAAAGAAAATAGTATTCAACACATTTTTTAAGTTACCTTTCATAAAAGAGCATAACTGCAGTATTCACGAGCTCTGGAGCTTGTCTTACAGCTCTGCCAGGTTAATATATACATATATATATGGGTTTTTTTCTTCCTCCTGTTCTTGAGTAATCTGCAAGTGATTGCGTTTTAAAAATTATTTTTCTCTTGAATTTAAAGACTTTGACAGATGGCACATGTAGAACCTGGAAAACTTCCTGAATTGGCAGAGTGACCATACCCCTGCTATCTTCCTACCACAGTATCTGTAGGTGCGTAGGCTGTCTGTGCTTCCAGACTGCTGGGTGAGATACCATTTCCTCTGCTGGGAATATGCAGAGAGCTAGTGATAAATCAGAAAGCATACCTGGTGACAGGCTTAATTTGCCGTTAATAGATAACTTAATCTGCTGGTTAGGTGGGTAATTTGATCGTGACTAGAAGCAACTCATTGAGAACAACAGTAGTCTCCAGGATGCGTACCTGCAACGTTTTCCATGCAGGAGGAATATCGTTCTTTGTTTAAATGGTGTGAGTTGTTTTAACACTTTTGAGAGACCAAGATATCAAAGCTATGCTTCACTATTCTTTAGGTTAGAGATTATCATACCAAAACTGAATGTCAGTTCTTTTGAAATTTAGTTTATCGTGATTGTCCTCCTTTCAAGGACTCAGTCTGAGGAAGACCTCTTAATCCAGTAGAAGCCAGTGAAGTTGCTTGGTTTTGAATATGCACAGGGTGTCTGGCTCGATGCTACACAACAGTTGTTCTCGCCACTGAGTGTCCTGAGTTTAGTAACAGTGATAGACTACATAGCTTGTTTGCTTTTTATAATTTAGAGTTTCCCTCCCGCATCTAAGGCATTTTAGGGAAAGGACTGTAACTTGAACGTCTCTTTGCAATTTGTGCTGTTTAACTTGCATGGAAAGAACATGAAAGTCTGTATGCAGTTATGGTCTGTCAAGGGAATTGCCATACTAAAAGTAATGTTTAAAAAAATAGCAAAGATGTTGATTTACTTTTCTTTTGAAATCCTGTTTTTTTTAATCTGCTGAAGACATGAATTAGTTTAGAGTACTGTCCCTATAAAATTTATCAGTTGGTGATGTGGTGCAACAGGCCCTTAGATCTTAAAGGTGAGGAAAGACTTTTTTTATTCCTAGAGTAGGACTACTTTGATAAACTGCTTTTAGACAGACAAAAGAGATGTGATCTTAAATCAGTGTTAATGTGTGACTGACTAGGAATGATATCATCTAGAGATTATTGCTTTCCTCTGTTTCTGTGGTGTTAACAAATGAATACTCAGGAATGTAGCATTGAAGCAAATGGGTCTTGATAAATTATGCAGTCTTGACTCCAACTATTGTTCAAGGTAATTGATGATCTTCCGTTGGCGTAATGGGGCTGTGGCATAAACTGCAGCACGCCCTAGAGTAGACAAATTGGTCTGGTATTGTTTAGGAACATATTTAATCAATCTTGCTATAAGTGAATCAATGTCTTTTACTGAAACACTGGAAGAAGGACCAGTATTCTGTTAATTTAACCGTAGGTAAGACTAAACAACTTATGCTTAAATTTACAGCAGTCGTGCCTTTTCCTGTTGTCTAAATATTTAAGTGATAATAAACATAAACCTGTTGCAATGCAAAAGTGGATTCTTTTCCCTTATCCGTTTACCCAAACTTTTTTAATTTGTGGGTTTACAGGTTGATTATACAGTTCTCTTTGTTCTTGATGGTTTATACCAACTTCAGAAGATCGACTTCAGTGGCTTGCCGAATTTCATTTCAGATGTACTTGCAGAAACTGTACTCCCCAAAAGCTTCTCTTTTTTTGTTGGCATACATCAGCCAGCTTTAAAAGGAATTTCCATAAATCTGTGCTTAATTTTCCCAGAATAAACTGGGTGAATGAGGCAAATCTTGCCTGAAAATTAAATCTTCAGATCCCTCTTAACAACTGACTGCAAACTTTTAGATGTGGAGTGGGAGTTAGGTGGCTGTAGACCACTGTTGATATATTTAAAGATTAGTGACAGTACAAGTTGGATATCGTGCTTACAGATTTAGGTATTTGAAGTGGCCCTTTTCTCTGTTCCCTCCAGCCCCCAATATGAATCCTGTAAGATTTTAGTTTTAAAATTAAGTAGATGCTATGGAAAAATATCTAGACTAAACAACTTGGTTTATACATATTGGGTTAAATAAGTTTTCAAACTTGCTGATGCCAGAAACGTTTTCCTCCCAATATAACCTGCTATATGAATTGACCCCAGACAGTTACCTTGGGAAATATGGAGAAACCTGGTGATTCCTTCCTGGAAAGACTCTCTCAGGAGCTTGCCTGCCTTTCTGATATAAGAGGAGGCTACCATACCTCAGCCAAACTTATCTTGGAACTAAATTAAATAAAGCTTCCTTGATGAGTGTGTGGTTTACATGAAACGTAAGCTGCAGCTCCTCTGGGGTCAGTTTTCCCAAGATGTCTTTTACCCTTGCCCATGACTTGGCTGTCAATCTTGCCAGGAGCTTTAGTTTAGGGACAGTTTATGTCTACTTAAAAGTAGTGGGTAGCCTGTTTAAAACTCAGACTTTTTTTTTTAATACATAATTGATAATTAAAAGTGAACAAGACAGGAGCTTGCTTGTGGTAGGTGTAAAAGTTCTGGCTTTACTTTGCAGTCTACTCTTTCTCCCCCACTCACCATTTTTTCAGCTGCTCGTAGGTGGCATCACTTGTCTTGTACTGTAGGGATGTCTCTATCTAAACTCTGCTGGCTGGGAGAAGTGCAGGGGCCAACAAATAGTGCTTTATAATTTATATGTTTTTGTTTAGTTTTGTTTCCTTCATTATAAAGCAGCTCTTAAAAGTACTTTGTCAATGGCTTAATACTGTCTTCTCTTTTGTATATTTAGTTCCTTAGTCCTATGCACCTCTAAATATGTTTGCAGTAGATTTCTTTTCAAGCTTGATCTGATGACGGAAGTGATACTTAAAAGAAACACTACTCACTGTGCAAAATTGCTTCTCATAGTCATGCAGAAGAAGAAATGCAAGACTAAAATGCAGATTTGTATGGGACAACCTATTTGTTATATTGCATGAGATTAAAGCCATGAGAGAAAAGGCAGGTGGGAAAGGGTAAAGAAAACTTGTGTAACTAGGTGTTGAAAGCTAATGCTGCATAACAGTCTCAAGCTTGTGGATTTTTTCCGGTCTAAATGATTCTATAAGTGGTTGTCATCTTAATTAACTCCCAGATTTCAATGTTTTCTTTCCACAATTGAAAACATAGCCTCAGTTGGTGAGAGCCAATCATCACATGATTAGGGTCTAGGTGTGAAGAAGGGCTTTCTTTTTTTTTCCTGAACTGTAGAAATAAAGGGGAGCCATCCAGCCTGAGAGTAGTTGTGTTGGGCTTTCCAATGAAGTATCAGGTTGAGCATGTTTTCTAGGCTACAGACATCAAATGTGCATGTTTGCTACTCCAAGTTGATGCAAATCCTTGTCACCTCATCTTGTTCTTCTCTGTCTTCCTCCTCCAACTGTTTTCAATAATAAGTTGATGAAATGTCTTCAGTATGGTTTCTGACAGTTTGTTTGTACTCTGCAGGTCCTGTGAAGCAGTAGATGTAATTTGAAGAAAATTTGAAGGAACAAATGGCTTTAGCTGGCTGCCCAGACTCCTTTTTACATCTTCCTTATCGGATAGTAAGTTATAAAACTGCTTGTTCCTGTCAGCTTGTAGCATCATATTGCTGTGTGCCAGTGATTGATTGTGCGTTCAAGCTTTTCATCAAACTGCTAATAGCTGTCTGGCAATTCTCTGGGTTTTTGCTAATGTTTGGGAGTAGAGCCTCTGTTACCATCCTGTATTCAAGACTTGCTGCTGAAAAAAATAGGTCACTAATGTATACTGGTTAAGATTTCATACATGTCCTCAAAATAGCCAGCTCGTATTTGAGAGAGGTATTTGTTCTTTTAAAAAAAATTGGCAAGCTACGGTACCAGTGAAATGCCTTACACCAAAAAGTATCACTGTTTGCTGAGTGCTATATTTGTAGGAACAAAGGCAGAGATTTTACACTTGGTTAGATTCTGTGTTTGTTGAGTCCTTATGCTGTATCTAAGCAGCCAATATGGCATATTACAAAGAATATATTAAAGCACCCCTCCACTCAATTCAAAGGTATTAGGCAAAAATGATCTAGAAGTTTCATTCTCCCCCCACCCCCCCCCACCCCCCGGCAGTTGTCGTTGACCTAACACATGCTCTGTATTTTTTATGGAACTGCAGATTTGTTATTTTGGGCATGACCTGTTTTTTGCCCTTTTTTGTTTTCATAGTGTGCTTACCACCCTAAGGATTCAGTTATGATTTTGAGTTCTACAGATACACAAGTCATTAAAGAGAATATCTTACGACATTGAAACCTTTTTATCTTTCTCCTCCCAAGAGAACTATTACTGGTAGTGATTAGAATAGTCATGCTACTCATGTGAAAGAAGACCAAAAAAACCAAACCTAAACCATCATCAACAAAAATCCCTGACAAACCTCTTTAGGATTTATGCAGCTGTTTTGTAATATGTCAACTTCTGGTATTTTTCCCAACAGGAAACTTCAAACTAGTTTTAAGACTAATGTTATTATTTGCTGGGTTGTCAGTTGAATGTACCTGCATGCTTTTCCTGATAACAGGAAAAACAACAGTTCCTTTAACTGCTTTCGCAGCTATAAAAATAGAATGGACTTTGAGAAATTTGCTGTTCTGAAAATGTGTTATATGCTACTTGGATCTCTGATTTTAAAAGAATATGTGAATAGATGTGCCTGGACTTCATAATTTTGATTCACTGTGAAATTTAGAGCATCATCTGATTTGTGATGCGAAGGTGAGGGAGTGGAGAGCTATGCAAGAGAAACTTGACGTTGTAGCCAGCCATTTTTGAGCTGCAAATTCTTTACTAAATGTCAAACTTCCTCATGAAAATAGTATCTTCAGTGGTTCATAAGCAGTAAGAATGTGAGTTCACCTTGGTTCTTCCCCTTGCTCTTACAAACCCTGTAGATAATCTGGCTTAGTCTAGGGCAGTCAACAGACTAGAAGTGTTAAAGCAACATGGGTGACTTAGGACACTGGGAAAGTGTCCTAAGACTGGAAAGAAATTATTTTTGGTCATAGCTTACTGTGTGTAAATATCCTAAGTGCTTGTAACTGGTTAAAAGACTAGCTTTGGAAGCCCATTCACAGCTATGGTGCCTTCTGTCAGAAGTGAAGTTCACATTATAAAAACCCTGAACATCTGTTTTTCCACCCCTACTAAATCTGACTTAGAAGCTTTCATCAACTTGTCTTTCAAATTTGGCTACCGTGCCAGTATTGTGTTGGTAAAGGGCTGAAAGAAGGTTAAACTAAATATGCTATAGATTAGAGTGTGAAGAAGTATTCTGTTTTTTTCGGTACATTTTCTGACTTAATGCGAATGGAAAGCTATAGAGAGCATCCCTTCAGAGTCCCCAAGGTTGGGACTTCAATGCTGTAACTTTAATGTTTAGAATAAATTGTTGCATTTGATTTTCAGATGATATTCAAAGCAGACGGCAAGAGAAATGAGAACCTGGATAGGTGAATATGCACTGCAGAATATCCTTTAGGATACCTTGTTGCTACCCTGACTTCTACCCTTCTGTTTTCTGTTTTGGGGTGGGTGGGTAAGGTATAGATCTCTGATTTTCTTACTAGGCTCTTTGTTTGCAGTGCTTGCTTTCAGAAGCTTTTCTAGGAGCCTTATTTAAAAAAAAACAAACAACAATAAACTTTCTCGAGAGTTGCCACATAAACCCATCACACTGAGTGCGTTCTCCTAGAAACAATCTCTAGCTTTGTGGAAAAAATCAATACTACCTTTTAGTGGCTTTCAGGAGCCATTTCCAAATTCTCGAACTCTTCAATAAAAATCCGGCAGTGAGAATTGGCAGTGTTTTTCTTCTGTTCCTGGAAATTCAGAACATAGTCCCGGAATTTCTCAGAAAAAATGGGATGATTTACTGTGTTTCCGTTCTTTTGCAATCTGTAGTCACAACAGTATTTATGTGGAGTGACTTGAACTCTTGGGGAAGATTTAGTTCTTTAACCCTTTGATGCATGAATCGTACAAGTCTCAGTGACATAAATAACAAAAGATGTTTGGTTTTTTTCTCAGATAAAATTCTGGGCATGTGGGAATGTTCTGTTCATCTTCTGTTTTCTGCCTTCGTTTATTTTCTCATAACCAAGATGTAGGCATGACTTCATTAATTATTAATAGAGTTTGTTTTTGGAGAGCTGAATTTTTATTACAGAAAGGACTTGTTCACATCATACTCAGAGTCTAACTTGGCATAAAATGCACTACAAGCACTTGGTCACAAAATAGGGAGAAAATGGAAATTGCCTTCTACGTGTACAGTGCTGTGATTTTCAGGATTGCTAATGGCACTCTTCACCAGATAAGTAAGCAGAATATTGCTCATCATGTTTGAGAAGCTTTGTGCCCTTTGAGAGCAAAGAAATAAATACCTAAGAGAATTAATCAGTTAGAGTCTAGCTACTAAATAAAAGCCCTTTTTTTTGAATGATGTCAGATTTTTTTGATGTGAAGATATACTGCTCTTACTACAGCCATGAGTACTTTGCCTTCAACTGAAGGAACAACTAAGTACAAGTTCTTAAGGTTTTATTATAGCAGCTTTGATTACTGATTTCCGTAAAATGTTACAATAAATTGGAAGACGCCTTTGGAGATTGCCTGATCCGAGTCTGTGGTATACTGGGGTTATGCCTGTTTTCCTAAGGTCTTGGTGAGTGGTGTTTTTTATTTTTCAGGGTTTGTTTGCTTTGACTAGGTGTTCAGAGAGGGTTTCTGCTTTAGCAGAAAAAAATGAAGATACTTACATCTCTAATTCAGAGTGATGGATGCTGTAAGCCTAAACCCTATGGAATCTAAATACCTACTACATGACTTAGTCTTATATCTGCCAATTTGTAATTGAACTGTCTGATACTCAATGTTAATACAAGTACCCGTACTGTTGTCTGTAGTTGTATGTATAATGTCTTTGGTCCTAAAAAACACAGCATGAAAAATAAATCATTTGCAGAATTTCTCATTAGACTTAAATGTACAAGAGTGCTACTTGAATAGATTGGCTCAGAGTTTGTTTTTCATGCCAGTGAGGCAATATGGATGGACCAGAGTGCATAAGCATGCTTTCAGAGTCCTTGGGCATAGCTGAGTGAAGAAACACCAGACGCATTATTGCATTGCGTCATTCTTCTACATATTGTATGAAGAAATGAAGCTGAAATGTTGCTACTGCCAATGCAGAAAGTCATCAGATTTGTGAAATATGGTGTCAGTCAACAGATATTTTGTTGGAGATGCTCTTGCTTTAACAGTTTACATGTATATGGTGTAGAGGGTTGATGGACTGCAGCAGACATAAAGTACAAAGCAGTGAGAACATTAGCAAATGTTTTTACAAGACATGTTGCCTCCAGTATGAAGTTACGAAATCTGTTTCCCTGAGTGCAGACTGCACATGCTTTTTACAGATAGAGTTGATGGTGCTTGGTAGTTTTTGTTGAAGAGCAACTGGAGATGGATTTCTGTCCTCTCTCTATTTTTCCTGGAAAAAATCTGTTTAAAAAATTGTCCCAAAAGCAGTTGTTTTTACTCATATTGAAATAGAAGTGTGGTGCTTACCTCTTAAAGAAGCCATTGGAATGTATATGCCCCTACTATCTTGTGTAATCAGAATATTTTATATGAAGGAAAATAATATTAAACAAATTTGTATTTCACACCAAGCTTTTATGCAATAGATTGCAGATTAACGTCTTCCAAGAAATACCCATAAATTACTATTTTGCTGTACTGGTTTACCTTTCTACAATTCTATTTGAAATTCTGTATTTATGCAGAAGCTGGTTGGCAAAGCATGAGGTCTTTTTTGGAGGTGAATGTGAGCAAGATATTTCAAATGGCTAAGTACAAAATTGCATAAGGCTTTTCAATCCACAAAAAAAAAAAAGACTCTAACCACTCTAATGGTCAGTCATGCCATTTACTACTTACATTACTACTAATAGTGGTGAGGAAACAATGTAGATGTTGCAAATCAAATGAGGAAATAACAAATAAAGAAGGCTAATTTTGCATCTTCCTGTTAATGGTTTCGTGCTCATCTTTGAACATTAGATTAAGCCTATCTTTTAATCTTGCTATGTCATTATTTACAAGCTGTTGCTTGAATTTGCCCCTGGATTTAGCTCTAGTTTTCATACAAGTTTAAATCTATAGTTTACTGCTTTTTTTTTACTTAAGAGAAGGCTGAGGAGGATCTTGCGAATGTATATAAATACCTGAAAAGAGGATGCAAAGAGTACAGAGCCAGGCTCTTTTCAGTGATGCCCAGTGACAGGATGAGAGGCAATGGGCACAAACTGAAACACAGGAAGCTCCCTCTGAACACTGAGCCATGGTTTTTAACTGGGAGGGTGACTGAGCACTCGCATAGATTGCCTAGAGAGGTGGTAGAATCTCCATCGTTGGAGATACTTCAAAGGCAGCTGGCTGTAGGTGGCTCTGCTTGAGCAGACAAGTGGACCAGCTGACCCTCCAGAGGGCCCGTCTAACCTCAATCATTCAGTGTTTCCGTGAATATCAAAAGCAGTGCGTCTCTCTAGGTTCTGACTTGTGTGCAACTTTCAGATGCCACTTGCAGATTGAAAAAACGCCCACATTGATAAAAACAGGCAGTTGTGTTTTCTCACAAAACTTCCTGAGACTGTTCTGAAGTAGTGGTAACTTATCAGTTTAGCAGAGCATAGCACCAAACTAAAGCTTGCATTTGTTTTCTTATGAGTAAGATCCTTTCCAAATGAGTAGATTTTTAACAAGCTGTTTACCAACTGGTTATTTTGGAGAACTACCAGTATGAATGCTTTCATGTTAGTAACAGCTCTCACTTAACAGAGTAGAGAAGCTGATGTACTAGTCCTAAGACAGCTTCAAACTTCAAATGTCTGTGTAAATATATGGTAGTAGAAACCCGAAGTTTAAGAGAACGGTAGTGTGGGTTTTTTTTTTAAATTGACTTTGCTATGGTCAACTGGAATTATGTTAGTGATAGTTTGAGGGAGTGTGTTTTTAATGGACAGATGTTCTGTGCTCTACATATGAGTAAGTAATCACTGGAGAAGATTACTTTTTTCTTTAAGAGGATGTAAAAATTGCTGTGCATTTGGAACTGTCACTTTTCAAGAAAGCGCCATGGCTTGGATATTTCTTAGTGTTGCTGTCCATGCCAGTTGGCTCAGCCAGGCCTTTTTTATCCTTGGAAAAGACCAAAGACACAATGTGATCTTCTACTTGAGTATTTCCAAGAAATATATCTAGATATGGACCTTGCTGAAATTTATGGCCAGTAGATTTTCTTGCCTTACACAACCTAAAGGAAGACTGTTTGATCGACTGTTTGACAGCATTTCATAAGCACTTATGATTTCCCCTTTTTGTGAACCCCAGACAACCCCATAACCAAAACGCTGTCATTCTGTGTGAAGTGTTTATCAGTTCTGAGAGGAGAATTCTTCTGTTTCTAAAAAGAAACTGTGGGTACAGTTCCCAAACTTCATTGTTAATGTGGTGGCTCATGGCTCATTTTCTTTCTACACTTGCAGACCATCTAGTCATAATGCTGCAGCTGATTCTGGAACTGAAGCTGCTGGTTCAAACAAGAACAGATGATAGCCTAAACTCACCACCAGTTGGGTGGTGGATGTGCCACTTGAATTCATCCCTAGATACACAAAGTGTCAAGTCCACCTAGCATTAGCTATGACTGAAAGGTTGTCTTTACTTGCTTCTTTTACATCCTCTTAAGAATTTTTCTTTTGGTTTCTAATATAACGCAGTCTGAAATACTCTCTTAAAAGTTCTCCCTAGGTTCCCACAAAACTCTGCCACTTTTCAGGTGTATCTTTCATTCCTAGAAGTCACAGATATGTTCCCTTCATGGAGACGAGAGAATGGAGATTACGACAGAGAACAAGGACTACTTTCTTGAAGGACTGGCTTTGCTTTTTGGGATGGAATTTTACCAAATTGATCAGCTTTCAGGAATCCTTTATGTAGAAAGGGCCAGATTATTGGTAGTAATGCCCTTTTATGCTAGCTAGTATTGATATTTTAATCTGAGGCATTAAGATACAGTGTTTTTCTTTCTGGTTTTGAAAGAACGACAAGCAATCAAAGGTTGAACACAAACGCCCAGCAAAGCTCTCAGGCTTTACTGCTATTTTAAGATAGCTTTGGCTTGCATACTGGTAAGACCAGTGTGCATATTTGAAATTCTAGCCTCTACAATGAAAAGACAAGCCCTCAGAAACAGCCAGTGGTTTTGGAGCATGCTTGTCCTTTGCAAACTGAACATTAAACAATGACTTAAGATTCTGCTTCACACTGGCTGTGGCTCTTAATGTCTTACACACTGGCTCCATTTTTTGACATAATTTTGGCAAGTGGGGGAACCTGGCAATCCTTCATGCTGGAGGCCTTAGCTCTAATAAAGCGCTTTAGTTATTAGCACAAGTAAATAGTTGTCCATTTGTGCTTCATTAATGCATATTAGTCATACACTAAATACTGTCATGCTGGCAAGTTCCCCAGAATACTGAATACTTCAGCACAGTTCAGGAGGGGGTTTCTGACAAAGTGGTGTTGGCACCTTTCTTGAAGAAGTTCTTGAAGCTATTAATGTAGGACAGTGACAGACCGTTATTTCAGGTCATGTGGGGTTTTTGTAAAACTGATACTTCAGTGGAGGCAAAGAAGTATTTTTGATGAATTTTGTGGGCTGTTGCAGTAGGTCCTTCTCAAGTTTGCAGTTAACTTTTCTACAGTCTTCAGCTGTATCTGAGACGGATTGCTTTGGGCTGCAGGGAGTTCAAATGAAGTGTCTACTTTTGAAATGAAAATAATTAGATGTTCTAAAATCCCAGAAGATTGTCCTATATTGTAAAATTTTAACTATATAATTGAAGAAATGAGGAAGTCAAAAGGCAGTACAATGATCCATGATATGTGGAAGTGTTTTGATTTGTTGACAGATATAAGCAGTATAAAATTGTGAGCTGAAACGTCAGGTATGACTTGTTCTTCAGAAGAGCTGGCATAGATTGACCAAGTGCTTTTTTTCTGTTCTTTGTGTTACTGGTAATGACTTCCAGGAGGACATGCTCCATAGTCTTCCAAGAAACTGGGCAGGTCTGACCAGCTTGTGTTTCCGCAGATACTCATCCTTGCCCATTTTGAGAATCAACGTGATTTTTGCCTCTGTAGTCATCAGGATCCTCCTTTAATCAGTGGCTTATTTTTTGAAGATAAGAGGGAACAGCCTTGCAGTGGTATTGGCCAGCTTCCTTAGCACCTTCTAACATAGCCCATCTGGTCCCTGGGAGCTGGTCCAGTTAGCTTTTGTGATCCATGACCTTTTTTTGTTGGGAGTAGTGGTTCAGTCCCCTACGTAGCTGACACTGTACTCAAAATACTGGGAGATGTGAGGATGAACTTTACTAGGAAAAAGTAAGGTAAAGAATCTGCTGGGTCCTGTGCACAACTGAGCACTAAACTAATATTAGCAATCCTTTTGCGTTTGATAACCTATAAAAGCATTCCTTGGAATCATTTGTTTGCTCCAAATCTTCTACTTGGGCAGTGGCTCCAAATGCTTTCTGTGTAACCTCTTCTTGCTTTGACCATCTCTGCATTTCAGCATTTGAGCTGAGGGCAGGAGTTGCTTGTCCATTCACCCGGTCTTTTCGCCATTCCTCTTTGACTTTCTCCATGCCAAAGTGCACCATTCTTGGGCTTTGAAGAGGCTGACCTGGGAGATCAGCGTCTCCAACGCTTTGGTCCTTCAGAGCAGTCTCCTATGGAACTTGGCAAGCAGATCCTTAGGCAAGCCAAAAATCTGTTTTCCTGCAGTCTAGAGCTGTAGTTCAGCTAGTAGGCTTGCTCCCCGTGCTTACCCTTGTTCTTTTCATCTCAGCATAGCTTCAGACTGTCATCAGCCTCTGCCTCCTCAGCTAGTTGTTCTTTGTCCATGAGTTGGCTTTACTAGCTTGTCGGTCAAGCAGGCTGTTTCCCCAGTTGGCTCAGTGATAACTTGTGATGTGAAGATGCCTTCAACCCACTCTGGAAATCTTTGTAGCATCCAGTGGTGGCTGCTAGTGGAACTGCACTCTTTGCTCATGTGTGGATCGGAAATGTGATTTAGCTAATTTTTCTCCAGTTTGTCCCAATCCCATGCATCTGGCTGCAAAAATGAACTTGTTTGGCAAGCAAGACGTATAATCTGAGCTTTCATCACTTCTAAGATGATGGGTACCTCTTCTGGAAACAAGCATTGAAGTGGAAAAAGAGGTACTTGCTAGTGTGGCAGAAGCAAAGGAGAACCTGGGTGTGCTAGCCAATGGTTCAGGTGGCTTCTCAGCCAAGCTATTGGTAGTTAGTCTCCTGTCATGATGCCCTCCTACCTTCCATGAGCGTTGACTCTCTCTCCCGAGGTTTCTAAGTGGACTGTCTCCCATGCTGACTTCTCTGACGACCTGCTGCCAGCTGTATCTCTCCAGAGCCATCCTCAGGGCAGCTCCCCCTTGTTAAGTGACTAGTGAGCTTCCACCATCAGGTCTGACTGGTGCTGCCATTCTTTGGTCATGAGTAACCCTGGCTCCAAGTCATTTGTTGGGGACAGGCAAGAGGGTATAGAAGCCCTGGCCAGATGTTCCTCTTTTTCTTCACTGAGGGCCTGTCACAGAAAAGATGCTGCTCCCGAGCGTGGAATGTCAAGAGGCAGTACAGGTCAGGAAGTAAGGGCTGACACGAGCCTTGATGTATGTGACTCATTAATTGTAGAGAGACTATGCCTAGCCTGGCAAAGCTCAAGTTTCTCTGCTGCCTGTGGGTTTTCTGACTCTTCCACCCCTCTGGTGGGAGCTTGAGCTGCCCAGGATTTCTGTGAGTGGTTGTCTGCAGGCTTATGGAGAGCAGTGCCTGGGGGAGATTGGGAGAAGACAACTTGACTCTCCTGGAAGGAGATCACTGCCTTTTTCTGGAGGACTTCTAGGCAAAGATGACATCAGGAGACAGACTGTGCTTGTCTATGTCAGTGGGCTCTTTTTTCCACAGTCCTTCTGTGTGCTTCTGTTCTGTTCCCTCTGCTTAGCCTTCTGCTTCCAGAGCCTCTTTCTTGGCCTTAACTTTACTTGACTAGCAGGGAAGCAGGAACCCCTTGGCAAGCCAGGAGTAATTGCCACGGTAGCACTGCCATATCCACTTGTCATGACTTGTTGGAAAGATTTCTGCAGAAGGTAATTCTAGGATCACGTTACATACACATTTTTCAGAGTTTCATATGTTATTTCTACTTGTTAGATCACTTGAATGTAGCAGATACTCATTTATTAAAGCAACTTAGAACATATTTACCCACCCACACATGCACACTTAATGTATGTGAGTTTATTTTTTCTCAGCATTTTTAAAACCAAATATTAACTTCAACATTTGAGGTAGTGACCTTAAGCCTTTTATAGCTGGAGGCACTTCTAGAGCCTGTTCTCTAAGGTGAATGCATATTAAGACTTCAGACTGCACATTTCACTATTTCTGACTGTACAGAAGTATAGGGAGGTGTTGTAAGTTTAATGGAAAGAATGCCTTCCCACATGCCTGCTGATGAAATTTCTGCATGAAATATTTTTTTTGACATGAGCAAATTGTTTACCAAGTGTGCTAAAGATGTTCTGCACATTGCATCCATTTGTGATCTTGTGTTTTCTGGAGTCCTTGATGTCCTCAAAATTCTGACAAACTGCTGCCTGTTGAACATGAATTGGCTTGATGATTTAGTTGCAAACCATAACTGCTATGCTGGATGAGAGCAGGTTGGAAAAATAGTTTTCTGACAGCGTTTTTCTTGGAGCATGATTTGCCCTGCAGATTAAAATGAACCCAAACCCTCAAGACGAGAAATTTCTCATCGACTGTCCCACTAGCATCTTCTGGAACAGATATTGGTACAATAACATGCATTCTCAATATACAAGATTACATGTGTGCTGTCAGTATTGTGTTGGTGTGCTAATGAACTCCCGGGTAATTTGCCACAGTTAACTTTCTTGTTTTAGCTAGGTATATAAAGTAATTCAGTTCTGCTGTATCCAGAAGGTGGCTTGTTCCTCTCACCCACAGCTTCCTTCTGAAGCCTAGTTCAAAGTTTTTGTCTTTTCTTCCTCATCCTGTGATTCCTTTCTTTTGATCTCTAGTTTGACTTTAATCTCAGCAGGAGTCTTTTCAACTACCTTTATTCCATAGATCGGCATTTTGGGTTAGAAAGAATAGCTCAAAACTAGAGGAAGCAGTATAATAAATACTGATTGTGCTGTAAAAGTTATTACCCTGCACCCCAGAGTTAATCAACATCTCAGCTGAAGCATGGGAGCTGCTCATGTGCAACTTCCTAGCCCCATGAGCTGCAAAGCAAAGCAGTCACATATTTCACGTATACACACCCCCACACCATCATCATCAGTGTTTTAAAGGTGTTTTAAGGTGTTTTAAAGCCATCTTAATGCTGACTGAACAGCAACTCATCTGATTTCATCCTGTCTTTCTTGGATTGAACAGTAGAAATCCATTTGCAGAAATGTTCTCATGGTTATTTAGCTGTAGTGTTTCAGCATTGCTAAAGCAGACGCGATCAAATGTTGCACCCATGGCAGCACTGTAACTATGGGATTTCTTGAACTTTTCTTCTGGCTGACCAGCTTTGCTGTCTGTGTTGAAATATTTCCTGTTTGGAGACTCTGTACCTGGGCAGGTGTTGTTTGGGGTGGTTTGTTTCCTTTGTTTCAGGTGCTATCTCTGTAATCTTTGGCAAACCAGACCTTCCTTCAGCAGCATACTGGTAGTTATGAAAACTTTTTCATATTTTTATGCCTTAAAATAGCTCAGTATTCAGAGTATTAGTGCAGAACTAAAGCAGTTGCTGGTGCTAACCATGTTGAAGCATCGCAGTATATGTTCTGATGTGTTGTGGGTGACTGTTTTCACGTGTCCAGTAGGCGTTAGAAAAAAGTGGGGACAAGCTGTACAAAACTAGTAGTCACTTGACACACATGCTGTGATAACTAGTTATAAAACAAAAACCTGAAGTTTTCCAAGCATGAAGAGGTGATGGAGGTACTTGTTTTTAGCAAGCAGGGTTTATTCAAAGTACCAGTTTGTGCAAAAATTAAAGATTTATAGTTTGTATTGGGTTTTCCTGGAACAGCTTGCAACTTTACGTGTAATCTGTTACTGTTTAAATGCAAATTGCTGAGCTTTTGCAAATTTTGTTCCTGTAGAGAATATTAAGTCAATAAAAATTTTCTGATAAAGCTGTCTTCCTGATGCAGGATATCTGGTAGAGCAGCCTGCAATTCGTTCAGTTTTGTCAAGGAGGAGAAGACATGGCAGTGTGTGATGTTTGCATAGATATATGTATAAACATATGTTTATTAATACTGAAACAAGTGTAGCAATTAAGCCCATTTCATATTGTACATAGAAATTTGAATTAGAAATTTGTACATAAGCAACACTGCAGCAGAGTTTATATTAGAAATGTTGTCCAGCTGTTGCTAACACTTGGGGGCACTGACTTTATGAAATATCTTAGTAGAACACCACTGTTGAGGGATTTTGTTTTTGTTTTTTTTTTAGGAAAACTGTGTTGAACGTCATTGTGAAAGAGGGGATGATATGACTTTCTTATAACTGTGAAGGTCAGATGGGTTTCAAATCTGGTTAAAGAAATGCAGAAATACAGGCATCTTGTGTGTTTGGTAGTGTTTCGTGTGTTTTGGTTTTGTTTTCTGAGGGATTGGAAAGTAAGCTATTACTGCAATGTAAGCAGTACACAAGAACATTTTTTTTAGGTAGCCATCTATTGTAGACATTTTATTTGTGTAAATTACATTACTGATTTGCTCTGTGAGGGCAGAGCCCTGCGATTGGTTTAAGGGAAAGCACAATGGTCTGTTCAATACAAGATGTGATGTGGGGTTGTTAATCAAGAAAAGGCATACTTGTAGTGCTTTAGAGGTGTGCTTATTTCTGTGGGTTTGTTTGGCTTTTTTTTTTATATAGGGTATGGAGCTGTCAGCTGAGGTGTATAAATCTCTACCCTGTATCTGAGATTCTTAAATATCTCCTTTTTGGTAAGACTTTCTGTTCTGGAGAGGTGTGAAGTATTAGTTCTGTATCTAGCTGAAGGCAGCTCATCTGACCTTCTTGTCTGAGGTGGGCAATTAGTTCTGGGGCAGATCGCCCCATGTAACAGCTAAAGGGTTCTTTATCTAAGCAGAAAGGTATGTGGTCCATATAATTGGGAGTGTAGGTTTGATCAGATGGGAGAGCCATTTCTATACCTAGTTAATTACTTATCTAGTGCCAAGGATCTCTCTTCAGGGAAGACGGGGAGGGGCATCAAGCACACCTTAAAGTGCAGCAATTGAGCAAATTGGCTAGCAAGTGAAGAGATAAGGTCCATAATGCTGATAGTTCCAGCAAGTAAGCATAGCAAAGTATTCTTGTGTATGAAGTTCAACATGACACTTGAAATTCATCAGGTTTTAAGTTTGGAGATCTGGAGAACAACTTCGTTAGCAATCTGAGAGTTACTCTGCTCAGTGGTGTCCAGTGAATTTTAATGGCCTATGTGAGCACAGAGGCTCTTGCCCCATGGGAGGTTTGATATTTTATCAGCTTTGAGGGTGGTGAAGATGATTCTTCACCTATTGATCTGTTCAAACCCTCAGTCTGAACCTTGAGCTGTTCAGAAGACAAAAGGAGATAGTGCCACTACCTTTAAGAAAGTAGACCCACATTCAGATGGGATAAATTCCTTTGCTCTGTGTTACATGCTCCTATTCCTTTGTCAGGGATACCTAGCTATAGGGGTACATGCACTTCAATGTAATTCAGGTTATCTTGCTGGGGTTGCTGTGTCTCAAAGGATAAAGATTTTAATATCTATTCTTAAAGAGAATGCGTTTACATGGATATAGAGGTTCCTGCAACCTAGGTAGCATCTTCCTTCTCTGTGCTCTCCCCTGGCCTGAGATATACAAACATGCTGCTGCAGTGCCAGATCCCAGAGTCCATCTGGTCATCCTTTCAAGCGTTGGGCCTTCCAAGGTTAATGCAGGGCACCATTAGCCTGCCCTGGGACAGGCTGTCCAAGGCAGTTCACAGAACGTCTCCCTTCCGCTTGATGCAAGGGTGCTGTCAAAACCTGACCCCTGAAGCCAGTCTTCTTGGAAGCAGCTGGCCAGCAGCGCTGCTATAATAACCGGGAGATTTCATGCCAAGTGGAACAGACGAGCTACCTTGTATTTCACAAGTCTGATGAGTATGGGGAGGGCAGTGAGTTGAAAAGGATCAAATATCCTGTGTCTTCTTTCTGTTTGTTCTAACTTTCCTGAAGGAACATATGAAGATTTTTCTTTTTTTTTCCTTTTTTTAATGCAAGCTACAGTAAAGCAAATTTTGAGGGCATTTTTTCAGAATGAACAGATGTGTTAGCAGGTGCATGACATACTGAAATTTTCTGTAGCACCTGAGTACAAATATTCCTATTATGTTTCTTTTCATCTTTCTGATGAAGTAATATATTCTGACCATGCACTGTAGAAACTTGGACAAGACATAGAAAGTGACTCTGCTAAGGATTCTTGAATAGGCTGAAAGTATTACAAGCAACAACACATCATTGTGTTGTATTACTCTCTTAGAATGCGTGAGCACCATCAGTTAACATGTATGGATAACTAAGTTTTAGAGCCTTGCTGTGCTTCTAACTCAATTTAAATTGTGTAGTCTGTTAAATAGTAGTTCTTTAAGAGAATTATGCAAAATCTCACTGAAGAACCTCTTTAAAAAGAAGGGGAATATGACATATTTCAGTTTAGTTTGTCCTTTCTCAGAGTAGCAGCCTCATTTATTCTGTTCAATTTCTATTGATAAACACAATTCTCTCTGCCAGAAAACGTATATTTTTCAGGGACTTTATTGGCTGAGTCAGTATTGACCAAAACCAAAGAGCTTGGAACATGTAGTATATGAGGGGTTTGGTAGCTTAGTCAGTGACAATCCATCACCAGTGAGAGGGACTTCCTTTAGGAAAGGCTAACTTAACTATTAAGTGCAAGCTAAAGATACATTATCAGGACCTATGGGCACCAGCAGAAGAAACAGAATTTCCATATAAGCATGTAGATATTTACTGTGAGGGATTTCCTAATATAAACTTCAGTTGTTGAGTGGTGTTTTGTTAGAAATAATAAAGAACGTAGGTTTTTTTTAAAAAAGAAGGGTAAAGACATTTTATCAGAAAGTAACTTCTTTTTTCTAAGTGCTTTCTAGCTGTAGACAACTCTAAGAAGTGATTGCTTTCACAGAGAACCTTGTGCCTTTGATTCTTTTCTGTATTTCAAGACTTTATTTTAGCTGTAAACTGTATAAACTGTCTCTAACAACCATAGTGGTTTTAGTCTCATTAAAAATAGAACAAAGCTTTTAGCATTTCTAAGTTTGTCATTTGGATTCCGTCCTTGTTAGCTGATTAAAAGACAGCAACCATGATGCACTGAATTTCCTTCTACCATAATAAATAACAGTCTGGTCCAAGAAGTGAACACTATGTGATCCACTACTCTGCACAGAGAAAATGGATAGTATAAGACAGCTAAATTCTTGCAGAAGTGATTAGTTTATACTAAGAGAGGACTGCATCTAGTGAGAGAAATTTTAATTTTATGTAGTTCCTGCCAAATTCTGTTTGCAGCAGTGTTGAAAACCCTGTCAATGCCAGTTTTGCAGAGACTAGCCTAGAGAAGCTGAATCTGTAATGCTAGTGTGTATGTGTGCTACAGAAGTGCATTGCTGAAGCTGTCAGCTAACATGGTATGCTCACTCCTGCCTTACTGGAGAAAAAGTTTTTATGAATAAACTGCTGATATCACATGCTGTTGGAGGTTGCTAATCATGGTCCAGCTCTTGCCAGATCAGCTTTATTTATTTATGTATGCATATTTTTTTGGAAGTAGTATGCATATTTTTGGGGAGAGCCACATTTTGGTTTTTTGAAAAAAGGAGGAAAATGGCTAGTAGGTAACACTAGTTTTTTTGGCGTGAAACAATGCTGCCTTGGTACCATTTGTAATGCAGGTAATCACAAATCACGGAACTGGTAATACTCCTTGAAATAAATCTCAAACACCTGCAGAAAAATAACTTTCTGGCTCAGCAATAGTATTATATTGTGTAACTATGTCAGTCCATGTATTTAAGAAACTATTTTTCCCCTTGGTGTAGAAGAAGAAACACTTCACTTATTTGGGGCATACAGGGTTTCAGTATTTGCAACAGGGTCCAAACCCCCAATTTTTTTCTGAATTGAAGGACTTTCTGGTTAGTGGGTTACTGAAAACCCAGATGCGGGTCGGAAATTCCTCCACGGTCAAACTGGCAAGTCTTTCTGCCTTCCCCTGTATCATGGGATGTAATATAATTCCTGTGATTCATTTAACAAATTCCCTACTGCTGCAGAGACCTAGATCACGGACACAGGTCTGTCTTGTCTGTCATACTGTCATTTTCCTTCCTTCTGTGCTAATTCCTGGTACGTTGTGTTTCCTATAGCGATTGTGTGTGCTGTGTGTTGGGCTGGTAAGTCTACTGAGGGTTGTGTGAATAGAGATGGCTCTGTGTGCCCTGCCAGTTTATCGCATGTTTTTGGTGATTCGTGGCACTGAGGATCAGAGGTGCTGCGGTGTGTCAGGAATAATGTGCTGCTGCCCTTGCTACTTCTGCAATCCCCAGCTGGGCTTGTTTGTGCCAGGTCTCATAGGGTTATCGCTCTGTCTTGACAGCCAGTACTGTAAAATCAGAAGGATTCCTGCAGTTAGTGGCTTTGCTGCTTCAGGAGAGCCTGATTTTTGACAGAGCTAAGTGGCTTTATTTTAACCCCTTGTTTGTACAAGCTCTCTTAGCAATGAGAATGCTAAAATTCTAGGTTTACAGTTACTCTGATTTACTGAGCCTTTTGCTTGTCTCTTACTTAGTCAAATGGCTATAGTTAAGAGGAAGGAAACCTAGTTACAGGTCTTTAATTATGTAATATGTGGGTTGTCTGAGAATGCATTTTTGAAGTCTTTTGCGTAGTGTGCAAAGCCTGTTTTTTTCTTTATTTCTGTGACATGTTAAGCACTAGCCCAGGGAAATATGATAGGAGCTCTGTCAGAAGACAGTTAAAAAAATATGAACTGTGTTTGCTTTGCAAATGATTTCAAGTTTACTCAGTGACATTGGACAAAACCAAGAGCCTAGCTCTTCCTTCACAACTGCACTTGGGACTCATTTTCTCAAACTCAGCGTTGTAAGTAGGCTGAAAATACATTGTACCAAACAGCTGTCTAGTGGGGACTGGGCTGCTGTATTTAGCCTCTAAGAAGCCCAGTGACTTAAATCTTTTAAGAAAGGAGTGTCATATGCATTGCTAATTGATCTAAGACTGTGGAGTTCGGATTAGAGCTTGAACATTGGTCTGGATCTGTCAGGTGGATTTCTTCCTGTAATAGCCTACGTGTTTGCCTTCACAGGGCTAAGACTAAAATTGAGTGACAGAACAGAAACTCTGTGGATGGCTGCAGATACCAGTAAACTGTAGGAAAGGTCACTTGGATGAGTAGCTGGCTAGTCGGCACTTACCATAGTTGATTGATTCTTTTCTCTTCCTTGTACATATCAGTAAACAAAAGTTGCAAAATCATGGTATGAAGAAGATGCTTAGCTTATAAAATAATGCAGGAAGTTATTTCACATAAGTGCATTTAGTCTTTCCTGTGGGAAGTGAAGAATTTTATGAAGCTGTCCTTGGAAGAAATGCTGCCTGATCTGCTTATTGCCTGAGGAAACTCCAGAAGCATGTTAAGAATGGCAGTATTGGGCCCGATAAAGAAATATTTATCTAACTGTATTCCTTGTCTAAGAGTAACAAGCTGCAGATACAAAGGGAGAGTAAAATTTTTCCAGGTCTCTCTTTCTTGCTTCTGGGGTCTGGAACTTCATCCACTCTTTCACAGCCCTTGGTGGACACATCTTCAGTGAATTTTAATAATTCCTTTTTTTGGAAACCATTTGTGCTTGAACACTTTGCAATAGTTTCTCAGTGTATGGTAACAGAAGGTGCTTCCTTTTCCTCTACACGAGTTCCCCGAACAGAATAAAGCTAAGGTGGCTCAAGTAATGACCTGGCTAATCTTCTCTTTACACTGAGCTAATTTCAAGACGTCTGCCTTGGTGTGATAAAGTAGCACTGCCAGGTAGGCAGCAAGCTCCTGGCGAAGCAGGCGTGCCTCTATGCAAACTGAGGTGTAGCCGCCACCTTGATAGTCTCCTAAACCACAGTGGGACCCGTCAGCATGTCTGACTTGACTTGCTGTTTTGCTGGACAGTATACAAACATCAGAAGTATGTCATGATCTTAATTTGTTGCTGTGGGACTGCTGGCATGAGTACGTGTGACTCTTGCTCAATTGAACCTTTTGTTCAGGGTTACGGCTGTGTGGGTTTGCAGACAGCTACAGTAAATCCGAACCCAGGGACTGTCATCTTGGTGGTCTGGACATCCTTGGTCTGGACATGCTCCCAGGAGCTTCCGAGAAGCTGTGCCACCACTTGTAGCCTTTCTTGATCTCATAAACTTCCAGCGACTGCTGAAGTTGAAAGAAGTTGAAGCCTGTGATAAAAGGGGATTTTCAGACCTCTAGATAAACATACTTGGTCTCAGCTAAAGTCAGGTCCCTTTCTTGGCTAAGAAAGGGGAAGAAGGGACCTAGAGACGATACCTTATCGGTGCTTCTGGATCTGCTTCCTCCCTTCTAAAACCTGTTTACTTTAAGATTATACTGAATTGACTGGCTGGATAACCTTTGCTGAAGGAACCAGGATGGGAGTAGCAGCAGTATTGTAACAGCACACTTGTCAGCCTAGTAACATTGTCTCTACTGATAAATAATTCCGCTGAGCTAAACTGCAGGTGGGAACAGTAGCACTTGGAGCCAAAGTAGTGATTAAAGAACACCTGTGCAGACAGCAGACCTTCTATAGTACATGGCTGTCTGATTCTCTGATTAAAACACCTGATTTAATGTTTTATTTGATAACTGAAATGCTTATCATGCTAACACAAACAGCAGTAAACATTGTATGTCATAGCTGACATAGTGCAACTTGAAAGGATTGGTTATAGGTTGAAAAATAAATCCAGATTGTCTTGGTTACTGATACGTAGAGATAGCTCTGCCTATAAATGGACTTTGGCTCTTAATGCATTGTCAGCATGCCACATTTTGTGTCGTGCAGTGTAGGTTTGCAAAAGGATACTGAAATCTAACTTGTAATGACAGTGTGTTTGGCTGTATGAAATGCTAATGCTTTAAAGGACTCAGCAAAAAAACCAAAACCAAACCAAACAAATAAACCCCCCCCCAAAAATACACCCTGCTTCAGATCTTTCTGGCACTCTTGCTAGTCACTCGATTAAATCATCCTTGGTTGCAGATCCTGACTGACATAAAATAGTACATGCAAACAAGTCAGCAAGGGCTAATGCTCAGCTGGCTTCTAAAAATACTACAATAGCTGGATGGTACAGTAAGTTAAGTAACATGCTTTAATTTCATATTGAGAGCATTTATTGGAAAGGAGGCGGGGAGAGCTGGGGATTAAAACACAGTGCAAACACTGGAAGCCTGGTTTCAGTGGCAGTGAGGGGGCATGGTGATGGACGAAAGAAGGTATCCACCTTGCTGAGGGCCTTGGCCAAAGCCCTGCATAGGAGTCCAAAAATGAGTCCGCTGGCACAGAGTGATTACATAACTTTTTATTTTTCCTTTCTTCTTTCAACCTTGTTCCAGTGTCTGTCTGATCTCTGCTGCAGCTGGCCAAGTGCCACTGTTTGTCTGTGCACAACGGACACAAACAGATTCTGGAGAGTCATGTGAGACTACCCTGAGCTCTTTAAATCATACCGCCCTTACCTTTTCTCCTCTGCTGCCTGCATTACTTTAACAGGTGTGGCTCTATTTATGCATGTCTGTTGCTTTACTTCAGCACCTGGGTTGTACTGGCCCCCGCTGCCCGGAGGAAACCTTTGGCTCCCTGCTTTACTCAAGCTGCATGAGAACTCTCTGGACTTTCTGGGCAAGGGTTTGCACCTAACGAAATAGGCAGAGTAGTCACCTTTGTAAAGGCAGCATAAGCAGTCATCAATCGTTGAAACCTCTGTTTCTGAAAACTTTGATATGTCTTACTGTGACTTTGGCTTAAGCTTCGTGAATAAAACCTGTTGTTCTTAGCAACTTTTGGTACAGCAATAAGGTGATTCCAGAAAGGGAGTATCCTATTCCTGTAAGTTATTGGCAATTGCCAGTTAAAAAAAAAAAAAAAATTAATTGAAGAGTTATGGGCTTGCAGCCAACTGTAAGCCTCAACTAATGTCATGTCAATTAAGTGTTTGTGTGTTGCTACTGTGGGAAACCCAAAAGTGAAAAGATACATCTTGGCTTTGTCTCACCTCTGTTACTACACAGTGCTGCATGAATCTTTCTTTCCCAAAACTTCTATGTTGGGACAGCGGAAAACACATATAGGTGTGTAACAAATAGCTTGTAACTGTTTTTCTTGTTCCACTTTTCATTTCTGCTGGGGTGCCCTGCATCCGTGCAGTGGACATCCCGACTTGTTTCCGGGAAGTGTAACTTATGCTGCTAAACTGCATCCATGAGGTTTTAACCACCCAATGAAAGTAGATCATTTTGAATTACATAGAGGGAAATGGAAAAACAAAAGTTCTGTGCTAGACTGAAGGATGTTCTACAGTGTTCTGCATGCCTGTGTTGCTAACTTCTCAGCTGTACTAGGAGCAATCAGCTTCACCTTTAAGTTTTAACTGGAACTTTTCCTAGATAAGCATTTCCTTCCCACTAATGTCCTTGGAGCCTTTGAAAGACTTACACTAAGCTTTCCAGGGAACAGACTCTTAATTTTGTGCTTTCTGCAGTTGCTTTCTTGTGCTGCAAGTCCCAGTTTTTCTGCCTGAAGTTTAAAATTGAGATGTTTTGGGCCACGTCAGTGCTGGTTATGTGGTGTCCCAGGGAAAAGGAGATAAATCCAATGAAAATGACTAGTGCTCCAAAAGCAGTAATAATGTTATCATACGGTTGCAAGTGATTTGATGGAGATAGTAGCTCATGAGTTACTTGTTAATATGTGTTCAGATAGCTCCGGTGAAAAAGCTGACAAATATTGCTGTGTTTCAAAAAGGTAACAACAGATCCAGTTGTGCTGACAGGAGGCTATATTTTTATTTTATTTTTTTATTCCTAAGAAGCAACTACAGAAACTTGTGAGATTACCTAGATGTGGCTCATGAAACAAGCCAGTGTTGTGAAAATTAGTGGCCAGTATGTAAAGACCTATAAGGGGAGGTAGCCAATATGGAAGCAGAAGACTGAGTGGTGCCAGTTGTATATGGGATGTATATGTATATGGGAGGCCTGCGGTCTCCTGAATTGATCCCTCGTAGTGAAGGCACTCAACAGCCATGCTGGGAGTACTCGAATCGAAGCTCAAGTATTTGCTGGTTGAGACTATAATTTATTTCATGTCCTATATAACACCATACAGTTCTCATCCACAAACACTGCATCCATTATGTTTTTGAGCATTAGCTTTTGTTCTCTAAATTGGAAATGCTGGGCTGAGAGCTCATGGTTGCACGTAGTTGAATTGCCGCACACTGTGTGCTTGTTATTTACTCTGCTGCAATTACAACATAATTTGCTGTGGAGATGGTTCCTGTGTTTTGACATAAATGCAGGTCATGCTATTGTGTATTTATCCCATACTTTGGGCACAGCAGGAACATGTATCAAGTCACGTATATCGTTGAAGCGGTTTATGGTCAGCGATATAGCAATGCAGTCAACTTTATGCACTTGCTTCTGTTTTTCCATACCCACCCTTAATAGTATATGCAAAGGTATGCCAACTTTATAAAACTCTTTCATTGTGTACCTGCTCTAGATTTCCTAAAACTCAGTGTGACTTATCTTGCAGTTCTTATTTTTTTATTTATATTTCAGTTTTCCTGCTTTCTCTTAGCCTTTTTTGGCAAGTTCTGTGAGAAACCGTGGCATTTTATACTTAGCCAAATTCAGTCAGTGTTAAAACTTCGTGAAACCTGATCTTGTGAGAGTTCTAGTATGGCAAAAAATCAAAAAAACAACCCCCTCAAAAAAAAAAAAGGTTGGCATCCAGAGCCATGGATGTTTATCTAGAATGAACTTTTGATTCCTCTTGAGGTTTGGTAGTTCACTACTGAGTCTGTTTCAGTCCAGTTAATTAGTTACAAACCCCTAAGCCATGGTCTTGGAACTAATGAAAACAAAGCCCCAAGCCTCCACACAATTTGATAGAAGAAGAAACTTTTGTGAAAATAGGAAGTGCATTTACATCGCTGTTTTGAAGTTTGAAATACAAAACTGATGTACATTTGAGCCAACAGCATAGCTTTTGATTCTGAATTCATGCCATCTGTATTAATGTGGTAGTGTAATGTCCCCCTATAATCTTCCCCCTTCCTCCCTTCTCCGACACTCGTTTCTCCTTTCATAGAATATTTTTTGTATCAGTGGTTTGTCTCTATGTAGTGTTAGTTTACAGGGAGTACAGAATGCCTGTTTTTTTAAGATTTTCTGCTTTTGTTTTTCTTAGGACAATGTAGATCAGACTTCAGCGCATGGTCGGCGGGATCTGGTGGAACCAGGTTTCCAAGAACCATCTAACCGCATCTCCCTGAATCACCAAGGTAAGGAATGGTGGGAATCCAGGCTTCTCAGGGGAGAATCCAGGGTACTGAGTTTGCAGTAATAGTTTTACCTCTTTGTTGTCGTTTCTCCTTCTCATTTGAATGAACAAGTAAAAAGAAGTTCTGGATGGCTGGAGAAGGAGAGCTGAAAAAGCTTTTTGTCACAACAGTCCTGTGAGCTATGGATGAAGACGACGAAGAGCAAATGGTGCATCTCAAGCCTTGTAGCCCAAACTAGGATTGCTAGCCTGGGTGGCGCTTATATTCTGGTTTTATGAGAGGATGGAGGGAAGTACTGAAGTTGAATTAGGTTGCATTTGAATAATCTTTCATTGCTATAAGAAAGGTTAGTGGCTTTGGCTTAACTTTTAAAAGAAGAGAAAAGAAGAGAAAAGTACTTGCTTTGCGTTACAGGGAGAGAAAGTCCTGAATTAGCTGTTGCAAAATAAATCCAGATACCTGAAAAAAAGACGGTTACTTGTAAAGCGGGGACTTGTGAGCTCAGTTTTATACATTTGGCTTTGAAATAATTAATCATAGTATTGTCTTACAAGTGAACACCCTTACCCTCAGAGTTTGTGATGACCTAATTTGGATGCAACTCCTTGAAGGTCATATTCAAAGGTTGTTTCTTCAATGCAGCAGCTAATAGTACTGCAGTCAGCTCAAGGCTATTGAAACAAAAAGATCACAAGCATATTAACGTATTTACCAAATACAACATCCTTAACTTTTCCTTTAAAAATCCAGCTGCTTTTGCTTGCCAAGGACAGCAAGACTGGAATTTTATCACTTCTAGATCCTCAAGACTACTGAAGTTTCACAGACAAGTCCCAGTATATAACGAGGACTGTATTTTAGTTTACTCCCACACACATCCCCTGCCCTAGTCTTCCATTTTTTTAAAGCTTTGCTTTTAATTAAAAGTAGAAGATGCCAGGTTGCCATGTTACGCAATCTAAAACTTCTAGCAGCACCAGTGGTGTGTTGGTTTGTAAGCATGTAAATGTGCCACAGTGTTTGAATTCCCCTTTTCATTCATGTTAGAATGGTGCTGTTACATTAATTTCACCTGCCTTGGGATGCGCAAATCTGAGGCAGGATATAGGCGACTTCTTCTGAAGGTGTTTGTAAATATCCACCTTTAGTCAAGGGATTTTTTGTTGGGGGGGCAACATATCCTGTGTGGTCTAAGCTTGTAAATGAGAGTGAGACTATGTGGCTGCTGCTTATGAAGTCTGAACATCTATTCAAGAAATAGGTTGTATTTTGATGGCAAAATGCTAATTTTGTAGCCTGACATTTTGCTTATAAAGTGATACTACCTTTTTAAATCCTTTTCTTCCATCATAGTACTGCAGAGGGATCCATAGTGTCACTTGATGTGTGGCTCTGTCTCAGCTACTTTGAGGCAAATGTCTATATGTGAATTGGTCCAAATTAGTTTAGGAAACATCTGTCTTAAAAGAGAATGTTTTTCATAGAGATGCAGGCTGTTTAAATCCTGTTTATAAAGAAACACCATTTTAATATTTTTCCCAATAGATTCTGAAAAAAAGATCACTTCTGCACCCACGAATTGTTTGGGATTTCTTTCCTACACCAACTGACAGCAATTAAATGCAGTGTTTCTGAAACCTTTTTGATTTTGTTGAAGTAGGGGTTTAACACATTGTTATCCTGGCTACCCCCGTGACCATGAAACACTGTTAGATAAGTGGCAAGGATTAAGAACTGAAACTTGAATGCCAAGAGGTGGCCTTTAATGCTGTGCTGGGCTGTAGCACTTAAGTCTTCTTGCAGTGTTGGAGGAAAGCAATGTGCCTTACAGGCAGGATACCTGCTGCTTTGATTTTCAAAAATGGAAGTGACCGTAAGCATGATGTCTCGTGCATTTGTTCTGTCAACTCCTTATAAAATACACATTCTTGTCCAAGAACTTGAAACTACAAGTATTTTAAGAGCTGGCGCATATTCCAGTAACTGATTAATGAATAGTACATACAAAAATATAACATGAATGGCTTCAGAAGGATTTGTGACATGGTCTGAACTAGCTCTGATACAGTTGTATTAGTCAATAAATAGAAAGACTATATTATTAACATAAAGTGTTTTTTTAAGTTCTGTGGCAAATGTTTGCTTTGGTTTTTTTCACTCTTACACTAAACTGTGTTATCCATTACTTTCTATTAAAGCTTTGCTGGCACATTCTTGATGAAAAACTTAAGAGCAAACCTGTATCCAGAAGTAACTTGCAGGACCACTGCTTGCATTTGATAAATTAATCTGGTGGTATGTATTGATTACACTGATGTTAAAGATATTAACAACAGACTATGGCAAATTTTTCTTCCAGTTATATACAATGTTACTCCTGACTTCGGGTTACGCTGGCTAGCAGATCTAAAGCGTTTGTTCCTGTGTTTTGCAAGACTTCTAATAAGAACTGATAGGCTTGCAACAAAGCTGTTTTAACACATATTTAAAGTGAGCAGAAATTGTGGCTGGATTAGAATGGGCTAAAATATTTCATGTATTAGGTGCTCCCTCCTTTTTCCCTTTAGTGTGCTGTGCCTTCAATACTGCAGCTGAACTTTGAGCAATCGTACTTATTACATTTTGTGTATACACTTACCATTCATACCTGACTACGTTGCTCAGTAAGCACAGCAGATCTGCCAGTTTCTGTTGAACTTTAACTTATAGCCCTTTGCTTTTTGCTGGAAGAGCTTTGGTACAAGCACTTGCAGTTCTGAACCAGACCCTGCTTTCCATGGCCTATAAAAATGGTGATTAGCTTCCTCCCAGGCATCTGAATCCCTTCAACACAAGCTAGAAAAAGAGCATTCAAGTGGAGACTGAGATATCCCTGCCAACTGTCCCTGCGTGAATAAGCTCTTTCTTGTGAAGGGTATTTCAAGTACATGTTTCCTGCTGAATCACTCTTTTTACACAAGCAGATGCTTTATAACTGTTCAGCTTTTTATTTTAAAAGAATACCTTTTAAAGACTGGGGAGTAGAGAATGCTTATTATAAAGTGAGGAGTCTTTAAAATAGGCAGGTTTCAATTGCAGCAGATGTAGAAAGTTGAGTGCATGCAGATGAAATAGTATTTTTTCCTAGAAATAGTTCAATAATTGCTTGTGTGTAGTTATGCTGATAAACTTGCTTGCTTTAACGATAAGTATTTTTGTATCTAAGCCATTGTTTAGTATCCGCTTTTCAATGATGCTGCTGGTTGGGCAAATTTCATAAAGGTATTAATCGCAGAGAGCAGGAACCAGGATTTCTTACCTCTCTTTGCCAAATGTGACTTCATAAATCAAATGCAATAGGAAAGAGTGAGCTTCATCCAGCTGAACAATACTAATATCCACTGATAGGTTTCAGCTTCCTATTGGAAATTATAGAAAGTGGACAACAGCCAGCCAGGATTTGACATTTAATAAACTACAGGTCAAGTGTTTCTTGAGTAGTCCTTTCAGAAGCTGTAGTAAAGTCTCTAGGCTTGAAGAAGAAAACTCTAATCTATATGACATTTCCTTAAGAGTTAAGGAAGGAGGTGAAGAAACAATCAAAACAATTATTTACCATCTTTAAAGATGCAAAGAGAAAAAGCGCCTAAGATTCGACAGGTATTGTTATTTTTGTAATTTATTTTCCCTTCAGGAGTAAAGTGTGGAGATTAAGGAAACTTTGGCTTCCTCGGCCATGTCCCACTTATCAAGACATTTAGCACTCACAAATATTTAATATTTCTCTGCAGTGTGTAACCTACAGCATTTGTACTGGATCCAGTAGCGAAGGGCAGAGCTGGGGGAGCATAGTGGTGATTTTAGTCAAAAGCTGCTGTTTGGAGGCCTTCAGTGGAGGTGATGGGCTCCAGTACTCACTCACCCTGTCCCATGCCAAAGAATGGTGCTGGTTCTCCTCTGTTCTTAAACATCCTAGCAGTTCAGCCTCTGTTCCTCTTGGTTGAGTGCATGGCTGTACAGTGCCACCAAAGTTAACCTTGAATGGGTTTCAGTAACAAAAGCCTATGCTATGGATTATCCTGTGCGGCCTAGGAGCAGCCTTGACATATGAAATATGATAGCAAAATACATGATGCTACAGACAACCATAAACCCAACTGGATTTGTTTACTCTAAAACTTCAGAGGGGTTGGGTCGGACCTGCCATCCATGCTACTGCTGTTTCTTGTCTTGCTCTGTACTTCTGTTTCTTGTTTTCTTTGTTGAGGCTTGTTTCAGAGCTCATTTTTCTGTTTGTTTTTGTAACAAGCAGCAAATAGTGCCAGTTCTGGTACTGGCTGTGAAGTTTACGGGCAGCACCTTTTGTTACTTGATGTGTATTTTCGAGGTTGTGTTGCTATTCCTTATTCAGGATTTTGAAGCCAGGCATAAATTAGATGTGCTTTGTCACCTTGACCTTTAGTGGAAGTATTCCACTAAAGACTTGTGATTCTGACACTTTCTATATGTGTGTACTTGTGGGATAATGGTTGGTGTTTATACAAGTGCGCTTTGCCATGCATCTGTGATTAAAGGTGTATCTTCCTTTTTTAATGTATTCACATACGACCTTCCTCTCCTGAGGTGCTTTCGGCTCTTGTTGGACTTGATGCTTTTTATCACCGCAGTTTGCATACTCTTGTCCCTCTGGCTTCTTAGCCAGGTGGCTTCGACAGCAGAAAGAAAAAGGTGATGCGAGTTGTTTTAGCCATCAGCTGTCCCTTGTCAATAGCCAGCTCATCCTGTGGTCTTTCTTGGTTGGTCATAGTAGGAAATCTTGCCTGTAGTGGTGTGGCGAAGATGCTGTGGTTACAGATCAGTTGACAGTAGATTTCCAGCGCATATGGACAGACAACTTGTTCCCACTGAAACTAGAGGGATCCAGAGCAGCTGCCAATTGCATTGCACAGCAGCCTGCTCTTGAGGTAGGTACTCTCTTATACCTTACTGACTAGTAAGTAATACATTAACTTTTATAGAGAAGTAAAATGTCAGGTGTGGTGGAAACTACCATTCTAGCACACTGTCTGGGTCTGAAAAATGCCTGCCCATGTAAATACGGACAGACTTTTGAATGAGTATGTGCTTAGAGGAAGTAATATGTTGCCTAAGATTTAGCCAATCTTGTGCAGCACTCTTTCTCCACCACTGTTTTTATTACTTGCTTTAAATCTTTTCTTTTGTATCTGTCTCAGAATAGGCATGTGTAGTTGAAGTGATTTGTTACTCTTTCCGTATCTAAGGAGCGTGTTTAGTAATGGCCAGTACTGATTTTGATGTGCTTGTGGGATCCCACTAGGATGAGTCAGTTGTTTGGTGTATCAGAACTAACCCATGTTTTTGCAGAATCCAGCTGGTACTGAAATGAAAATGTAGAGGGAAAACCAATCTTGTTTGCATTGCAGAGACAACACCAAAAGCTGCCGCACATTCATCAATTCTCATGCTTTGTATAAATGTTGTTGTCATTGTCCAGCCTTAGAAAAAAATCCACTATTAGTGCCGAAAATATTTATAATGACTGCCCCTCGGTAGAGAGCTGAGCCCCGCATCCTGCTTAGCTCATTACAGTACATTTGTCTTGTTTTGGAGAAGGCTTCTGTTGTACTTGGTGATGAATCTTGTTAGCACAGTTACTAGGAAGACACCCATAATAGTTGTGTAGAAGTTTAGCTTTTCTCATTGTATTGGTTCTCAAACCCTTGGGCTGACAGAACTCTGGGAAAAAAAAATAAAAGAAAAGATGAAAAGAGAAGACAAAGTCGGCTGGTGTTTAGTACAGAAAATTTCAGATATTTGCAGCAAGCTGCAGGAAAACAAAATAGACCAAATGATTGAATTTAGCGGGAAGACTCTGTATATAATGACTGCTAATGAAGAGTGAGTGAAATCACTGAAATGAGAAGAAACAGACCAAAAATGTTTTAAAATGTTGCATGTTCCGAGAAGTGTATTTGCAGGTGACTGACAGATCTTCTTTTGTTTCATTGTGGTTTTAAATTTAATTTTTCATATACCAACTTTTTATTATCAGTTTTGTGAATCCTTAATTTTGGACATATTTAAAATTAAATGTGTTCCTCTGAAGCCACTTGGTATGAATAGAAAAACCCTCAAATATCTCATATTTGACAAGCATGGGATTTTAAGCCTGTTTGTAATCTCTCAGAATTCAGTGTGTCCTTTGGATAAATTTCTCCAATAAGGGCAGGATTCAGTGTAGGGAAGGGGCCCACTGCCTTGGATATTTAACGTGTAACATGGTTTGCCTTGGGAACTTTATTCATTGGAAGATTTACAAGTAGAGATGTAGAAAAAGAGGAGAGTTTTAAAGTAAGCCTAAAGCAGGAACTAGTCCAAATTTAAAAATTTTTCTTATTTGTATGACTGTCTAAATTTTAAGCCTATTTTTTACTGTGGCCTATGAAAAAATGGTAAAGTTATTACCCTGTTTCAAATTAGCTTCTTGCTATGTTGTAGGGGAGGTGGTTTCTAGGGCAGTGTGTTTGGATTGGGAGGGCAGATGGAGCTGGACTGGGAAGTTAGGTTCAATGTTCAAGATAGTCCATGATGCCTCATACTTGTCCTTCGGGGACTGAAGCTGTGTAGGTGTATTATGTTTGAGAACGTGTGATTTTTTCATTCTAAATATAGAGAGATGGTGTTCCTCTACCTTATCTTTCAAGTTTTGTATCTCCAGTTATCATGGCGGTGAGGCCGGGGCTGGGGCATGGGAGTAGATTCACAAGTTGGGAATTTAGGGTGATTAGAAGCTATTTTCTTGTTCTTATTTGCTGAATTTTTGTCTAAGGCTTTGAGAGAGGGAGGTGGAAATTGGGCACCTGGATGGTGTGATTCAGTTGCTTCTTTCCAGATTCTTCTCAGTGCAAGATGGCATTTACCTGCCTTACCCCTTCTATGTTACCTATTGGAGAACAAGTTACCTTAGTACTAATATAAGCCTAAAGTGGTTATTCTTAAGAAACTCACCATGAATCAGATCGGGAGAGGGAGATACTGTGAAATAAATTGTAAAATAAAATGTCTATTTTAATTCACTTTTGTCCTTAATATTAAGGGATGTGCATCTCCTGCTGACACAGAAGCAGAGCTAAGTCTTACTGTTGGAGTAGTTGTCATTTTGCATCCTTTGGCCAGGTAACATCATAAGGAAGTCCTCTCTTCTTGTCTGAAGGTGTGCACTTTTGGGCATCTTGTGGAAGACTTTCGGTGCTGCAACTATTGCACAAGAACTGACTGAGTGAAATGGCACGCTCTGGGGGCCATCAGGGAGAGATGGTAGTGCGTGAGGTAGGTACGTAAATCTAGTAGTCTGTTTTACAAGAGTCTACTCTGTTAGCAGAAGGCAAACGTTCACGTCATGTGTTTGTTTACTGTTGGCACACTTCCCTAGAGGTGTATCAGCTCAGCAAGGTGATGTCATTGGCAGCACAAATACTTTCTGTGCTGGTGCGGCTACTCCAGTTGTGTCAGAGTGGCTGGCCACTTGCCTGTGCAACAGGCAACAGCCTCACCAGTGAGTGCTTGGGAGGAACTGCAACTTGTATGGTCTGTGAGAGGCCTCCTGGAGGAAGGCAACCTGAAAGCCCTTCATGGAGATGATGCAGTCCGGGCTTTTCATTTCTGGGGCTTGAGCTTGTGAGTCCAGTGTGTCCTTTGGAAATGGTGTACTTGGGGAAATTCAGATACCAGAGAGGAAGTAATGTTTCAATATCTGCTCATGATGGGATGCTTTTCCCGGGTACCTGAGCTGAGCTCATGTCTTGTGCACTTCCTATGTCTTTTGTGAGCAAAAAAAAGTCCAAAATCCTACGGACAGTCTGTGTTCTTATCTGTAAATGTATTTAGTTAGCAATTTGCATCATTCACATCCTTTCTGTAAGCAGATCACTAAAGCAGCCACATGTGATAGATTTCACTAATTTTTTTATGCAAATATGTATTTCCTGTCCGACTCGTGATCTCAGGTTTTTCTCTGCCTCCTAGGGGGCTTATTTCTTCCATTTGAGTTAATGGTCTGTAATTGACCTTAGTGATCTGAAATACCCTCATCTCAGTACAAGTTAACTGTAAAAACTTGGGATGAGCTCATATGTTTTCTGGCATAAGTTTATTACCTTTATGTTTTCTTTTGTAGTCTGACTAAATTTGTACTGTCAAGATATTAGGAGAGCAGAAGGCTGAAAAGTAATACGATTGGCAAAGGTTCTTTTGATAGCTTCTGGATGACATTCTTAACATTGACTGAGTTGAATTCTTGACTGTAACACTCTACCATCTTCCTACGCGGCCTTGTATTCTGCATATTCTTCTCTCTTAGGAGACATATTTTAAATGTATTTAGCTTTATGTAAGAAGCTTTTGAACCTTTCAGTGAAGGTGTTATAGCCAAATGTCAAAATACAGCTGTGGGCACTTAGATAATCTCAGTACTAATTAGCTTTCCAGTGAGGAAAGTTGATTTATTATGTAGCCTAGTTTTAATCATGCTGTAACAATGGCAATTGTTCAGTAAAAACAGTGCCTCTGCAGCATCAGAATATTAACTTGAAATTTTGACACCTTACCAAAACCATATTATGAATTTCCAAGGCAGTAGAGATGGATACAATCCATTACTCACTGCAACTGTACTGCCTGTTATGAATACAGCCTAAAAGAGTATTTTCAATAGTGTATCTCTAATTTTTGAGATAAAAGTGCAGTGTCACTATGCAAGGTCAGCTTTAATGGAGAAGGAATTGCCTTTCAGTATCTGGTTACATGGAAAGCTGTAGGGCACTAATCTGTTTTCATGACCATTGTGTTCAAGTCTGAAATAAAGATACTTTGCTTATTTAGGAGTGTCACCTATAAATACATCAGCAATTGATTGCCATTTATCTGCAATACATGTAATGTTTGAAATTACTGTGACTGATGGAGGACTATTTTCTGTTTTAAATCTGTCAACTTTGGAAAAGTCTGCATTGAGCACAGTGATACTGTATGTCTCTTTGCTTTCTGAAGGCTACAGGGGAAAACAGAATCCCTTTCCTATGAAACTTATTTTTCAAGAATGTGGTAGCAGTGCTGTGGCAAAGCGGAGGTAGTTTTAATGCCAGAAACTGCTCCTTGAATTCTTGAGATTGGCTGGACTTGAGATTTGCAAGAAACCTTTTAACAGCCCTAGTTCAGCAGTACACTTAGCAATTTTGGGACCAGGTATATTCCATCCCCACCCAAACAAAATCCATTTAACTTCTTCAGATTAAGCCATGAATTACTCCCACCCTCATTTAAAGCACTCTGAAATGATTTGTGTCCTGTTTTTGATCATCCAAGCACCTTTGATCCCTCTTGTGGTGGCAGATAATTTCTAATAGCTGACACGATGCAACCCTCTTGTCTGCAAACAATTCTAAGATGTGTTCAGTTTTTAGGTTTTTGTTTTCCCCTGACCTTCAGGGTTATATTTTTGGTCTCTATCAAAGTGGTGAGAGGGTGGAGAACAGGCAGTGCAGCTCTTGGTTTCCTTGCATTGTTTGTCCTAATTATAAAAGTGTCCTAACCTTTGATTTCCTGCCTGTTCTTTCCAGGTAAAGCAAAATATGAGTTAATTTACCTTTTTATGTACTCCATTCTGTAAGCATAGTTTTTGTCACCTTAGAAAATTTAACTTTGGAAATTAACTTTGCTCCTCTTTTAAAAAATAAAAATACTTAAAAAATAAACAAGCAATGTATAAATCTGTAACATTTTCACAGGCAAGAAACAGAATGAGAGTGAAGTAAGACTCATTTGCAAGAGTGAAGTGGGGTATATTTGTGATAAAGCAGTTCTCCCAACAAAAGCTTCTGTTACTTTAGGGTTCCTTATGATTCAACAACTTGGTGCCCTTCCTTTTCACTTTTTAGCTGGTCTTAATTAGAGGAAGAATTATAAATGCTAAAAATTGAATGGATTTTAAAACTCGACTGACACTATTACAGCAAATTTAGGTTAAGCAGTCTTGACAAGTATAGAGTTAAATTAAGATTTTAGTATCCTTTTCTGCCAGAAACATTTTCTGAAGCTGACGTGCTAGAAAACTGGATTGTCACATAAAGATGTAACACATCTTGCAGCTGAGAGGAAAATGCCCAATTGAAGTTATAGATTAAACATCATCTTTCTTAGAAATGGCTTTTCCATTCCATTTATAAAAGAGATTCGTTCTGTCAGATGACTGGGAAGTTGAGAACTGCAGTTTTTAATATATTTTCCAGCACGGAAACTTATTTTCTTTAATTGAGACAAACAAATTGGACTGGAATGTGCTCATGGTCTGTATCAGCAAGTACAGCTTAGCTTAGTTATGTCAAGAAGAATATATACTGTGTTATATCCAAAAAAATGGCTGTCACTGAAAAATACCTGGCCAATAAATTTCTGTGTTGTTGGGTGAATGTGAAAGTAGGCTTTCCTAGTGGCAAAGTTGTGTTTATTCAAGTATCAACATGATTTTCTATGTTTAAAAAATGATTAAGGGTTCTTGGCTGAAGTCAGACTTTAAGATAGGAAGAATAGTGTAAAACAGAGTAGGGTTTGATGACAGCAATATGCTGGTTCATTCTTTAAGCCCCGCTTCTAAGCGCAGTGTACTGCCTGTACCCATAGCAAATCCTCACCGAAAGAGGGAGATTTGAAAGCATCTCTGAATAATTTACCTCGAGTTGGCTGCCTGCTTTATTGATAGCATGATCTTTGGTGGGGACAGTTGTTTTTTCATTCATTTTTGAAGTTGTGTGGAGTAACAAACCTCTAAAATGCGTGTTGTGGCATTGCACAGAGGCTCTTAGGCACATATGCGAGAGAGCAATTGCAAACTATAGCGGTTAATGATGGCAGCAGCAGACCTCACTCCCATGTGTGGTTAGTTACCCATCTACACCTCAGGCAGTTAGAAGCTCCTCAGCATAATTGGACTCAACAAGATTTTGGTGAAGCTGGATTGCAGAAATCTTTGCAGGATGCTAAGTGTCCATTTCCTCTCGTGAGTGTACAGAAGCAGCAATGTACAGAAGTCAGCACCCCTGACCCCCCAGCAGGAGTTGGGAAATTGATTGCTGGGGTTGGCCACTGTGCCTATGTTGAGCTGAGTGTAAAGTTAGAAGCTCTCATTCAACAAATAAGCTGTTACAGGGGATGAAATAAATCACTGTAGCTGTCTAGCTACATTTTTCCTATCAGCAAAATGAGGACATTACTGTTGCAAAGCTTCTTTTAAGTATATAGTTGAGGTCTGCTTTCTAGCATGCATGCAATTTTTGAAGGTAAAGTTCTGCTTAGTTTATGTCATTAAGTTGGGAGGCAGTTCTGGAAAGGTGAAATCAAGACTGAAATGTTTCTGCCTTAATTTCTTCTGAGTTGCATGTACCTTTCTGTGAGAACCCTCCTGACCTCAAAGGCATATTTCAAAGATCAATGACTTTGTTTTCAGGCTGTAGTATTATGTGAAGTGTCATATAAAAGTCTGTGGGAGAATACGGAGCCAGTCTCTTCTTGCCCTGGATGGTGTATATTCAGTAGTGGATGGGCCTTTTCTGATTGCTAAGGAAGTAGACCACCTCTCTAATTCCCAGTCAGTATCTTGGGTTTTGGATGACAAATAAAGGTGTTCTGAGAAAAAAATGATATGAACATATGTGAGATTGTATCCTAATATATAGGATAAACCATAGACTGTTGCTTTGTCATAGTGGGTATCCTTTCTGTAGATACAGTTGTTTATTGGCAGGGTGAGACTTGGAACTGGTGAAGGATAATGCAGCTTCTAAGTACTATAAATGTACTTTGATTGAAGGTGCATAATTCTTGACTGACAACAGGGAGGGGATCAGTGAATTTAGCTGAGGGGTAGTTGGTGCTTTCTCTGTGTGTGTTTGAGGTGAAATCAAAGTTCAGAACAGCGACCAACCTTGCAAGTTGACCTTGGAACATTTAATAAAAAGAAAAAAATGGCATTAAATCCATATTTTAATAATAATGAGATAAGGGAAAACCACTTGAGTCATAAAGCTTGGTGAAAAGCCGTGGAGTTTCTTTAAGATGTTTTTAGTACTGAACTAAAGTGAAACTATTGAAAGAGATGTAATTCATTTTCATTACTGTAGGAGCCAAGATGTCTACTAATACAGCATTTATGTATGTGGTAATATCTTTCCACCATTGTGTATCTGTAGAAATCTTCTGTTTAAAAAAAAAATGACCAAACAAGGCAAAACAAGAAAACCTATGAACTCTCCCTTCATATGGCAGTAGTGCCGATGTATACAAACCAGAGAGATCTCTTTCTGAAGAGCAAGCTTAGAGATGAATCTGGCAGACTGCTGGCTCCAAGGCAAATTGAGACAATTGGAGCTGTTGAAGGCATGGCTTGGGTGAATGCCTCCTTTTTTTATAGTGAGGGTGTTTGAGCAAGAGGACTTGGTGATTATGGCTCTGATGACTTGCCTGTCCTTTCAAGTAGGCTGTTCTCAGACCATTTACACTCCCCAAGGCCTGGTGAGTCCCAGGGGTTTGGTGGTACAGCTGTGCTGGCACACTTCCTAATGTACATGTAATAGCAAAAAAACCCACTTTCTCCAGAGGAAGTTTATTCTCGTCTCACAAATGAAATGCAACGCAGCGTTCTTAGACATTTATACTATGCTAGAAATACAGATATTTTAACAGGAAAAACAGTTGTAATGTGTACTTATTTCTGTGGAAATGGTTGTGAGCAACCTTTATGTTTATTTCAGGCAAACATGGAGACCTGTAGAGTGTGAGAGCAGTGAACTCGTGAGGTTAACACTGAATGTTGCGTGTGTCTCAGCTCCAGCCTGAAATTAGTCCTTTTGGTCTTTATGCCATACAAACATAGAGGAAAGCTCAACCCCCTGCCAACAAATCTGATACAGAAGGGACAGAGAAGAATCACTTTTGTGCTACTTGGTGTTTTCAAATCTGTGGGGTGGAAGAGAGATTTTTAGTGTCGTGGGTTAAATAACCTCTAAATAGGTCTAAAGAAACTTGAGGGTTACTCTATACCCAAAACCTTTATGGATATAGTAATCAGTGTAGGTTTGTGATCCCTTTACAGTGTTTTATACTTGTAACAAATCCTTGTCTATAGATTCAGTTTCCTGGGAAAATGCTGCTGTTAGCATACCTTGCTTTATTCACCAACCTGGTACTAGCGGTGTGAGTGCTTTTCACATGTTAATGAATACTTGCTGAAAAACATCGGTCAAAATACTTGACATGTCTCATGCAGGCATCTAGATTACTTCAAGATGCATTTTATTGAGAGCATATGGGAATAAAGAGTCTTCTAATGCATCCTTAGTTTGGGAGGCACCAACAGGGAGAATAGCTAATGAGGACAAAATTGAGGGGTGGTGTTGTCAGAGTGGACACTATAGAGGTTAATAAGGTAAAAAAGAGAAGCAAGTGGCTTTCAGTCAAAGGTACCTGCAGTGGTGAAAGGTGATGATGGTCAGAATCTGAAATTTATTTGAATCAGGTACAGAAATAGTTACTCTTCACTTGATGCAAGATGACTCTCAGAATTAGTTCACTGGAACTTGAAAGGAAGCCCTGGGATGTTTACTCTGGAAGACCGTTGAGGACAGAGAAAACTTTGAAGCTGGTTCTAGTGCTTTATGTGGTGCAGAAGCTCTTAGTGTAGGTCTGTCTTGTTTTCAGAATATTTGTTGGGGTTTAATCTATTTTATGATTAGAGTTAAGAATGTATAGTTGCATAAACACACCAGAGAAAAATATAATCTTCATTTTTTTTTAGTTGCTAAATCTTTTAAATATGTTTAGATAACTAGTTTCTGATATTACAATGCAGCTGCTGTGGCTTGTGCTTTAAGTTGCACATTTGTCAAATAAGAAAACAAATAGTGTGCTTGTGTCTTTTTCTAGGCAGAAAGGTTGAGGAACATAAACTATGTTGTTTTCCAAAGATAATTATTTTTAATTTTATAAAGAGGAGTAAAAATAGCAAGAGATAATATTGCAGTGTTGCATAATTTACGGTGCTTGTAGCTTTTAAAAAAATCTTAGTGTTAAGACTGTTCTAAAAAATGAGCTGGGACGGGACACTCTTATAACTCAAATTTCTTACATTGTCTATAAAGCAGGTATACTAAACTGGGGCTTGTATTAAGCTCACATAGTAAGAGGGGAGAGAAAAAAAACTCGTCAGATTCATAGCTTAGTGAAATAAGCAAAATGTATAGAACAGTAACTCTTACAATTTGATGTCAGTTCTACACTAAAATTTTTCGGCACAGTGCAGCATTATAACGATAAAACTCAGTCATCACTGTGTTTGAACTTATCTGACTCTGATAAGCTCTAGAGTATTTATTTCTGCCTTTATGTAAACAATGCTGCAAGTGGTTTGTGACAGCACTTCAATATGGCAAGCTGTGTCATATGAGGATATTTCAGAAATGCGTTATTTCAAGTCATCTGACATTCTTGCACTGAGGATGTAGAAGGTTGCGGCACTTTTCTTAAAGCCAGGAAGCTTCAAGGGGAAGATCAGTCTGGATTTGTTTATTTATTTAAATCTCTCTGTGGTTATTAAAAAGGACAAGATTCCGTCAAGCTAGTTATATTTTAAGCTAAAAAAACCCAGACTTAAATGGGACAAACCGGCTAAATATAAGGAAATCAAAATATAACATAAGACATAGCCAAATTTGGAGTTCTTAAAAGCAAGCAGCTGCTTAAGTAAATAAAGTACACAAGGTGTTACTGACCAGAGTAATTAGTATGTAATTTCATTAATGGTACTAGGATTGCAGTAACAATATTTAAGTCTTTCTTTCCAAATCAAGATTGTGGACAGTTTGTGGCATGTACAATGTGATGTTAGAAGCAGTGCTGTGTTACAGTATGTTACAGCACCACTATCTGAGTGGATTTGTTACTGCGCAAGAACATGTCTTAAACTGGCTGTATAACACTCCCAATTGCTTGCAAGTTTATATATACATGCACTTGTAAATTTTTATAATCTTGTATGTTTGCATATTCATATATTAAAAGACTTTGTAGGGACTGCTGATATTTTGTTTATCTTTGCAATTTGGTTATGAGCTTGTTGCTATTCAACAGCAAAACAGAATTACTCGTTTTGTGTATGTTTTGTGGTTTGTCCTTAAGCAGTTATAAAATTGTGGAGAGCTCAGGCATAGTAAAATATTCAAAGTCCTTCTGCAATCTAATGTACTGCAGGTTTTTAAACTCAAGATGTGCAACTCAAAGACAAGTGGATGATGTACCCATCAACCACAATTAGGTAGCTTCTATCCTTCAGAATAACCATAAATATTCTTCAGAAGTTGATGATGGGCTTTAGAGATTGGGTAGAAAAAACATGCATCAGAGAGTCAATCTGGAATATACTGAAATCCAAATGCAGGTCATCTCTGAGGCTAAGCTGGCATCCTTGAAGAATCATTAAGTGAGGTAACTAAGGCAGTGAAAGCTTGCTGCAGGGCACCAGTGGGTATTGCTACCACAGCAGCTAAACTACAGTTGCTGACATTGTTAAAGAGCCTCCGAGAGAGTCCTTCAGAGCCTTAAGGCTTTACAGAGACACTTTTCGCCTACCTTAAGCTCTGTTCTGTTCAAATGTTGCTGCTTTCTAGATATGTAAATATGTGGGCATGCTTTTGGCAGAGGAACCAGTCTTCTCTGCTTTCTGGGCTATATTTCAGATGTGAAAAGCAAGAAGGTGAGTGGGTTGTCTTAACCTCTTGCAAACATTGAACCTGCACCCGCGGGTTTTTGGAGCATCTTTCCCGAGAGGACTGGTAAGGGTGATTTCAGGAGGTGCAGCACTGAACATCAGGACCCTTGAAGCTTGTTTGAGCATACCAATGAGATCCTTGTCACGTGGGGTGAAGGAAAGGGAAACTGCCTTGTAAAAAATGATGGTCTGTTAACAGAGTACCTCTAGGGGAAAATGGCTTGTGTCCTGCTTCCAGCATTGTTTTGTGGGTGTGCAATGAATTGAGTCTAAGTGAGAGCTTGGAGTCCTTACACACAACCTGGTTAAAAACCAACCAGTTGCAGAAGAGCTGGCTTCCCAAAATGACAGCATACACTGAGAACATGAACCAGGAGTGTATACACCTTGTAAAATCAGGCGTGTGAGTCTCTTAAAGAAAACACGTAATTGGCCAGTTGGTTTTGACTTACATCAAGCTATGATGAATCTCCTGCGCAGCACACCAGCGGCTTTTGCTTTTGAGTGAACTCTTAACTTATTTTAACTGGTGCAGCAGGATGTTAAACGGCAGAGGACTGTGTTTGGAGTAGCTCATATAAAAGAGGAAACTTGATTTGGTTGGGTCTACAAGAAACGTAACTACATTTCTGTTTTCTTAGGCCTAGATAAATTTAGGTTGGTATCGTTGTTCATTGAAGATTTCATTGGTAAATTCAGATTTTTTTATTGTTGCTGGTCTCAGGTGGTTGACTTCAATGTTTTGGCTTTTTTTTTTCAGGGTTTGGCTTTTCAGTTGTTCTTGTTTGGTTGTTGATTTGTGGTTTGTTTTTTTTTAAGAAAAAATGGCTCACAGGAGCTCTTGGGATCAGCATAGTGACAGCGGAGGGAAGCTGTTATAAATGACTTTTTTCGCATCAGCAGTGTGGGGTACGGACGCCTTCAGCAGAGGCTCCACACTGCCATTTGGGATGCGACTGGAGCAATATGCTCTGCCATCTGGGGATCTGTGCAGCGGGACTGTGGTGTTCCCTTCTCACGCAGCAGAGGTTTGCGCTTTGGTACAGAAATTTGTCACAAATTATCCACTGTTTGCTGGCAAGGCCAGGGGAGAGTGCCTTGTTCTACACCCAAAGAGACTACTTAATTTTCTGACAGGACAGCTATCCTTGTGCGAAAGGAGAGCCTGAAACAGGCAGTCTACTCAAGGACAAATGATGTGTGTGCAGATGAAATTAAATGCATGCCCCAAAATGTCGTTCCCTTAGTAGGGCAAAGATATGTAGTGAAGGCTTGTGTCTACATACTGCCAAGGCAGTAAGAGGACGTCTGATGGCAGCCACCTTCCTCTATGAAGCAAAGCTAAGGCAGGCAAGCTTGCTTGTTGTTATTTGTCAAGTGCTACGTTTGAAAGTCGCAAGTCAGGAGCTCTTAGGGAGCTTTTTGGATGCAGTGTTGCAATTCCAAACCAGTGTCCTCTGGTTTAGTCTCCTGTAGATAACTTACCAAAATGCAAATTGGAGTTAATACGGAACTATTAAAGCAACTGGTAAAAGAAGCTTAAATTACACTTCTGTTAAAGCGTTTTACTTTTTCAGGTGATTGGTTCTGTTACCTAAACTCTAACTAGAAGTACATTAAATATGAAATATTCCTGTTGTCTGCTTTGTAAGTACATGGGTCACAAGCTAGGTAACTATTATGTGCTGAAAACGCAATCTTTAATTTGAGGAATAGCTGATTCATTAATTACCATGTGCAACTTCGAGAACTTGTATTAGATCCTCTTAAATATGCTTTCTAAGCCAGCAATAAACCTGTTCAAAGCAAATTTTAAACTCGTGGTTTAAAGTTAGTAGGATTAAAGGTTAGCCTGGGTATCAAGTGAAGGAGGTACATGCCTAATTTAATAGTAATGGTGTTTCAGCATCAGCTCTGAGGACCTATTGCTTCCTGAAGGGAAATGCTAGCATGCTTTTTGGATTGATCCAACCACTTTTCACTTGAAAGCTTTATTTAAGTTGTCACAGAGCAGCTTTGAAACAAAACCACCAATGTAAGAAGCCAGGGATTTGCTGTCTGCCAGGTGAGGAAGTCCCCTAGCAGGTGGGCAGCCGATGGCACCAATGCCAGAGCAGGCAGGGTGTATCAGGCTTTAACTGAAGCTGAGCAGCAGCATGTTAGGAGGTTACCCATGACACTTCCCAGAGTGGGATAAAGCTTGGGCTGTCCTGGCAGGATGGAAAGGGCTAATCCATACAGTGGTACTTTTATCGATACATAAGGATTGTTCAACTGAAATTATTTGACTGTATATTGCAGTGTTTAATCAAGGAGGGAGAACACAGATTCCGGAGAGAAAAGCAGTGGGTACTTTCACTGTATTTTTTACTTTGCCTTTAATAGCTTTAAAGTTGTAAGACACGTTGTAGCTCTTCTTGTCTCTCTGAATTTTTAACTCTTTTTTTGAACTCTGGCTTATTTATTAGTGTTATTAGTTCGTGTGTATTTGATTTGCGCGTTTTTTTCCTTTGACATGGGTAATAAGAAAAATACATGTAAGTAAAACTTTAGAGAAGCATTATGAGCAGAAATGTGTATGTAGGAAATGGTAGAACAAATTTTGAAAAATAATAATTTTCAATCATGTAAATATGCGGAAAACACACAGTATTTTAAAGCTTTTTAATTCAGTTTCCTCAATGTAAAAGTATATAATCTTAGTAAATATGCAGCTAAACCTGACTTTTGCTTTATCAAATTGCAGATCTCACTTATATAGGATAGCCTTTTAAACCCATTCACCATAAATACGACTATCTAATGTAAGATGTAGTCTGCCAAGCATTTACCATATGGCCAGCAAACCATATTTCAATTCATCTTTACATAGCCATCCAACACTGTGCTTCTGAGTTCTGGCTTGGACATTTCTTAATGGCTCAGTATGATTTTCCCCATTGTCTGGAAAGCTTAAGTAGATTTTCTGTTTGTTTTTTAGCTGCACAGGCTAGGAGCTGTTCTGCTGCCCAGGTGTTACCCCAACCATGTTGTCTTGAAGGACGAGTCTTTGTTTAGTCGCTATTTTGTGTTGTATTGCCAGAGCTTTCCTTCCCAGTTTTGCTATAGGATTGATGCACCAAAATTGAGGCATCCAATTAATCTTACCAGGGAGAAAAGGCATAAATAGAGAATCCTGAGTAGGTCAGTCTGTTTGTGTGTCATGCTCCCTCGCACTCGCACTTTTGGTTTTCTTTTTTTTTTCCTGAGTAACGAAAAGGCCAGAATAAGGCTATAGGTGCATGACTGACTTGCATGATTATGACTTAAGCTTAAGGTTTTCCTCTGTTTGTATCTTCTTTTGGGTCAGGAAAATTGGTCTGGCCTGCTCACCTTTTATGGAACCACACCATCCTTCTCAAGGGTTTTTTGAGGATTAATCTTCTCTGATCGCAGGCTTGGCCTTGGAAAGAATACCCCATGCTGCCTCTGGTGGTGCTTCTTCTCTCTTCAACTAGTGTTATTTTTATATCTTCTTTGTAACTGAGGATGTTTTGGGTTTTCATCTGTCTTGATAAACCCAACTAACCAAATGCTTTTGTTTTAAGGTCTTTCTCAGAATTTTTCTTATACTAGTGAAATAAAAGTAGGTGACGTGGGAAAATGGTGCAGGGAAACCACTGAACCTAATGTTCATAGAAGAAAGCTGCAGATGTTACCAGTTTCTTGAAAATGAGTCTTCTGACTGGATTTTGTAATCATCCCAGGAATTAAAATTTCCCAGAGGTCTACTAACCTTGGGTTCTGCTTTAAGTGATCTGTTTACTATCTGTTTACTCACTATTTACTATACAGCAGCGGTTCTGCAAGCATTGGCCTGCAAAGAGGAGTCTGAAAGCCTGTCAGTTCCTGGTAATTGCTGTTATCAGGAGCTCTGTCATCAGTGATGGCTGGACAAGGGTGTGCGGTGTGCTCGCCCAACAGGAGCCAGTCAGTCCCTCTGTCTGCACAGTCACATGAGATCAGCCGTTGTCCTGTTTGACTTTGGGTTCAAATTATGACCTGATGCTTCTTTTAGGAATATATGCTTTTTTTCCCTAGGGTTTTGTGGGGTTTTCCTTGTTGTTCTGGGGGTTGGGGGGGGGGGGGAGGGGGGTTGTTTTTAAGGGAGGGAAAGAAAAGCTACAAATTGCCTACTAGAATATGGGTATCAGGAAGGCTGAATCCCAACTTTGGGTACTCTACCTGGAATGTAGGGTCTGGGAAGGGGATTGACCATGACTTGCATATTTTATCTTATCTCTTGTAACTATAATAACGCTGGTAGGTACATGCATAATCAAAATTCTAGGTAGTTTAGATGTTTACCTTTAGTTTCATACTCCTCTCTTAGCCATGCCATTAGTGCTTCATCACCTGTGCTTTAGAATCAAGCAAGGACTGCAGTGGTGGCAGTGATAACCCCGGCCAGAAAGCATCTGTTGAGGCCACCAACGTTCATCCACTCCACAAAAAGGCCAACATGGCACTTTACATTCTTGTATTAGAAATGGGAATGTGCATGTTGGGAGGAATTTCTGCATGTTGTCTATGAAGAAATGCGACCTCATCAAAAGGGTGAAATAATTAAAAATCTTCATTAGAGATGTGTTTTATTGTAGTTTGTAATTAAACAAACCAACCCCTTCTTATCCACCCCCACCCCCAAACACCTATCTTTCATCGGTTTTATCATGTTCAGTTGTTAGGTGTGTGAGCCAGGCAAGAGCTGTGTTTTTCCTTTTATTACTCTCCACTTTTTTGTCCATCAGGATTCTTGAAACTTATTTTATTTGATGAAGACTAATCTGAGGGTACAGTTCCTTCCTTCCTGCTGTAGGGCACTCACAGCCAGTTGGTCCTGTTACTTTTTAACGCTTTGATTTTTTTTGGCTAACACCTTTCATATGTAGCATATTCCTATAGCTGTTACCTAGCAACATTAATTTTGTTCAATTTAGTTTGTCTTCTGTTTCAAGAAATTTATAGGGTGTGTTTTAAGACTGTTGCTGGAGTCCAACTGTGAACCTTTAGTAAAAAGGTGTTTATAAAGAGAATTCTCTCCAACACCTGCAATTCATGTACATACATTTGGTGTTAGCCTTCCCAGCCTTGTTGGCAGAAATAGAAATTGATACATACGGGATTTAAAAATTACTTAGAGAATGCTGGAGCAGTTACAAGTTCCCCGTTGACTTCTCTGTGTGGCATATCGCTGTGCTGGGTGTAAATGTGTATCTCAAATTCAGGCTCTTTTACCGACCAGCATCTCTTCTTCTTGCCCTTCTTTCCACAGCATGGTTCATTTAGCATTTTGGAAGCTGCATATGCACTGATTTGACATTTTGTAGGTCAACAACCATAGTTACAGTACGAAGTAGAGGATTTCATTTAAGCTGATGAACGTTAGAAAGTAAAGGACTTATCAGTGCAGAGTTCCATAAGGGGGACTCATATGGTGCATGAAGTTCAGGAGATTTGGGGTTCAGGGTTGGCAATTTTAATTCACACTGTAAATACTCTGGCCTTGGTGATGTCTGTAGGAGACATAAAGTTGGGTTTGATTTCTGCCTTCACTGTAAGTAACAAAAAACTTCCAACCTCCTCATATTCAACCAAAGCGATCTTGATATTTTTTAGAATTGGGTCCAGCAGCAGACCTGGAGAACAATGTGAATGCATAGGGATTGCAAATGTTCTTCATATTGTCTTTTTGTTCCTTGTGCAAAACTGCTGTCTGTATGTAGTTTTTGATAAAGTAGGAGGGGAGAGATTTTATAGAATTGGAGCAGGTCTTGGGAGCTGGGGGGTGTCATCAGCTGCAGCATTGCTGTGCAGGCCACTGGGGCGGAGTTAAAAGGACACAGTAAGAAACATGCTTGGTATCATCCATGTTGTGTTGGCATGCGTGTCTCAGAGATGTAGCAGCTGCCGAGTCCTAAATGCATGCTGCCATAGGGGGGTCTGTAGGTTACTCCTTCAGTGTACAAGAAAAGCAAGTCTGAATAGGTAACTGCTGCTGTGGCACTAGGCACTAAGTGGAACCTGAAACAGATTATGGAGGGAGGTTTGTGTAAACATAGCAAATGTAATTGCAAGTCCAAATAGAGAAGGGAACAGAGGAATATTAGAGTTATCTAGAGCGGACTTCTTTGTGCATCACTACAACTGTGTGTTGTCAGCAATGGTATGTTTTTCAAAAAAGTTTTAGTGGTTGGAATTTCTGAAAAATCCCATGAGAAGAGCACTTGGGCATGGCACTGGAGAGACATGCTGAATTCTGGAGGTTTTGAAAAGTTTGTATCAATATCTAACTATGGTAATCCTTACCTAGGGTGCCTATTCCTGATCATAAAACGTGAGTTTTCCACAACATTGAAAACCTTGCAAAACGTACTTGTATCACCAATATGGAACACAATAACTTCTGTGCAGGTTTAGGAGATTAGAAACAGGATGTTGATGTGGATACCATAATATCTTAAATGTCTTTTTGCCCCTTTTAAATTCTGGTTAAATCCTTCAGTTTATTTTTATGTATTTTCCCTGTACTTACCTATAGTTTACATAGTGTTTCACTGGATCATCAGTGCAGGATGCTATGGTACAAGCAATTCTGTTTCTTTTCTTTTGCTGTTTCCATCTGTCACGTTGAGGGTTACTTAATGTGTGCAGAAGGACCTGCTAGCCACATCCCTTACTGAACTAAACTTGAGTGAAATCTTTATATATGTTATAGTTCTTTGCTTTGTCAAATGATCTTGAATATGTGGCACTGAAACTCCTTTTGGGGAACTGACTCCCAGAATTAGGCTGTCAAATAGGAATAGGTGATTAGTCAATGGCTGCCTTACTGTAATATCAAATACTTTTTCATATACATGCTGTTAGGCTTCATATAGCATCAGACTTACTTCCTTGGCGACAGAAAAGTGCTATAGCCTTTTAATAAATCTTCTGCTTAATTCCTAGTAGTCCTCTTATCAGTCTTCTCTGTGAACTGAGAGAATTAAATTCTGAAATGAGCAAACAAGAAGGAAATTATTTATATATGCATACAGTTTTTAAAAGCCTCTTAAATCACTGCTCACTTCAGTTCTGTGATGTTTTTCATAGTATTCCCTATGAATTGCAGACCATACATAAAAAGGGAGGGAATTTTCTGGGCTGCCATTTAAGAGACATGAAGTACAGCTGATCTGTAGTCCAAAGCTGTGATTCTTTCCATGTTTAGATTTTTTTTTTTTTTTTTTAGTAAACAGAAACTGTGCTGTGAGCCCCTTGACAGCCATGGAAATACCTGCTTTCTTTGGGATAAAGCTGAGCGGGGCTTATTTCAGCTTTACGCCGTTTCAGAATAAGTGGGGTCCTGCTCAGTCCTTTTAGCTGAGCTTGACGTGTCAAGGCTGACAACATCCAGAATAGGTACATAAATGAGGATCTAGGGGTATAGAGAAGGGCTAGAAGCAGAAAGACAAGTGGGACATGGTAAGGCACAGATTAAAGTTTGTTCAGGCCTAATTGAGGGGTTATCATCCTTCCTGTAGTATGCTCAGAAGCATTCAAGTGGTATTCAAAGTGCTTTTGTTTTGGTGGAATGTGATAGCTTAGCTCACTTAACTTGGTAGAATGTAATAAAATTTTCTTCTTTCCTTGAATTGAACTTTTAATTTAGTTCTTGTAATTGCAATTGTGATTTACTTTACCCAAAATATTACTTGCAACATCCAGTGGAGCTGGTTTGTGAACAAAGCCAAAGTTGAACAAATTGTGGACAGAGAAGCAAAGTGAAGTTCAAACAGCTGCCAGTGTGTGCCCTTTGGTTCTTATTTGGGAAAGAACTTTGCTCATGGACATACCAAGTATTTTCTTACTGTATTCTACACCAGAGGTATGTCAGAGCTATATTTTGCCAGTATTTTCCTTTTAAAAGGAAAAAGCTGCTTGCATATTTCTTCATGGCAGTGATAAGCTAATTTCGATATTGTTTAACTGAGAGAGAAAAAAAACGAGACCTCAAATATCCACTTTGATATTCCTTGATCTTATGGCAGAATTCAGTGCAGATTAAGGAAAATAGCCTTTGTATCCCTGGAAACATGTCTGCAAGATAGTTGGAGAGCTGGAGGCTCCTCAGCTACCTGCAACTCAGCCTACTGTAACCTACAAAGATGATTCTTCCAGGTCAGTTGCAGTAAGCGTGTGCTTACTTACAGGACCAGCATGATGCCATACTGTCTCAAAGGCCAATGATTTGCACTTTTTGCTGTAACTAGCAAGCCTCAAAATCAGTTTTGTCAGTATTTTTTTTTCTGTTAGAATTATCTCAGTAGAGGCTGGATCTCACTGGCTGGTAGACAAAGATGCTTTGAAGGATTTCAGTATATATGAGATTTCATTCTGAATAATATACCTGCAAGTGGTTAAAGTGACTTCGAAATCCCATGGATGACTTGTTTGATTTTTATTTAGTTGAACTCTGTAGCGAGCCATCACAAGTAACATGCTGGATTGCTTGACAGGCTGAGACATCTGCTGGCCCTTCTGAGGTAGGCTATAGCAGTGAGGTTTCTTATTGCAATATGCTGAACTCTTTCAAAATGTAATGGTACTTACTAGTAAATGCTTTTGTATAGAGATGAAACTGTATGAAATTCAAGATCACAGGCTTTGTCTTCGAAAAGCTTGGGGATCTGTGCTCCTGCAGAAGTTTTATAGCAAGACTGAGGGCTATTATTAGCAGTGCTGCATCCATGGAGAAAAGCAGCTGACAGAGAAGTGAAACCAGATTCTGGACTTGAGTGCAACATATTATTAAGAAAACTCTATCTGCACCTCATCAGTGCCTGTCCTATTGGAAATTGAATTTAGCTGTGTAATTGATATGCTTAAAAGCCTTCTAATGGTAATTCAGTGCTTTAAACTACGTACTTGTTTGCTTAGTATTTTGCATGTAGTGCTTCGTTTTATGCTTATTAGACTTCATATTACGCCTTTGATTATTTGATTATTCAGGGATAGCTTGAGCTGACTCTTTATCATTCCTCTACTGTTACAGTCATCTGAAAACTAAATGATCTTGCATGCTAATAGCTTTGTCTGACTTGTTAATAAATTAGGACCATTGGGGATGAAGCTGTATGGACTTCCGCAGAATGTATGCGTTGACTTTTATTCCCTTTCTGCTTTTCACCCTGCTAAACAATTGCTGTTAGTTGCTGTAATTTACTCCCTGACTCTGTGGTCAGGGTCTGTCTTTTATGTTTCCTTCATCCAACCGCTAAGGTTTTACTTGACAGCCATCTGACACCCTAGAGCTTGATCTTCTGGTACTTTAGATGAATGGTAAAATTCAGAAGCCTTGTAATTCAGCCTCTCCCTTTTTATACTCCTACTCTTGTGGTTGTGATTGCTCAAGAAGTGTTTTCAATATATCCTCTCCAAATAGGATAAGAATCTGGAGGATGGAATGAAATTTAAATTGCAACTCTGCCTTGAGGTCCCTAAAAATAGCAGGAAAATTATTGTAGACTTTTTCCAAGCAAAGCAAAGTCTAGATTATTGACAATGCATGAACTGACTGACAGATAAGATGGTGGGGCCTCGTGAAGGTGAGTATTAATAGTAGGGTAGTAGCTGTTAAGTACAGAAACTGAAGGAAATAACCATAGTGAAATGAAAGGAAGAAACCTGTTTGTGGGTTGATGGGGTTTGTTGTTTTTTTTTAACACATGTTCAGATGCAGTGAAAGCTAAGTGGCTTTTGCTTTAGTAAAGGGCCTGCCAACTTTCAGTGAGGAACATAGTATTTCAGGTTGTTAAGTAGACCTCAGATGTAGGTACGTGACCAGCACCTGTTTAATTCTGAGTAGAGCTTTGTTCCATCCAACACCAAGAACTGGAGTTGTCAGCATCCTAAATAATTGCTGTGTGCAGATCTCGTGGTTGTTGAGCTATATTGTTGGTGCACAGAAATTGAGCGGTACTGTTTTGGATTATATCCTCAAGAAAGGTGATATTGGTACAAAATCTTTTATGGTATCTTAAAGTACTGTCATTTGTTGCAAGCTGAATAGCTGCTCCTGGTGGTTTCTCTACCTAGCAAACACGGTGCAAGGAAATATTTGGAGTGCAAAGCATATCTTAGCTGCATAATGCTGTGTGGATATTGGCTTGCTGCATTGCTTGGCTCTGCTTCCCGTCCATGTCATGAAGAGTTTTGTGAGACACAAGGTTTGCAGGCAGAAACGGTGTATTTTACCAGGCTGGTTGATACAGCTGGAAAATAAGGGCACATATTTGGATGCACAAAGTTATGTTTGGTCTGAAGTAGCTGTTCAGGCAGTGGCTGTGCAGTAACCAGAAGCAGATATCGACGTGTGTGTTCGTCAGCCCGCTGAACTCCTGATAGGGACTGACGTAACTTGTGGCTAGGGAGTAATTGCAATACTCTGAAATAGGAGTTCAGAGAGTGGTTAGTGCAAAGGGCTTGCAGAGTTTTGTTGTCTTGCAGAGTAATACGATCATTAAGGAGGAACAAATGAGCACAAGTTACTTATTTACTATGAGGTAAGGTGACATATATAGAAAGGTTGGTGCACTGATGTTCTTCCAACCACCCACACTGCATCCCTGGTTTATTTAATTTGAGCTTTTTAAGGCAAGGGTCTCTCTGTGACATTTCAAGAACAAGGATACAGTTCCTTTTATAAAAAATCCTTGGACTTACAGTTAAAAGCTTGCATTGCCCTTTAAAATACCGTATCACAAAAATACACAGAGATAGACAGGATTTTTAACAAACTATAATCATGGCTTTCCAACATATACAGAAGAGTGTCTTCAACCTGTTGATTTCTGCAACGCTGTCTTGGGGTTTTTTTCTTTTAAATTATTGATCTTGAAAAGTGTTTGTCTTGCTGTTAATTACAATGACTAGCTGAACTGAGGTATTTGTAAGTGGTATAGTTTTGAAATAATGTCACTATATCATTAAGTGGTGCTTCACATTAGCAGTGGCGTTATTAAAAATCCTGCCAAATTTTGATTATATATGGTAAATACTATATTAGAAATATTTCATTCTGTGTCGGCAACTTTTCACTGAGGAAGACAAAATAAATATTCATTGTTGGCCATTATTAGCTGCATTTTTCTGATCCAAAATAAATGTTTTCTGCAATAAAAATTTGCACTGTGAAAATATAACTATAGAATTATGTGGTAACTCTGCTGATACTTACTCTTTAGTCTTTCCAGTCTTCTTTTATCTGGGACTTCCAGATGTGTTACACTGCCTTTATTTTGTCTTTCAGATGACGATGTGGACCTAGAAGCTTTGGTAAATGACATGAATTCCTCATTTGAAAGCTTATACTCTACATGCAGTATGCAGTCAGAAACCACTCCACTTCTTCAAAATGGTCAGCTCAGCCGCAGTCAGTTGCCGTCCTCAGGATCTGGTGCACTGCAGCCCATGTCTCCAAGGCAGAAGGTGCAGCGGTCTCAGCCAGTGCGCATTATGGCAGTCAGGTAGGAATTAAGGGACTTGCCTTCTTTTTTTAAATGGTGTCTTGAACTAGCTTCAAAAGAACTAATTTTAAAATAGAAGATCAACTTTGGTAGGAACCTAATCATATGAGACTGGAGTTTTGCATAGAGAAAAAAGATGTACTGGGTAAGTGAAGGACATATATTTTCCCTGTATTTTGTAAAATGCAAAAATGTCACATTTTTACCTTTTTTTTAAATCGATGTTTGATATACCTGTAGTAGCAGACATGCGAAGTGTATTGTTGGTACCAATTTGAAGCAAAGATGTCTGTATTTGGATTTATTTCCAAACTGTTAAAAACTATTTTGTCAGCTCTGGTGCTTACCGACACCTTCTTGGTTTTATGAAACATAAAAGGTCGTGTAGATAGACGAGGGCACATTCAGCTAGTTTTCATATGCAAAATATACTTCTCTTTGTAGAAGTTTCCTCGATGGTCCAAGACAAACAGGGAGCATGTCATAGTTAACTGTTCTTCCAAGAGCCCTTTCAGCTCTTACACCTCAGTGCATTATGTGAGTCATTACAAAAAAAGAAACCTTAAAGTTATCACCCTGTTGTCAGCATGGGGTTTTGAGTTCAGGCTTCAAGTGAAATACTCTTAGTGGTGATGGGAGAGTCTATAGGTGATGCTGAGGTTCTTACAATCATCTTTTTAGGCAGCAAGAGGAAAGGAGCTTCTGTCAGCATGAGTAGGTAAAATGCCTGAATCGGGGATATTTGAATTTTTCCTTTCTTTCTAGTAGAATAAGTGAATAGTAATAATAATAAAAGAAAAATCCCAAATATGGAAAAAGTTGCTCCTAATTCTTTACACTGGTATATTTCCTATAGGAATGGTATTTTTAAGACAGGCAGCTTTTCTGTATGAATGGGTAGTAAGCAGTGAGTGTAATACAACCAAGTCATTTGCCAATGCAATTGTTTTTACAAGTATTTAACTTTTAACCCTGAATAAGGCTGTATAGAAGATGCACTCTCTAGAGTGCTGTAGCTGTCAATGTTTTGTAAATATGTTGATCAAAACACTTCATTTAAGCTATTTTTGGCATTTCAAAACTTAGCAAATCTTTTTCAAGAACACTCTGCCTTTCCGAATGCTATACTTCATATGCACAAGAAAATGGTGTGTTTGTCATTAAAGAAAATAATGGTAAAACTTTTATTCAGGGTTATCTAGACCCCTTTCCTGGACGGAGGAATGGCTGCATCTTTTCCACAGCCAGAACAGAATGATTGAGTGTGGTAATTCTCTTAAGAGCTCAGCTTTATGTTGTGAAGTAAATAACGCACAGCAGCAACTATAGGCAGAGCAGAGCACAGTGTAGTTTTAAGAAAACCATGGCTTTCTAATTTTGTCCACTCTGTCATGCCGCTTATCATGGAAGTCAATCAAAAACTTGCAATACAGAGCACTATTACACAGTTGCCAATACAGCAAGTCTACTGGGCTGAGGAAAGTTTACACTGTCCTTTACCCTATACTGTAGGGAAGTGCACACACAGGTAACACACACACAAAAAAAATCAAGCAGGTCAAGATGTTTGCGTAGGTCATAATTATGGTTAGAACCTGCTAGTATTTATGGCAAACCCCTAAATCTGTAAGGCTTATGTGTGGAACACCAAGGCAGCTTAATTGCAGGACTAGTTACCAGCAGATCAGATTTCACAGCAGTAATTTTATCAGCCACTGGGTTCTGGTACAGGCAGAGACACGGAGTGTACCCAGAGTGGGACATACTGCCAGAGGCAAATCCAGCAGTTCTCGCCCACGCAGCTGTGTTAAGAAGGCTCTACTTGCTGTAAAGGCATGGGAAAAAAAAGAGAACAAGGGTTTTTAATGATTCGCATTCCAAAGGCAATCAACCAACTCCTGAATTTGAAAGGTTTCACGATTGCCACTAGGTGGTGCCTTCTGCAAAGGAGTTACAGGCCAGCCTGCTGCAGAGTAATGTAGTACCATTTCAATGATGATGCCCTAGCAGTAGGGAAACCTAAAGCACCCTGTGTGGTCATTAATTAGTCTTACATCTTTTTAATCTTATTTGTGAGAACTGGTAGGCTTTAGTTTTCCTTCTATTGGTGTAGGCAGTACAGGTGTATGCAAAACGGGACTTCAGACTCTGTTGGTCCTGCTTAAGAAGTGAGGTGTATGTCTGGAGACATGTGTAAAAAATTGTCTGAATCATAACCTTGCAACTAGGATAAGGTGGGAGGGTGTGATTGCAGTTTATTGCTCAAGCTGAGTCTTTGCATTTCCATCTCCAGGAAATGCAGAGTTGCTTGGAGATGTAATCTGGTATTGTAGTAAACTGACAATACTGGTTGCAGTTTCAGCTTAGAGGCTTTAGTGGAGTACACCTTTGTTTGCAGATCCACATGGAATTCAACTCCAGGTGACTCCAGTTGTGTTCTCCTCCTCTTTCACATTGGTTTGCAAGAGTTTAGCTGGCTTTCTGGCACACAGAGCTTAAGCGTGTTAGCTAGCACTTAGCAACTGCAAGTACAGATGAGTATTTCTGCTTATTTTATTGAAGCAGTTACCTCAGTTACTCACCAAGGTAATCAAACAAGCATAGATACGTGAGTGGTTGTTTTTCACACGTGATTACCTACTTTGTGCTTGCAGTTGCTGTAACTGTATAGAAGTTGCTTAGAAAGAGTTGTTTCAATTCCTTTTCTTTGGAGTCATTATTGTGACTGGTGGGGCAGGAGATCCAGGCCTAGTGATACTAGCTTGCTTCTCTTAATGCTTAGTGCTTCTGTGTTTGTAGGCGTCTTCAAGAAGAAGAACAGCAATTCAGAACATCGTCTTTGCCAGCCATCCCAAATCCATTCCCAGAACTTTGTAGCCCTGCAAGCTCTCCAGTGCTGGCGCCTGGATCTTTACCTCAGAGCCAACCTGCTAGTAAGCATGTGAGTATGGGACAAAGCTGCGTATCACTTATTTGTGTTCAAACCAGCAGTGGACTGTTTCATCTTGAAGACAGAAAAAAAGTTTCAAGATAAGTAGAAACACTTGTAGGCTTTAGCTGTGAGTAGGGCAGCACGGTTGACAGAGTGTCTTCAGACCTGCTTCAGAGCTTTTTTAAAAGGTTTGTAAGAATCGAGTGTAAAAGTGAAGCAAGTCTCTTTCAGATATAACTGTGTTATGAATAAAGCAGTAATGCCTAATATCCTTTGGATTTTGTTGTCCAAGGTCTTGACTTACTACTTCAGAAATCAAGTTAATTAGCTCAGATTTGGAGAAGGATCAGTACATGGTACACTGCATATTCTAGGTGCCACAAAGACACTGAATAGCTGTCTGGTTTCTTTAAGGATGTGGTGCTGCTTTGTTTTGCTATTTTTCATGAAGGCACTCAGAAAGCAAAATAGTGTTTTTAGAGCGTGTAAGTAGAGGCAGCTCCTTGTAATGGGACTTAAGGGAAAAACTGTCATTTGGAAAGCTGGTTGAATGGCTCTCTGGGTTCTTGGCAGTGCAGATAGCACAAGACCAAGCACTCACGTGGTCCAGAGTGATAACCTCAGTGATACTGCAAACAGGCTTTCTTCTCTATCCCACTGCACTCTCTGAGAAGCAACCACCTTATTTTGTATCAGTCCTTGAAAATGTTTAAAGACTAAAGCTGGGCTCAAAACCCTTTATTTTGTAAACCGTGTGCTGACCTGCATGGGGTCGAAGAGGTGGATTGCTCTGCAAGATGGATGGATAATCAAATAATGCCCCAGGAAAAAAATTGAGTCATCTCATTGGGAATTTAACAGGACCACATTGAAGGCGTGGGTACAGGCTAAGCAGAGAGGCTGTTTTACCAAGGCAGCGCTAATCTGACTCCAGGGAGAGAAAACAAGGAAGAATTCTCTTCTGCTTGCTGGCATTTTTCAGCAGGACAGCATCATAGCTGCCTTTGAGATGAACTGAAGTTGCTGATGAACCTACTTTTACCTATCCAAATATGCCTCACTTTCAGGGATTCTTTGCCTTTTAGCTTTATATTTTACTAAAATTAGCTAAGCCGCTCTAAAAATGGGTCTTGAAAGCCTTAAGAACTGTAAATGATCTGTGCATCAGTTTTTGATGGAATTTAGAATCTAGTGATTTAAGAGTACATAAATATAAAAGTAAACGATATTTTGTAAGAAGATGGCTCTAAAGACAGAATAAAAGCAGATATGTTTCCTAAATTTTACTTTATATTTTCTTTAATAAAATTAATCTACCTAATTTTAAAATAGAAAATTATGTCAAGCTTTTGAAGAAGTAAATATTTTGTAGATATGCTTGATGCTGAAGTTTTTAATCAAAGACAATCCATTATAGTGGTAAAACCTCTCAGGGAAGAGATCGGGAATTAAAACATCTTGGACAATAATGGCTTCTACTGGTGATGCAGATATACTGTTCATTTTAGTTTATTGACTGATTTAGGCAAGGAAAGGAATAGGAAAACATTCTTTTCCTTGCCAATGAGTTATTTTTCTCTCTTTTATGAAGGAATAGAGGCAGAGCTGAAAAATTGTCTAGTTTTACAGAACTGATGAAGAAAAGAAAGAAAAAGAAGTAGGTTCACATTTTTCATGAAGGAATAAATCTTATTTTTAATACTGTGATGTTAAACACGGAGTGTTATTGGATAACATAATAATCGGTCTGTCCAGCCTCCTCATGGGTTATTAGTTATGTTTAATCCAATTCTAGTTCCCTTCAATGGAGTCTGCTAAACATGATGAGTGAAAAATGAGTAATTTAGATTTATAACATTTCTTAACTTGATCCTATTAAAAAACATCAAGTTTTGGAATTTGAGTAAATTATTTTAGCACATGCTCTTGCTTAGATGGATGTTCATAGATACAATATAAACTGTTTCCAAAATAAGTGATGAGTTTAGTTAAAGGACTGCAACAGCATGTTTTAATGGCTGGCAGTTAGTGAAATGAGCTGTGTTTTAAGAAAAATATAAATACAACATTAAATGCCAAGTGAGGTTAAACATAAAGATGCTTTATATAAGGTTCTCTGCTTGCAGATTATAAACAAAGATTGAAATTGGAGATCGGAATGAGCCGTGAAGATTACGTGGGATATATGAGGTGTTAGTGAAAAGTAATTCCCTTCATGCCTCTCAAGCGTTTGCAAGTAAATAGGCAAACAGCAGTTCCAGCCCTGATCACATAAGGCATTAGGGCACATGCGTGGCCTGGAGGAAATGTTGCCTTTGGTGAGCTCCTATCTAGGGGACTTGAGGTGGACCCAGGTTAATGTAGTCTTTGGGTGTTTCAAAAAGGAGAGGATTTTTTTGTTTGCTGCTAATGGAAAGTCAGAGCTGGAATGTCTAATACAACTTCATAAGAGACAAAGTGTTGTTAGTATTGTTCCTCATGGAACAACTCAGTTTTACTTTTTAATATTTTTTAAATATCAGTCTGCAGTGATGAAACCTGGTAGTGGTTATGCAAGAGGAATTTAGAGATCTGGTTTTGTTAAACACAGAAAGAGTCTCATGTCATACTGCCAAACCTTGGACGTAAAGAAATGCCAGCTCTGTTCAAGTCTTACTAACTTAAAACTTTTTCACAGTATATTGTTCCTTGCAGGAAAAGGATGCTCATGAGAATGAAAGAGTGAATAAAGGAGCTTTCAGGTCATAAAGCTTGAATTGTATTTGCAGCTGAAAAAAATTGATGTCATCTTTTCTCATATGCAAAATTTTGTTCACCCAGCTGGAGCTTGAGACATACGTTTTTTATGATGCTTCTGATCCGTTTCCTTATTTTTTTCATCCAGTTCTCACTGCTTTTTTTAACAAGCAGTTTTTAACATTGCTTATGTGCTGCTCTACATTTGTTTTGTGCTGTTTCTTGGCTGAGCAAAGAAAGGTAAAAGCAGTAAAGCAATGAAAAATAGTTGTAATAAACCTTTCTTACTTTTTTGCGGTAATTTTTTGTTATCTCTTAATGACGAAGCATTTTCTTTGTCTTATTCAAAAAACTGCAAATATCAGGAATATCTTTTCTTTTAATATATTTTCTGAAATCTGTTGGGTAATGTTACTGATTTCACCGCAGCAGGAAGCAGTATGCCACCCCTAGCTCTGCTGCCAATCAGGCAGTGAATGCTGCTTTTGAAGCTGATGGCTGCAGGAGTGTAGCGCAGCTGCTCCCCAGAAGACAGAGAACAGTGAGAAAAAACAGGTCTTCTGTACTAGCTCAAAACTAAAAACACATGCAGGCAAATGGGATAGTCATTTAGTGGGAGCATCAGTGTATCAATCTGGGAGGTAAAACTGGAATGTTAGGGTGACTGAAATCATTGCAGATTTTGGGGTTTTATTTGACTCTGGATAAATTTCTCTGTTTTAGAAAAAAAAAATTAAGTTAAAAGATTTATAGATACTTTTTTTGTAAACACATAGGCAGGTTGAGTAACTGATAGATAATTTAATAGGAAAATACTTTAGAAGAGAAATAGCTGTGAACCTTAGGTTACCTTTTGAAGGCTATTCTGCACTGAGCAACCTCCCACAGTGGTGGGGTCTGAGCTAATACATGTGAACAAACACGTGATGGTAGAGGTTAAGAAATGACTTGTAATTAACCAGATGTATGCTCCTTGGGCGCTCAGTGCTATGTTATTTTATTACAGTTCTACAGGTGGAAACAGTCCACTTTGAGCCATGTTTTACCGTGAGAAATGTTAGATATCAGCCTATTGATAGTGAATGGCATGTGGGCCTGTAAAAATTGGCACCGCTGGAGTTTTAGTAACAGAGTCAACTAGCTGGTGAGTACCTGGGTGAAAAGTCCCAACTAGCTGTGCTACCGAGTCAGTAGCTACTTCAGCTACTGTTGTGGTGAGCGAGGCGCGGCAGATGTCGTTTATTTGGAGAAAGTATGACCCTTCAGGCAGTAGCTGCCAAAAATTTCTCAAGTTCTTGAGTCAAGAGCAGCACTGTCTTTGAGCTTGGGCAGGAGGAGGCTGACAAGAGAGGACCACCTGATCAGTGCATGTGTTTCTTCCTTCATCATGTACCTCTCTGTTCTTCTAAGTACCACCTGTCTACCTCTCACCACAAGATGGGATAAATGTCAGCAGACATCTGTGAGCATGAAAGCACTTCCACTTTCCATGCTGGGAAGGGTGGGTAAAGGCAGGAGCTGGAAGGACATTTTCTGGTGACACAATGGGACATTGCAAGACCATTTGATGTTTTTTTCCCTTTCCGTTTTTCCCACATCTTTGTTCTTAAAAGTCATGCACACCTACACAAGATCACCCAGTGTCTGAAAGGCCAGTGATTGTGGGCTAGGAGAAGAGACAGCTGGAAGTTTTTAAAATATCGTTTACTTAACAGGATAAATATGTTTGTCTAAGAAAAATGGAAACCTGAAAATTACACCAAACCAAGACCAAACATTTGTCCAAAAGATTGCTAAAAACATCAGACAGCTAGCTTACCACTAACTGAAGTCCATCTTTGTGTTGGTGGTATAAACTAAGAACTGGTTGGTAACTTAGGTTATAATTCTGGTTGTGTACAAATATTTTGGAAAAAGCATGCAATAATTACATGTAGGTCACTGCAATGCCACAGGATATTAGGCTAAAGTATCTTGTGTGAGTCAATGAAGCTTTCAACTGTAAAAATAGGGCAAATTTCTCGTCCCCCACCCCCCCATACAGCACAGGCAAACTTCCAAATAGCAGTTTGATGTACCAAAATTATTTACTCTTTTCTAGCAAATTAAATTCACAAATGGGTATGAATTAATGCCATTCTTTTTTTCCAGATTTAGTTACCCTTCAAGGGAACTCTTGTAAACAGACTTCTTAGTTTTAATTGTTTTAATTACATGTTATGATGTACATTTTTTTTTCATTTTTCTTCCCGTAAAACTTTTATATTGGCTCTTTTGGAAGACAAGAATGTTGATTTCCAGAAGAGAAGCTGTATAAAAATACAAACTTCTGTATAATGAAAACTTTATTTACTAAGTTAGATTTTGCATGTGTAACAGCAAATTTTGTACTTAATCCTGCAGCTGAATAACATTTAGGAACAAAACGTTTTGAAAAGAAATACTGACATTGGGTTGAGTCAACAGGACTTTACCTTTTCTAAATAGGCAAAATCCTATAACTGGATTAATCTGGACAATTCCTTAGATCCAGGATCAGGCTCCACTATAAAATATGGGTTTTCATGGATGTCATGAAAACCATAGTATATCATATTGGTTTTCTCAAATCTTTATTTGAGGCAAAGCTCTTTAAGTAAATCATAGGTGGATTGCTCTGTAGCATGTTTAACTTGTATGACTTTTTTTAAGAAAGTCATGCTTGTGTTTTGGAAAAAGTTGGGGAGGATCGGGCCTCCACTGCATAGCTGCAATCTAACTGTATGAAAAGAGGCCTTGCATTTCCCTGGGTGCCGTTCTCTCATTTGGAAAAATAACACTTCCTGAATTAAACGAGTTAAATTTGATGGACAGTGTAGAAAAGACATTGCATTACTTGTTGTCTTGTCCCTTGTCTCACGCAAACGCATTGTCCCATTACTCCTGAAGAAACTGGGGGGTGAGCTCACATGGTTTGAAAGTCTCATTTGCTCATTACTGAAGAGGAGGGTAATGAATAACTGAAGACTAACAAGTCTACTGGCCTAAGCTGGAGACAGGAAGTCCTCAGCGCTGTTAGTGCTGGGTGGTCAGTGGGTCTGCAGGCTTTTTAGCTGGAGCCCCACGGTCTGCTGGGGACTGGGATCAGCACAGAGCCAAAGCTGCTGTTTCTCCTTCCTCATGACTGCTACAGTAAGAGGCTTGGTGGTAGAATGAAATGAGTCTCTTTGTTCTTGCTTTTGGAAAGTGCCAAAACAGTAGTTACAGTCCCAACATGAATTACTGGAAATATTAAGGGCGTCTCGTGCTCAAACCCAAAAAGTATGTTATTGTTGGAATTTCTTTGTTTTTAATGACACAAACCTGGCCCTGCTCCCAGGAGCATTTTGGCTCTATCTGTAAGCGATGCACTGGCAGTGAAAGTGTGCTGAGAGGAGGGCTGTGTGGTTGGGACCAGTGGCAGCACGCTGGGGGACGCATCGTCCAGCCAAGGATGATCTGGACGCATCGTCCAGCCAAGGATGGGGCTGGCCCGACCCAAACCTGCCCTGCTACACGTGTTGGCAGCCCCATGGGATTTCAGCCACACAGTAATGCTAGCAGTTGTTTAAAAAAGCTGTTTTACAGTAGCAAGACCATCACAATTAACCTTTAGGACTGTCTTCTGTAAATACTGAGCAGTGTGTATTATATACTGAAATAGTATTGTATCAGTGTATTCACACTAGATTTTTGTGTGTGCATCTTAGTTATATGTGCCCTTGCATATTTTTTGTTGTGCAACATTACTCTTGCTGTATTTTGTTAATGGCACAGTGAGAATATAACTTGGCTGTCATATGCTTTCATCAGGAATTGACAGAATTGAGAAGCCATCAGACTGAAAGTCCATGGAAAGATGGGAAAACGTAACATGAAATAAATGCTAATACTCTGTGCCTAGTGAGGCAGGCAGGAGTGGGTTTAGGTATAAACATCAGTGCAGTAGGGAACTGGAAAAAAAAAACCACCCAGAACTGTATTGAGTGATGGTAATTATCACAGTATCACAAGGTTGGAAAAGACCTCTGAGATCATCTAGTCCAACCTATGACCCAACACTAGCACCCACTTGTCATTTAAACCATGGCACTAAGCGCCTCATCCAATCTGTTTTCGAACACCTCCAGGGACGATGACTCCACCACCTCCCTGGGCAGTGCATTCCAATGACCAATCACCCTTTCAGTGAAAAGTTTTTCCTAATGTCAAGTCTAAACCTCCCCTCATGAAGCCTGAGACCATGTCCTCTTGTTCTGTCACTGATCGCATGAGAGAAGAGACCAAACCCTGTCTGCCTACAACCTCCTTTTATAGAGAACAATAAGGTCTCCCCTGAGCCTCCTCTTCTCCACGCTAACCAACCCCAGCTCCCTCAGGCGCTTTTCATAGGGCTTGTGCTCCAGCCCCTTCACCATCTTCATTGCTCCCCTCTGGACACACTCCAGCATCTCAACATCTCTCTTAAACTGAGGGGCCCAGAACTGGACGCAGTACTCAAGGTGTGGCCTAACCAGTGCCGAGTATAAGGGGATCATAACTTCTCTAGTCCTGCTGGCCACACCATTCCTGATGCTGGCCAGGATACCATTGGCCCTCTTGGCCTCTTGGGCACACTGCTGGCTCATGTTGAGCTTCCTGTCTACCAGCACTCCCAAGTCTCTTTCCACTTGACTACTCTCCAGCCATTCTGTCCCCAGCCTATATTCTGCATGGGGTTGTTGTGTCCAAAGTGTGTCCTGGCGCTTGGACTTTTTAAACTTCATCCCATTGGAATCAGCCCATCTCTCCAGTCTGTCACGGTCCCTCTGTAGGGCCATCCTACCCTGTAACAGATCAACCCTTCCTCCCAGCTTGGGAGGAACTTGCGAACTTGCTAATGATGGACTCAATCCCCTCATCCAGATCATCAACAAAGATGTTAAATGGAACCGGGCCCAACACTGACCCCTGGGGGACACCACTAGTGACCAGCCGCCAACTGGATGAGACACCGTTCACTATCACTCTCTGGGCTCGGCCAACCAACCAATTCCTAATCCAGCACAGAGCACTCCTGTCCAAGCCACGGGCTGTCAGCTTCTCCAGGAGTCTACTATGGGAGATGGTGTCAAAGGCCTTGCTGAAGTCCAGATATACCACATCCACAGCCTTCCTCTTGTCCACCAGCCAAGTCACATGGTCATAAAAGGAGATCAGGTTGGTCAGGCAGGACCTGCCCCTCCTAACTCCATGCTGGCTGGGCCTGATCTCTCAGTCATTCTGCAGGTGCTGCATGATTGCACCCAGGATTATCTGCTCCATAATTTTACCTGGAACCAAGGTCAGACTGACAGATCTATAATTACCTGGATTGTCCCAACAGTCCTTCTTGCGGATGGGCGTCACATTGGCCAACTTCCAGTCATCCGGGACCTCTCCAGTGAGCCAGGACTGTTGATAAATGATGGAAAGCAGCTTAGCAAGCTCGTCTGCCAGCTCTCTCATCACCCTAGGATGGATCACATCCGGCCCCATAGACTTATGAGGATCCAAGTGGCTCAGCAGGTCTCTAACTTCTTCCTTCTGGATTACAGGGGAGCTATATTCCATCCTGACCCCATCCACCACTTCAGAAGGCCAGTCGTCCAGTGAACAATCTGTCTTAGTGTTGAAAACAGAGGTAAAGAAGGCATTAAGAACTTCATCATCTTTAGTTACTATATTTCCCTCGACATCCAATAAGGAGTGGAGGTCGTTGCTGCCCTTCTTTCTGCCATTAATATATTTGTAAAAACACTTATTGTTGTCCTTAACAGAAGTGGCCAATTTGAGCTCTAACTTGGCTTTTGCCTCCCTAATTTTCCTCCTACACAACTTAACGATATCTTTGAACATAACCTGGTTTACCAGCCCTTCTTTCCCAAGGCGATACACCCTCTTTTTCTCGCTTAGCTCCTTCAGAAGCTCCTTACTCATCCAGGCCAGCTGTCTGCCCCTACAGCTCATCTTACGGCACATCGGGACAGCCTGCTCCTGCGCTTTCAAGATTTTGTTCTTGAAGTACTTGCAGCCTTCCTGGACCCCCTTGTTTTTAAGGGCTATTTCCCAGGGTATTCCCCTGACTAGTATCCTTCGTGAGCTTCCAGCACCGTGTTGTTCCCAGGAGTCGGGGCAGCTGATTTGACCACAAGGTCCTTGCTGAAGTCTGAAGTGAACTGAGGCAGCCTTTACAGAGTTGTGCTGGCATCTGCAGCTGAGCTGCAGGTGTTTCCCTGGTGGATCCTGTGGGCATATGTTGTGCAGGATTGGGAAGACACCCAATTTTCTGCTTGCTTGTTGGCATCTACTTTTAGGGATGGTAGGCAAAGCCAGTGTTTAGTTCCAAACCATCAGCACAGTGGTTGTACAATTATTAGGAGCAATGCTGTTAGTTCACAGAAGGAAAATGTCATCTTTGGACTTGCTGTAATTACCTGGACAGTGAACTATGACCACGTTTAAAGTGAAGATCTGTTTGAAACGTCTGTCTTCACTTAAGTGGTGTTTGTGTGTGGACACACAGGGGAGGAATGAACTTGCAAGTTCATTGGCATGGTAATGGAGTGTTTATGCATTGCTTCAGAGCTTGCAGATACGGTTTTGTTCCGTTTCTTAAACAGAAGGGATGTTAGTTGGAATTCAATAACATTTTTGCATTAGAAGAATACTGCTGAGTTAATTAAATCATTATGGGATGAGTTTCAATTCTCTGTGCTCTTGATTTATAGTCTCCTTATTGCTATCAAATTCTTCTTGTTTTATTCTTTCTCCTAATAGGAGTGCAGAATTACTGTACTAGAAAGTGATTTTGTTTAATTAATATAAGTACCTCCAATCTTTGCTTCATCCTGACTGTAATCTGAACATCATTTATAAAACTTACATAAAAGCGAGTTTAATCTGGATTTGTTAAAAGGCAAGCCATCACTGATTCATAGAAGCTACATGTCACATTTCTCTGTTGACATTAGGATTGCATGTTCTCTGTAGTGGTAGACCCTCTGCTGCTAGGGTTACTGGAACTGGTTTTCGTTGCTACATTTTGGGATGCAACAGAATTGGAAAAACCTTCATTATGCTTCATACCATAAATGTTTATATTTTTCTCCTGCTGCTGAGGAGGGAATGAATAGCTGTCAAAAGCAAATCAGCTGGGAGTTTGGATGTGAAATCCCATGTTGAGCATGGGATGTTTCTGAGGTACATGGATAAAGCAGGCTTATTACCAGTGAAATTTCATTAACGGCAAAACAAAAATTGTTCTACAGGTTTCTGATGGGAAAAGGGACGACAGTGGGAGAGACCTATTAAAAGCTGCTTTTGTTTCTCATCAAACAGGCCCCACTGTAAAGCATCCAGACATTTCCAGCCACTCCTTTTATCTGCCTAGATCTGTCTGGCTAGAGTGAGGAACTGTTCTGCTTTTTAGGGATATTTAGATTTTGATTATGAGAGCATAACTTTACCCTGCACACACCCGATGTCAACGGTGTGCACCGCTCATCCAGACATCAAGGAACATCATCTCCACTGGTGTCTCATGCTTGCCAAAAGGCACACGCCGTTGCAGGGGGCATCACACTTACTGAAGCGCCGCTGAGCAGCCACGGAGTGCCCAAGCGAGGGGAGAAGGTTTGGAGTGCTGGGAGGTAATGTCTGTGCCCTGCAGCCACAGGGGAAGGTTAGCTGCCTCACCCTATGATGACTTTGCACTTGTTCCTCCTCTCCCCTTTTAGGTTCACGTTTGAAAATCACATTTCATTACTATCCTTGTCAGAATAGGTAACAAGACTAGGAGCAAGCCAGATGTTAGGAAAAAACCTTAAAAAACCAAATGAGGTGAAAAGCATTATGGAAAAGAGTATTATAAGCTAAACAACTGTGTCCTGATAGTAAAACACCAGGATTTAATTTTTACAGACAAATTTGCCCTTAGGCTTCTCTGAGTTATTTCTGGGCTTGTCCTTGCCTGCAAACTCTTAAGAGCAGCTAATTACTCTGAAGTAACTTGCTTGTCACACTGTTGCTGGTCACACTTAGTTGCCCCTGTTGCTTACTAAAATCTACTGATACTGAAAGCAAGCCAACTACAGTATTTCTAGACCTTCTGAATAGCTTTACAGATGTTTCCAGTGATTCTTATTCCCCCAAGTGCTCAGTTATGTAGAACAAGCTATAGACAGTATCTTTTAAGTGTCAGGTATTGAGTACACAGTTTCAGCATTGAAAAATCACTCATGCTTCAGTTTATGAATGCTATTAGCACTGAGTTGTGCCAAACTCCAGAGTCGTGTTATGCATTTTAAGCTAGTGGTTGGTATGTGTGTATAGATATATGAGAATATATATAGGAGAGGATCGAAAGATTGCTTGCAGTACTGTCACGCACCTTGTAATAGATTTATGGAGCAGCTTGAAAAGAAATAGATGTTAAGTATATAAAGTTCACCCTTCTCTCCATTAAGCAGGAAACTGAAAGCTAGTATTACAGGAATGACAACGTATAACATCTAGTCATGCAAATAAAACCTTGTATTTGATATTCTCAAAGTATTTTTTTGCGTTATATGCTGTTTTGTTCTATGGATTTTTTTTTTTCCTATGACTGACCTTTGAACTTTTTTCTTTAACAGACTGACTTGGCAAAGCTTTGTAAAGCTCATCCAAGTGAGCCTGAGCCTTGCCTCTTGTGTTAACAGCGTTGTCAAATGCCTTCTCTGACAGGCACACTCAAATAATGTCTGGCTGAAAAACATCCTTCCTGTGCTTGAATCTAATGTCATTCCACTTGTAGCATTTAAAAGGTCCTAAATGTATTTTAGAACTTACTATTCATTTTCTTTTTTTTTCTGTTTCCCACCAAGGCTGGGTTTTACACCTGAATGTGGATCCAGTCAATGTTTTAAATGCAATTTGGTGAAAGTTTTGTTGATGCCATTTGTTTATCTTTTGAGCATACTTATCTCTCATGATTTGCATCCTAGTCTGTTGGGTTTTTGGTTCGGGGTTTTTTTGAGTGGGATTATTTGGCTTTGATTGGGGTTTTTTTTCACTGCACAAATGAAAAAGTAATCCAAATCCAAAATCTTTCATCTGCGGAGGGAGGCTGTCATTCCAAGGGGAGTGGAGTGCTTCTCAGCACCACATTCAGCTCCAGGGATAGTGAATGTGTGTTTCTAACCATTAGTAGAGGGTGACACATTTCTTAATATTTTCTAGGATATTAATAAGAAGGGAAAAATCAGGAGGCAGCTAGCTATATTTGTGTGAATGTACCTTCAGTGTAATTTCCCTTTGCTCTCAGTGAACATTTAGTTCTGCTTTACACTGCATGCAAGTTACAAATGAGCATTTGCTTACAGGCTAATTAAGCATAGCTTAGAGCAGTACTTAATTGCAACACTTCAAGCAATACAGAGGAACTTCAAGCCAATCTGACTAATAAGAAATTAACTTTGTGTTCAGCCCAAGGTTGTGCTAGCTGCTGTGTTTGTAAGGTTTTATTACTGCTTGCCCTCTCTTATGTGCACGGAATAGCACTTGGGCGATTCTTAGAAACCACTTTTTGTCTGGGAGAAACATTTAGGATTTAAGCTGCAGCAGGAAATCCTGCAAGAAGTTAGGCAAGACAAGGACATGATGGAGTCTTTCAGTGGGTAGGGAAAATGCTTGTGCAGCAGATGCTGGCTTTGAGTGTCTCTAGCAGTTCATCCATCGAACAGATGTCCAAACGGCTCTAAGTTGAAAGACTGCTATGTTGATGTATAACCATTAAAATGAAAGAGGAGCTTAATAGAAAGCTTTCTATATGTTACTTTTATCCCTTAAATAAATAAATAATCGAGGAGTTCTGAAGATCACAAAATAAATTAACAGCACTGTAAACATGCTCACATCAGTTTCTCTTCTTTGCCTCTTGTCTCAAGCCTTCTCTAACATGCAGCTCTAAAAGCTATAGTTGCTAACTGATTGTTGTCTAGCAAAATGGTTGCGAATGATGTGCATGCAAAGGGTTTGTTTTTCCTTTAAGCCAGAGTCTTGGAAGTGCTAATTGCCTACATTCAAATAGCAGTCAATAAAGAAGGGGAGACCCTAATAAAATTCCAACCAAAATAATATTAAAAAAATGTTTACAGTGCCAGACATGATTCACAGGGACTGCATTCATTTATGAGTTTGCAGTAGCCTCTGCTTTCTAGATAGCTGAGTTAACAATTACATCTTTTCTGAACACGTAACTGCAAAGTATCTGGAGGTACAAATTAGAGGCAATATCTGAGTATGAGGACTGATGGAGGGTAGGGGAATTAGTTGCTTTTCTCAGTGGACTGCTTTATTACTCTATTTCAAAGTCTTTAAAGGTAGGGAAGTAGGAACTATTTTTTCTCTTAAATTGACTGACATTATTTATATAGAATTTCAAAGCAGTAAGATCTCACTGAGTTCAAGAAATGTATTAGAAAAATTTGAAGAGAAAATATTTAAAGTCCAAGTTGGTAGTAGCTCAGATCGCTTGGCTTAGACTTGCATGTCAGTGTGGAACTCTGACCCCGAGATGAAAGGACTTCTTCCAGTATTTGTGTACAAAACCTCTTCTGTTGGTTCAAAACTTTCACAAGGTCAGTGACATACCAGATTTTTTGAAAGGTTGTTGAAGAATATTTCTCTTTTATGCTGAGTGATTCTTCTTTTTCACTTCAATCATAATCAATGTTTTGGAAGGACTTACTTCACTTTGCATAACGTAGTTGCAAGTTAAGTTAGCATGCTGCAGCTGAACTACCAATATCTGGAATTAAGTACTTGCATTGTTTGCATATTGAGTTATAAAAGTTGTGCATTAATGCAAGATGAACTTGGAGGGCTTTACATACAGTAGACAAGCAGTAGGAACAGCCATGCTTTTCATAACATTTGTTAAGCAGTGGGATTTCATTGCAGCTGGGAAGTGGCATGTAGACTAATGAATATATCCAGCGTAATTATTTTTCCCAGCTACAGGCAACCTTTTCTCAAATCTCAGCTTGCAAGAGGTGGAGATGAAAATCTTTGGAGGAGGATACTAGGATTTCTTGCCGAAGATAATCTTCGCCTTTTTGTGTCTGACTTCATGTTGTAAATGTTGGTTTCAACAGTTGGCTTGTGTAAGTCGCACATAAGCTCTGACAGAGACTTATGGTTTATCACCCTTTGCTGTAGTTTTTCACAGTGTCAATAAATATGATCACCTCTAAGCAGCCTTTCAGTGGGAATTATTTCTGTGAACCACAGTTATATAAAAATTAGAACACTTATTTGGGTTGCTTGTCTGGGTATCTCCACTCAGTGTTGAGACGGAGGAATACCTTCGAGTAAAAAATATACAAGATGATAAATGCACCAAAGCGTCACTTTTTCTTTCCATTGACCGCAATGGGAGCCTGAATGATCAGTGAAGACTAGATGTGCTTTGACTGAGGTGACTAGTGTTGGCTGAAATAACCATCAGGTCTGTGTAGTTTGGATGGAATGCAAACCAAACCTTAAATTAGGTAGTGATCTGTGTTGGAAAGCTGTTTTATTAAAGCAAGTCTGACCTTGTTTATAAGTGGGAAATTTTTGTTATCCATTTGCCTGAGTGGCCAGCCTCCTCAGCAGTTACTCCTCCTGGCAGAAACAGCAGAATTTGTTTATCTGGAGAGATGCTGGCAGCTGCAGGGCTGATTTTTTTCCATCATCTGTTAAGGGCGTGTGAAAAATGATCAGTTATATTCTAACCACTTTCTTGTGCAAATTAAAGTCAGTGCTGTTCCACACATCTCCTTAGTGTTTTAACTTCAGTATGCAGTGTTCGGACATCTGAGGCAGTCATTTTCAATAGGTGAACATAACATATATGAGATTTGAGGAGGAAATACAGATTTTCATGGACAGATACTTCTAGCCATCAGTACTTAATACACAGTAGTCGTGCCAGTTCCTGTGATTTTTTGGTTTTTTTGAAGGACAAATGAGAATTTGTGTGTGTGTCTGTAGTATCTCTTCTTCAAGAGCCAGTAAGCCCATAAGGAAGACTAATAGCAGGAGTTTCTAAGGTAGAGGGTTGTGGAATTATGCCACCATTTCAGAAACTGAATGACCTCTGATTTGCCTACTGATTTTGTACTAGGGAAAGCTACCCTTAGTTCTTGTTTTGAGTAGAAAAACAAAATGCAACAAACATAAATTGGTTTGTGAAGAAAGAAGGAGGGTTAATTTATCCAAATTAATTAACTTTGTAATGGGTGATTGAAGTCATTAAGATGTGTCTCTAATGTTTTAGTTAGAAAAGCTGAATTTATCATGTCAAGGTGGTTTCAGTGTTGAATGCCAGAGTGAAGCTACCTGGTAATTTGTCTAATCCAGTCTGTACATATGAAAAAATAACAGTCTCTACAAAAAAGGTTAAGAGATTAGGCTTAACACGGCACTGTCCGTGGAAGGGGAATGTGTCATATGACAGCTAGAACAGGATGCACCTTTTCACTTATTATTTAAACACAGTTTTCATGGTATAGGTTGAATAAATTCATGCACTGTCTGTTTTGTTATGCTTTAATTAATAGAGTGTACAGGTTGGCAAAGCCTCAGTTGATGTCAGCCAAGCAAACTTGGGTTGTTTTCTGTACAGCTGGATACACTGAAAGAAGAACCTGCAGAACTCTGACAACAAATCACGAAACCACTTATTTCTTACAAGTTACACTTCGGGTCTGATCAGTGTCTGTTATGTTGAAGGGTATATGAGCAACAGTTGAATCGAAAATAGTTTCAGTACAGGGTATTTTTTCTTAATTCCATGTAGCTAGCCAATTTTTACTTTTGCCATGTATAATCTTGTACAGCAAGATGGGGGAGTTGTGGAAAAGGCAAATGTTATGACACTTTTCTACATTGTACAAAAACGGCAAGACAGATTTTTTTTTCTCCCAATAAGAAACCTTATGGTGATTATGCTAAACCACCATCCGAAGACACAAACTTCTGAAGCTGGAAAAGGCAATAAAGTTTTTTCTATATGTAGAATTGTCTCTACATGAATGAATAAAGGGTAATAAGGAGTGACATTTTCTGGTCAACAGATTTATGTGGGACAGAATTAGAAATGCAGTAGCAATTATTAATAGCTAATGATCATTGCCAGTCATAATTATTAGTGCAATATCTTTTTAATGGACATTTTTCACTTAAAAAGTTAGTTTTGATGTCTAAAATGTGTATTTAACCTAAGAAACTCTATGCATTGGTGGAACAGAAGAAGTAGGTGTTGTAACTTGAAATCTGTAGAATGAAATTTGAATGTATGTTACTAGTTTACATAAATGCAAGACTGCATTAGGCATATAATCTGAAAGAAGCAGATCTTAGTATTCAGGCTTGTACCAAAACCAAGCTAGTGTTTGTAAGTGGGAAGGAAAATCACTATTTATATTCATATATATTTATTTATAGAGTAGAGTTTTGTCTAGGAAGGACTGTTAAATTACTATGTTGCCCAGGATCCTACACTGAGATGTTTACGTATCTTCTGTTATGTGTTGATCTAAGTTGCACTTTTGCCCTTTAAGCTTAGCCTTCTTAAAGCAGTTCTTATATAGCTGTCTCTGTTTGCCTAGGACATGTTTTTAAAAATGTTTTATTTTGAATAGAATGGAATTAAATCACTTCTGCAAATAAAAACTTCAGAATTTAAGTGTCCAAAGGTTTATCTACCTTCTGCCAGTCAATCTGGAAAAAAGATGAGCTTGTGAAAAGGCAAAATAAACCTGACATCAGTGCCTTTACATTCTCTTTTTGTTTGTCTGTGGTTCAGTTTAAGAAGGTTTCGATGACCTGGATTTTTCTCAGCATAATTCTTAAAGAAGATCCGGAAGTAAATACAGAGTCATTGAAAAAGTTATCATTCGTGCCAGTATGGAAATAAAGTTACTGGTATCTTTGTTTGGTGGATTTTTTTAACTTGCTGCCGATAATTTGGAGAGAGGAGGAAGGGGAAGGAGAGAGCACACTTGAAGGTAGTGACTGTTAGGTGATATCTATAATACAAAAAATACAGAATCTACTCTCTTGCCATTGCCTGAGTCTTGAAAATGTTTCTCCGTGATCAGCTACAGTAGTAAGGCCACTGTTAAAAGATTTCCCATGTAATACCGTGCAGAATTGATTTCTAGGGAGTATCTGTTGTCTTAAAGAAAAGATTCATCCAGTATTTGGTCTTTTCCTCTGGGGCTCTTTTTCGTATTCATTTGCCTACACTAAACAAAGAAACTAGGCATGAGAGCTATTAGAATATGTCTTTCTAATAAAGCTTATTATTTTAAATGTTTAATGGGAGCCTCCTGAAAACTGTTGCATAAACTTTTCAATTAGAGAGAAGGCTCATTGATTGCATTTGAACAAGGCGTTTAATTGGGTGGACAACACAGGATAAATACATTTGGAAATTATTTTAGATTACCTACTTTTAGGGTGATGCCTATAGGGAGGAGGAAGTTTTGCTTCCAATCAACTTCAAAGATAAGATAGCTTAATTGGAAGCTGACTATGCCTTGACAGCTTCAGAACAGCAGTGACTTCCATGTAAAATAATCTGAAACAGATGCTGAATGAAGAAATAACATTTTCTTCCATGCAAGCTTTGGCATCGCATCTCTAGCATTATGTTACCTAGTTCTGTATTGGGAGGCATTTTTTTTTTTATTGTGATATTGGTTTCAGCACACTACTTTCACTTACACAATGAAGTTCATCAGCCTTTGACAAATGACCTTTAAGTGTTAAGGGTAACTTTCAACCACTATGGCATGGCTTGGAAAAATACTGATGAAAGATCCTAGGAAAAGAGCCATTTAGGATTCCTAAACTATGATCAAACTTCACTACATTTTTCTATGCTTTTAGTCAATATTGTGGTATTTATGGAACTGCACTATTTGTATAAGAGATTACAGGCTAGAGAAACAGGCTGCCAGAAACCTCATGAAATTCAGCAAGGACAAGTGCAAAGTCCTGCATGTGGGGAGGAACGACCCCATGTACCGGTACACGTTGGGTGCCACTTATATGGAAGGAAGCTGGCAGAAAAGACCTGGGGCTTTCTGGTGAATGCCAAGTTGAATGTGAACCAGCAATGTGCCCTTGCTGCAAAGAAGGATGATGATATCCTGGGCAAAGGATTGCCAGCAGATAGGAGGTGATCCATCCCTTTTCTTCAGCAATGGTGAAGTCACACCTGGAATGCTGGGGTCCAGTTCAGGGCTCTCCAGTACAAGAGAGACATGGATATACTGGAGAGTGTCCCAAGTAAGGGCAGAAATGATTAAAGGACTGGAACATTTATCCTATGAGGAAAGGCTGAGAGGGCTGTGACTGTTTAGTCTAGAGAGGAGAAAACTCAAGGGTGTCTTATGAATGCATATAAGTACCTGGAAAGAGGGCAGAAAGAAGAGGGAGTCAGTCTTTTCAGTGGTGCCTGGTAGTGAAAGGACAAGAGGCAATGGGCACAAACTGAAGCACAGGAGGTTCTCTCCGAACATTAGACAAGACTTCTTTTAACTGTAAGGGTGACCAAGCAGTGGCACAGGTTGTTCAGAGAGGCTGTGAAATCTCTATACTTGGATGTTTTTGAGCAACAGGGGGTGGACCAGGTCTCTACTCTCAATCCTTCTGTGATTGTTGTTTAACTTTTATAAGGGAAAAAAAAAAAGGTTGAAGGCATGAATATTGTGGAATATATCATCTCAGTGTTATGTCTTCAATATTATGTCTGGTATTATGAGGATAAAACTCATTGTTAAGTCATTTATAACTACTGAGTTTCTAAGAAGAGTAATCTTTTTACTTGCCTACTATCTGCTAGCATTAGCAATGCAATCTGGTCCACTTGAACAACTTGCAAGCATTCTGTTAAAATTTACTTTATGAGAGGATTTCTGCGTTGAATGCTTGAGTCTTATTCGACCATCAATAGTATTGAAATTTAGCAATGACAATAAAAGCATACCTGCATATCCGTTCTACTTCATACATCAGCAAAACCAGAGAGGAGCCAGTCGTCTGATTTATAAATGTTGAGAACGTGGACCAGAGCACTTAGAAGATGATCTGTTCTCATGGGAAATCCTCAGCCTTGGAGGCACTTAAAATGAAATCACTCAAATACTTATTCAACTAGTCATAAGGGATGGTACAGCTTTAGAATAAAATATTACCAGTTGGCAGAAAAAATGATGGAAAACATTTAAGGGCTGTGAAATGAGGTTTGTATGATTCTGTGAAGCTTTGCACTGAAATCTGTTTGATGTCAGTGGAATACTGATAGTGGTGCACTGGAAAGGTGAAAGTCTAGTCTAAGAGTATCATGTGAATCCCTGTGAGGAGAGGGTATATTGATGTCAAGGGAAGAGGAACTGCTTTCAAACAGGTAGCAGTGTTGGTCAGCAATAGAAAGTAGTGCTCATGTCTCCATGGAGTGACCTGCGATGGGAGATGCAGAGAGGTGACACATTAGTCGTCAGGGATGGGCTGAGGAGAGGAGGTGCAAGAGAAGAAGGATGGAGCAATGTGTGTCGTTTCAAATCAGGCTCCTGAAAACTGAGAATGTGAGAGAGAGGAGAGGCTGTTACTGCTCAGAGACAGCCATGTGGCCATAGCTTGTTTAAAGCAAATTGTGTGCATGTCTGATAAACATCTTATTTATTGTAGCTTTAGCAAAGTAACCTTCTTTTTAAAAGTTGGAATGAAGGCTGCAGATTTCCAGATGAATAATGCCATCTGTAATGAGCTAACTACTTTGCATTTGAGCCACTGCTGCTCCAGGAGTTACTGCTTGGAAATCTCAGTACACCTAGATGATAGGGGAGAGCTTCTAGAGGACATTGTTGAGAGTAAGATCGTGTAGAGGACCATTTAGTTCCCTTTGTTTCTCAGCTTTTGATAGAAACTAGTTGAATCCTTTCAGTTCCTAATAGGCTGTGTTCAGATACTAAGCTCTCTGTTTCTATAATGTCATGTATTGCTTGTTCGGCATCTCTTTAATTAGTGACATTTTATTTAGTCCAAATTAAATATGCCAGATGTAGCTGATTTAGTGGCTAACAATTATGAGTGAGGGGAGGGAGGGAGAGCTAACATTATATAGCCGTCTGTTCTCAGGGAAGGTTTTTTTTATTTCTAGTTCCACAAGAGAAGTTGGAGTGGTAACCATGGCAGCAGGGAATTTGTCCCTGTAAGCTAAGCAAAGGGTTGAGTTGTGTGGGGTTTTTTTATTTGTTTTTTTTGTTTGTGCTGCCCCTACTAGGAGGAGGGGGTATGCAAAATGGTCTGGAGCAAGCTCTGGAGAGGGAACTCAGAGCAGATAAGTCAGAGGCACTTGCTGTGGAGTTAAAACTTGTATGTTGGTCCTGCCATAGCATGTGCGGGTGGATGGATGCAACAATGAAGCGCAGAGTAGGGAGAAATGTGAAAAATTCCTTGATAACTTGGATCTCTATGCTAGGTATTTTGGGGTAGGGTGGTGAGACACTGTATGCTAATAGATCTCTTGTATGGTTGTGTTTGGGTTTCTCCAGTATTTTTCTCACTTATTTCCATTCATTTGAAAATGAGTGAGACTTACAAGGTTGAAAGGGAGTGAGGTTTGCATGGCGCTAGCCGCATTCCAGAAAGAATATCTAATTCAGTCATGATGACATAACCCCACATTTTGCATCAGCCCCAGAAATTTTTAATGTATCAATCTTGAATTGGAGAAAGCCATTGTTTTCCTCTGATGTCTAAATTTACCAGAAATTAAACAGCAAAGCAGTTTCCCATTAAAGCAATTGCTGAAAATGGTAATTATATGTGCATTGAGGAGAGCATAATGTGAGCCCTCTTCTCCCACTGACCTAACTTCCTGGGCTAAGATCTGCAGGGGGTTAATTCTGGCCACACAATCGATGCTTACACAGTTACGCAGGAATACTCTCCCAATGTGAGCAGCTCTGTTAAAAGCATTTATTGTGTTCATGTGACAAACTGACCCATAAAACATCCTGAGTGTTGCAAGCAGCAACAATTAGCCGATACTCACTGCTTGAAATTGCCAGCTTCCAGAGCTGGTAGCTTGGGAGATGGGAAGTTAAGCAATATTCCTCAATACTGTACAGCAAGGAAACAGCTGATGACCGGGCATTAGGGATGCTTTGCCATGCTGCTGTAGTTAAGCCTGTCACCCACTTGTTATAAAGCACCCCTCTTTTATTGTAAGAGCACTGTGGGTTGTGACTGATGCTGCTGGAGTGCGGGAAATTTATATTTGCAAGGTGTACTTGAGCTTTTGGGATTTTCGGTGCATGGAAGCCATTAGGCTGCGAGTTTCGTAGTGTGTAAAGGTTTCTATCGTTAAATGGTCATCCTGCCTTGTCTGCCTGGAGGTTATAGCCATTGTTTTTTAGGAGTTTTTCTCCATGTTTTGCCTTTTTTCCCATTTGCTTCTGTCAGCTTCTTCACACTCCTAAGTTGCTCTCATCTTCATATTTTCACACTGTAGTTGGTTGCAACCCTGTATTGAGTATCCATGTGATACACCATACTTGATTCTTCTCTGATCGAGGTAGGCATATTAAGTTCATACAGTTTTTCTTAAAAAGTTCCAATTTTTGTTTTGGTTTCCAGCTTCCCTGTCTCTCCCAGCAGCTTTGTCTGGTCTAGGATGTCAGTGTTGGTTCATTGCGTTGTGAAGGGGAATAAAGGGACTTGTGTAAAGACAAATAGTTGATGGTGGTTTTTTTTTAATCTAGTGCAACTCTCTGTGTTGTGAAATTCTGTTTATCCTGCTGTTGTCAATTCTGACAAGACTTGTCAGATCTAGATGCTGGGGCTTCAACTAAGAACTTCTTTTTACTAGTTTTTAAAATCTATTTTAGCTTTTAGGGATGTAGAGAAAACATTAGGAGCTCTGCACTCGCAAGCAACAGGTAATAAACTTACCAATTCTTACATCTTTGGCTTTTTCACTCCTTGTGATTACTTTTTTTGGGAGGAAGGAAGAAGAAACAGGAGTGAGAAGAGGGTCCAGCTGTGCATCTTCTGCTTGCTCAGATTCCTTTGCCACCAAACTAAGTAAATTGGATTGCAGTTGTTCAAGACAGATTTCATAACTACCAGTTCTTAAAATAATGTGTTTGTTTTGTCACGTCTGGACATGCCAATTATAACTTATTTGGCATTGTCCCTGATTGCTGGGCTGCTATTGTTGTTTTATTTCTGTTATTCTATCAACTGTAGTCAAAATCCCAAGGTGTAATTGTATGTGATAGGAGACAGTCACTGTCCCAAAGGTTTTCCCATGCATTAAAAATGTACACATTTTTAAATACTAATCCTCAGTTTCCAAAGAAAACTTCAAAAATGCCACTGATCCCTTTCCTAATAATACGTGACTGCATGCAAATGGAGGGCAATAGTTCGGTCTAGTTATATATACAAACCTTAATTGTGTTCTTGTTTTCTGCTTTGCAACCTCTTTGCTCCTTTTCCCTCAGAAAAGCATGCAAGGGGAATTTTTTGGAGTACCCATTTAGAAGTTGTACTGGGACAATAGTAAATCAAAGTGAGATGTCAATTGTACGTTGCTGGACTCTGTGTTGAAATGGCTTTCTGGCTCATAGGGTGTCCTGGGCACTCAGATGGCAAGTGCTACAGCTGCAGTTGTCACAGTGTCCTACTGGGAAAGAAGGAGCCATTCATGTCTTTGGGACCTGCACTGTTTTTTCTGAATCCTGTAGGAAGCTGCTCCCTGGAGCCGTATTCCGCTGTCTGCCAAGCTTCAAATTAATGTGGTTCTTGTGGTTCAAAGCCTGTGCAGCAAGGAAGATGTGGTAATAATTCCTTTTCTACGGAGTGATTTATAATGGCAAAACAATTTAAAATAGTCTGTAACTAGCTTGGTTACTCAAGAATTTTAATCAAGAAATTATTATGGTTTTCCTTGTATTACCCTTTCTAGGGTTATTAGTTACTTAAATTGTGTTTGCGAGAACTTTTCTACTAAACCTTTCTCTTGGAGCAAATTCAGACAATAAGTAATGTATTCTGTAAGCACAACTGAGGAAGATTGCAAACTATCTAGGGATAAATTGCACAATAAAACATATGAAAGATAAAGGTTAATGCCAGCAACATCACTTAATGTCTTTCATTACATAATCAAAGGAATGTAACGGTGCTTGTAACTATCTTTTTTCTCTACATAAAGGATCTCAAAACTAGAAAGGATTTCTGCATAAAAAGCAATTGCTGTTGGGAGGAGCTCTGTGGCGAGAAGGGAGCTCATTTACAGATTTATAATCAAAACTAATGGGAAATGCTGAGTGGGGGAGGGTGCAGGCAAAGAAGAAAATGTAAGCTGTAAGTGCTGTGACCACAGAAGTGTCTGGACCCCCAGATTCGGGATTTGGTGAGATGGCTGTTGCTGGGCTGCCTTTCCTCTAGTGTGGACTGGTACTGTGTCAAAGCCTATCGAAACTGCTTCTTTTCTCTTCCAGCATCCTGCAAATACCCAGAAGCTTCAGCAAAATTCATGAAGACCTATTGTTACTCTTCAAAGGATTGAAAATAAGTCTTTTCTCTTTTAGTCTTTTATTATTTTTTACTTAATAATGAGAGGCAAGCGAGGAATTGAGTGGGAAGACGTGAAAATGTCAAATGGGTCAAATGAATTATCTGAACATGTGAGCATTAAACCAAAGTGGGAAAGATTGAAAGAGCTTTCGGGGATTTTGTCACAAAAATCGATGTGTTGTCTGTATGTAGGCATGTATCACTTAAAACTGCGTTCTGCTACTTATTTTTAAAATATGGAAATTATAGGGTAGCAACTTAGAGTTTCCAAACCATCAGCCTCTTAAGTATGTGAGCACATTAGAATAAATCTTTTGTTCATGCAGGCAATTGCCTGTGTCTTAAAAACATGCTCTGTCCAGTCTTTTCTTAAAAGTGTGTTGCACAGGTCACACCTTTGTACGTAAACAGCTGAACTTCTTGAAGATGCTTGGATGCAGTTGCTATACAAGCCTAAGCATATACAGAGGGCATTAATACTTTAAGTTTTGAGAGGATAGAAACAGATAATGTGTGTAGACTTCATCCGGTATCCCCTAACTAATAACGATGTTCGCATGTAATTTTGAATGAGAGGAAGAAAAGCTTTGGCTTTTTTTTACAATATTCAGATTTTAAACTTCAGTAGTCTCCCAAATGTGCTCACTGTATATGTTCCTTTAAATGTGCTTTGTGTATATGCAATATCACACACTTAGCTTATTTTTTTAAGCTCAGTTGTCAACAATTGCAGTATGTAATTATGCCAATAGACATGTTTGCTTGATTAGTCACTGCGGCCTGAATGCAGCCAATATAGCTTACGGCATCCAGCTGAAGTCAGGAGCCTGGATTCCCTGTGCAGCTAGCAGAGAGACGCAAATGCCTTTGTCATGTGCTTTAGATCTTAAGTTACCTCATCTCTCTCCCTTTGCTTCAGAGGGAATTAAACTCTCTAAAATTACCTGGAGTGAATGTGGGCCTGGGCATTTGTACATGACTGGTTCGGAAGCATTAGCCCCCCCAAATATAGATACTGACTTGAACACAACAATAATCTTGCCCGGTTTCTGCCCACACCACTGTGATTCCCAAAACCTTTCTTCCTAGGTGACCCTCACAAATTATTTTGCTTTAGTGTTGGTCTTTGATGACCACTGAACATATGATGATATTGTGATTCCCCTTTAAGTTATTCCTCTGACTCTCAGAAATGGGTTTAAAATTTGATAGTAAAGAGGGACAGAATCAGGGTTTTGTAACATGGCCAACTTAGTTCTTTTTTTTAATTGCTGTTCTGAATATGAAAGTCAAAGACGAAGATCTTGATCCTATAACAATTGTTCTCCTTTGTTGTTCATAGGCTTTAAAATGTGTACCTAAATATAGTATATGCCAGAGGAGAGAGTTAATGTTGCTATGAGAACCTTAACCTCAGCATTTCCTAGGGTTTTATGTTTATATATAGGGGGGGAAAAAAGCAGCAATGATCAAATAACTCACAGCTGGTTTTCTTTTATAAGGAAGTAGTCTGATGGCTTTTATATAAGTGATCCTACCTGCAATGGATTGCTGTTACTGCTGCTGCTTGTGTAAAAGACTTTTTTCTTGCATGAGCAGTGCAACAGAGGAGGCAAAAAGAGCCATAGGGTTGACCTATATATTTATTTCGTTGTAGCACTTGAAATTCCCATATCTTATAAAGCTGCATTAATGCTACAGGGCAAGTAAGGGGGACTGGCTGGTGTAGATGTGGTTGGCTGAGCTGCTTGCCTGTCAGACATGCACAGACCATGCATAAAGGCTTTTCTCTTTATCAAAGGTTTGCAGCTTTAGGAAGCAAAACTTTTTTTTTGTTTGTTTCCTCTTCAGCTAGGCAAATGGCAGTTCAAGGGTAACCTGCATGTGGAGCTTGAGTCTTCAGCGTCTTTGTGTTAACTGATTCTAATTGAAAACTTCCCCATGCCTCCAGTGACTTTGACTCTGCACTTGTGAGTCCATGAGCTTTGAGTATAGAAAGCTTTTGGGAAAAGAATCTCATCAAAACAGGGTTTCAGTGAAAACAGCCAGTACCTACCTAGTACCCAGGTGCTTTCCGCAATAAATCACTCCTGCTTGCACAAAGTAAATGCATTTCAATTCAGTTTTCCTTCCGTTTACCTCACTGATGGTATGGTTCTCACATCTGAACAGTCTTGATGAGTGAAACCCAGGGATGAAAGTCAAAACTTGCTGGACTGATTTTTCAGTTTGTGCAGCTCTTGGTAATGACTCTTCAGTGTATTTAATAGCTTTCTGTGATCTCTATGATCTTCATCTCTTATAAAAGGAAACTCTTGAAGAACTAATGTGCTGAAACCTTTTTATCTATTAGATTTCAGTTAGAGGGCCTTTTGTTAACCGGTACATTCTCCTTTTACTTAGTTTGATATCGTAATCCAGGATAGCAAAGGTTGTTTTTTGCTGATGTAAATTCACTGTGGTTAATTTCAGATTGTAGAATGCAAATTTGCATCCATTTGATGCTGAAGATTTTCAGCCAAACATCATTTAAGAGCATGAATTTTTATGATAATTGTATATAGTCATAGGTTTTCTTTTGCAGAAAGAAAAGTAGCACAAATAGAAAAGTGAAGTAGTAATGTGACCATGACACAACTAGGGGGTCCTCATTCCTAATAATGTTTGTGTTACTTGATGCACACAAAATGCTGCTGCAGTGAGGTTGAGGAACTGAGGCTGGAAGATGAAACAGCCATGAGGGTACTCAAGATACATGACCCATTATATGAAACTACTGAAGTGATGAATATTAATGTTCTTTTAAATTTTTAATTTTTAAGTCTTTCTGTCTTTCAAAAAAGGGGAAAAAAGCTTGGGGGAAGAATTCTTCTGAGAACAATGGTGCAGTCTGTTATCTGCTCCTTTGCAGTGTAAAGCACTGAATGTTCAGCCAATATAGTGCTCTGGTTGGCTTAGCATTCTTAACGTTAATTTTGAATAGAAGGTGCCTTGTACTGCTGACGTAATTAGGGCCTTTTGTAAATCACTGTTGCAGGCCGTCTGCTGTTGCATTTCACTGCATTTCTCAGAGGGATGCAGGGCAAAAGTGTCAGACTAACTTTCTGAATGCCTCTTCAGGCTAAATGTTATCGTTATTGGAGTATTTTATTCAGAATGAATTCTGGTTCATTTTCCTTTGTAGATAATAAGCCTCAAATCAATTTTGCAAGTAAAACAGTGTTTCTGATGGAAAGCGTTTGAATAGGGAGCCCTTAACATCTTAGAGTAGGAAATGCTTCCTTGAAAAAAAAAAAAATAGAAGATAGGAAATGCAAGGGCTTTGGATTTGACCAATTGACTTTAAATTAAGTCCCCTCTGTGATATAGGAATATTGTTACCTGCCTCTTTTGTCACAGAAACTGCCAGAAAGTTTGAGCTGACGCTTTGTCATCAAACTGGTTTCGTATTTGTGGTTACACGTCATGCTCTGCAGTATTATGTAGGGGGATAAAATTCCCTTACCTTTCACATAAGCCTCTTGGGGACTGTTGCACTTCTGCCTCCGCAGAGGCATGGGGTTTCATCTCACTTCTCTCTCTCCCCGGTCCTCTAGGGCAGGGTTCAGCTCAGGCCTCCTGATGCAGTCTTTTATATCAGTGATGTCAGTGGTGATACATGGCCTTGTGCTCTCCTTGATAGCAAACACAGCACTATTAATAGTCAGTGAAGTTAACTTGCTCATTTCTGTGTTCGCACCATCCACCCACTGCACGCCAGTCCCTGAGCTTTAAACGCATCTTTAAAAAACCCCACTGCTGGCCATCCCTTGTGAATGAACGTACTGGCATTTTTAACGTAGGTCCAATAGTCACTGTGGTATGGCAATAGCATGGTGCTGCCCACAGGGCCTGACTCGCAGGAGGACAGAACACGGTGTTACTGCAGAGTTGCACACTGAAGATCAGCCCAACGTTGTGCACCCTGTATCTGCTCTGAGATGCTTTTGTACAGCAGGATAGCTGGCATCTACTCAGGCTTTGGATGAGGAGGGGGAGGATGGGACTCGTAGCCATGACTCCTTCATACCCCTTTATACTGAGGAAGCACGGCAGGAATGAGCATAAAAGATAGCTGCAGCGTTCTTCCAGTGGCCATGCTCTATTAAGTCTTTCTGTGTTTGGGAGCACAGAAAAGTGTGGTTTTCTTACAGCTCTCTCTTTTCAGCCTGCAAGGACTTGAGATGCACCCTCAGCAGAATCTCTCTCTTCTGGAACTTGGCAGTGACAAGGCTCAGGTGCAGCCTGTCATGTATCGCTGCCTTGTTCCCAGCAGGGAAGGAAAAGAGGTGATTTGGAAGCTTCAGGTGTTGCAAAAGTGGCAATTTCTCCAGCATATGCCTGGTACATGCTCCCCTGTGAAGGCTGAGGCAGAGAGCACAGGGCCGTGCTTTTCAGTCACTAATGAATGAATGAATGAATGATGTCACCAGGTTGGTTCCTGAGGCAGGAAATCCATCCAAAACAGTTTAGTTTCAATACAGAAAGTGGAGTCATGCACAGAGTAAGCTGAAAGTAGAAAAGAATTCTTTCACCACCTTTTTGGTTGTGTCACTCCTTTCCAAGTCTTATTGAGAAAAAAAAATCAAGTGAGGGTTTGTTTTCAGTGGGAATGGGGAGGGACAAAACAAAATAGCAACTTTCTGTCTTGCTAAATATTGGCTTTTCATGCAGTGTCTGCTGAGTGGCTCAGGCCCTCCTTCCCTCCTGTCCATCTGGTACTGGTGCCTCTGCACTCAGCTCGCTCCGGGCGCGGATATAATCATAGAACAGAATATCTCAAGTTGGAAGGGACCCATAAGGATCATCGAGTCCAACTTCATCATGTCCAGCAGGAGCAACCATTGTCCTTGAGCCACTGCTTTATTGTAAAAATGGATGCTAATTACAGAAAATAGGCTTGCCCGCAGGACAAAACACACACACCCCCCCAAACAAATTTCTGTGACTGTGAGGACGCCTCTGACTGGGTTCAGGGTTGGCAGGGGTGGGAGTGCAGCTGGAGCATTGCGCACAGCGTGCATACCTTCCTCAGAGCTACAGCAACCGGGATTCCCCCCTCCTCTCCTCTAAAGCTCTACTTCTGAAAGAGCTGCCTCATCCCTGCTGTCAGATGAAGTCCGTTTCCTGAACGCGCGGGTTTGAGTCACTTGGGCTAGACCGGGCTTTAACTCCTCCCTCACCGGGACTGAATTTGTCCATTGCCCGGGGTTGGAAGGGGGGAGGGATGGGGGATCGGAGTGAGATGGAGAGGATGGAGGAGCCGGAGGGCCGCTGGGCATGCAGTCCTGCTGCCGCCCCGGCCCCGCAGCACCCGGAGCCGGTCTGAGTGCAGCCCATCCCGCTGGAAGAGGAGAAGTTCAAGTGCTCAAGTTGCAGGCAGATGACATCAGGCGCTGCCAGGCCGGGCTGCGGACAGGCTCGGCGCCGGCGCTCGGGCAGCACGCGTGGCTCCCCCCCTCGTCCCCCAACACACCCCGCCTTTGAACTTCGGGGTTGTTGGAGGGGGTCTCAAACCCCCGTGGGTGGTCATAAAAGCAAATTTCCTTTGTAATTTCTTTTTCTTTTTTGGGGGGGTGGGGGGGGCGGGAATAATTTGGAAGTCTGATAGTGTGTGGGAAATGATTACATCAGTCAGAGGGAGGGCTAGGATTGGTCTACACAGTGTGGTTTGATTCACTACCGCAAAGATTGCGTGTAACCCTTTGAGTGGAGCTCTGGCAGAGTTGTTTCCCTACCCAGAAACAGTCCCCATAGCAGGGGCTACGTGACAGGTACGGTACCGCCATCCGCCAGCACCCCGGGCACCCAGCGTAGGCTACAAAGGGTCGGTGGAGGCAGAGAACAAACTCTTCCAAGAGGCAATCTCTATTTAAAATGCCTTCTTGTTCTTCCGACTGCTGCCTTTTACGTGCCGTTGAGGTAAGATTTTCCATATCAAATTACCCTCTAGGCTCTTGTTAGGTTTGTCTTCTCTTGCTAGGATGCGTAGTGTTTCAAATGTAGAGTTGATTTCAATCTTGGACCTGCACATTCGCCTGGAGAAATAATTTTGCGGCAAGTGTCTCTTGCTTGAGCAGAACAATGCAAGGAGGAAAGCATCTGTATAATTCAGGAGGTGGGGAGAAGGTTCCTGGGTTGTTCTCTCATCTCCATTAATACTTAGGATGTGCAGCATATGTATGTTTGGTTTAGAACTACTTTCAAGCTAGATTACAAGAGAAGTTGGGGCAGGGAGAGAAATGTGTGGACTGTGCTAGCTAATTGATCCGCCGGCGAACTGCGAGTGGGACTTCCCCCGAGTGAAACAATCAAAAGTTAGTGGGGAACAAGAGAGCCATTTTTAATCTTTGGGATCTTGGCCTGCTCCTCTGCCAATGGTCAGAGGCCTCTGACGGGATCGCAAAGAAAATTCTATGTGTTTGACTGGATGTAATTTTTCTTGCCCATTGTTGCCAAATTACTCTCTCAATGTTGTTTCACATTTGCTTACCTTGTACAGCTTTATATAGAATCTCCTCTCTACTTTTTCTGTGTATGTGGTCATATTAACCTTACTGAATCTTTGTTTAGTGCAGAGAGGTGTTGGGGAGGGGGGAGGAGAAATGGTGCAAGGGGCATCAAGAGAAGTGTTATAAAGTGAATCATCCATGTCATTTATCCTGACTTCCAAGGTGCTTGGAACCCTCACGCCAAGAGGATGCTTTTCTACAGTAGCTGTGTGGTTTGACTGTGTTCAGAGCTGTTGATCTGTAAGTGTACCCTTTATGTTGCAGGATGTAAAAGTCTTTAGTGAAGATGGAACAAGCAAAGTGGTCGAGATTCTAGCAGACATGACAGCCAGGGACCTCTGTCAGCTGCTCGTTTACAAAAGTCATTGTGTGGATGATAACAGCTGGACTCTAGTGGAGCATCACCCTCACCTAGGATTAGGTAGGGAATGGTCAAAGGGGTGGCATGGTTACCTGGGAACATAAAGTATTTGTAATTCTTATTAATGTGCTTCCAGCCGGGACGTTTTCTTTCCGCTGCTTTTATCTGTACAATTAGCAGAAGTCACATACATGCTATTTGTATGTTTACTATTTTATGTGTTAAGCGTTTAAGGCATTTTAAGTCCTTCTCTTATTTCCCATGCTCTGTTTTTTTATTACAAAATAGAGAAATAATTGTCTGATCTTCACGCTAGTGCTCTGTTGCTACCTTGCTGTGTCTGAAGCTACTGCAAATAAACAGCTTAGGCAAATTAAGCTTGATCCTTGGAGTACCAGTCCTGTGAAACAGCTCAGCTCATCACCAGCTGGGAGACCTGGGTGAACAGATTCAGCTTTCCATACCTACAGTAATGCTTATGAAAGCTAGACATGCTGAGGTGGGGGAGGGGGTTGGCTAAACTTGACTTCAGGCAGGAAAAAAAAATGGTGGCACCACCCGCAAATCCATGGGCAATTTCGGAACCAGCAGTGGCATCTGCTTTCCAGGCAGCAGCTCCGCCACCTGATTGAAATTAAGGTGTCATGGTTACAGTTGCAAGAAGGCAACAAGAGGAAGAACTGTGTGGCATTAAATAACACCGTGAATTGGTTTAATTACAGTACCTGAAAGGATCTCATGTTATTCAGGCCTGCTTTTCTTGTTATTTTGTGGAACTGATTAGTTGCAGGGTTCTGCTGTGCAGCTTGCAACTGCATATTGCTCAGATAACGCTATCTGTAATTCTATGTAGCATACAATAACGCTTTAGAAAGTGTAACATTCGGAGTATTAGTTGATACACTTCACAGGGAATTTTTCTAGAAAATAGAGGAAGACAAATCATAAGCTGCAATCACCAGCACTGGAATTGTGAATGCTATCTGTAGTGAACAGAGGGGTTTTATGTCTAAAAATATAATTCAGAAGCCTTACAAATAAAAAAAGGAAACAATTTGCTGCAGATGTAATGTCCTAAACCAATACTGTTAAATGCAAATATATTTACTACTCCACAGAATAGCACTCAAAAAAAAAAGAATCGCAGAATATCTTGATTATTTACTGGTTTTATTGGATATCTCTCCTAATATAGAAATATGTGAAAAAAAATAACATGGAACATTTGTTTGTATATCTCTGTGATACACTTTCAGTTCTAAGGACGTAGGATGAAGTGAAGAATTAAGGTATAAATTGCAGAATCTTTATCTTTGTAGCTTGATATGCCACATATGTACTTCAAACAATCTTTACAAATTTTCGGGTTTATCCATGTTTATTAAACTACCAGGCTCTCTTTTTCTATATTCTCTTTCCCATCGTTGCTGATTACCAAGGTATTGTGTAAACAGAAGCCTTCTCCTTTGTAACCAACATCCTTCTCCTGCCAGATTCATTCAATGATGCCACAATTCAGTGTTTGTGACATCACAATAGCTTCCATGGTGACTAATTGTGCTGTCAAACTCTGGTGTGTGACATCTCTGAATGAATCGGGCAGGAGGCTGATTAGGAAATCAAAAGCTTCTGTTTACACACAAATAACTTGGTAATTAACAATGATGGGAAAAGAGCAAGATACTTATCGAGCTGCATTTATATACATGGAGACCTGCCTGCCTTGGTCCTCTGTTTCACACTGAAGTGCAAAGTGGGGCCCTAGCTGTCCCAGAGAAACGGGATGTGCAAGTTGGAGTTTCAGCAGCCACTTGGTTCTGCTCCAGGGCCATCCTCAAGGCCATGCAGTAGATCTGCCTGAAAATTAATGCAGCCTTTGAGGGTGTAAAGCAAACAGACCAAGAAAAGGTATTTAAAGCATCAAAAAAGATGTAGTGATACAGATTTCACGCACTTGAAATGACATAGACAGAAAAAGGAATAAGAGTTCATTTAACAGGAGATAAGAACATCCAGTTTCTTATATTTGAGGACCGAAGTATACACTGTAACATATTCAATAAAATGTAAATGCCCACTTCCATGTGTCTACCCAGTTTTGGTTGCAGTTTGATTTTTTTTGTTGTACAGCTGCTTATTTCTAGCTTCTCAGTAGGTTAAATGCTTCCCTGTATTTCAGAGACTGTCAGTTCAAGGTAGTAATCTGTCTGCACCTTGGGTGAGGTTGTTATCCAGGTGTCTGATGTTTGATGTTTTTCCCCTCTAGCAGTAAGATTGTTTACACTATATCTGATGTAGTATGAAACAATGGTGAATAGTTGCTTAGCTGAGTGGAAAGAAATATGGCTTAATAGCAGTGAGAATTCTGTGGTTCCAGAAGACATTATTTCTTACTCAAGACATCTTTGCTGACAATGCTGTAGGTTGTAATCTTGAAGCCCACCAAAAAAAGGCACACTCCTTCATTAAGCTCACTTATCTTTTCCCTCCCTCCTGGTCTTGCCTAATGTTGCTTCCCAAAAGATCTCAGTTTGCAGAACCAGTTAATGTTCTTACTATTGGGCAGGCTGAGGACAAGAGCAAATTTTTGAAGCCAGTTGCGTACTTATCGCTGTGATGATCTTCTATATCCCAGTTTTTAAAAGAACTTTCACCCGACTGCTTACTTTGCAGGCATATTCAAGTGTATTCCAAATAAAAGGTGTTTGCAAATAACTGCAAACAGCTGTTGAGGTATTCTCCCAATATACTACTCCATGCCTAACTATCATCAGTTTAGGACAGGGACTGAGATATCTGCATTGGACATTAACAGAAATAATAATAATGATGAAGACTGACTAGTGTGATAGTATGTATTTGGACATTGAATTAATCCCTGCCTACAAATCATTTTTCCAGCTCCAGAATTGACTGTCCATCTTCTTTAATATAGTTAAAGCAGGAAAGAAAAGTGATAGGGCTCTGAAATATAAGTTCTGTATGCATAGCTCTGTACTATATATTCTTGTTTACATGTGCATTGAATTTGATTATTGTTTATCTGAATTAATTATAAATGGAACAGTTAGACCCAGTACTTGCTAAAATATGAAAGCAAGGCGGAATATTTCACACTTTGGTCCACCTGTTATTTGTAGTGATTCTCTAATTGGGAATTTGGGGCTGTGCCTGCAAGTTGTTCATGATGGAATGTCGCTCCTATTCCCATCTTACATCAGTTCTATAGTTCTGTATAAGTTTAGATAGTAACACGGGGCAATTTTTTAGGGAAGAAAAAAATCTGCCCTGTTCTTGTAGGAAGTGTGTAGAGGAGACTGGGTTGAGCCTATCAGGTAAACTAAAACGAGACATTTCTGGTCACTGCAGCAGCAATACTACTTGAAGACAGACTGACCTGTTCAACTCAATAAGACTGACATCTATGTTTCTGGTTTTGTAGCAGGAAGCTCAAAACAGGGCTGACGTTGAGTTGCTGGAGTGTCAAGTGGCAGTTCATCCTATTTATGTTAACAGAATGCAAATTGCCAAGGACTTCTAAAGTGTGCAACTTCTATGAAGTAGTAGCAAAGTGACCAGGACTAGCTTCCTGTTTACATACACGCGTTATGAAGTGCTGCACCTTTTCTTCAAGTTGGCTTTCATCATCAAAATGAAAATGCAAACATTAAATCAGCAGGACTACTACCTCAGAATCTCAAAATGGTCTTGATTTGGTAGAGAAATACATTTGGTCAGTTGCCTAAAGCATCTAAGAAAGACTCAGTGGGTATATTTACACAAACTAGCTATCAAAATAGAAAATAAATTGACTGATGTTCATCTGTACCTCAGGACAAAATGAACAGGATGTGGCTTGTCCCTGCCCTTAGGTGGGCGATCTTCAGTGCGTTAGGAAAGCAAAAAACATAACTTTGTGCAATGACAGAAGCAGGCAGTAGCAGGACCCTGTGGTCTTTCAGGGTCCGTGCTGAGATGAAGATTCATATTGACCTAATTAAATATTTTCTGGAGGAAGTATAACTTTAAAAACTGAAAGGCCCTCTGCTGTCTTAGACCCTTCGTGCTCTTAGGCCCCACCATCCTCATCGCACTATGGAGGAGGCTTGACTTCAGCCACTTGCTAAAGCCATGACAGCAGCAGTAGATCAGCAGCAATGCCTGAAATGTCATCTCTGAAGCTCCAAGATAATGTGGAGGTTTAGGTAATGAATACTAAGGTGATGCAAAATGTCCTTAATGAACTGCTACCAACAGTAGTATTGGCATGTACATTAGTTGAAGAACTACCCCTTCAAAGTAGCATTATGGCTGATGCACTAAGAAGCAGCTGGAAAATCTTCAGTGTTAACCCCTTGAAACACAATCTATAGCAAAGGTGGACATTGGAAATGTGTGGTAAATGTTGAAGTCATCAATGAGTTGGTGATGACTGACAATCTAAAAGCAGGTGAAAAAGATAACGGCATCATTAACGGATAGGTTAAATTTTCAGTCAAAGAACTTGCATTAATCTGCTAAGTTGAGTAATTCAAGTGACATTCAAGAACTTGCTCCTTTTTGATATACCAGTGATTGCTTGCTTTCTATCCTGAAAACACCCCAGGACATGTTAGGTGGTAGCCTGGCATTTTTAACCGTAGGAATGCAAGGCTACAGGAACAGAAAATAGCAAGGTGCTCTCCAAATTCCTTTGGCCAACAAGTCACGCGTCTTTTGGATAGAGCCTTGCAAAACTTATTTTTTGTTTGACCTGTTTCTTAATTTCCTTTTATATAAGGAATGAAAGTACAGCCTATTAGGACTTTTGAAAAATACCTAAATATCTTCTCAGAAACTTCTGAAGGTTTGCCAAGATAATGAGTTCATTAAGTAGTGCTCCCTTAGCCCAGTTGCCTTCTTTCGAGTTGCTGCTTTCAGTGAACTGGATTTGTTAAGCTATCTGTTCATGCTTTGATGTGCCATTCTTTTGACCAGAGAAGTGGTGGTTATGGAGTTACCTTGTAACCAAATCTAGAGCAGAAAATTGCCCTGTCATGTGTACAAAACATTTGTCTCTGTCAGTATTCCTGTAAAGTAGATCCTGTGACCTCTTTCATAATAAACCCCATTGTCTGCTATCTACAATAAAGGCCTGAAGTTCACCTTGAAATGAACTGGGTTTATAGAGTGGGATCAAAGAGGACACTGTACTTCTCTGGTAGTTCAGACCTAACTGTGGCCTTTTCACAACTGTTTTTCACTTAAATCTGTTCACCTTGCCAGTTCTAGAGCATATAGCAAGCGCCAAAAGAAGAGATTCATGTGTATTATTTAAGCTACTGTACAAAAAAATCTTATGTTCTTTCCTTTCTCGAAAGTCTCTGCTTATGAAGCCCTGATGTAAAAAAATCACACTGTCATGTAACGTTAAACTTGTAATTCTTATGCTCTAGTTTCTCTAAGTGTCTTGTGACAGCATGGTTTGAAACCTAATGATTTGTTAACGTCATAAAAGGTAATAGAATTATACTGAGTTTTTTTGCTTCTGTTACTTAGAAGTTGGTCTTGTCGCTTCTGCTGGTTGGCCATGTGTTAACATTGTGTTCTTTTTCCACAGAGAGATGCTTGGAAGATCATGAGCTCATAGTTCAAGTCGAGTCCACAATGGGAAGTGAAAGTAAATTTTTGTTCAGGAAGAATTACGCAAAATATGAATTTTTCAAAAATCCCATGGTGAGTCTCATTACTTAGTTGTTTACACCACAGAGAGAGGGATGGATTTCAGTAACATTCCTGGGCACTGTTATGTCTTAAATATCTACCAAAAAGAAGCAACCAACAAACAGAATTCTTTCCAAAGAAATTTTAACCGATGTTTAAATTCCTTGGACTCTTCTCCCAGCCTAAAACCCTCAAGTGTTTTCGTGTTACCAAATATACTTGTTTCCAAATGCCTATTGTTGTGTTGGAGTATGACAAAGACAGGGATATCTTTGTTGGTTTAAAAAAAAAATCAGCAATACAATTTACTCGTTTTCTTCAAAGTTACTTGATTTGAAGCAAATGGATCACATAGCGTGCAGTATCCAAATCTCCAAATAATTTAAAAAAAACCCCTCTGGGTAACCTCTAAAACACTATGTACAAAGAATTTCCAGTTTATCATGATATATGTGGAACAGTGTCTCACCTATGGCTGTGCTTTACTAGTGTGCTCTGTCTTCTGTACTCATCATAGTAACTCATCCTCTCAATGTCCTCACGTGTATTAATGCTTGAAAAGTATCATATGTCATATCTATACTTATTGCTGGATTTATAAGATCCTTTGAATGTTTTACTTTTATAACTGTTTGCAGTGTAACTATTATTTGGGGATCATTTTTCACGTTTATTCTAAACAATTAAGTTGGAATGACCTGTTAACGTGAACCAATGTTAGCTGGTGCAACCCATCTGGTTAGCTGAAGGAAGGATAATCCAGAGGTGAATTAGGTGAGAACAGATTTTGAGTCAGTTGGGCATTTGTGGTGCCAGAAGAAAAAAAGATATTTGGTCATACGAAAACTCATCGCTGAAGTTACTGCAGATGAGAAATTGATTTCTTCCCTTATAGTCACTAATGCACAGTTTTGCTGCATCCTTGCACGTGTGCTTGCACATACATTTATCATCTGCTAGTGCTTGTTCCAGAGGCTGTGCCTGGACTTACTGCTTGAAAAATTTCTGTACACGGCATGTTTGTAATTTTTCACTTCTGTTGATCTTCCCATCTGATAATTTATGAGCATCTAAATGTTTTACAGAAATTTTGATATCATAGGAGCTCGCACATTTGTTTCGTGTGGTGCACTTTAATTAATAACAGAGCATAGGAGTAAAGCCCAGAATGCTTGGCATTCAGTCCTAGGCTCCTACAGTCAGAGAATAAAACATTTCTTTTGGTGTAAGAATGAAAAGGCTGCCTATCCGTTGCATTAGCTGTTGCCATATGGCACTGTTTCTACTTAAGAAAGGCTGGTAAATGTTAGCTTTCGTAACTCATTGTGCAACTTACCTGGCAGAAGGATGATTCCTCTTCAACCCTTCTCTTTATACCTTACATTGCCTGAAGAGTGATGGACATTCTAAAGTGGAAATATTTTTGTTCAGATTAATCTTGTTACAATCAGTCATTGTTTTATTTCAGACATTTCTGCATATCTTCATGCTTCAAATATCGTTTAAAAACTTGAAGAATGACTTAATGTAATTGCCATGTATAGAAAATTCAGTGTACTAAATTATATAGGCATTTTTCAATATGGCAAAAGAGAAGGGGAACTGGAGGAAAAAATTCGGAAGTTGATGTGGCAGTCAGAAAACTGACTGACCTTTGTCATGCAAAGATTTAGCATGATGTCTGAAATCAAAAAGCTCTATAGAATGCCTGTTTGTGTGTTAAACAATATTTGTTTCTGTGATTGTGGGATGGGGTAAAGGAAGTAGATGTCTACTTTGAGATTATTCAAATCTAGCATATGAAGGAGGGCGTGAAACACAGAGCCTAATTATTGTACACGTCTCCACATTCAGTTTTTATTATTTCATTCCATGGAATGTATGCTTGACCTGTCCTTACAAGAAAAATCTCTGAGCTCTGTTATATTGCCCTGAAATATAAACATATAGGGATAGATGTGGCAAAGGGCTTTCCTCTTGGCAGATTGAAGGGTTTCAAGCCCTGAGCATAACCTGGCTGTTTAACAACCAAATGAAAGCCATCAACAGTCACACATGAGCTCTTCCTTGTAAATAAGGTCCGCAAATCGCAATTCATGTAGGGCCTTCTGAGGGACTAAGCAAGATTTAGGGTCAAGCAAATACAGCACTGAAGAACTGTATCTTGGACAGAAAGAGAGTGCTACCAAAGGTAAAGGTATACATACTGGAGATCCTGCAGCATCCCCCACCTGAGAATTCTTTCAATACATTTGCTTCTAGCTTTCCCCTGTGAGGGTAGAGAAAAGTTGTTATTCCTCCCGTTCTGCATCTTCCATGTGGCAAGTGGAGTTACAGAGAGTTTGTTCACTGAACAGCCTTTCTGAATGGGGAGGGAAGCCCAGAACTTTGATGGCAGAATGTGCAATAAGCAAGGAGTCACTGAGTATCCAACCCGCAGGTCCATTCGTCCTCTCCTTTCCTAGAAAGTGAGGGCTGCTAGGGGCTGATAGAGACTGTAAAAGCCCTCAGTAGAAGGAGATGCGGTGGAAAAATGCCTTTAAGAAATACTGCATATCAGATATTTTAAATTCCACATTCTGTATGCACATTTGGTGTGCAGAAGGAAGGGAATAATTGAACTTGAAGACCCTGGTAGGAATTTCTGTGTCAAGGGATCTCCAAATTGATCTAAAAGTGATAGTTTCAATAAATTAATATTTGGAAGCAAATTCCACTTGTTCTATGTAGAAGCGTTCAAATGTGATGTGACTTCCAATTGTCTTCTCTTTTTGTGTTTAGAATTTCTTTCCAGAGCAAATGGTTGCATGGTGCCAGCAAACAAATGGCAGTATCCCACAGTCACAACTTTTGCAGGTACTGTAAGTTATCCATATGGACAAAGTAAGTATTGGAGCTGGAGTGGAGAGGTTGAGAGGAAGGAGGGGAGAATTCAGAGGTCTGGGAATAAACCTGATCTGAGAAAGACCAGTGTAGTGATTTAGCATATGGTACATACGGTGTTGAAAATATCTGACAAAGACCTTGCCCAGTGGCTCTGAGTTGTAAGTTATACACACACAGTATTCATAACTGTATTCATACATACTTGTTCCATTAATATTCAACTTACTCTGTGGGTACCTGATTTGTCACCTAGTGTTATTCCTAAAACAGTTTCAGCAGTAGACAAACAAATATACCTTATAAAAAGCAAAGCAGAAGTACTCTCCTGTGCTTCACATCATAGCATTGGAGAAAGTGTAAAAATGTGTGTATACATTACAAGTCGAGCTTGAGATGGTGAGAGATTTTGCTTTTTGTGTTCTGTTTTTGTGACCTGGTGAAAACTAACAATAAGGTCCAGCTTCCCCCTGGTTCAGCCAACGAGCTGCTCTTTTATGTAGAAAACTAATTCCTGAAGAAGTAAGGGTAGAAGTAAGGTAGTTACAGAAAACTGTATGTAGTATTTGCAAAGTAATCCCACTTATAGCTCGCAAGTTAAATTACAGGATGTGTACCTTTAGTATATCTATTGATAGAGTTGTGTCATCTGCGTGGCAGTGGCACATGCACTGATTTTATACTGGAGTGTTGATGTTACTGCACAGCTTTTTTGCTTGCTCATGAAGGAATTGTGGTGGTGGCACAGTTAGTTTGTCTCCTAGGGTGGTGCTGAAGGGTGGGCTACATCTCTGACCAGTAACTCGTTCATTTAAACCTCTTCTGATCTAAACCCTGTAACCTAAATGTTTTTCACTTCAGTTGTTTTCTCAAATGGGGGACATTTAACTCCTGGAGCTAAATTAAAACACAGTTTATTCAAAGTGTACTGTATTAAGAATATAAGACCGTGATGCCTGGAAGACTGCACAATGAATAACAGGAAAATTATGAAGCAGATTGCACAAATACATTGAGAAAGTATACATAGAAATTACTGATTTGGGCTTGATTTCTGTCATTTTGCATGTTTGCAAATACACACTGACTCTCTGTTTAAATATAACAAGTCTCTACTGACTTTTGAGCCAGTGCAACCATTTTGTCCCGTTACCACTTCAAAATCCATTAAATACTGGCTCGAGGTTCACTGAGAATAATTTAAACATCCACTGTCAGCTGGAGAACAAAGCAAAAATGAAACCAATTTCTGAAATTAAAAATGAAAGTCAGATGCAGTGAGGTTGCAATCGGGAACCAAAACTGGAGTGAACAGGCATTGCCACAGACTGGTAGTGACCTTGTTCACACCTTGGAGCCTTTTTCCTGCAGTGTAAGTGAAGAATTGAGTGTGCTTGTTAACTCAAGCAGCAGGACTCCCTAAAAGAACAAGATGTTCTTGAAGATGGAAAAGTTCGAACCTAAGGTAACTCAAGCAGTAGGGAAAGGAAAACCTTGCAGTTTTGTGAGATACAAGAGTTTACTTCTTGGAAGGCTCAGTTAGTTACAGTCCTGGAGAAGCATAAGTGATGGGAGTTAACAGCGCAAGAGGGTGGGGGAAAGAAGATGGGTACATTCTCTTTGTTGATTGTTTAACCATAAAAATAATTGTCCTTAAAGCATTTATATTACATACCGTTTTCCTTTTAAAAAAAACACACAACCATTTTTCATATTTTCTGTGACAGTTGTAGTTTATTGAAGGCAAACTTCCTGCAGCCCAGTAGTTATTAAGCGTGTTGCATCTGATGCCACCTCAAACATTAATCAAGTACATCATTTCTAATTGCACACAAGATAGGGAAGAATATTAAATATCATCTTGTAATATCATATCCTGTGCTAAGAGCTAGTATTTTTAGTCTTAACAGTAGCATTAAAAACAGAGGGGTCTGCTTTCCGTAGTGTCGGCCTGACTCAGATTTGCAAAAAAGCTTGCATCTTAGTTTACTTTTCATTTATCTGTCTGGACAGAGAGAATATAGTCTCCTTTTGGTCTTTCGTTTTCACAGTTGAGAAGTGGATTCATGGTACATATAGCAGGAAAATAGTTCTTTTCCGTTCTGTTAGATGAGATGGGGAGGAAGACTGGAAAAAAAGATCAGGTTTTAATGCAACTGAGAAGTCTGACACACAGCACTGATTTTTGGTTTTGTTTCCTGTGAGCGTTGGTCCACCAAATAACACCAAACCACAGCTTTCAAGAATTGCAGAGGCACCTAGGCCAACCAAGTTTATGCATTTTTCTTCCTACTATTGAATTTATTAGTTTGACTTTTAACTTACTGAGCAAGCCCTATGTCATTTAAAATTCTGGCCTGTTGTAGTAAGGGACCAATCCATCAATTGTCTAACCATCCTTAATACTTCGTTCCTTTGATGCAGTGCAAATCGCTTTATTCTATATGTCGTTCTTGTAATTATATCAAGATTTAAATACTTCTGGATCCTGAAGTCTAGTATAATTGCTAGCACTTATTTGACTGCTCTACGTTTCATTTTGAGTTAAATATTCTGTTGTCTGTCATACCTCTTGTCTTGGGGCGGGTGCATGTGCTATATAAGACTTTAATGTGTGAAATTCTGAAAAAAGCTTTTTCCCATTCTAAAACTGTGAGATAAACTTGCAGATTTTGGCCAATGTTTCCAAGATAGACTAGTTGCCAGAATTGTTCTGACAAGGTGTTGCTTGAATTAGTACGCTTACTTTGTGTCCCTTCAGGCCAAATGCAAGAAGAATGGGGATACAGAAAAGTGGTTAACCTTTTGGAGATTTAGGTATTGACACAGAGAACAGGAAGAGGTCCGTGGTAGGGGCAGTTCCTAGGTAGACATAACAGGAGGAACAGGAATGTCCATTTTGGTCATAAATCAGTTTAAACTTCTTGGTCGTCTAAGCGTAATATGATACTGTGCCCCAAGTTGGCAAAGGATTTGCTATTTGCCTCTCTCTTCTCCAAATACAGTGACAATTTTATGATGCATCCATAGGACACAATCCTGATTTACATTTTCCTCTCCAACAGAACTTTTTAAACTCGAGTAGCTGCCCTGAAATTCAAGGTTTCTTGCATGTGAAAGAGCTGGGTAGGAAATCATGGAAGAAATTATATGTGTGTTTGAGAAGATCAGGACTTTATTGTTCTACAAAAGGAACTTCGAAGGTAAGATTATAAAAAGAAGTTGCACAGTGCTATCATGTGAAAGCACTTTCTGCTTTTACAGTGGTTTTTTTTGTTTTGTTTTTAAATATCTGCACACAGGGTTCCCTTTTTTTATCACACAGAAAAGCATAAGCAAGCCATGATCAAATGACAGCCAAGCCCTGAGCTCTCAATGTATGGAAATAACTATCTAGCATTGTTATATAATAAAACCAAACTAGCCGGACAACTAATTGTGGCTACTGAAGTCATGCTAACAAGATTAACGAGAGAATTCATTCTCTTCGAGCACATGGTCCGTGAATCTTGCTTAAATGATACCTTAAACAATATTCTATATTATCTAACTTTCAGATTTCTCAGGAGCAATGTAATAAGTCTATACCATTTTTAACGTGATGCACTTGAAAACGGATTATTTCTGCTTCTTGTATAAAACACTTTCTGTTAGTAGACTGATATTTAAAAGGTGGAATGCTGTGTCCACTTCGGGCTGCCTGCAAAAGGAGCAGTGTTCGTACACTGCCCTCTGTTGGAGGCTGCTCTTGAGAGACTGCAGAGTTTGCAGCAAGATCTTCCAAAATCTTACACTTACCTATGATAAAATATGTTATTTCCCCAGGAGCCAAGACATTTGCAATTGTTGGCTGACCTAGAAGACAGCAATATCTTCTCATTGATAGCAGGCAAGAAGTTGTACAATGCACCTGCAGAGTATGGATTTTGTATAAAGGTAATCCTTCTCACTAAGTTCTTTTGAAGTTCAAGACACTGTTGGTAGCTCAGAATATCCCAACCCCAGCTAAATGGAATTTGTATGAAAAACTCTGCAAGCATTTCTGTCATGAGGACTTGATCTTTACGGCTTTCATTTGGCAGGCATGTCCTGTGAATTTTGCCATCATTTTATGTGACACTTTTAACACTTTATCTGGTGCTCCTTTGGCTTGGGAAATTTCTGTGCAAGATCAGATCCATGCTTAAGCATGGTGTGCCTGTGAGGTGGCCTTGGTTCACCTCACAGATGAAACTTTTTTTTCCAAGTACTTTAATTGAATAGGGAAGTTTCTCTGGACAGCGAGCACCAAACAAAGGATCAAGCTCTAATCGGATGTGATTATACCATTATTGTGGGCCAGAAGTTTGCATTTATTTAAAGATGATGATTGTCTTGGAAAATGGAAATAAGAGCAAGCAGTTGCCTTTGAGGATTTTAAAAACTTTTGTGCTGACGGGTATATTTGGAACGTGTTCCAAAGCTCCGTGTAATTTTCAGAGAAGAAAACAGGGCTGGAGCTTGATTTTATTAACAGCAGTGAAGTAGTCTCCTTCCTAGCAGCAGGAAGTCTCCTTCCTGTTCCAGAGGTAGACAACATGGGTTTGCCTCAGAGAATAGAGACCAGTAGTGGGACAGATCCTGGACTGATGGAAGCAGACTTTCAGTAAATTTCAGTCACGGAAGCTTTAGTTCTTCATCTCAAAATGGGGTTTCATAAAACTTCTCATAGCTCTAAGAAAAAAAAAAATCAACAACACAAAACAAACAAACCCACCCAAACACGTTGGTTCTGGTTCTAGCATGGCCCGAGTACCTTGTTCCTATAAACTGCCAAAACTGCAGAGTATTTCAAAGGAATCACTGATGTTTGTCTTACTGGACCCAGCTGAGAAAGTGATTTCTTTCAAAGCAAGCTTAGGCTCCTCTGACCTTTAATTCAGGATTGTGTTAGCTTTTTCTAGACAGTTCTTAGGCTAATACTGTACCTACCTTTACTCAGCAGTAAACATACAGTGGTTTCGGTTTTCTACTGAATGTAGCTGACTTCTTTCTAATGCTTTATAGCCCAACAGAGTAAGAAATGAAAGTAAGGAATTAAGGTTGTTGTGCGCTGAAGATGAACAAAGCAGGACGTGCTGGATGACTGCCTTTCGACTCCTCAAGGTACCTAATCTCTTCTATGTGAATAGAGCTACACCTGTTACTAAGTTGCATTCATTATCTGTTCAGGAGAAAACACCTATATGTTCTTAAATATTGTCTTCCTCCAAAGCAATACAGCTAAGAGCAAAATTCCATGTAGACCTTTCCTTCCTAAGCTGCTAATCACAGGACTGAGCTTAATTTATTCCACATGTAGATAAAGTATAGTTTTAGTTTTAGAGCCAGATTTATTGTGAATGAATCAAAAAAACTGCTTAACAATGTATTTGCAAGTTATCATAAAGGTAAAGAAAATGTTTTGATGGTGGCAAACAGTTGTCTTTAATTAGAACAGGGTGCTACCTAGAACTTGTGCAATATTTTTCAGTTTTCTGAAGGTTCTATTAAAAAAGTAACAAAAAGAGGCAACCCTGTCTCTGGGTTAAAGTTATTCACAGCTGAGAGCAATGAGATTTCTTGATAATATGGTAGGAGGCTTCACTGGTTGTTTGAAGCAAAATCAGCATGTAGAGTGCTGAGGAGAAAGCTGTTTATTTTCTGCTCTTTAAAGCAGAGGTTTTCCTGATTTTCATAGGGAAATATGGAGGAGGTTTGGTTTGGTTTGGTTTGGTTTTAAAACTGTCCCTGAAGACACTGAAATCTTTCTCCTGAAGATGAAAGTCTGAGAGAGTTGGGGCCGTTCAGCCTGGAGAAGAGAAGGCTGCAGGGAAACCTTTAAGCAGCCTTCCAGTACTTAAAGGGGACCTGTAGGAAAGATGGGGGCAGACTTTTTAGCAAGACTTGTTGTGACGGGGCAATGAATAATGGTTTTAAACTAAGGGAGGGTAGTTTTAGACTGAATATAAGGAAGAAATTTTTTACAATGAGGGTAGTGAAATACTGGAACAGATTGTCCGGGGAGATAGTGGAATCCCCATCCCTGAAAACGTTCAAGGTCAGGTTGGATGGGGCTCTGAGCAACCTGATCTGGTTAAAGATGTCCCTGCTTCTGCATGGGAGTTGGACAGGTGACCTGTAAAGGTCCCTTCCAACCCAAAGCATTCTTTGACTCTGTGCTGCCTTGAAAACTGCTGTATTCTCTGTACCTTATTATGTCCTCTGTCATATTAAAGGGAATATACACACATTAAAAAATACAATAAATATAGCCAGATAATGTTTCACCCATGAAAATCCCACCTCTCTTCTGCGCAGTTATCCTGTTCTCTAGTGTTTAGTGTCAATGTATAACACACAAATCTGATATGGAATAGAGGCAAGCAGAAAGCAGTACTGCAGTACTTGATACTAGATACATGTCCATCAAAACAGGGTGGAGAACCTTGAGCTCAGTCAACCTTGTACCCTGTGTAGCAAATAGGGAAAAGAGGGCTCATTTGTTCCCTCCGGCTGCTCAACTCAACTCACCAGCATCCTGCTGGTGGCTGCCCTTTGTTATGCTTTGCCTGAAATGGGACCTGTAACCCAGGGGTGCTGCGAGCGCTTGGTCTCTCTGTCCTGAATGAGCAGAGTTGGTGTTCTTGCCTGAGTAGCAGCGCACATCAGCAAAGCTTCACATTCCTCTCTGCAAAAATGCCCTTTTCCCCATCAGTTTCGCACCCACCTGCTGAAGAAGATGCATTCCTGCAGCATGTATCCAAGGAGCTGAAAGGGGGTGGGTGCATTAGAAAGAATATGAAGTTTTATCGCCTCCTGGTCCATGTGTGGCATTGACTGGGAGAACCCACAGAGATTCCCATTGATGCATGAGTATTGTTTATTCCTCTCCTCCCTTTCAAAATCTTTATCTCATTTGTTTATCCTCCAAACGTAACATGTTTGCTGTAATTATCTGTTCCTCTCTCAGGGCAGACTGTCCATCATGCCAAACCATGTAAGCACAGGGAAAGCAAATCAGAATCCTAGGCTTGTGGGTATGAAAATGCCATGCCTGTTCTACGTCTACACTAAGTGGTCACCTCCCAAACCAGAACACATCTCTTTCAATACTCTCCCTATATTATCTCATTTCTTAATTGTAAGAGCATCTGTGTTGCAAGTACAGAAATTCTTATTTAAAGTTGTTATAAAAGCAGGTGCACCAACCATAGTATGGGCTAGGATGCAAGAAGCAATCCCAGTTGTGAGATGCATATTTGATTCTGTGGAGCTGATACCTCTGTTGGCTGTCATAATCCACTCTCCAGCTTGACTTGACTTGGGTTTAATACACACTAACAATTACAGTAAGAGTTTAGTCTCTATTGCCTTCCCTATTTACAGAATTTTGCATGGTGGGGAAGGTGCTCAAACAAAGGACCAGATAATTGTGGTGAATTGTGCCTTGAAGATACCACTTGTTCTGAAGAAATTACATTGGTTGAGGCTCTAATGCTCCTGAATGACAAGGAAAAACCTTCACAGTGTACAGAGTTAGCTTTGCTTACCAAATAGGTCGACATGCATCCTGCTGTGATGCAAGAGGAATCTTTCAGAGGAATCTTTCTTTGCAAGTGCAACCTGTGGCAGCAGTGGTACCGTGTGGCAGTAATTTCTGTGTGCTGGTGTGTGACCCGTACTGGTGTATGACTGTACTGGTGTTCACCCATAAGCAGTTAACATTAGAGGCAAAAAGGGGAGTGTTTTTAAGAAAAACTGAAAGGTGATTAAAGGTGTATAGTCAGGGAAAATAAAGGCTGTGTCCCAAGGCTGTGACCATAACCCTCCATTTTATTTATCTACTGATTTAGCTTTCTGTAGTCATATATTACCCTGTTTACAAAATTATATTTACCATTTCAGTGAGAACTTTCACTAAGCAGTATTACTATACTTGAGCACTGTGCCTCTAGGGAAAGCACTGAGTAGGTGTTTCCTAACATCCTCTCGACTAGTGTTGCTACAATTCATTGTGTGCAAGGAGGAGCATGACTGGAATTTGATCACCTTATTTTATAAGGATGAGAAGAGTGCCAAAAGTGTTATTTCCTGCTGAAATGTATTAATAGAACTAATAAATTAGAAAGTTTATTATTTTTTATCATTATGAAAACCGAGTTTGAACGCCTTAGGTAGAATTTTTAAATTCACGTTACTGAGGGTAAAAAGAGGGCGAGTTAATATGTGTGTCCTGACCTCAAATGAAAGCTTGCGTTCTACAAGGAAATCATTGTAATTGCTGAGCTGAAAGGGGCAGAAATTAGTTGTGTATTTCACTCAGACCTTTTAAATAAAATTTGTCATGCATATTTACTGCTCGATTGCCACCTGCCAGTCACTGTTGCCCAATGCAAGTTGCTTGGGGACAGCTTCTGAACATGAAAATACTAAATTGATAGAACCTCATTCCAGTGTTAGTAAGTGATATTACGAGATCACTGCGGTTTTTTTCCTCGGTTATATATTTGGATAATAATGTCCTTGCGTTTCTGTTGGCAGTATGGAATGCTACTGTATCAGAATTACAGAATTCCTCAGCAGAGAAAAGCCATGCTTCCACACTTTTCCACTCCAGTAGTAAGTAATGAACTTTTACCTTATTAATATATGATGTTGGAAAAGATACATTTACTTTTGCATTTTAAAAGTGGAAAACTTTATGCCAAGAAGTGTAAATTCAGCATTGTCTAACAAATCACAGTTCGCATGAGTACAGTTTAAGAGGTTGGCTCTCCATTATCTTAGGCTCACACGATCCACAAGATTGAAACATCTTGGATATGTCAGGCACTTTGAGATATACAGTACAGAGACATCTGGTTGTCTCTGCAGAAGCCAGCTTAGGTCTGGCAAAACTAACAAGTAAGTTTCCTAAAATATGTTGGGCCAAGAGCTGACTGTTAGCTATCTAAAACTGAAGATCCTATATTTGGATCCCAGCGGGCCCTTAAAATGGCTGGGGTATAGTAATAGGGCAAGTGGGCAACTTGAACAATACAGATTTTAGTCCCATCCTTTGAATCCTTTTGTTCCCCTTCGGCCTAAAAAGAAAAACTGTCTATTTCTGTGTCTGTGAATCTTTTGAAAGAAGAGAAAAAATGAGATGTATTTTCTGTACTGTTGAAGAATAACTTTGAACAGTCTTCTGAAACCAAAACATTATGTAATGAAACTCTCAAGCTGTTTTTTTCTTACCCTGTTTTTTGAAACAAGTGAAAATTCCTTTTCAGAGAAGTGTATCTGAAAACTCACTAGTAGCAATGGATTTTTCGGGGCAAATAGGAAGAGTTATTGAAAATCCTGCTGAAGCACAGAGTGCTGCCTTGGAAGAAGGACATGCTTGGAGGGTAGCTATCTTCTCTTCTTTTCTGTTTTTTTGTGATTAGTAAGTGTCTGTTGAGAGCCAAAACACAGAGTGTGCTGTGATGTTAGTGCAGTGCTGGTCACAGTATAGCTTAGCTCCGACCTGAAGCAATCACACTGCAAGCATGCAGATCTGAAAGTCAATATCCATCTTTAGCAAAACTGTCACATTCACAACAACCTTCTACCACTGCTTCTCTGTCCCCCTAGTGTCCAGAGGAAAGTTGAGGGGGAAAGCAGACCCACCAGAACTTTACTGCCAGTTTGCAAAACCAGTCTCTGAGGAGGAATATGTCAAATTAAATGCTTCCCCACATGGAAGAGGCTGGGGCTCTGACTAATGGCTTGCTCCCAGTAAGTTTAATTGCAGAATATACAAGAGGCAGGACCTCTTACAATGAAAACTGATGTAACTTGTTTATAGTGTCTTGTGGACAGACAGCTGCAGTACAAGTTTTCCCACATGCTCGTCTCTTAGGGAATAGGAGTCACTACTGAAGCACTAGCTGGTGCTTTATGTATGGGAGGGAAGTACTGCTTTACTGAGTGCCTGGTGTTTAGCCTGAGCAGAAACATATCAGACTTTTCTTTTTTCTGTCATTTTTTTGTTATTTTTCTTGCTTTTTCCTTTTTTCGATACTGAGCTTTCATCATTAACATCTGGCTTGTGTTTTAAGCCAACTGAAATGAGCTGCTGCTTGTAGATTAGCCCCCTTCAAAGTTGCATTTCTTTTTCTCATCCTTGCATTAAACTTGCCCAGCCCCCAGTTTCCTGTAAATTAAATCTGTACTGCATGTGCACTAATTTTCTTCTGTTAAGGCTTTAGTGTGGATTTAACGGTAATTCATTTTCTCTATAGAAACGTAGCACAAGAATGAACATCTTGGGTAGCCAAAGTCCACTCCATCCTTCCACACTGAGTACAGGTAAATTCTACTGGTTTGTAAGTGTAGTATCAGAGGCCTCTGTGGATAAATAAAAGTTACATTTCATAGAGAGACAGAAGTAGAGTCCAGTCATGTAGTATTAATGCCTCAATGTCAAATACAATGTTTATGTTTTTCAGTACCTTCTGTGTCGTTAACACACTTACCCACAGAGACACAGTAGAAGGAACTTGTTTTCCTTTGAAGGCGCGCTCAAGCTTTTCAACATTAATCTTTTTAAACTCAGATTTTATAAAAATGGAGATTCCATAGCTGTTTTAATTTAAAACGATCCAGAAGTCAGTTCTTCATTTTAGGGAAGAAAAGTCAACGAGTGATCTGTTAATATTTGAAGAGTAAAAATGAAAGTCTTCAAAATAGCATTCATTCCATAATAACTGAATAACGTAAAATACAGGTGCCTGTAATGCAAGTAATGAACAACTCTTTGAGATTGTAAGTTTATTAGAATAGTAGGATATTGTGTATTAATATCCTGAACTTCTTAGAGGAAACATAGCTATTTGCTGTTTCTATTTGCTGTTTCTTGTCTGTTGAACAGAATTTAAAGACATCTTTTGAAAAACTATAAACATAAAAATATTTGGAGGTAACTCCACCCTTGAAAGCTAAAGTGCTTTTCATTATTTGAAAGTTAAAGGGGTTTGGTTCTAACTCATTAGCTTATAGGTTTTATTCTAAGAACTATCTAGTCCCAGCATTTTCAAGAAGCTATGAAAAGGCAGTATTATAAGAGATTTATCTCGTTAACATAATCATACATCTGCAAATCAGAAAATACATGGAGATAATGCCTGTCTACTTGGTATGCTAAGTAGATGCAAAAGCTGTTGCATTTTTTTTCATATTGGTTCATTTTTTATGTAGATTGATGAAAGATATTTTATATTCTGTAAGAAAACTATACCCACTTTTAAAATGTTTCAATAATTAGTATGTGGAAAAAAAATGTTGCACGTTACTGGTTTTAACCATCCTCTCTTTTCCTCTTCTCCCTCTCATCTCCAGTTATTCATAGGACACAGCACTGGTTTCACGGCAGAATCTCTAGAGAAGAATCCCACAGGATTATTAAGCAACAAGGGCTTGTAGATGGGTAGGTATTCCTATTGCTTAGTATTTGTGATCTGATAGAAAGCATTATAGATAAGTACTGAACTTCTACTGTAAGGGTTTAACAGGTTTGTGAGCACTTCTGAGTAACCTTATTGTTGAGTAGTCCTATTATAACCTGCTTGGATTTCAAAAAGTTTCCTGTAACCTTCATTGAGATCTTATTTTTCAGGCAAAGCTGTACCCACAAATTGTCAGGAGACAGTCAAGTTCAAACTTTTCTTCAGTGTTCTCTGATTCAGGAGTATCACTGATCTTTATGAAGAATGAAATTCATTAGAGAAATAGAAATTGCTAGTGCATGTACATATTCATCAAGGAGTGTTTTTTATTGTTTCGGGTTTTTTGCTGGGCTAAGGGTATTGGGTTTTAGCTTAGCAGTCCAGCCAAAGAAGGGAGACTGAAAAAGCAAAGGAGCACTGCTGACTTACTGGGTTTCTGGTTCTCTCACACTACAGATCTTCTTTACAATCTTGGGCTCATTTTGATTTGTTGCCTTAGGAATCTAGTGGCCCATCCATCTTGGGTTTTTCATAAATGTATTATGCCTTTAAGGCAGTGTTAAATTTGTGCCTAGCCAGCTCACTTGCTGTGGAAATTTAAGACGGGTGAGTTTGGCTGTAGCAAGGTCAGTCAGCAGTGGCAAAAGACCCATGTTACCTATATACTCATGAGATCCACGGATCGTGGTTTTCAGGACGGAAAAGTCTTGCCTAGGTTTTCCTGCTCTGTGTGTTCTTGAACTAAAGAAGGTAGAAAGTTACCAGTCTTATGGTGTTTCGTGTAAGATGTTCAGCAATGTATATCTGCAACTAATACTACTATCATTTGACTATTTCTGGAAGTTATTGTTGAGGATGCATCTGTCTTTATAGTCATTGTGTGGACAGCCTGTTTCTTGCCAGAGGTTGAGTAAACACTTGAAGGATCAGCTATGCTGAGCTTTGCTTTGTGCCACCAGCGTACAATACCATGCATTATCTGAAATGGTTAGAAGAAAGATAATTTAGAGATACCTGCGTGAACTGCAGTAACCACAGGACAAGTAAGATCTTTCTCTCTGAGGTGGATCATAATGTGTAGTCGTTGGTCCCTTTTCCACACATCTGTTCTTGCTAGAACTAAAAAGGAATGTTCAAATACCATACATGGTTTCCGGTGGTGGCAAGACATGCTTCTCTCTGAGTACTGGTCTGTCCCTGGTTATGATAGTGCATTTTTTTGTGGTATTGACATTTCTCAGTTGTTTCTGAGGAGCTGGAGCAAGTTGTTTTGGGTTCATAAGACTACACGCGGTTATTGCAACTGCAGCCTTGGAAGAGTGTGTTCCTGGCTTGATGGTTAGCAATTAAGAGGGCTTGGGGCCTGCCCCACTACTGGGCTTGGCTGTCTCACAAACCCACTAGTGATTAGTGCTGTGAGCCTTATGCCAAAGGTATATTCTTGTTTCCTGTGGCATGGAGGAGTTCTCCTTCCTTAGTTCATAAATTCAAGGGGAGGAAATATTTTTTGGCTAGATTTTTTTCTCCTTTTTAGTTAGGTCTTCAGTTAGGTCTTCAGTTTGGTGGGTCAACTTAAAAGTGACAGATAGTGTATGGTGTTCCTAACTATATTCCTAAAGTATATTCTCTTCCAGCAGTGGTGAGGGAAGAATACTGTGATTGTTTCAGAGGAAAATCGGTGTGCATTTTCCCCATCTTGATAATGTGAATGCTACTTAACTGATAAGTGGTGTTAAAGTATTGAGCTGTTCCTGTGCAATTGCAGCCATTTATCTTAAAAGTAATTTTGTTAACACTGGATTTCTGTAAACTGATGTAAGATTCTGGAGAGCAGGAACATATTCTCATGTGTTACTTTCCCATCTATAGCAATCCAGATTTGCTTTGGAGCTAAATGAGAATATTTTCTTCATGAAAGTACGTATCAGTAATGGAAAGCTCATTTAGAGAGACCCGTAAAAAAAGCCTCATACATACATCCATAGGGGAAGAACCACTGTCATGTATCTTTCATGTCTTGTTTCTTCATCTGTTAGTGTTGCATAGCCGTAGTATAAAAAGCTGAATGCCGATTGCTGGCTATGGAATTGCCTGTTAATACTACTAAAGAAGAGTTAGGCAATAGCACAAAATGACTTAGTCGTTCAGATTATTTATGAAGAAATGGATTGTGATATTCAGTGTGTACTTAAAAATGTTCTCTTCTAGACTATTTCTTCTCCGGGACAGCCAAAGCAATCCAAAGGCATTTGTACTTACGCTGTGCCATCATCAAAAAATAAAGCATTTTCAAATCTTGCCGGTAAGTAGATTATTTTTACATTGCTCACAAAAAGAACATTTTAAATCATAAAGCTTTGAGAACATCTGAAGAGACCTCTTATTATTTACTGACGTAATTAACAGATGTTTCCTTTAGCGAGTGTATTAGTAAGTATTCTTCAGAATTGTCAAATGGCTGATTAAAATTCTCTGTTAATGTTGCCTGGAAAACTATTGTAAGTCACATAGGTATTTAAGTAATGTACAGAACGTGTTCTCTGTGACTGACAGCAACACAGTGGCAGTTGTTTCCCTATCACTTAGGCAAATGTAGAATAATTTACGGAAACTTTATTAATCTGGACATTATCCAGTATGGTTGAGCTTCAAATAATGTTACACTGAGATGCTGAGAACCTGTTTGATTTTTATCTTTATCAAAAAGAACATCAGAAGTTTTAGATCATTTAGAGCTCTTCATTGTTCAAACTGTCTTAGCTTGCTTGGCCTGCCAATTTTACAAACAGCTAAGAAGTATTTTTCAGGTATTTTTGTTGTACATGATGAGGATTTGTGATATCTCTACAACTTTCAGTTATTCTGCCCATGAGCTTTCACTTTCGTAAACAGAACATTTCAAGTTGAGTTAACATATGTTCTTTTTCTGGTGCTGTGCATGGCTACACAAAGATCTTGGCACTAGGTTGTTTGGGCAGTGCCCATCATTTGTCTTGCATCACATGCTTAGCATCCATTATGGTTTACCATGCTTTCATCTCTTCATATGCAGTCTAACTTGAAAACAATGTTTTGTTTCCCCAGTGTGAAGATGATGGACAGATATTTTTCAGCCTGGATGATGGGAACACCAAATTTAGTGATCTAATCCAGCTTGTTGAATTCTATCAACTAAACAAAGGAGTCTTGCCCTGCAAACTCAAACACCACTGCATCCGAGTGGCCTTATGACCTCAAATCTGACTTCTGACTGAAGACTGGATTTGCTAGAAGAGTAATCGTAAGAGAACGTTGACACTGGGGAATTGGCAGATTTGTAAGTTGGTAAAAATAAATAAAAATATTATGCACCTTGGGACTCTGGAAGGGATGGATTCGACAGGTGCCAACAGACCAAGATTGCTGGTTTGTCTAACACCTAAGAGTGATTGCTGCTGAGTGTCCCAGCATCCCAAAAAACGGGGGGAGGGTATGTAAAACCATGAGTAAATTTGAAACAAAACTGGAAAGTATCTTGGCTGGGCCACTTAACAGGAACAAGTGTGAAGAGAAATCTTTGAAAAGAACTCTTGCCCTGGAATAATCTTGACAATTAAGACTAGTGTGTTTACTTTTTGTATTGATCACTTTTTTTGCACTCCTACTTTGTTTCGGATATTGTATGCAGCCTATATTAGGAGCTGATGTGGCTTTTAAAATTCATGCAGGAGTTGGGTATTAATCTGCACCCTAAAATGTATGGAATGCTTCAGCCTAAAAGGATCTAGAAGAAAATCAAGAAGTGTGTGTGTGCGTGTGCGCGCTTGTGTCTCAAAACTTCTCTGGAGACCTGAGGTTCAATGATCTGCGAATGTCTTTGAAGAAGAAGCAATGAGGATACAATTCTAAAAGAACATACCACCATATACATACTCTCAAAACTGTTGACTTGTAGCATTTGTGGTTGTAGTGTGTTGATGGCATATTAGTGGCATCCAGTCATGCAGAGACTGTTCTAGATTCTATGCACAAATTTTTATTATTGGAGTGGTGGTTTGTTTTTTTACAGCCTTTTGACTGTTTTCCTGAGGGAACTTACTGTTACTAAGTAGAACAGAACTGAATGACTAAACTTGTTTTTGAAACCACCATTTTTTGTGAGAAGATTCTTCTGCAGGTAGTCTTAGTATGACAAAAATAAAAAAGCAAAAAACAAGCCAGTGTTTTTAGCTTTATAGCTCCTTGACTTTTCGGACTTTCAAAGAGCTCTTTCCATATAGTAAAGCTGCAGTGACACAAAGCTCTTCTGGGCAATAGGGCATAAAAAGAACTGTACCACTTCTGCTTTCTGTAGGGCCGTGAAAGTTTACATGGTGAGAAAGAACATACTGGGAATGGAAACATATTAGCTGGTGAACTAGCTGCTGGCAGTATCATCTATGGAGGTAACTGGTGACCTCTGTGTCGTACATGCTAAAGCGCACCAGTACCTCTGGCAGACAAGCATGTATCCTACTGTGGTGCTGGTTTGTCATCAGAACTACTTTATTGTTAATGTTTAAATCAATTATTTAATGTTTACACAATAACACTTTTCTGATGATAAATCAGTGTTAAAGTTAGACAAATCCCACCTTGATCCTGCCATTGCAAATATCATTCTTTCAGCAACACGGTTGGTGTAGGAACTGTTACTGAATTAACTTCCCAGTACTTTGTGCAATTCGCCAAGTATTCCACCCTGGGAACCTGAGTAGAGCGTAGTGCGAAACAGAGCATTCTTAAGCTGGTAAATGATTTACGCAGGCTAGTTTATCATTGCTAATGTTTGCCACTGGGTTTGAAAACCTAGCCATCTGAAAGGGAAAAGAAGGAAAACCAATCCTACACCTTCAGGTCTTCATGTAGTGTTGAGAATAGCTTAAGACAAACCATAACCTGCCTGAGTTGTCCATATCAGCTTATAACTATGTCAATGGTATAGAAACACTGTATTTTAGTTTACAGAACACATTTAGTATTTTTTTCCATTTAATGTCTAGATATTAAAAATGAAGAAACTTGATTTTGTTTTTAGTAGAAGCCTTTTTTTGTTTTGTTTTATTTTGGGTTTTTTTTTTGTACATAGTGAAATGAGTGTTCCTGCTTTCTAGACAATGTATTTTAAAACCTTGAAATTAAGCTAACTTAAGTCTGACTTCACTTTGCATGCTTCTATTTGGCCCCTATTAGGAGAAAAAAGATACTTGTATTGACTACATTACCAGTTTCATAAGACCATTTATGCTGTAGTTTTAAGTTTTTCTGTTTACATAGCTTAGTGACAACCAAGCATTTTTCCCAGTAGACAAATAGTATTTGCAGTGTTTCATATTTATAAAAAAAAAAACCTTGCATCTTATTTAAATTGAGAATAAAAGTTTGACTATGAATCATGATTTTTGTATGTAGATGGTTGACTTAGTGTTTTGTACTTTTCCCAGCTAAAGTGAGCTGTTTTGAGAAAGTGACCACCTTCAAAGTGGCAACAATCTTACTTAAGCAGATCGCTGCTTTGTCTTCTTTCTGCTGGAAAACAGTCAATACCACCTTAGTTTTCCAACAGATTCAGCTGGCTGCCAGCTCAAAATACCAAGGACTGAAGGACATTTGACTCTTATTTTTGTATTTAAATGACATGAATGTAAAGGGGATGCTCAGGGTTGTTTTGGAGCCTGTTGAATTTTTATCTTTTTGCCTGTGATTTTATTTTCTAAATAAATACTTCATGTAGCAATCTTGAATATGTTGAGAAGGAAAATGCCAAACCATTTTGGTAATGAGGTTACTAGTTAAGTTATGTTATGATAGGTGTTAAAGTACAAAAAACTTTTTATTTGTTAATTAATCTTGAAGAAACACGTGCCTCAGTTTAGATGTTTTGTCTTATCTTTTCTGCACTAAATACCTGACAGTTTGACCAATCAATGCACCTTTCCAGTGGCAAGACTTGCTTATCATAAATTATATTGTCACAATGCAAGATTTAGTGACTGTAAAATGGAATAAAGTTTAAAGTTTCAGGGAATGCAAAAGGTATTAACTTAAGAGACAAAACCTTTATTCAATATGCTTTGCTTCATACTGTAAATAGCTTTTTGGCTTGTGAACCTAATTGTAATCTTTCAGGTATTTTTGTACAAATAAGGGACTGATATTCTGTTTCTTGTAATTAGAAATAAACGTTAATACAATGCTATTCATTTTATATTGGAATGAATGTCTTCTTTTGGATGTATCTGTGCACTATGTTATCTCTTGCCTTAAGTCTGGGTTATTTGGGGTCTGTTGTATTATACAACCTATAAGAGTAGTTGAGGAATACAGAAGCCCCAAGATATCTCTATTTTGGCGGTTTTGTCTTATGATTCCTGTTAGGACAAACTGTCCTTTATTTGAAAAAGAATTTGTTCACTCCTTTTGTTTGAGGAAAGCTATTAAGCTACGATATTTACAGTTTTTATTTGGGAAGGTTGCTAGAATCAAATCAGGAAATATACCATGAGCATCTTTTGGGTCATAAAACAAAGTTATAATTCACTGAAAATACACGCTCTGCATGAAAGACTTTATTGGCCTGATTGCTGTTGCATCAGCAAACTTTTCAATAGTATTTTCAGAAAGCAATTATTTCCCCCTGTAATCCTCGTATTCAAGTGGTCCATTGGCATTGGATAGAAAAGCACATCTGCACAAAGTATGTTTTTGCTTAAAAAAGCCTTTTTATTGAGGGGGAGGATTGGTGGTTCACAGAATTTGTGGTAGACAATAATAAAAAGTTGGAAATGTTTCACTTTGTTGTACACAATCCTTTCCTGTTTCTGCCTTGCTAATCCCTGGAAACCATCAAATGTGTTCCACATCAAGCTTTAGTTACCCTCTGACTTCTGCATGCTATGTTTTTATGTGAGTTTGTATGGCACTGGGGCATGTGTTATGTTAGCATTATGAAATTCATTCATCAGCACATAAAGGCAGAGTACTTATTTTGGGGTTTTATATTCCCCAAATTTTTTCTATCTGGAAATGCACATTAAACTTCAGGTGTTAAGAGTTTACTGTCCTGCATGCAACATACTGTTTCACTGAGCTGTACAAAGTCAGAGGGACTGCTTTCTTACAGAAAGGTTTGAAGATGCCTATTTCTTGTTTAGCATGAGGAAGCTAAACATTGAAACTGCCCCGCTCTGTTATCATTAAAAGTCAAGGACTATGATTCTACACAAAACTGTGAAAGCAACAGAAATTAATTCCAAACCCCTACATTTGAAAGAGACAAGAAGATGGCATGAAAAAAAAGCAGCACAGTACAAAGGTGGTGGTAAGCCTGTCTGATGGCAGGTTAGTATTGTCTGCCTGTTTGTCCAGACTGCTCAGCTGTGGCAAGTGCAAAATACCTATGAAATGTGGCCCTAGATATTAACAGCAGGTGTGTCTGCTATCAGAATCTCACCAGCACAAAATTAGCATGGATCAAAAATGTGCATGTGATACAGATGTGAATTAATTGCCTGATGGAAGGATTCTGCTGCTGTTACATTAGTTGCAGGACAACAGGTACAATCAGGTGCCTGATCCCACATGAAGCCTTCTAGCATGAGGTTCACCTGTCAGAACAACTTAAATGCATTTGAACCTACGGGTAAATTTGTATCAGACTAGTGTTTTAACAATGTGTGGCTGCAGTACTTTGATCCTGATAGACAGAACCCTAAAGTTAGGTTTCTTTTAACACCAAATTGCTGCTTCAGCCTGCACCCACAAAACCAGATGAGAAAAACATGAGTTGAACTTTAGATGACTTCGGATTTATGTTGTTCCTAATTTAGTGATATTTTCATCTGGTTTGTTAATGTCTAGCTTGTATATGGCTTTTTGTCTCAGACATTGTTTGTCTAACATCATAGAAACTTCAGTAACAATATCAGCAGATGATGAAAAGAGATATCTTCCTTTGAAATATCCACACTGCCTTAATTTGGGTTGCTTCTGCATCCTAAATCCTTTGTCTTCTTTCCTTAACTTGGAGCACATTTTGATTAGTATTTGAAAACCTAATACAACCACAATTATATCCATCAGCTATATGATTTTCATTGGATACTATGATTAGTCACATCTGAAACCTCAAAATAATTCTGTTTGTCTAATACTCACATTGCAAACTCTTAGCCCAAAGACATTCTGCTCTAATGGCTCATCATTTTGCACAGATTCTAACAGATGTTTTTTGCAAGAAAGATCAGTTCAATCATAAGAGCTGTGATTAACAGGGTCTTAGGACACTTGTTGGTCACCCAGGTTTCTGTGCTGGCTCCAAGACTCTGGTGCTACAACTGGGGAGCAGGAGATGAAATTACAGGCACAGCTGCCAGCTCTGAGTCAAAGTACAGCCTGTGTTTATGGGCTCTGAAGATCAGCTCAGCTGCTGTCAGAGGTATGACTTAAGAGACTTCAGCAGAGCTAGGCTGGGAGGGAAATGGAATGGAGAAGAGAATTACTGTTAGGCAGTATTATCCAAGGGGTAGTTTAGGTGTGACTAGGATCACAGCGAAGACAGTGGTGTGATGCATGAGTGCTGCTCCCCAGTCCCTTAGAATCAGTTTCCCTTCCTCTTCCCTCAGGCTTCTTGAAGACGTTTCTACATAAAGACTTCCATTTTATTTGTCTTTTGAAACACATTATCCAGATGTGTGCATTTTGGATTATCAAGCAGAGGAATAGATACGGAATTGGTGTTCTCTACAACCTGGCCATTCTCCAAAACAGTCTGTCCAACAGTCATCAAGAGAAAAGGAAGGTAAAAGTAAGCTTTTGCCAACAATGATGAGAATGGCTGAAGCAAATGCCTGAGCTCAGAACAGAAATTGTACAATTTCATTGCCCCATAAAGGATGCTAGATACATCCTATTTTGAAATACTTCAATGTAGTTAGACCTTTTCAGTATATGATTTCCTCCGTCGTACAGGATATTAATGTGCTCTGTGTGACTTCTACCAACTCTTAGTTACTGTCAGGTTACTGTAGCACTCTCAGAATCAAATCTAAAGAAAAAACAAGTACAGAAACGAGGCAAGCTGTGAGCATTAGAGATACTTGAGAAATTGCCCTGCAACACAGCTAGTCATGGAAACAAACATCAATAATTATAAACTTGATGGGTAGAAGAATTAATTTGATTTTTCAATAAAGACTCTGTAGTTCGTGCAAAGAGCTGGCTAAAAAAAGGATGAAAATAGTTGAAGGCTTAAAAATGTTTGCCTCAAAATATGTATAATCAATTACCAAACCAGCATTTGACCTGCTATAAAAAACAGAGTGCAGAGAAGAAAACGTACCTGAGAAGGAATTGCATCCTCTCGCTTGAATGTACACCTTCACAAACAAAATCCTAGAAGCTACTGTCCTTGAAAGGATAAGGGAGCAGGAACTCCTAGAACAGGAACAGGATGGAAGGATTAGGATGCAGTAGAAATGGAAGAGATGATACAAGGAAGACCAAACAGATTGGTTCAGAGGGAAAATCAAATATGGTAAGGTGGTTGAGCTGAATAGAAAGCAGAGACTGAGGGTAGTATGATAGACTCGGATAAAAACATTATCAGGTGAGCAGAACACAAAACATTTAATTACTGTCTCTTTTGATACAAAGTCAGAAAGCATCACCTGAAGTGCGCAGAGGCCCTGCTCAGGTAAACCTGAAATACTTCTTCATAGACTGCTCTGTAAGCTCTAGCGCTCTCCACCACAAAATGTAGCATGTAGTGAACGTTCACATGTGTTCAAAGGCCTTAAACATCATGATAGAGAAATCTCAGCATTTGGATGTTAGCTATTATACAGAAACACCGTCTTTCACTCTGAAAGTCCATGGACCACAAGTCATCAAGAGCCAGCAGCATACTTTAGGGGAAAAATCATTACTTGAAAGCCCATATTTGTACTCTTTCTACCCTACATGTCTACTGCTAAGTGTTAGATAGTTAATGCGCTAGAAAGATTTTTGATCTGGTCCAGTACATGTGTCCACATGAGGGCCAACACACGAAGAAACAACTGGAGGTGGCATTAATAGCTGAGGAGAGACTAAGAAAGCCTGCACTATAATCAACTGCAGGCTCCTTTCAACTGAATTAAGGCTGCCCTTAGAGAAATGATCATGTAAGTATTGAATTTACTCCTTACCATCCCACAGGCAATGCCTCCAGGGCCTGCCTCCTGTCCCCCCTCAGCCTGCTCCCGGGAGGATTTGCTGGGCTATGGAGGCTGCCTCATTCAGCTGCTACAGCGGAGCAGAGCCCATCAGGGCTCTGAAGCTGTACAAGGGTAGTGTCTGGTTTCATTCAGCCCTGAAACAGGATGATTTATGATAGCAGCTGGGCTGAGCTTTTGACTCATCCTCTAAAATGAGCACTAGACTAGGAAGAGATATTGCTCACTTGCAAGTCAGAGGCAGGCATCCTGGAAGTTGCATATAATTGGATATCTCTGGTTTTTTTGTTCAGTGATGTACAGAGGTGTGTCGTGAAGACTTCTCCTGGGTAAAATGTAACTTTTCCTCCCCCTGTGTGGGAGATGAGGAAGAAAAAGGGTCATGCAAATGCTGAAGCCCAGTGGTTTTTGTCATTGAAATGTGTGTTGCAGCAGGAGGGAGAGAGCTGTGCCAGGGCGGGCAGGCCAGGTCTGAGGGGTGCCAGGGCAGCCTGCCAGGCTCTCCCTGGCCATCCACCGATGGTCAGGCAGGGAGAGAAAGGGAAGAGCACATGCTGGTGCTCACCTCACTGGAGTCCCAGATCTCCCCCTTGGTGAACGGCTCCCGGAGGCAACTCCTGCCTTGTGAGGGCTCTGAACCCTTCCAGCAGAAGGACAGTCCCAAACTGGTGATGACTGAGATGTAATGGATTGACTGGATTGAGAGTAACCCTGAAGAGAAGGGCTTGGGGGTGCTGGTGGATGAAAAGGTTAACTTGAGTCGGCAATGTGCACTTACAGCCCAGAAAGCCAATCGTATCCTGGGCTGCATCAGAAGAATTGTGGACAGGAAGGTGAGGGAGGTGATTCTGCCTCTCTTGTCTGCTCTTGTGAGATCTTATCCTGGAACTCTACGTCCAGTTCTGGAGTCCTGAGCACAAGAAGGACATGGATCTGTTACAGGGAGTCTGGAGGAGAGCCATGACGATGATCAGAGGGCTGGGGCACCTCTGCTATGAGGACAGACAGAGAGTTGAGGTTGTTCAGCCTAGAGAAGAGAAGGGTCTGGGGAGCTAATAACAACCTTCCAGTACTTAAGGAGAGCCTACAGGAAGGCTGGGAAGAGGCTCTTTATCAGAGAGTGCAGGGATAGAATGACGGGGAATGACTTTAAGCTGAAAGAGAGGAGATTTAGATTAGATATTAGGAAGAGAATTCTTTACTGTGATAGTGATGAGGCACTGGTTGCCCAGGGAAGCTGTAGATGCCCCATCCCTGGAGATTTTCAAAGCCAGGCTGGTTGGGGCTTTGAGCAATCTGATCTACTGGGAGGTGTCCCTGCCCTTGGCAGTGGGATTGGAACTGAATGATCTTTGGAGTCCCTTCCAACCCAAACCATTCTGTGATTCTATGATGAAATCAATTTTTGGTAATTCCCAGCCTCTATCTCTTTCTAGTTTAAATCCTGGAGTGTCAGGAAAAAAAAATAGTCAATGTTACAAAAGGGAAAACATGTAAAACAATAGGTAAGTATGTCTGTCACATCAGTGCAGCCCAGCTGAAATACAGCCTGGACTTTACCTCATTCCAGAGCTGAAGGAAGCTGGATTTTGCACGACAAGGAGCTGCAGTCTGGGACGACCCCTGTCCTGTCTCCATAACTCACCTCTTCCCTTGCCTCAAGCAGCTGGGTTGGACCAGGCTGGCAACGGCCACAGATGGGCCCCAGAATGGAGCCACGTTGGTGTAGTCTCATTGTAGTGCCTTAAACATGCAAGGGTTTTCTTTCCTCTCTTTTCTTGGTTTGCTTTGTGTTATGGTGACAACTAAGCCAGGCAGCACCCTGGACCTCATCTTCTGTGAAAGAGCAGTAAAACAGCTCTAAGTGAAGATGAGGTGTTCTCCAGCCCCCTGCGGAGCGTGCACTGCACTGCCTGATGGCTGGTGGTGCCATTCGGGGCAAGACTCTTCCCAAAGTCAGCAGGGTGCCCATCCCGTCCCATTCTCTCCCAACCTCCAAGAAGGGGAGCATGCCTCCAATTTGTGAGCATTAGGGTTTCAGCTCCTGGCAGTGCCAAGTCGGACAGGATGTCCAGACAGCCTCACTCTGCCCCAGAGGCACTGGGACGGAGCCACCCCCAGCCAGGACCCTGGGTGCAGCAGTGAGGGCTGCCAGTGCCACAGGAACCTGGCGTTGATGTATCCTTAATTGTCCCACTTGATTTGTAGTGTGAACTGCCATACATCTCATTTGTGTAGACATTTTCATCAGCATGATTCCCTGACTTCAAATTTGCAGAGGCAGGATCTGCTGGGTCTGTCGGCTTTCTCTGTTCTGCCTCTCATTGGTATCCAGTGTATTTTCACTTGAGGCTCTGCAAGTAAGTTAAAAGTTCCATGTCTTGCCCATCCTAATCCCTGTGAATTGCTGCTGAATGGATTCACAAGCTTTCTTTTTTTCCCTGGTTGAGAAAGAATGACTGATAAAGCTAGTGAACATAGTGCTACACATGGTTAATGATTAATGAAGAAGTGCAGGACAAGCGCAGTAGCAGTGAAGATCAGATAGTTACTGGAGAAGCCCTAGAAATTTCTTGAGGTAAAATTCCTTAGCTGCTTCTGGTGATCTCTTCCTCAAAGGAAGTGGACTATAAGGGAACTACGAAAATTCCTGTTTCCAAAACACCTGGAAAAGGAGTGAAATCTCCAAATAGGTAAGGGTAAACTCACTAATATCTGAAAGTGAAGTTACCTCTGTACTTTCACCAAATAACCTGATCTTACGAGTCTGTATGTTTTGTTAAGTATTAAGTTAGTGAGCATTTAGAAATGCAGTGTAATATCCTAAATGTAGTTCTGTTTTAATTGATGTGTTCTTAAACCAATTTTGTTGAAAAAGTCAAGAGTTCATGGAGTATTTTAAATTCAAAACTTTGCAATTCACAGAATTTTTAAGAGAATCTCTTAACTTCTTCTAAAGCTTCTAAAAATTGACTTGAGGGGACTGCTCGTAAAGTGAGGCAGTCTGTAGGGATGGCAATATCTCTAAATGATGACATTCTAGGCAATCTAGGAGCTGAATCTCAGTTGACAAGGGTATTTTATTAACTTTTTCAAATTTGGTCATAAAAAAGTTCTTATTTGTTTGAAAATTTAATTCTCCTGTTCCTGTAGCTTGGTTTCATTGTAAGTTTGTCACATTGGACTTGTCCTCTTGTAGAGGTCCTGTTTGTGGAATAAGAATTGGAGTGATCCCCATACATTGACATTATGATTTTATGTGTGCCTAATGGATAGTAGTGAAAAATATTTCAGCACTGGTAGGTGTTCAGAAGGCAAAAGAAAAGGGGAATAAAATTACTATTTTCACCATTTACCATTTATATTACATAAATGTGCTCTTTATGTCAATGCTAAATAAAAGGGGTAAAAAAGAATAGCTACTAATGAAAGTGTGATGAACAACGTTTCCCACATGACTGTGATGCATGCTGAAACGTTTCCTCAGCAGAGTAACACTTGGGGGAAGAGCATGCTGGAAGTCTGACATTCAAAGTGTGCATCCCAACGAGTAACAGCCTAAAAGCACAAGTGAGGAAACTGGGATGTCTGTTGCAAGAACAGGGGTATACAAAGACCAGAGGGGTGGACTGTGGATATTTAATTATGCAGCTGTGTCCTTTCTGCACACATAACGGGGTAAAACTTCACTGGTAAAAAAGAGAATATCATCTCTCCTATCTGTCCCATACTGTGAAGTTAGTAGAGTGAAATAGCAGGAGTGGGGTAGGTGGAAGCTTCATCTGTTTAGCTGTATAGAAGAGAACATAAAAGCTCTGTTAACAAAGAGGTCGCTGAAATCTCGTGTTTGGGAGTAAGGAGGTGGAACAGGAGAGTTCTAAAAGGTGGCACATTAATCTTGTGAAAGTGCAGAAAACCTGAGATGTATTTTGCCTTCCCCTTTTGCCAGTCAGCTGGCTTCTGTTGAACTTCTGTTTCATGGGAAGTGTGCAGAGTCAAGACAAGTGGGTGAGGGAATGAGTAATGGTGTTTGAGATGGTTAGTTGTTACACTGTAATGGAAAGAACATTGCTAAAGGTCCTTTAAAGTTGTCAGACAGTTTCTTTGGATGGTCAATTTATAAATATTCCCGGGAACTGTCCCCGTTGCTTCAGTCTTTTTGTATATTCTTCCTTTAGTACATATTTCTTACTCTTTTCTTTCCATTGTACATTAAAAAATAGTTGCTTCATTCTTCTGAGGCACCAAAAATAGTATATTTTTTTCAATCACAGATAATGCGTTACATAATCAGCAAAAAATGTACAGACAACACATCGTCATTTGTAAGCGAAAAAAGTGAATCCGACCTATACAACAAATTAAACTTAGCTTATCCTGTTATTCAGCTCAACCAAAAGTCTATCGCCTCTGCATATACACAGGCCTCTAGTTTTCCCGCTATGAGTGTCTCCCCATCTAACTGATGCTCATGCTGGTTACATATTTTGTCTCTTGGCAAAGTTATCCATAGAAAATATTCTGAACACAACTGTTTTGCTGTACAGTTTTCATCTTCTTTCTTGATCCTCTGCAAGGTGTATCTTCATCTACTCACAAACAAATAAATAAACAGGAGAAGAGGTCTTATGGTAAATAGTCTTTACTTGAAAGGTAAATTGGGGTTTAGTATTATTTTTTCTGCCAGAGAGCTGGCAGGAACATTGTCCCCTTAAAAGGTTGCTCTTAACAATTTATGACTAAATAATACTATACAGTTTTTTCCTTCTTACATTTGAAAGAAACATTGGTTTTTAAAATTCAGGGAAAGTTTGCTGAGCTTCATGAAAGCAAAACAGATTTTACTTTTCCTAGTTGTATGTTTTCAGAGAAATGGAATGGTTTATAGGGAGTCAAATATAATTTAATATTGTATTATGTCAGACATATTACTTTATTCCCATTTTTATTCATTGTAGTTACAAAGGCAGACAATTAGAGAGATTCTATCTCTAAGAAGATGATGGTTAATGTGAATGTTAATGGCAACATGTGATTTTTTTTCCATTGGTTCTTCACCAATGAAATATTGTGCTGTAAGTCTGGATGTAGGACCTGAAGGCAAAGATGTGATTCCAGTACTGTGTAACATATCAAACAGTCTCTATAGAAGATGCATCTCCCGGTCTGTTACGAACAGTCTATCTTTATAAGAATGGATATAAAGTGGAGAGGTTAGAAGAGTTTTGAAGTGGTTTGAACAAAGATAAGGACAAAGGTTTCAGTCACTGAAAGGGGTAGAAGGAGAGAGGACATAGAGACTCTTCTGATCTTAACACTGGAGACAACTGAATCTGTAGTAGTAGTAACTCTGCATTCCAGTAGAAGTTGGAATGCATATAACCCTAAGTGAGGGTTGTTATTAGCATTTCAGAGTTTCAAGCCAGTCTTGGGTCTGTGACATTCCTTACGTTTCAGAAAACTTTCTTTTCTTATACCAAGCACCATCTACTGATGGCTAGGGTAATGTCCAGCAGTGGTGTCAGCAATACTGTCATGTAATTTGGAGTTCAAGGCAGAAAGAAGCATCTCAAAATGCATAGAAAGCAAAAAAAAGGAAGGGAATAGTCTCTTCCTGCTTGGTGGATAAGATAAAAAGTAGCAGGCAAAAAGTGACGGAAAAGAGATCCTAATAAAGATAAAATGCACTGCAGTCTATCGTTTAGGAAGGCTATGAATCCAGTGTCAAAGTAATGCTACTGTTTAGTTGCTTATAACACCTCCTTATATTATGTCCTCATTTGCACTCACATGTGCTATTGACAAACTGCTTCATTTAAATGAAAACACCTCACAGTTTTTATATTTTCTTTGCTCTGACACATGACAGTGCAGGTAGAGTCAACGTGAAGTAACAGAACGCAGGCATTCCTATGACTACTTAGTCGTGTAAAAAAGCGAGATGAGAAATCACGGAACTACTACGTATGGTGTTTTCTGCTTTTCAAAACCAGCTGAGCTCAGAAAATGAGAAACAATCCAGCTACTTATAGGTATATGAATTTCAAGGTAAATAGACATTTCCAGACACATGGGACAGGCTGAAGGCTGCTGAAATTCCAGCATGCTGGGAAGATGGGTGGCAGGCACTTTTCTCATCTCAGACAGTACCATAAAGGAACTGGTCTTCCAGTGGGGCTCTTACTGTCATTTTCTGTGCTGTTCCTTTAAAGGGAGGGAGAGAGAACAAATGCAAAGGATTTAGGAGGAGGTGATATTTCTTTAATGGCATCCTGTGGGTGCATTATCTTGCAGAGACCTTTTTCTTTGTATCTCACTCTGTTTAGCACATTTCTTTGTGCAATTTTAAAATGCATGGACAGTTTTCCCTAAAAAAAATACATGTGCCTTCCAGCAGGTTTAAATTTCTCCCAACGTGTTTGATATCCTTTATGCATCTGCAAACCCTTCAAAATCTTGTTGAGGTCTTGACTGCAGTGCTTCCTGTCGAAATTTTCTTCAGTTTTAACCACACGTAATGCGAGAAGGTGTTTCCTTCTACCTGTTTTTAATCTGCTATCTCTTAATTTCACTGAGGAGTCCCCCTTGGGCTTTTGAAATTCGAAAACCAGAAAGAAGCTCTTTACCTTCTCCCTTTATTTTTTCTTTCCCTTATCCTTTCCTTCACGTTGTTCTGTTTTCAAAGCTATCCAGGCCCACTCCTTTGAATCTTCCCTAGAGGAGAAAGTAAGTGCCTTTGAAGAGAAATCTTCTCTAAAACTCTAGGAGGGAAGTGAAGTCTTTTTGAAAATGAAAATCTGAGAGAATATTGAATATTCCAGAATTGTTCCAACAATTTCTCAAAAATTACTGGAATATTTTTCTTATAATTCTCTAATCTTTTCTTATTGAATCCAAACTTCTTGCTTTTCTTGATCATACTACTTATTAAACAGAGATATTCACTCAACAGTGCCACCAGAGTTGCTTAGACGAAGTCTGTTAGTTTGATCCTCAAGATTTTTGGAAGCTTAATTCCATGCCCCCTCTGTATTCTATGTTACTTCAGAATTAATATTACTGCGCTTCCCGAGTCTCTGCACTGACTATTCAAAATACAACATTCCTAGCCCTCCTCCCTAGTTCCTGTTGCTGTATCTTCAACAGGGGGAAAAAAAGAGGGGCTGGGGAATGGGATATTGAGATGGTGTCCTTTTACTGCAAGGTTTTACGTGCTTGCTGACGAATACAAAATCCGTCAGGCAAAATGGCTTGAAGGGATTTTAGGCAGCTGAGGTAGAAGAGTCTACCAGACCTCCTTGTCAGGAACTGTGGTTGAGACAGGACACAGAAAGAATGCACAGGGAGGAATACTCACTGTAGCGATGTCTAGTAACAGGTCTGAGAAGGAAAAACTAACAACAAAGAGAATTTCTGGGAGAGGAAGAGGAATATTTTGTGTATCTTTTGCCCATGGCTGTTGACGCCAAATCAAGATGTTCCATAAGATGATAATATTTTCTGTCCAAGCATAAAAAAACCCAGTTGATTTTACTGAATTTTTGTAGGGATTAGAAACAGCCAGGGAACAAAAGAATGGATCATCGGAAAGAAAGAAATGATGGCTACAGAGTATTTTTTTAAGACATCTATCATGAAAGGTAAAAATGAGGAAGGTATTAACAATGTATTTATATTAAATATTAAAAGGTTAATAATTAAAATGAAGGTTAATAATTAAAATATTAAAAGGTTAAAAATGAGGAAGGTATTAACAATGTATTTATGTGAAATATTAAAAGGTTAATAATTAAAGCATCCTATTTATGTTCTAAATCTGTGGGGGAAAAACCCTTCACATCAGTAAGTTTCCAAAAAAATGTGTAAATAAAATTTAATGTTACAATGTAGATGAGGAGAAAAAGTTTGATTGCAGAGAAATAGCTTGGAAATCTCTACACGACTATATTTAATGCTACTTAGTATTAAGGACCAATGATAAATCAAAGTATACAGTCAAAGTTCACTACAAATATAGATACAGAATTATTATTGCCCAGAAATACAAGTCCTTAAATCAAATAATGGTTTTGATATTTATTCATTCATTAATTTACCTTAATTAACCAATTCAACTTATTAATTCAAACTAACCAATGAAGTAGTAGAAAACATTTGGGAATCTTTGTAAACAATAAAAGAATAGACATAGCTTTCAGCATACTCAAACAGAAAACATTTCACACCCTGACTAGAGTGCAATTACAGGCATCCCTAAGGCAGTCACCAGATAGCAGCAGGGCTCTGCTGCAGTCCCAAGTGGTTTCCCCACTGGTCATGTGGCCTGAGTTAGAAAAAACAGCCAGCTCTAGCTGAATGCACACATTATACATACTCACATATTTTTCCTTCCTTTCTGTATTTTTTTTTAGCATTTTGATAATTTTTCTTCTGGCATAATCTTCTGTTCCTTCAGTATTCTTTTTTCTCCAAGGAAATTTATATTCAATGTTGGCGTCTGCCCCTAGAATCCTTCTTTTCACTGTGTCCTATAATTTATTTAATTATTTACTGATACATTCCTTGTCCTTTTTGTTGAGGATTACAACATACTACTGTACAGCCTTTACTCAGGTGGGTATGTAAACACATGCTTATGTTAAGCTCCTGCTGCAAGATCTTTCCAGGCTTTCAGAAGCCCTTTATTTGCTGGTTGCTAACATGACAGGTGCCTCATGCTCTCTCTCCTGTTTTCTGTTGCCTGACACATGCCTGAAATTTTTTCTTGGCACTGATGTCTGTGACGACAACTCATGCTCTCGTGTTCCTGCCTTGCCAGCTTTTAAACACACTCATACTGTGCCATTATCTTCAGATACCTGGAGACCAGGTACATAGGTGTTGATTTCTAAGTATTACAGGATCACAGTTCTGGGGTCTGCCACACCTGCCAGGATAGGTGCTTTATTGTGCTAGGCTAATGAAAATAATGTTTATTATGATTTAAAGTTTAAATTAAAAAAAATAAAGCACAGAGATTTACAAGTGTGTTTTGTGTTAATCAAAGACAAGACAGACAAAAAAAAAATCAGAATACATTATCATGATTATACGCAAGTGTAGGGATTCTCTGTAGCTGTATCACTAGTTATAAAGATGATCTCAAGATTATCTTCCCACAGCACACAACTTTTGTGTGAAACCTGGGTTGTTCTTAGGCTTACCTCTATCTCCTCCATTTCAAGGTTATTGATGCATATTTCTATTGTACATCCTAATGAGTATGCGTCTGGATTTGGATTATTTCCTATCTAGCACTATCCAAGAATGTGAGATACAAGTGTATTTTTTTCCCATTTAATCTTCCTTTTTAATAAAACCTTTTTTACAACTACAGTAATTTGTTGCAATGCTGAATGTTGTTCTGCTCAGCCCAATAATTACTTAATTGCGTACCAGTCCTAAATGACTTTATGATTGAGTGGTGAACTACTGATTTTCTACTACTGAGGCTTCCTCACATGTTTTTTTCAAGGCTGAAAAAAAAAAGAAAGGAAAAAGGAAAAAGAAAATGAAAAAAATCCCTGTCTTTGTTTCTACATCTTTTCCTTTATTTTGGAGATTCCTTTGGGCAACATTTTTTATATTTTTCCAAGAGCAGATTTCTGATTGTTTTTAATATATATTTCTTAAAAATAAATTATGCCCTTTTGGAGCAACAATTTTTGAAGCAATGCCTCTTTATGAGTAGTCATTTATAGGGCATATATATTTGGGCAAAGCTTCATAGCTGACAGAAGAAGTTGGGTAGTAAAGGTGGAATAGGGAATAAATAGGGAAGCCAGTGTTATTAGTCTTTCAAAATAAGAAACTTTATGATAGATCAATAAGTACTCTCTGTTAGCACCTTCTTTCTCACCTGTTCTTATTTATCCTGCTCTTTAAAGGGGCTGTTATAAAAGAGATTTTTAGTTACTGTTTTATTTATAAAATCATCCTTAACTCTGATGTTTCATCAGTTTTGAAGCTTAAAATTATCTTGGTGTTCTGCAGGTTCTATGGTAGACCTATTGATATATTTGTGCTGTTTACTAGGACAGGCATATTCACATGCCTTTGATTTGTCTTCCTTGTTCCTAGAACGAGTGTAGCCTCCAAAACCTCATTCTTAAAAAGAGCATGTGATGGAGCCTACTTGCTGCACATTGCTTTTAAGTATTTATTTCTAGTGTACATATGTTTGGTAAATAAAATGCAAAATATTGTGTTAAGAGAGGTGATCGCTATTCTGAAGCCTTGAATGTTATTACATTGTGTTATTGCAATGTTATTACATTGTGTTATTGCAACATTATTACATTACAAAGAGTATGAGCTTGCCATCAGATTCTGCTTTGACATTGTTTGGCAGTTTCTACTGCTTAGTAATTTTCTGTGTTAGTACTTGTTTTACAGAAAAGGATCGGTCTTTTGAAAAAATTCTGTTTCTACAGACTATTGGTAGTTCCTTTAAGAATAAAAGCCTCTGATAAATGATGACGATGCCTTGAAATTACTACGATAATGCATCAAAATTTGCTGTATCCAAAGCACCATAAGTCATCTTTTTCATAAGAAAAATATCTGTAAAAAGAAACCAGAAGGAAAACAGGAGAGATGTAGAACCAGAAGCACCATTCACTTCTTTGAAAGGCAGCAGGAAGGTTAAATTTTCAGCCAAATAGGAAATAGTATAAATGGTTAATTCAAAATGGGCAATCATAGAGAGAAATACAAAACTGATAGCGCTAAATGATGGACTGTAGCTGAGTTGTGAGTAGAGGAATTGTATCCTCTGCTGTAATTTGTACATTATTCTCTGCTTTGCTGCAAAATGTCTCCACAATCCCAGTCCAATCCCAATCTTCAGTCTGTTTTTCCCAGAAGAATAAAAGAAAATAACCCAAACTTAAATGCCTGATGAAGCTGTGAATGCAGCTTCATTGTAAGCAAACCCAGAGCTCCACCTGTCTCTGTTCCGAATTGAATAGGCAGAGCCATAGCAAATATTTTGAGTCTTAACACATGTTCTGGATCCCTTATTCCCCAATTTTAGTCTTTTTCTACATGCTAGTTGAGGCTGCTTCTGGTCACTTTGCCATCACAATTTTACAGCTTGTCTTCTTGTGTAGCAGCAGAAGCAGACAGCAGAGCTCTAAGCTGCAGAGCTGAAGAGAAGTGTATTGTTTTGAGGACCCAGAAATACTGACAGGACTTTCGTGACAGCTTGCTATCCTAGGACTGGTAGAAACCAACTGTTTTTTGTAAGTATCCATTGAATATATAACTGTATTCCTTGTGTTCTTTAAATGAACAGAAAGTGTCTTCCTTTTTAAGGAGGTCATACTGTGTACTTTATTCCTTGTTTAACATTGCATTGAGTTATTTCATTTATGTTCCTTAGCAATGCTGCAAGCTTGAAATAGGCCTGACATGCTTTGTACTTGCAGTTGAAGAAGCTTAAGTTAAGCCTTTTTTTAATATATATAATAGATAAATTACTCCAATTATTTTTCTTGAAGACTGTAGTTACACAACATGTGGACTACTGGTCTGGGTCGTATGAGTTCATTGTTGTGTAAGATACTGTAAATAAATCATGTTTTTTGAGAAAAGTTTAGTCCACTTTTGCATGATGAACAGGCTTATCAAGAAATGAAATTAGCAACCATTTTGAAATATTAATGGCTGGTTAATCATTCACAAGTCAGAGAATTTAGATGCAGAACAGTTTTCCTAATTTTTGCTTTGGTGGGTAATAGGAATAGGTTTATACTGATGTCTTATTGAAAGAGGGAAACAGAAAACACTAGAATTCAGCAGAAGCTATAGGTAGATAAAGTATTTTGCTCCAATATATGGTGCAATGTATGTAACATAAAATGTGGTAGCAATTCACCCTCCCTCAGCATAGGTTCCCTCCCTTTTGGTTTCTCTGATCAATGAAGAGTGAAAAATTACATTCCTGCCTGAAAAAATGTTAGCCTAGTGGTAGAGGTGGAAGAGACATCTCTTAAGGCTAAACAAATCAAGATCACTCCCACATAAAAGAGAGAGTTTTTTAAAGAGCTAGCAGGAATTAAAACATAGAAATCTCAAAACTCCCCAAAATTCCCTAGACTATCTTTCAGAGAACTGTGCACAATATTAGACTGCTGTAAAGGCAGGTTTCTTCTGGAATGGCAGCATCCAACCTTAGCACTCAGAGGTTCAAAATCTGTGCCTTTGACCAGAGACAAACTCTGCCAGTGTGGGGGTGGAGAGGTGCTGCCACTTTAAACCTGGCCTAGATTTAGGTCATTTGGATTCCAAATGGAGTTGGAGCCAACTATGGTAACACAGAACAATAAGCTAGAAGAGAGCAAACCTACCTAGGAAAGTATTTTATGGAAGCTGCCCCTGAGGAGTTGCACAGCATATGGCAAAGACTTACATCTGTACTTTAAAACAAGAACTTGAACTAAGGTCTCCAAGCACAAAGGTAAAGAATGCATCAGACTATCCTTATTTAACAGCCTGTCTCCTCCAGTCACACATAAATCCTGTCTAAATGAGAGCCTGCCTCTCCTTAATGATAATGTAGAAGCTGTGATTATCTAAGGTGTGGAAGCCAGCAGTATCACAAAGAGAACAGATGGCAGGCAGTTCTGAGTGGCTGGCTGCCCTCTGGTGAAGCTATGTGCAGCAGCAGGTAGCAGTTATCTTTCCTGGCTCGCTGTTTTGCTTCCTGGTTGGAGCCCATTGCCCTTCAAATAAAACTGTCAGGATGGAATGTGTGAACACTTGGTGGCTCTGTCACCCAATGCTACAGGGACAGGCAGGTTCTTTTAGGGATCCTCGGTAGAATGAGGACTGTTGCAGTTACAGAGTTGCAGTTACAACTAGATCTTTATTATTACATGATATATTTAACTATCAGCATAGCTTATTATTATTATTAGCATATCTTATTGTTATCTACATTTTCTAGCTCAGTGTATCTTGTTGTTGCACAAAGTTTTTATAAATTACCATACTTTCAGTCAATGAAAATTTCTAGTAATCAGCGTAGCTGTCTGACTATCCAGAGTTTTTAGTTACCTAGACTGTTAGCCACCTGGACCCTCTGCAGATTGGGTCAAATTCTTAATAATCAGTTCATGATACAATAATCATAATCTGAACATGGAATTTACCAAAAGAACACGAGCCACTCAGCCTTCGGAGGAAGAAGACAAAGTTGGATTGCATCCCAGACCACTGGGATATCACTGGGTTTGCTGTCCATCAGCGAGACTTGCAGATCCTTGATTTGATAGGCAATATCTCATGTTTTGTTACACTTCCCTATTTCATAATGGGTGTCACCATATCCTGGCAGCAATGCTCGGTGGACAAATTATCTTGTCACAATGCTGACAGGGAGTCTGGCTGTTCTATAACAAGGGTCATTGCATCTTGGTCACAACTACATTGCTGAAAAGAGGAAGAGAGAAGGAGGTGATACGTGATCAGCACATTTGCATATGATGGCGGTTTGTCTTAGGAAGTGACATTGGTTATGCTAGCCATATTATCAGGAGTCAGGAGAAGGGCACACCAATCACATGGCTTGAATGGGAAGTCTCTTGTCTTGATATAAATACATCTTCCTAAGCAAAAACCATACATTGCACCCAAGCAGGTTGAGGCATGTATATATACTGCTGCCATCTCTGAGACAGAAAAGAATCCACAGCAGAAGGTAGCAAGCATTACCTTACTTGTCACTTCAGCTGTGAATGTGTGCCAGTGAGACCTCGGGATATGAAAGATTTAGTTCCCGCTCAGTTTTCCAGAGCCCTGGGTTCAGTAATTGTTCAGTAATTTTTCTTTCTTGGAGAAAAAAACAGGTACTTGGTAACTTTTTTGTTATATTAACCATAAATGCTCCAGAAAATTGGTATTGGTCTGTTTTAGAAAGGTGCTCATGTTAGCACGGGACTGAAGGGGAGTCAAAGACACCTTTGCAACAAAGCTGTCAAAGAGGAAGGGTGAGAAACACCAGTGTGATCCCTTGCCATAGTACTTGCTGTACTCTCAGATGATTGAGCACCAACATGCTCTTTAAGAGGAGGATCCAATATTATTCTCATCCCATAAAGAATGACTCAAGGCTTGCATTGACAGAAAATGCTCTTCCAAGTTTATTGCAAGCAATGCCTGGTAGTGCATGGTCCTCATAACAATGCACATTACGGTCAGTGACAAAAAGTCTTCTGGACCACTCATTATGTGATCTTCGATATCTTCGTAAATGGTAATCAGAACAAATCACTTGCATAAGAACAAGCACTGCATTATGTTCCTTCTGTATCTTAAGCCATCTTGTTCCTCACACCAGACCTGAGTTACCCACACAGTGGCCTATTCAATTCATAAACTGCTATAAATTACTTCTCTGACATGATGTCTTAATAGCACATTTAAGCCCTAATAGCAATTCATCCACGAGCAACAGCTTCTGTGAGGCTCACAGTGGTCAATGCTTGAGAAAATTCTTTCTGTGAGTAATATATGGCTGGACAAGTGCCCCAGCAGTGCCAATACCGCTAGGTAAGCACATCTTCTCAGCTCACAGCAGAAGCTATTCCTGTCTCTGTATTGGAAGAGCCTGCCTACTGTGATTGCAACCTGCTGTCACTGTCTCTGTGACTCTTCACAGCCTGTCAGTTTTTCTGTTGACACTTTTTCTTTTCATCACAACCTCTCTCTTTTCTATAGGCTTTCTTCCATAAGAGTAAAGTGCTTAGGCTTCTTCCAAGCAGCAAGTGGTGCGTTAACCCCTCCTAAGCAGAGCGTTTGAGTCTGTGTCCATGTTCACTTCGTTAGCAGTTCCTTTTCATCCTTCTTTGGTTTACCTTCATGTGGTCACACAGACAGCAATATGAAACTGAACAAGGAAAAGATGTCACTTGTAAAATATTCATGAAAGATAAGACAGATACTTTCCCAGCTTGTCAGCTCTGTCTGAGATTCATCTCCTGGCTAATCTGTTGCAAAGTCTACTTATGTACTGCAAGAGACTTAATTTTTATCCTCATATGATGCATGTAATCCATTTCTTTGTGTCTGAAGCCTTTATCTAATTCTTACTGTCTTCCAAAGGAAGAGGATATATATCCTCTGTTTTATCCAGAAAATTGTTAGTTACACTTTTCTGCTAAAATATTCTCTTCTGCTTTGTCTCATCTTTATGGCTCATGCAGATTTGGACCTTATTTATGGAACATTAAAGAACTTTCCGTTCCAGTACATCTGAGTGATTTTTAGAGGTTTTTTTTCTTTGCTTCTTCTGTAGAAAATTTTCATTTCTGTTACTGGTGTTATTACATTCATAGAATAATACATTGGGGGAAAAAAACAGTCAAAGACAAAGTTCTACTACTGGTTCTTTCTGAAGGAGCAAGAGCAAGTGAAGCAGGAAAAAAGGCATGCAGCCTCTAAATAGCATCCTCAAAGTACAGATAAGGAGTAAACCAAATACTAAGCAACGAACCAGTGGTTTTTCTTATCCTTAGGCAACAGTGACTGTCCCTTTGATACCAAATATTGAAAACAGTCACAAACATTTTGTTATTATGATTCCTATTTAATTGCTTCACAATATTGATGATATCTGAGTCAATTTAAAGCCCTACACGTTATATCTCAGAACAGCCTTGTTCAAATAATGTTAGGTTCAGTGATCTACAGCACAAACATATCTTTACCAAATTTAGTAACTGGAGGCACACTGGGAGGCTAACCTGAGATGAGTGTCATGCGGTTCAGTTGAGGGAAAATAAAATTTGGGGTAAAGCCATCTAATCACAAATAGAAAGTTTGGGGAAAACTGTCTTTTAGTATCTTTTCTGCATTATATGACGGTGAAAGAGCTAAAAATCGTTGGAAAGTGGGTTCAAACTGTTTAACTGCCTCTTGCTTTGATCCATGTCTGTGCACACAGGCTGTCAATAGGACTGTAAAGTGACTGATAACATATTGTCTGCATCATTCTCCAGTGCTGTGCCTGGGGCCTCCTGTTCAAACACCTTATCACCCCCACCTTGTTTGCAAACCAAAGAGTTCAGCAATGGCAGTAAATTGGTACCGTTACTGCATGAGCACAGCATTGTTCTACATCTTCATCAGGGTGACACACCTCCATGTGCAAAATCACACTGAAGTCTGTCTAACACTGACTGTGAATAATATGATCTGTTGGTTGCTTACTAGCATGCCTTGGCTTTTAAACCTTTCAGGATCATCTGCTATTTCTCACACTCTGGTATCTTGAATTTTGCAACAGTTTTGTGGTGAAAGGAAGATCTCTATTCATTATGTTTCAGCAGTAAGAGAAGTTCTTCTCCATCAAAGAGTCAGTACACTGAAGGGTCTGGAATGGCAGGTCTGGCTTAGCCAGCACCTATTAGAGAGAACTTAATGATCCTGCTTTGTCCACCATGGAAAGATTCTGTTAAATGAACATTTGTGTACTGACAACAGTTGATGAGGAGAATTACGAAAAGTAGAATGAGCCAGAAAAATTATTAGAATTGCAGAGAGACCTGCGATATGCTTTTTAGATGGACATTTAATTCCCCTTTTTTTTTCACTTTGTCCATTATACCTCTCACTCACAGTTTGTTTTCTTCTTTTCCCGGGAAATTGAAAAATACGTATTATTTTAATAGAAAAAAGACTATTATTGCCTGGTCACTTTTAAGGTAAGCTATAGGTACAGCAGAAAAGTAAAACCACATCAAATATTACTTTCAGGTGATATTTCAGCACTCTGTTTGATTAAACCAATATTTTATTACTTCAATCTTCATTTCAGTTTCCATTTTTAATTTCCTTTCAAAGTTATTCACCTTTTCCAAACCATTTGAATGAAACATTGAAGTTAGCTTTCCATTATCTTTATGTTTCCTAGAGAAATCTTCATTTTCTACACCTCTTATACCCTTCCAGCCTTTTCAGTCAAATTCAGGGAGAAAGAAAAAACAGGAAAAGTTTCTATACCACGATTTTTCTTATGAGTTCCCAATTTCTCCAGGCTGTAACCCTGGGCACTCAGGAATTGATATGAGGTGGAAAACAACTGAGAACCAGCTGCAATAAACACTGGGATTTCTTGAGGCTTTTAAAAATGTAGACTGATCATCTCAGCAAACACGACACAAGAACTGAAAATGCAAGTCAGATCACAGAGTAACATCTAGTACAACAAGTGCAATGAAACCCTCAAGCCTATCTGTGGATTTTAGGTCCTGTTTTTGCACTGAATTGGTCCTTTCAGAATTGTAGCAGACATATAATTGACCTCGTGTAAATAATACAGCAAACACGGTCATGACAGTTTTAAAATATATGACAGCCAGAACATTTTCCTCCTTTGCAAAAAGGTTGGCTGTGAAACTGCAGTGCCCTAGGGATCAGTCTAGGAGCAGTGGTAGTCTCAGATCTCCTGCCATGCTACCCAGATACGAAGTTCAGAACTATGCAACATTGACAGTATTTTTTTTAAAAAAAACTTGAACTAAATAAAAATGGCAGGCAGTTACCTGGATTCATCTAGGAAAGAGAACTCCCCATAAAATTCTTCTTTTAGAATATGGAAACAAATCTTGAAGACTTGCTATTGCTTTTAATTATGCGTATGATGAAAGAGAGAAACCGTAAAAAGTTAAACACATCGTATCTGAGGATGTTAATCCCGCATGTATGTTTATTCAGAGCTTGCAGTTCCTTGAGTGGTATTTCAACTGTATCTATATTTCTTTCTTGTAAATAATGTTTCACAGAAGTGGTTCAAAGCACTTGCTTTTACAGCAATAGCCGCAGCAGAAACGTCCCGGAGCGTGTAACATAGACTGGGAGCATGTGATCAGACTCTCTCTCTTGTCAGACTTGTTAATACAGTTCACAGAGGGGAAAGACACACCACTTCACAGTTAAAGAAGTCATTGGCCATTTCCCAGTTAGATCCGTATGCCTTTCGGGTAGGATGTTTGTTTTTCTAAGTATGTTTTGGAGGAGGAGTGGGAGGCGGGGGAGATGCTGCTGCTGCATGTTCAATGCAAAGGAGTTGGCTGTGATAGGCTGAGGGGATGTGGATACTCTGCCTCTATATGCTGGCAGCTACATCCTTTGCGCTTAGTAGCTGTCACAGAGGAGCAAAGAAAGACGGTGAGAAAGACAGAGGAGAAGGAAAAACCTTACCAACTCACTGTAAGTAACAGTCTTTGTCTTTAAATGTTGTGATTATTGAATTCAAGTAGGTATATTTAGATTAATGCAACACTTGGTTACTTAGAGTGGGAGCTTGACTAATAAACAGCCAGCCTGTGTTATTTCAAGGATAATCTGGGACGCTCAAAAAGCATTTGTTTTTATCCTAAGTTTGCACAATGTAATGTAGTGTGCACCTCTCAGATGATGTATGTCAGTTGTAACTGTTTATGCGCATTTATGCAGAATCCCAAGTTTGTATCTTGTCTTTCCAAGTGCAGCAGTTCTGAACAACCAAGCATACCTCGAGAAATTCTCTGCCAGATATTTGGAATAATAAAATTTTCAACGTAATTCAATTAATGACTTTTTAGAGTGAGGTTTCTTCACAAATAACCCTTTCTCATCACTACAACAAGATCTCAGAAGGGAAAATTACTAAGTTGCAGACCCAGTGACAGCAATGAATAAACCCAGCAACTCCTAACTGGAAAATGCAATTTTTGAATGAAATGTAGGGCCTGTAACATGTATACCTAGCACTTGGCTTGTACAAATGTAGAAGTATAAAGCAGATCCAGTTCCTTTTTCCTCACAGTGAAATAAATTCATGTTGCCATCCTTATTCAGACAATAAAATTATTGCGTATAGTAGAAGTTTAGCTTAACAGTAGTGACCCCTGCAAGAAGATTCAGCTTGCTGGTTTCAACAGCAGAAAGTCCTCGTGGTTTCAGCAGTGTCACTACAGCACCACAAGCCTTTAAAATACATATATTTTGCAATAACCATCTAGCAGAATAGAAAGTGCACTTGTGTCATTTTTTGGAAAGACATGTAGTTATTACTTTTTTGGAGCCAATGCAGCTATCAGTTTAAAGGTGCTGTTAATGCATCTATGCATTCTTCCTAGCTGTTAAAAGATTTTATGTTAGCTGCTTTTTATTTTACTTTCATCAACTGGAGAACAGGCACTCCTGTTGAGGAGTGATAATGAAAATACACCGAATATACCTCTTTCCTCATTTGTTCTTTTTCCTGATACTATTTAGATATAGTTTACAGTTACATTTATTTAGTATAGAAAACAGATTCTAAAATTATAGACAATTCTTTTAAATAGAAATAATGAATAAACTGAATGTTATCTATATAATATTGCACCTTTAAATATATTTAATACTTGTGCTTAAACTGTTCATTTGTATGTTTCAATTTCAAATAAATTTGAAAATGGTTTGCAAATAAACGTTATACTGAATGTATATTCTAAAGACTAACAGCAGTTTTCCATAACTTCACTAAAATAAGACGTTGCCACTTTTTAATTTCAGGGCACTGAGGTAGAAGGAATAGTTTAAACTGAGTAGCAAATGATATGTCAACTTTAGATTACGTAGTGTGCTTGTCGTGTGACAAATTCCAGCAAAATTAAAGAGCAAAGGATTTATATACAAATAAGAATAATTTTAAAAGATACATTGTTATAATTTAAGGTTTAACATGATTGTTCTTGTTTTTACCTGAATTTAAGAGAGAAGCTCAACCTATGGTAAAATAAGACTTGATCTGCAGAGGTATGCAATGGTGACTCTCACTGGGAAAAAAAGTACTCAGATATAACACGTTTGGTAAAATTTTATTTAATTAATCAGAGTGAGGCTGACAATGAATTTGACTACAGACTGTGCGTACAAAGTTGTAGAAGTTCACAGTTAGGCAGCTGCTCCCCAGCTTCCTGGGAAGCTGGGCTCTCCTCACTTGGGATTCATCCGGGATTCATCCTGGGAGGTGTGGGATCCCTGCGAGCATGCAGTCTTAACACTCTTTCTGGGTCTTCAAGAAAACAGACTGCTATTAAATACTCTAGAGAGAATCTTAGTTTCTCTGAAATTTCCATTTAGTTTCAGATACTCAACCTGCATTATTTCGCAGTTTAAGTTCCTTCAATTTAAGTGTATATTTCAAGTACGCACAGATAGTGACATTCAGGCCTTCAGAAAATATGGATGCTCTCAAACAGTGTTTTCATTTCAGACCTTAAGTTCTCAGTTGTCTGAGGTATTTTTCTTCTTAGAAATTCACATTCAATATCTTTAAAATATACTGGCATAGAGGAAAGGTCTCTATGCATTGTATTGTTACATTGTACGTACTTTGTATATGCATTTGAGAGGTAGAAAAGAGAAATATTCTGTACTGGTAGAGAGGCGAAGTAATTTGCATTTAGTAACTAATAGTACTAACTGCTAAGCATTACAATTGTCAGATATTCAGTCTACTGAATGTGGCTTCCATAGCAGGTAGTTCTTTCAAGCAGGTGAAATGAGATCTATAACGAACAGTTGAGGAAGAGAACAAAAGTAGGCAGGAGAATGCAAGTGAATCTTGTCACTCATAGAAGAATAGATAAAAAAATAGGAGGAAAAAAGGAAAATTTAAATGACCACTGTGTTCTTGCAAGGAATATGCCTTCACAGCTCTGATGAGATAGTAGGTAAGGAAGTTTCAGGCAAGGGCTTTTAGGAAAAAAAGATGCATGGATACATAAAAATAGTTAGATGTTTAGATAGGTTTTAATTTCTCAGTATTGTCCTTTGAGAAAAGAAGAATTAAATATTTTATTTCAGATTGAAGCCAATTGATGTATTTCAGTGGATCAAACCGAGTTCTTTAGCTGTTAACCAGATAGTACTAGTTTATATCTATTTATAACACTGCAGAAACTATGACAGATAGGGGATGGATGGTTCATCCTTCAATCCTTTATGTGTAAACTTCGTGGTTCAATTACTTCTTTCACGCAAAACACCGGGTTTCCCCCGTAATTTAATCCGTTATCTTGATTCTTTTGAGAATGTTATTGCAACAATGATTTGTGATTGAAGTAGGGCAGCCAAAACAATGACAAAATGAGCCAATGGACCTCCAGTCCTTGGGAAGAACTTTAGTTAGAGAATAACAAATAAAATCTCAGTGCTTATCCAAAGTATGTATTTTGTCAAACTTGAGTTGACATATTTCAGTTCCATGGTCATAAGCTGAAACTACAGAATATGTATCTGATGTTTAGAGCTAAATTTTATGTGCTTATCTGATATCTAAAAAGAACATTTTCCAAACCGCTAATAATAAAAATGACAATAAATTATATCAGCATAATATATAGGAAGAAGATGATACAAATATTACTTGGAATAGAAAGAGATTCCAGATCAAAAAAAGTCTAGATGATAGAAAAATGATGGCAAGCTATATAACGTGGTACCTACGTTGTGGTACTATGCTAAAGTAAATTTATTTTTTTCTGTGTGTTTGTGAGCTGTTTTGAGCTTATACATGATGCTATTTAACTTACACCAACTTACATATTTGATTTGTATTTTGGGAGAAGACCAAGCAAGCCACAGAAGCTTCTATGTTAAATGATGCCCTATATCTGATTGATACAAAGTAAAGCTAGAGAGCATTATAATGATACTCCTACCTGTTCTGACATTGTACTGACAGTTCATTGGACCCACAGATACTGCATGAGATGTTCAGCTGAACTGATCTATGTGTAAAAGCCCATAGGACCTAACTGTAACTCAGTGGTGAGAAGCAGTAGTGCTCAAGTTCCAAGGTAGTCCAGTCCCGGATAACTCCCACTAATTTTGCAGTCATGGGTTTAATTCTTATTTTCAGAGCTTTCATCTTGGAAGCCAGAATAAAAATAACACATTTCCACATGCAAGTTCTTAGAACATGCTATAGAAATGAAATGGTGCATGAAGTAGCATAAAAGAAATAATGATAACAAAAGTTAAGGGTTAAATTAGAGATACTTTGAAAAAGAAGTGAAACACTTCAATATTTAGATTTCTTCTGGCAAAAATATCTAAACTAAAGAATTGAGCTTTGGGGTGTAATTAGTTTACTGCCACAGAGACACATATTGATTGCAGCAGTTCATACTGACCTATTTAAAATTTTATAAAAATTTTGAATTGTGATCAAAGATGTGTTTAGTGAAAATGTACGTAAGATTTGGGGGTTATTGAGGAAATGGAATCATCTTGGTTGTAAAGGAACTGAAAAAAACCCTGCTTGCTTAAACAGTCTTTCAAAGGCTAGATGACATACAAAGCTGTCCACCAGAATCCTCTGAGAACTGTAATGACTCCCGGTAATGTGTTTCCGGCAACTTAGCAGCAAGATCTGAGAAAGGTCCTAATTCCCTTTTCAGAAAGGCACAGAGAGAGCCAAATAAACACTTACATGATGGTTAAAGAGAGTAATATAACTCTAACAAAACAGCAAGGAGAGCTATTCTCGGGGGGTGGGGGGTTAGAAGTCCTTACTGTGCAGATTCTTGCTTTCCCAAGTGGTTCATGACCTACAGCAGCACTCTGCCTTCTTAAATGGTAGCAGCAGCTGCTTCATACAAACCCGAGACCCTCTATTTGTAGCACTAGTGATGCCTCTAGGATGGCGTTTATCAGTGATGTCTTTCTCTTGTAATGTGACAGTACTGATTCAAACATAGTAAAGCCCAGAAGGGTCTTTTCTCAAAACAATGTCCTCAGTTATAAAACCTTAGCACAAATAACTGATAACTAAGAAATTTTCTCTTAATTACATAACATTCGCATTGTCCTTAATATAATTACTTCCTTACAAAGTGAAGATCTGAAATATGTGAACTAATGTTAATAACTCTTTACAACAGCAGTCAACATATTTCACTTGCCAGCTCTATTACTAGAGTCCAAGGAACAGAATCACTTAATCTGAGTGTATGGAGACTCCTCGATGCTCTTTAGGCACTGTATTCTCAGCCTTGTACTCACTGAGGACTCAAAATGCACAGCCACATACAGTAAAAAGTTGGGTGGGCCAGGATGGCAGGTGAGGCAATATGAATTTATGTTTGCACGGAACTTTGCAGGCAAAGTCCAGCTCGTGACAGCTGACCCTTGTATCACCTTGGGTGTGCTCATACAGACTCTGCCTAGTTTAAAGCACACCTAGAGCCCCAGCCAAAGGTTTTGGAAATAGGGACAGTCCCAGACAGAGCTTCCTCACATCCTCCTGCAAAATACAGTACAGCTCAACTCTAATTAAAACCTTGAGAAGAAATAAGGTTTAGTATATGGCACAGGATGTGAATTTACAGTGAAAGACTAAAGAAGGTCAATCTTGAGGCAAGACAGGAGGCAAGAATTGGATAAAATGACAGGGTAGCACTGTGGATCACTGTGATAACTGTGATTATTACAGCTTGTTATTATAGATTATAAAGAGATACACAGCATGCTGTTTTCTCATACCTCTTCTTTATAAAGCTGAAGAGAACTGATTATGTGCCACATAACACTGCTATATCCTTGTGTGAGCCAGCAGCAGTAGGGATGAAATTTGTGATTTCTGAATCTTCATCAACATGACTCCACTGCTCTTCTGTGCTAAAGGTATAGCCTGTCTGTATTAAGCTAAACTACATCATGACCTAGGCATTAAAGATTTGCTTGTATACAATGTTCAGGTAATATTGAAGTGGGACAGAATGCAACTGTCTATGGGCATTGCCCTAATATGCAGAAATGAAAGAGCATATGATCTTTTAAAAAAAGGCCATATGAGTCATCTGAAAAACAGATTTTAAACTATTATTTTTATTTTTTTTAGGGTTTTTCTGAAAATAAGTCCTAAACTCTCTATCCATGGATGCCACAGAATTCCGCAAAAGAGGGAAGGAAATGGTGGACTACGTCGCAGATTACCTGGAGAAGATAGATAAAAGACAGGTCTTCCCAGATGTCGAACCAGGATACCTAAGACCCCTCATTCCAGACTGTGCACCTCAGGATCCTGAGAGCTTTGAAGATGTCTTTAAAGACATTGAGAAAATCATTATGCCAGGGGTAAGAAAGATGCATCTGTAGAGTAATGTTCAATACTGCATTTAAGTTTTTGAAGACTTTAAGGAAAGTGTGCATTGAAGGTTGTGCAGCTAGACCTTACAAACTTAAGTACCCCCCCTCCTTACCTTTTAGAAGGCAGGAGTCTGCTTTATAGCAATAGTTAAATATGATCTAACTCTTTACACAACTAATGCTTTCTGGTTTTGCTAGAAATAATAAAATCACTTTTTTTGCTTCATGTGACACTTGCTTTTGGAAATAATCCCCTTTCCTCCATTGAATTGGTTAAGGAGAAGCTTCATAACTTTGATTTCATGTGATATTTTTCTACAGTAAATATTTTCTAAAATTAAATTTTTATTAGTCTGCTGTGCCTCAAGTGTTACTTCAAGCTGATCTTTAAATATTACCATTCTCTCAGGAGATCTCTTTTTATTAAAGAGTTGACTAGAAAGGATTCTCTCCAGTACTTGTTCTGTTGACTTGCTCTCCTGAAGAGGACTGGATGATTAGTAAATGTTAATGAGGAATCTCTTCTTTGGATCTCTGTGATAACCACTGAGTGGCTTCTCTGGATGTAGCTAGGTGATACGATTGCTATGTGACTGGACGTGGAATCACTGCTCTGCAAATGTATTTAGTCAATGTAGTATAATACCAATTCCTTTTCATTGACCAGTGTAAATATTTGATATTCAATATTTTATCTTCTTTCCCTTGGAGCCAACCCAGTTGTCCTTTCACAGGCAAAAGCTACACTGAAGTAAATGGAAATCTCTCCACTCTTCTCAAAGATTTGTGGAAGAAGTCTTAAATCCAACAGAATTAAATCAGTGCAGATTAAATAAGAGAATTATGTTCAACACATGCAAATACTGCCATTGCTGCTCACAGATACGATTGCCTTTTTTTTTCATTGGAGGAAAATACTAACAATTTTTTTTTGCTCTGTGAAGTAGAACAGAAAACACTTTGATTTGAACACTTGAGAACATTCAATAAAATAACAGCAAATTAAAAAAAAATGAATAATTTGAGAATGGAAAACAAGACATTAAATTCCAATTGTCATCAACATGTCATGTTCCCTCTTAACTAAATTGATTTTTTTTTTGATGTTTACCTGCCCTGCAAACAAATTTACTTTTACAAGTGATACATTCTGAAGAAGAAATGTTCTATTCAAAACTTTCCTCTAATGTGAAATGTCAGTGTTTGTGACACAAAGAATACAAATACATAAATCCCAGTTCTTATAGTAACTCTGGTTCTGCCTATGTTGCTTGTAATGAAGACACAGAATCACAGTGTGAGAATATAGTAGAGGTTGGTTGACATCTTTAGACTTAGTTTAGTCCACTCCTGTTGCTCAAAGCAGAGTCAGTGAGAGCAGGTTGTTTAGGACCATAACCAACTGGAGCATTGACTATCTTCAACCTTGAAATCTTCACAATCTCTCTGTTGTCCTGTTTCAAAGTTCAACCACCCCCACAGTAAAAAAAAGCTTTTTCTTATGATGAAGTGGAATTTCTGTATTTCAGTTTGTACATATTTCTTCTTGTCTTGTCACAAGATACCACTGAGAAGAATCTGGCTTCGTTTTCTTTACACCCTCTCATGAGGGCATTAACAAGATGCCCTCTGAGCGTCCAACAGGCTGAACAATCCCAGTTCTCTTAGCCTCTCATCATATGACAGATGGTCCAATTACTGATTTCCATGCCCCTTCACTGGAATCACTCCAGTATGTCCATGTCTGTCTTGTACTGGAGAATCCAGAACTGGCCACAGCATTCCAACTGTGGCTCTGCTAGTGCTGAATAGATGGGAAGGAAGGTCACCTTTTTTGACTTGTCGGCATCAGTTTTCCTAATGTGGCCCAGGATGCTGTTGGCCTTGTTTGCTGCAAGGCCACATTGTTGGATTATGTTCAGCTTGTCCACCAGGACTCTCAGGTCCGTTTCTGCAAAGCTGCTTTCCAGCCTATGGTGATGCAGTGAGTTAGCCCTCCCCAGGTACATGACCTTGCATTTTTTTGTTGAATTTCGTGAGATGCTTGTTGGCTGATTCCTGAAACTTCTTGAGGTCTCTTTGAATTGCAACATGACCACACAGTGTATCAGACACTCCTCCCAGCTTTATATCTTCTGCAGAACTGCTGAGGGTCCACTCTGTCCTACCACCCAGGTCATTACTGAAAGTGTTAAACAGTACCGGCCACAGTACTGAATCCTGGGGTACACCACTAGTCTCCAGCTGGACTTCATGCCACTGACCACAACCTTATAAGTCTGGCAGTTTAGCCAGTGTTCACTCTGCTTCACGGTGCACTTATCTAGTCCATATATGGGAGACAACACTGAAAGTCTTAAGGCTGTCAGGTTGCCTAGGCTTGATATTCCCTTCATAAATTTTTACTGTCTAGCCCCACACAGCTTCTTGTCCTCAATGTGTTTGGAAATAGCTTCAAGGTTCTCTCATCTTACCTGAGATTGAGTAGTTTCCCCGATCCTCCTTCTAACCCTTCTTGAAGATAGGAGTGACATTTCCTTCTTACTTTCAAGTCCTCAGGACCATTCTCCAGGTGCCATAATCTTTCACAGATATTTGAGAATGGTCTCAATGACATTTAGTTACTGCAGTCCTTGTGAGTGCATCCCATTAGGCTCCATGTCTGGTTTATTTAAGTATTTCCTAACCTGATCCTTCTCCAGTCGGAGTCTTCCTTGCTCAAGGGTTTCGCTATGTGTCCTTTTCCCTGGAACTATCTGCAACTAGGACACTGAACCTTATCTGTAGTTGCAGATATGCAGGTGGGGCAGAAGCCTTCCTCCTAGTGCCAGTAATTGCAAGCTTCTGCTATTCACTATCGTGGGACTTCCATTTCCCAACCCAACAGGCAGAGGCTCTGACAGCGCGTCCTTTGGTACGCTTTGGAGTTCAGGCTCTTGTATCTGAGATACCTTGTGTTATGTTTCAGGGAAGATCCATTCAATCTCCTTTTTGTAATCTCTGATACTGTACAATCTGCTGACCTCCTCACGCTGCCTAAAACACAGACCCTCCACCAGTGCATGCATCCTGCAGGCCAAAAGACCATCTCCCACTGCCCCAGCCTTGGCAAGAGGCTTCATCATCCCTGCAGTCCCAAGTCTACAGAGCTGCATACTCCCTCGGGGGCTTAGTCTGGGTTAAGATCTGAGATGAGCCAGGGGTAGATGTTCCAGTTGCTGCTGGGGATTGTGCCCTCTGGAGCGCCGCCACCACTGTAGGGCCCACGTACACTAACTTTAGCAGGGTTTCTGGATCTCTGCTCTGCATAGAGCTGCACAAACTGCTGCATCTGTTGGCTGCCTCTGTTAGCTATGCTCACAGAAACAGAAGTGTGAAAATGATGGTGCAGGGAGTATAAGGATGAACTTAACATAGGAAGTCTTGTTCACATTTGGTTTAGAGACCTTTAAAATTGTTTGTAATTGGTTTTAGGGACTTTTGAAATTGGCTGTAGGGACAATCTACCCCAATTATATCTTCCCTTAATCGTCTTCCCATCTTTTTCCTGACAAGCCTAATATTTATAAGTACATCTAATGTTTTTCAGCTATAGTGCTTTTCCAGTGTTTCAGTGGAGAATGTCTTGTCTCCATTATATAAAGGAAGAACTAGGCTTCTTCAGAGAGAATAAACAACGTGACAGAAGTCATAAAACTTTGTTTTACCCATAAGATATTAGTGGCCTATAACTGATTCTTGTTTCTTTCATGTTGACATCTTTACTGGTTTAGTTGTGTTCAGAGATTTGCTACTTGTTGGATGACTGAAAATGTGAAAGTGGTGTTCTTTCAGAGAAGTGAGGATCAATTAATTATGTAAAGCAATAATGCAGTACCCATTGCTGTCTTAAACCTATAGGAGAGCAAATATTCATGAATGTTAAAACTTTTCTATGGAGTCATCGTGTGAAATTGAAAGTAGACTTGCAAAGTGCAGTACACTAAATGATGACTAACATAAGGGTGCTAAGTTCCTAATGCTAACACAGAGACTGAAGGAACAACTGAACTTGGATTTCCACAGCAGAAATGAAAGGTAGATAATATCTGCATATAAAAATGTCCGTGGGAGTCACCCTTCTCTCTCAGACTTGCTTTGTTCTCTTGAAATATATCTCCTCCTTCTTAAGAGCCCCAAATGACCAAGTTTAGTTGGAACTGCAAATATGTCACTACTGAAGATGCTAATTTTCCTAACATTGGATCCATTAATTTATGAACTTTCAGCTGAAGCACCCATCCTTAGTGTGTATTACAGGAAGACTCTTGCTTAAGCTAAGCAAGCCACAGAAAGAAAGATATCGTTAGAAGAAAACTGGGAAATAAAATGTGTCTGAGAAGCATTAGAGTGCTAATTACTGAACCCAATACACCTGTAAACTACTGTTTATCACACTGGGCTGAAAAAACAAGCATCAATTATGTCACACTCCTTGCAAAATTATTGAGTGTGTCTGTTCTAACATGGTGAAAAAAAATGGATTTTAGAGCTGCTTCAACAGAAGGGGGAAGGGGAGGCAGGAGGAAGAACCGCAGCTGCTCTTGCCCTAGGGCTTTTGGCTTTTTTTGTTTTTTGTGAGTGGTGCAACTGGAATCTGCTGTGTTTCATCAAACAAATGGCTCCAAGCAAGGAGGTCGTTTAACTTGATTAACCCAAGATGAATGTCACAAGTCTTGCAGATCACACAGGATTAGAGCTGGGGAGATGAACACTGGCAGCCCTAGCTCATTACGGACGTCAGTGAAAGTCTGTGTACGTGGGTCCTACCAGGGACTGCTGTTTATTGCATATTTTTTAATATACTTATTTTTTTTCTGTGAAGAACCAAGTCCCATTCCATTTTTCCTGATTTGTGAAAGTGGATGCCACAAATGCTCTAAACATTTGTTACAGCGAAGAAAGAGATCTTAATCATATGTAAGACATACAGCTAAAAATGTTCACAGAGGCTTGTCTTTGGATACCTGATTTACACAGGTTAGAAACTAAGGAACAGTAAAAATAAAATCTTGAACATACCAGGTACAGGGCTAGTTTAGGCAGTTGAAAATTGTAGTGGATCGGATCTGGTTTTGTATGAAAGAGATAGGCAACTGAAGTATTATATATGTTATACCACAGCGGAGAAAGTCATATCTGATTATTTGCATATAAAAGACTTAAGACAGTTTCCCCTTAGCATGGAGCAAGTCCCTGAAAGAAGAACTGGTTGTTGGCATGAAGAAGGTTAGAATAGGAAAAAGATATTTGCAGCACGCAGAACAGTGCAGTACAGTGATCCTTGAGGTAGCTCCAGAACCAGAAACTGTATTGCAGACTGGGAGAGAGAGGAGTGTGAGAGGTGAAATTATTCAGAGGTAGGAAGGTGAACAAAACGGTAACAAAAGACTGAGCTTAGGCAAGAGAGAATGCATGTTCTTACCATCCTCCAGTATTAAAAAAAAAAAAGAAAACAAAAGAGCATAAGAAAAGGCTAGGATTCAATAATTCAGCAGTCTCCGGATTTCCAACTAAAGAAAGTTCTTATACACGTTCTGCTGAATTTTTGCTTATAGTCCATTTAATCTTCTAGAAAATCTTCTGTTTTCTAAAATTTGCCTTTTATCTTGAATGTAAAAGCTGTTTTTGCCAAACATCTCATATCACATTATTTCCATTGAACATTGCAGTGTGGCAGTATATTTCCTGTTTTCAAATTTTATTAGATTTGTGTGATTTAGGAGTTGTGGGGCACTATCAAGTATCTCACACATCCTTAAAATTGCTTGGATGTTGCATAAGATAATTCTAAATATTTCTACTGCTAGACAATTGACTACAATTTCTGCAGTTACTGTGTTTTTCTGTCATATTAGTATATGTATCGTGGAATTGTACACAGATCACAACTTTTATAGGGAGAAGATCATTTAATTTTCTGCAGAAGTTATTGGATACTGGAATGGATTGTTACATTTTGTTGTGAGAAGCTGTTTGGCCTGATTCAGCACTGAGATTTTGGCAAATAACTCTATTGTGTGGTCAAGAGAGCTCAGTGGACACTCTTACTAAGTCAGTCATATGACAGAGATGAAAGAACAAAATACCAGAGTCCCTGAATGCAGAGGCTCAAGAACAATGTCCTGCAGAGAAATTCATGCCGCGATTGCCCATGCAATACTTGTCTTCTATGCAGACAAACAGACAACTCTGACTTTTAATCTTTTGGGAGGTGGAGGCATGAACTAATTTATTTCTAATTTGAGTAAAAGTTAGTTAAAAACAGAAAAATCAAGGTAAGGTTTTCTGAAAAATGGGAGGCTGTGTTACAGCCAGGTAGTTGAGAACTGTTGACCGGTCCCAAATTCTAACATTTTCTGGTTTTTTTGACGATTTATTTCTGCTTCCTGGATTAGTTAAAAATGACTGTTTTTCCCTTAATACAGGTAACTCACTGGCACAGTCCATACTTTTTTGCCTATTTCCCTGCAGCCTCTTCCTTCCCAGCTCTTCTTGCAGATATGTTGTGTGGTGGAATAGGATGTGTGGGCTTCTCTTGGGTAAGTTTACTGGGGTATGTGCTGTTATGTGGTAATAGTGTTTCACCTTGTGAGGTTTTTAAGCATTTCAGTAATATTCTTCAATGAAATTACTGATTAATAGCAGTGAAGCCACAGAATTATTTCTATAGGTAAAGTTCTTTGATTATTGTTTTCACATATACACCCAGGAATAACAGGCTATTAACTCTTAAAAGTTTTGCCCTTGAAAAACACTAGCATTTAGAATTAGTGGTAGCAGTGCAAACTTACTGGTAATCCAGTAAGCAGTAGGACTATTGCCTATCACTCAGTGTTATTAATTTTCTTACCATTTGGATGAACAGAAAATTGTGTTAACACCCCCCCTTCATATGAGATGAACTTTTCTCAAAAGAAGCTGGTAGTTAATGAAAAAAAAATGTGCCAGATGCAAATACTAGCTTTGACATTTGATAGTCATCGTTCTATGTCAGGCCCAGTTTGACATTTATTTTAGTAAGTATTAGAAACAACATTCATAAAATGGTCTTTGGGTCCCTAATTTAGCGGTGAAGTTAGTCAATAAGTCTCGTCTGTTATAGTTAAAAGATAGAAAGAGAGAGAAAAAGTTATTTTTGCTCTGGTAGATCCTGTTTCTCTTCATGGTCTGGTGAGATTTTTCCCTCTGTTCTATTTTTCAACACAGGCTGCAAGTCCAGCTTGCACGGAGCTGGAGACTGTAATGTTGGATTGGCTAGGGAAGATGATTAATTTGCCCGAAGAATTTTTAGCTGGGAAGGATGGTCACGGTGGAGGAGTCATTCAAGTAAGAGGGGGCATGGAAAAAGAATACGTGATGAGTTTGTGGATTTTGTGATTTTGTAAAATCTTCATACCAAAATAATAATAAATACAAGGTTGGGGTTTTTTCCTGCCACATGGGTTCCTTTCAGATTTTCAGAAACACTGATGTACTGTGAGAATGTCCATATATGGGTAGGATCACTCATGAAAGAAATGGTTTTCATTTCAGAGCAGATGAATTCTGAAACATTCTTCTCTGTAAAGAACTGCTAGTAGTTCAACTCCATAGCACAATTTGGGCTTAAAAATCATATCATAATGTTAAAAAATTATGTAGGATGGAAATATTAATTTGTTGATCAAGTGAAGTGAGCTCAAACTTACTAAGAATTTGCAGCAGTGTTTCATGGTTGAAAATCGAAAATAACTTCTCAAATCAAAACATATCTGAGGATTTTGAGTAAAGCATAATGAATAGTGGTTACAAAGGCTTCTATGAAGTTCAGCTTTTACATATCCATTTGTTTACTTCAGTCAGTGGCAGAACAGCCTTCCTTTTTCTCAGAAAAAAAGTGTTAGATATTAAGGAATGGATAAGAATATAAGAGAGAATCTTCTATAAGATATTATAACAGAATGCAGTAGAAAGTCTATCAATCTTTATCAAAGAAGTTTAAATTGTTTTAAGATTTTATCCTTATGTAACAAAATGAACTATTTGAATATTATAATAAAATGAAGAGCTGCTTAAAATTTGAACCTAAACAGTTCTATAAGTACATAATATAATTTTCAGACTACCTTGAAGTATTCAAAATAGAACAAAACCCCCAAACTTTGATGTTGGCTGCATAATGAAAGCCTAGAATGTCTGAACAGAGTATCTATCTGTATGCTAATGAATATATTATCAATGGGCATATACTTGCTTGCATAATAAAGCTATATTGTTTGTCATCAATGGCTCCACTAGCACATGGTCTTTCTGCACATGCAGACTCTGATGACATTTATTAGTCTAACTAAAACAGATCTCTACTATGAAAAAGACTGAATTCTAAATAATTGTTCTGTGCTCCTTTGATAGTCTCTGGAGTCTGGTCACTGGAGGCCAAGGCACAATCTGTTTTGTCCCAAGATAGGTTTCTAAAATACATTTGAGTTACTTGATAGAAGTAGGACTTCTTTGTTTGATCTCAGCTGCAAATGTGTAGACCTTATCCCAATGAATTCCTCCAAAATCTTCCCAGGCAAGCATGAATTTAACCTGACTGCTGTGATTCTCCTAGGTGGAGCTGCACCTACACCAGTGTATTTCCACTATAACTCTTTACTCATCTGCTTGCTCTGTTAGGATCTTTATCATTATGATTACTAGGGAGGGAGTTATGTTCAAGAAATCAAGCTTTCATCATGCACCTCAGCAGTATTTATTTTGTACCAGTGAAAGCAAGCAATTATGCCTGATGGTTATCAGCAGGAAAATTGCTCTTCCAGGCTGACAATGCTGGATTGCCCATAATTTTCATCAGAAACCAGTCAGTTTCAAGAATCGAAAGCAGGCTCTGTGGTCCTGCTTATGATGAAGTCATTTGTGCTTGAAATGCTTTGAAACAATAATGATACAAATAAGAGAGCGTGAGGCAAAGACAACATGAGCGTGTGAAAGTGACAGTCATTCTCTTGGTAAATGCCAAGTAATTATTGTGGTATTGGGTAAAACTGAGCCTGTGAAAACTGGCTTTTAATTACATTTGAAAGTCTATGTCAATACGAAGCACTTTGTTGTTGTGTGCAGGATGACACTTGAAAATGGCACAAGATGAAAGAAAATTTCAGTTCAGAGCTCTGGTGGACATGAACATCAGCGCTTGCTGATATTTCTTCTGCCTCTTGAGCCTGCTTGCCATGGCAACCTTTGTTTGCTTGCGGTAAAAGGAAAGGTATCATCATCCTTCACTTAATGCAGAATTCAGCATTCAAGAGGAGAAAAAAACCAGCTTTTAAAAATAAGTGAGAAAGCAACATTCTTCCTGACACTTATATCCTGCTGTTCATTCTAGATAAATTGCTGAAAAGTGTACCTACTTTGTTTTTCAAAGGGTTTTCTTGCTCTGCAAAGAAAAAGTATTTTAAGGGTGAAACAAAATGAGATTCAGCCTATCTTTGGCCTGGCAAGGAACACTGCTGATTTATCTTTCTTGTCAGTTAGCCAAGTAGTTCAAGAACCAAACTTTTTTTTTTTCACTCAAATATAGCTAACACAAAACTTTGGTGCCAAGTGAAGAGAAGAGCCTTACAAACCAGGTTCTGCAAATACTTTAAGCTTCAGTATAAAAAAGATGAGTTGTGGAAACTGAGGCAAGGTTAAAAAGCCTGTGTCTATTGTGAGATTTCCAAAAGCATTTCCAAGTTGCTGGGTTCAGGTGCCTTTTGGCTATTTCCCAGCTGTATATCAGGAGGCAGGATTCAGCTGGGCAAGAGGCCCTTTCTCTTCATCCTTGTTTCTATGTAAGGAAATCCATACTATCATATACACTGACTACGCACTAGCCTGGATGAAGAGCCAGGATGCCAGGACATCTTGAGTTACTCCTCAGAAGGCTAAGACTATTCTTGAGCCTAAGTCATCTACATGCCCAGTGAGACAGTCTCCAGAATAGTGGGGGCTTAAATTAATGCCTTAACCTTTGGAATTTCCTACAGCCATTTTCTTTCATCCATTTTTGTGCTTTTCTTTAATATTTGTGTTCCTTAAATGTTGGAGAAACACGCTAATGGTTTTACAAGGCCTTATTAAAAAAAGAAGAAAATCTAATTCTCTCCACATATATTTGAAAGATTTTCATATATCCCCTTAAATACATACTTTAATAAAAGTAATAATTAGTACTATTTCCCACATATTAAATGCAAGGGTGCTAGAGCTAACTTTACTGTGAAGAATCTGGGTTTAGAAAGGTTATTTTCAGTGTCTTGCCTGATGTGAGATGGAATTAGGTCTTGCACACAGTCTTTATGATCCCCAACTTCATTATGAGAATGTACAACTCACCTAAAAAACTGTATGAACTTAAGATGAAAAGTACTCACAGCTGCTGAATTGCTGGAAAGGGTATTTCAGGCAATCGTGTCTGATAGTATATGCCCATTATGCAGGCCTTCTGATTATGGAGGGTTCTTCAGAAAATTATAAACTACTTGTAAAAAAAAAAAGCAAAACAAAAAAACTCCAGCTTCTCAGAAAATAGATGATTTTGACTGTAAAATGTTCCTCACATCTGCTGGACATCCAGGACCGGAGTTGTCATATTCCAGCTCAGAGGACTGTCAGGAAGCACAGGTACTTTTTTTTTCCACAGCATTTCCTTCACTCCTTGTCTCCACATGGAAGTTTTACTTCATTTGACCCATGTTTCTATAGAAGTGCACAAAACTGTGTCAAACTCATCATTGTCCTCCTGGGGTCTACGTTCCTCAAATCCCACACCAGCAGAAAGGCAGATAAAATACATTTGTCATGGCAATACATTGAGTAAAATTTAGGGACTGTCCTTTTTCATGCTTACTTCATTCATGAGGCCGTTGAACTTCAGCTCGATTGAGTTCACTCACTGCAGAGATGTTGACGAGTGTACATCTTTATCTCATAAAGTAGCTCAGCTAACTTCAGTATTAGAAATTAATTCAGTATTACAAATGAATCATGACTGTTTTTAGAGCATTTTCAATTGTATTTAAGTCTGTGAGTCCAGCTTTTTAGCACTGATTGCAAGGCTGGTGCCTAAACTGAGAAGTATAGAGATTAAAGAGAGCAGACAGAGGCATCGGGATGGAGGAGAACAATATAAAATGGATATTCCTCCTTTGTTGTCACACACATTCCTAAAAAACATGAAATTGTACAGTTTCTCATATGTAGTTTCTGTTAGCAACTCTGCAGATTCATACAGGTGTCGAGTTGACCCTAGCTGGACACCTGGTGCCCAGCAAAGCTGCTCTACCACTCCTCCTCCTCAACTGGACAGAGGAGAGAAAGTATAATGAAAGCGTTGTTGATCGAGATGACGACAGGGAGAGATCATTCATTAATTACCATTATGGGCAAAACAGACTCAGCTTGGAGAAACTGAACTAATTTATTGCCAATCAAATCAGAGTAGGATAATGAGCAATAAAACCAAATCTTAAAGAAACCCTCCTCCCACCTCCTCCCTTCTTCCCAGGCCTAAGTTTCCGCCTGATTTCTCTATCTCCTTCTTCCTTGGCACTGCCAGGAGATGGGGATCAGGGTCGTGGTTAGTTCATCACGTATTGACCCTGCCTCTCCCTCCTCCTCAGAGAGAGGACTCTTTACGCTCTTCCCCTGCTCCGACATGGGGTCCCTCCCACGGGAGACAGTTCTTCTTGAACTTCTCCAATGGGAGTACTTCCCATGAGCTGTAGTTCTTCATGAACTGCTCCAGCACAGATCCCTGCCACAGGGCACAGTCCTTCAGGAACAGAAAGCTCCAGCATGGGTCCCCCATGGGGTCACAAGTCCTGCCAGAAATCCTGCTCCAGTGTGGGCTCCTTTCTCCATGAGTCTTTCCAGCAGGTGCTAGGAGCCTGCTCCAGCACAGCCTGCCCATGGAGTCACAGCCTCCTCTGGGCATCCACTTGCTCTGGCATGGGGTACTCCACAGGCTGAAGGTGGCTATGTGCTCCATTGTTAAGCTCCACAGACTGCAGGGGGACAGCCTGACTGACCATGGCCTTCAGCTGCAGGGGAATCTGTACTCCAGTGCCTGGAGCACCTCCTCCCTCTCCTTCTTCACTGCCCTTGTTGTTTCTCTCAAATATTCTCATTCCTCTCTCCAGCTCCTCTTGAGCAGCAGTTTCCTCTCTGCTTCTCAAATATGTTATCACAGCAGTGCTATCACTGTTACTGACAGGGTCAGCCTTGGCCAGCAGTGGGTCTGTCTTGAAGTTGTTTGTCATTGGTTCTGCTGGAAATAGGGGAAGGTTCTAGCAGCTTCTCACAGAAGTCACCTCCGTAGCTCAGCCCCTGCCCACACTACCAAAACCTTTCCAGTACAATACAGAAGAAAATGTTGCTTTTATTCTTCTAGAATATCTTCCTTATGACCCTTCCTTCAATTTTTCCCACAGGGAAGCGCGAGTGAGGCCACCCTGATTTCACTACTTGCAGCAAGAACAAAAACTATCAAACGGGTGCAGTTAGAAAATCCTGAGCTAACAGAAGCAGACGTCATGGGCAGGCTGGTGGCATATGCTTCTGATCAGGTGAGTACCTCTCAAACACATAGAAACATGGGATCTGTAGTTAACACTTTCAGCCATCTCAATAGGCAGGTGATTTAAGTATAAACTCTTTGGATTGGTGACAATTTCTTTTTGCTTTTTAAAATCTTATTGTACATCATAAGTGGGCTGGAATCTCATGTGTGCTACAATAACACAAATAATAAATATCCGTAGGTCAGTGCTACGTAAGTATTGCATCTTTACTAAAATAGCTCATTCGAAGTAAATAAAGATACTTAGGAAAGGTGTTAATTTCGGTTGCTTTGAGTAGACTATCTTTTGTTACATCTAGGCTCGTGTGTCCGTATGCACACACATTATTTTCCTCCTACATACACATGTTCCTCCTACAAACACACACATACATCCTCCCCCTTTATGCGTGCATGGGTGCAGGTGCATGCATGGAGACAACCTAGTGCATGAATATAAAGCAAACTTGTCATAGTACTTCAAGAAGCCCAAACCACTTTTTTTAAAAAGAAAGAAACTCCCAAGATCTCCATGTATCCAGCTAAGAAACCTTCTAAGAAAACATAATCCTTGATTTCTGTCTGTGAGTGATATTTAGCAGACTGAGTTAGGCTGAATTCTCAGCAGGCCAGAACCCTGAGGGGCTTTTATTGTTAATGAAAGCAAATGTTACTCTTGTGAGTTCTGCTGCTTCTTTCTGACACACTAATCCTGCTGAAGCACCAAGAAATGTTGTTTCTCTCGATAGCTGTGACATTTTCTTATCTAAATGTCAATGAGGTAGAAGAAACTTCCTTAGTACTTCATGTTCAGTTTGAAGTAATATCTGATTATGGAGAACAAAATAGCCAAGTTTCAGGCTTACCTTGATTTACTACTAAATGTAGGATAAAAGACACCGGAGAACAAGTTAAAAGTACACTTGCTCTTCACTGGTGGGAAAAGGGACTGACACTTCTAGGATAAGAAGAGTCAGGACAAGAAAATATGAGGCAGGTTAACTGTTTTCAAAAGGCACAAGGGATATTTGTCATTTTTTTTTGCCTGGAACCTTAAGGTCTGTGCTCTGCAGACTGCCTATCCCAGAGCCCAAACTCTGACCCCAAACTCTGACCCAGTGATGCACAAAGCCTTTTACTTCTTTTCATTTTTTATGTCCCGTGAAAGTGGCTGACCTGAAATGAGGACTGACAGGCCTTTTTGCCTGCTGAAGGTCAGAGGAACTTACGTTTACAGAAGGATTTGCCTTAAGATATTGCTGACCTTTCAAAGCAGATTGTTACAGAGCTCACCGGTCTTTCTGCATTAAGAACAGACCTTAAGTGTGACTCAGGCAATAATCCACAGAAGACGGTAAGCCTAAGCCATTCAGTGTAAGAGAAAACCATGCACTGACAGAGCACAGCACTGTAAAAATGTGTTGGGAGAGAGGTTACGTATTTGCCATAAGGAAACCAGAGCCTTTGCCATAAGGAGACCCTTTTAGTTTCTTGGCATCTGGGGAAAATCTTTATCCAATTGATATAATTTTGCTTTGTGTTAATGAGTACAGGGCAGGACTAGCAACAAAGCTTTTCCCAATAAATACTTGGTTGTTTGGAGACAATAGGAGATGATCTTGTCTGTTTTAATGCTTGGGCTACGCTGGCTGAGGCTCCTCTTGCAAGAAGCACTGAATCTGAGAACTTGGAACTGAGAGGAGCTAACCCTGACAGTAGACACCTGACTATTTGGGATCAGGACAGAAGTCTGGGTAGTTTTTTTTTCTTATATTCACAGATTTTTCTCAGGCTACTCCCTACATCAGCCTCTTTTGCCATGTTTCTTTGGCTATCTTAAGCTGCTGTCCACTCATTTAACTGATTCCTGTTTAGTTCCTTGCTCTCCTTAAGGTGGTCGGAGATTCCTGAGTACTTTACTGAGGGCTACGGATTCCATGGAGCTGCAGATCCCTAAAGATTTGTATAATGCAAAGCATCTTGTCTGTTTTAACCTTATGATTGTGAATGACTGTTGTTATAAGAGAGTCTTACTACAATTCTGGAGACTTGAGGAGGGGATTCTGAAGTTCTGATTGGCTAACAACTTCAGACTGTTGTTATAGATTATTTATTTACAATTCTTTTATAAATCAGTTATAAAATAACTCTTTCCACTGTACACTTAAATGAAATACAATATTGCTATGGTACACACATTGTTTTCACTTCAAAAGCAGACAGTTATATTTCAAGTCTAGCCTTCTATATTTTCTCAGGCTGATGCCTAATTTGATTGCCGAAGCACTTTAAAAAGAGGCACGGCTGAAATATAAGTTAGTAGTCAACCTGCCTTTAAAACGTCATTACAGGGATATGTGATGGTGAGAGACAGAAACTTTATCTTCACCTAGTCTTATTCAACCTATGTTTTGGTCTTTTCCTTGATTACATGCTAAATTAATATAGAATTAGTAAGTGCTCTTGTAGGCACCAGTGAGAACCAACAAGGGCTGGAATTTGTCTTTTTCAAATTAAGGACAGTTAATGAAATTAGGAAACTATCTGAGTCTCTACCATGCCATGATATATACTTTTTTTAGGGTGCAGCAAAGCTGTATGCCATAAAAATATGCTAGTGAGCAACTGACTCGTTATCAGGCAAGCTGATTATCTGCATGTCTTTTGGTTGATTTGGAGCCAAATCCTGAAGCTTTTAATCAATCCTACCTACTTGTGAACATTTTAATTGAAGGTCTCACTAAGGTTAATTGAGCTCCTTTCTGAATGATGCTGTGACAATGGTTTTAAGACTACTTCAGGATTTCCGTTAGTGTATTTGCGTGTGTGTGCGTATGTATGTATGTGTGTCTGTGTGTCTGTCTATCTATATGAAAGAGGGAGAGGTACATATCTGTTATGTACTGCCAACAGTGCCAGGATCTAGTATTGCTTTACTTGAAAGAAATGTTTGGTTTTCAAATTGAAATGAACTTCTTACATTCCAATAAAAGTTATCTTTTTTAAAACCTGTCAATTTCCTTGTAGGCTCATTCATCAGTGGAAAGGGCTGCATTAATTGGTGCTGTGAAGATTAAAAGTGTTCCATCAGATGATACATTTAGTGTTTGTGGTTCAGCACTAAAGAAAGTTTTGGATGAAGACAAAGCTTCTGGTCTTATCCCATTCTTTGTGAGTACTGGATTTTAATTGACCAGTAGATTTATTCCTTCTGATAAGCTATTTTTGACATGAGTAGATGATCTCAACCTTAACAGAGGTATCGATAGGCAGCCTAGTTAGAATACTGGGACAGGTTCCATAAGTGTTCTTCACACACCATTCTGTGCATTACAAAAGCAACTCGTGTGAGCAGCTGGTTGCACTACTCAGCAAAAATGATGTTTTAGAAGGAGTCAAATCTATATTAGACACTTGAATAAGTGCAGGTGAATTTTGTAGTTGCACATAATCCTGCCATGTTATATTCTTCTAACACTTGATTCTGAACTGCCCTTTACAAAGGTATACTTTTATTTTTCAGGTTCTAACTTACTTACACATAAACCAAGTTTAAAGACAATAAAATAAATGATTGTACCTCAAACTTAAGTATTTTCAAGATGAAGTAGTTTCCCCTTCTCATTACTTCAACAAAGAAATCAACCTCCGTAATATACTCCAAATATCAGCAAGATCAGACTTTAACAATTATTTGTGACACTACTTACGATGAGTTATAGGGAATCTGATCATAGAAGTTTTAAGGTGCCATCATTTCTTGTTATCTGTCCACTTTTATTTCAGAGATTCTTGTTTCCACAGCAGTTCAGCAAAAGCAAATATTTATGTCTCAGTAGGTAAAGCTCATAATCCCCCTATTTTTAACACAGAACAGCATTATATTGGATACAATTCTAAAATTTGATTCTATTATGGTATGTACCTGATTGTAAAGAACATTTGTTTATTCATCAGATCTAATTCTATCTGTTCAGAACACCACCTTATTACTCAAGTTAAAGCAAGATTTTACCATTTGTTTTTTTCATGTAACCTCTATTGTGTTTTTGTATATCATAAACAAAAAAATTTTCATAGAACCATAGAATTACCTGAGCTGGAAGGGACCCAAAAGGATAATCGAGTCCATCTTCTATCCCTACATAGCACACTCCCAACGTTCACACCGTGTGACTGAGGGCATGGTCCAAATGCTTCTTGAATGCTGGCAGACTCGGTGCCATGGCTACTTCCCTGGGGAGTTCCACCACCTGCTGGGTGAAGAATCTCTTCTTAATATCCAGTCTAAACTTCCCCTGGCACATCTTCCTGCCATTCCCTCTAGTCCTATCAGCAGTCACAATAGAGAAGAGATCAGCACCTGTTTCACCTCCTTCCCTTGTGAGAAGACAGTAAAGAGCTGTGAGATCCCCCCTCGGTCTCCTCTTCTCCAGGCTGAACAGACCAAGTCACTTCAGCCATTCCTCATATGACATCCCCTCTAGACCCTTCACCAGACTTGTGGCCTCCTCTGGACACTCTCCAGTAGTTTGATGTCCTTTTTATAATGTGGTACCCAAAACTGCACACAGTACTCGAGGTGGGGCCTCACCACTGCAGAGTGAGACAACCACCTCCCTCGACCGCCTGGCAATGCTGTGCTTGATACACCCCAGGATATGGTCGCTCATTTCCAAATATTATTGCTCTAGAAAATTTGACGTAGACCAGGATATGTAAAGATCTATAAAGGCATATAATATGTTATCAATAACATGGTTTCACTGGCCTCCACTGAAAAAAAACTGGAAGAAAAAAAAGAAACCAAACTATTTTAGAAATCAAGAATGAGATTTTTTAAGAAAGTCATAAACGTGATTTTTTCAGAAAAGTCATGTTTGATGATTTTTTTTTCTTTTCTTTCATATGGTAACATTTTGAAAAAAGATTAATGTGGCTTGAATTTCTGTTAAATGTTTTCAGAAGAATTAGCAGATTAAACATGCTTGTTCAAGGTCCTAACAGGATGTAGAAGCTTAAATTTCACCAAGCTCTTTCGAAAATGTAATTGTTTTACTCTTCTTGTTATTAACCTTTAGTATCTGCTTTCATGTAGGATAAAGAAGTCTAGGGTGAAAAGTATTTTGCATATGTGCAGAATGCTGCTAATTTCTAGCCTGTCTAGAACTAACGACTCCTTGGGATAACCAAGCACGTCTTATCAATTGCTTTCCAATATATTAAGACTATGACTGAGAAATGAAGCATCTATAAAGCTGCCTAAATGGACTTTCTTCCATGGGCTGCACATTTTGAAGTGGGGATGTGCCATAAGGTACCAGCTTATGGTACAGTTGATGGCATCAGGTCATAATATCTTATATAAGATTCTACTTGTTTATCTTGCTGTTAATTTTGAACAATTACAAGTACAGCACCGTATCACACCTCTGTGCACTAATTACAAAATTACTGTGCTTTTCCCTCATCTTTTGTCTGTTAAGAAAAAAATGCAACTTCCCCCTCATAAATATTCATTCCTTATTAATTTTTTTATGTGTAGCAAGAAGAAATAAAACATTCTGTTTTATGCATTCAGTGACACCTTAAAAAGGGTGACTTAAATGTTGTTTTTCTTCCTCTGTTTGCTTAGCTGTGCAAAACAGGCTTTCAAAGACAGCAGAGGCTCAGCCTTAGTTAATATGGCCTGTGCCAGGTCTTCCATTTGTTTGTATACATAAAAGATGTCAGCTTAGATTAAACTAGATCTCATTATCCTTATGGTTGGCCTCTTAACTCAAAAGGTGTGTTAATTCTCTGTCATGCTGAGCAGCAGTCCATGCACTGTATTAATGCTCCCTTTTCTGGCTTGTGGATTTCAAAAGCCTTTTGATTTCTTTTGTTCTTGAGTAATTTGGTGCTATTTTATTTTGTTCTGGTGACAAAGATATGCACATTGCCAAGGTAACACCTTATGCTACTTTATAACTTGTCTCCCTGCATTCACTGATCCTTCACTAAGGGGACTGATTCAACATCAAAGCAAAAAGTTTTAACAGAAGAAATTCTGCTTGAAGAGACAGCAGAGATCATTCTTAATAAAGAGGTCTTGGATGCATCCAAGCTGATGCAATCTGCCTTATCAGCAAAAATAAAAGTTTTATAGGGGATTAAAAAGAAAATACAAGCAAATTGTGATGCCTTCTAGGCATGATTCTCCTCTTATATTTAATGAATAAGTGAGGAATCATACTGACTTTATAGAAGTGCTGCTTGTAGAGGTGAGTAGAGAATCAGGGGTGCATTTGCTTGATATGAAAAAGTTTCTCTCATTACAGCAATACAGTAATTATAGGTTTGCTTTTCACATACACAGGCTTTAGCAATCACCCTTTATTGGGGAGGGCCATTGTCTTTAAAATGTCTTTGGATTCCTCTCCAACATCAATATCTTTTAGCACTAGTGATATGTATAACATTTTGTGCAGTGAATGCTATTGCTATATACTGTACTGAGACCTCTAATTTAGTTTTCTTTTATTATTTCTAAGTTCAAACTGTGTTGATTTGTCTCTTTGAAAATAATTTTGCAGAAATTGGAACAGAGCTGGTTTTGTATAACAAAGTAAGCAGATTGTGCAAACAAAGCACTTATCCATGTCAGGTGTTGAAGGACTGAAGTTGCCACAGTTTACAGAGGAGCAATTTCCAAGTGTGACTGATATGCAGCCCTTCATCTGGCCACCAGTTAAAGGGGAGCTTTAAAGCATCTGCTGAAATCATGTCCATTTCATTAATTATAAACACTAGCTGGTGATTAAGCACGTACATAAAAGCCTTTTTCAGTTGGGCCTTTTGCTCCCAGTTGAGACAGGCCTGGATGAATATTGACTGGAATGCTCAAACATGGGGACCACTAAGTTAAGCACCACTAAATTTAGAGGTAGGGTCCATTGCATTCAAACCTAGCTCACCTGAATGCATATAAGTGGCCTATGAGCTTTATGCTGTCTTTCATAAATCAACACTGACACATTGCAGCTGGCAAATATACGAGTATGGTACAATATACTTCAACAACCTCATTGAGTATAAAGCTGCTATAACATGATTGCCTTGCTGCTGAACAAAGCCCAGTGTGAAACCTCTCCCATTCTAACTGAAACGACTCTTCTGAGTGATGATCTGCAGGATATTAAGAAGCAGACTGTTTATATCAGGACTCACTTGGGAAAAGATAAATCAGAATTAGATTGATGGAGGAGCCATCTTTTCAGTAGTAGTTAACACTTAGATCCTGATTATAGATTCCCATTTGGAAGAAACATTCTGGAGACATGTATGGGCTTCTACGATGGTGTTTCTTAACCCACAGTTTGTGACTGATTGCTGTTTCATAAAATACTAAATGGTAGTTCTGTTGCATTTTTCTTCAAGCCACAGACACGATCATAAGTACAAGCTGGCAAAAAATGAGTAGGAGAAAATAAAAATCATAACAGAACATTGAAACTTTTTCGTTTTAGTTAATTTCAAAATCAATGTTTTACAGCACAACTGTGCAAAATGTGCCTACATCTTTTTCAAAAGCTGTAGGAGATCTTTCAGTCGAAAAGACTGAGACTCGTTGCTGTGAGGCATCATAAACATTCATGCATGTTCCTTGACACAGCTCTTGATTTCAGGAAAGTAATACCCGACATGACCGATGCAAGCATTTTATCTGCTTTGTATTTGTAACCAGGGCTTAGTCAAATTTGAAGTGCACAACCTGAAAGGGATAAGGCCTGCAGGCTAAACTGAGCCATCAGTCCCATTTCTGTGATGCAGCCTGTCTCCTGTCCTTTACACAAATGTGATTTTGCTGGTGTTATACAGGTTACAAATTGAGTTAGATTCATTGTGTGGTACTGAGGTGGGGTAATGAGAGTCCTGACAAGAGCAGATGCTGTCATTTTAAGTGGTTCCTGAGAATTAAAAGAAGTAGCTTTGAGGCTTAGACACATGCAGAGAAGACAACAAAATCATTTAAAAAACTTTATAGAATAAGCCATTATTTAAACAATTAAGCATATGTTTGAACTCATATGTCTCATTGAAACAACACACTCATACTAATTAGAATAATATTTTAATTGCAGAATAATACTGATAACAACATGTAACTTTCTGTTGTGAAGTCTCTGTCATTATGTTAATTGCTAGACTAGCAATTTCACTCTAATCTTGTCAGAAAGCCCACAGCATATTATCATAAAATATATGTATAAAAGCAGAGAGAAGTCTATAGCGCACTCCTGATTTGTGTATTTTCTGATCATAGAATCATAGAATCCAGTGGGTTAACTCCTATTCTTTACATATATAGAAAAATAGAATTTTCATTATGGTATCCTCCATTTCTTGTGACCCAATCTGTAGATCTGTAGTTTACCCAAAGACGAAATGCATTTTTTTTTCTGATTGTGGGAACATCTCAGGTAGACAACAATGTGATAAATATATTATGACTCCCTAGTTGAGTGCCTTCTTACTAAAAAATGAGGGCAAACTTTTTTTTTAAATATCCTGCAATCTTTTTAGAGCAATCTTCTTTGAAGGATGATTAAACTTCCAGGGAAGTCATAAACGTACCTCAAGGCACTGTATTTATTCTGTTCTTCTCATATGTCTAAGGAATATAGGCAGGCCCAGTATAGATAAAGTTTAGATTATTTTGCAGGAAAAATGTGCAAGCAGTAAAATTTTATTGACTATATATTCAAGGTTCTTTTCATGTTCAGAACCGTATTTGTTTCAAAGTCAGGTTCTTAGTCGCTTGGTATGGAAAAACACTGAATTGCCCCTTTCTTCTTCCAATAATAACTTTCCCCATCTCCAGTATTTTTTATGAGTGGAATGAAACATTTATAGTTATTAATATTGATGTAATGGTGAAGATGGGGGAATGTGTGTTCTGACAGGGATAAAATATTTTCATGGGTTTATATGACTACATTTAATCGTGTCTGCTCTATACAAAGGCAGGATAGGACTTTTCTGACTGTGCATAAATTTACATGAATTGAGTACTACCTGTATACTTTCCATTAAACAGAAAAATTCAACTCCCTACAACAGTTTAAAGTAGCTCTAATATAAATGTAGAAATGTTCAAAATTGTACTTAAAAGAGAGATTTTACCTCTCTAGCAATAGATCATTGAATTAGTTCAATTTTCTTGAGTTGTACCATTTTAAATTTCTGGCTTTTTGAATATATATCCACTTGACCTTTTCACAAATGGCTCTTCCTATTAGTGCGAGATTTCCTAGAAATTTTGAAAAACCTATTGTAATAAGTAGTAAAACAATCATCTCTCACTTTGCTTGAATTCTCTAAAAAACTGGAATTTTCAAATGAAAATCCCTTCACATTTATCCAAATTTTGTCTCATAATCAAATTCCTTGTGTGTTTTTACCACTTTATTTCATAGAATTAAACAAAGAAAAAATAGCTTGATGGGAAATGTGAAAAGCAAAACCAAAAAAAACCCAAACCATGTTAAAACAGTTTATTGGGAAGACTAGTTAGGGAAGCTCCTGAGGGAAAACACACTCATAACCCTGATGTGTGTACAGGGCCCAATTAAATATGTGACTGTAGATGATTTGTAAAAGTCTCCAAATCCAATTGCTGGTAGAGGTGAAACAATTAAGGGAATCTCTAGATTAAAAATGAGTGACAAATTGTGAATGAAGATCAGTGTTCAAGGGAGCAAATAAAAGGGTAAAATACTGGCAACTATCAAGCAGTCTGTTTAATTAGAGCAGAAATTGCACAAATCATGCAAATGTGTGTCACTTTTTAAAAAAAAGATAGAAAAAAAGACCCTCCTGAAAAAAACTAGCATCATTTTACTCCTGGATAAAGGGAATTCTTAGAATTAATGAGATATCAGTGAAACGCAGGAAAAACAGCATGTGAATGTCTGCGCTAGAAGAATAACATATACTTGGCAAGTGAAACGTGATACTAGGCTATAACAGATTATAGGATTTTGGCAAACAATTTGCTACTGACATTATTTTTTTCTCAGAAGTAGAAAGTTTGTTGTTCTAGAGAGAGTCTAAAAACTGAAAGTAGGTAAGGCCACATGAGGTAATCTAAACATGAATAAAATCCTTTGCTATCAAGGTGCTTTCTCACATCATGATGACTGTGACAAAAGTGGCCAAAAATCCCCCAACCCCTACATTCAAGCCACCAGACACACCTCTCAACTGGCCACCCACAACATGTCTCCATGCCACAGCAGCTCCACAACTAAGAGAGCAATAATAACAGCACATGTTGATCTTCAATGACGACATTCTCCAGTGCAGCAGGAAGACCTGCTGTGCTCAACAAATTAAGTATATTCTTAAGAAATAGAAGATGCTACTTGGCATGTTGAATGAGCCACATAAGTTCAACACAGAGAAAGAACCCCTGGAAACATTTCCTGATGGTATCACTCCTGCTACAAGGGAAAGCAGTGAACTGCAAACCTAATCTTTGTGGAGCTGTGAGACAAAAATCCACTGTATGGAGTTTTAATGTTTAGTTCTATCTACATTTTTCTGGGAGAGTATGTTTCTTGAAAGCTCTAGTGGGTAGACAAAGATGGTCTAAGTGTTCCTTTGTCTTCTTATAGCTCTTGTCATGAGTTCACTGAGAGCCGTGCACACATGCACCAGAAAACTGTGACCAGTTGCAGATATATAGGGAAAAAACGTGAATGAAAAAGTGCATTGACAGTGTATTTGGCAGAAAAATTAACCAGAAACACAAAAAAAACCCCACCCAAAATTCTGAATTTTACATATTTATAGTAACCCTCAAGCTGTACTATAATTTGTGCATGATCTTGGGTAAATGATCTAATTCCTTTGTACATCAATCTTCTAACTAAAAGTCAATGTAGTTTATTTGCTTATTTAAACTGTAAAGTGTCTTTTACATAAAAATCCAGTACAATGAAAAAAGCAGACCTTTATTAGTGTTCCAAAAAATGAGACAAGGTGTTTGAAACTTAAGAGTAGCAATGAAAAATAAAATAATGTCATTTGATATGCACTTGGTAGTTGTTTGGAGTTACAATTCTACCTGTGTATTCTCAATATACCATTGTTCATTTTCACCCAGTTATATTCTCTTTCTCTTGCGAAAATTCAGCATGTATATTGTCTCTGCTTTTGGGTGATTGGTCATGCAGGAAGATACACTAAACGAGACATTAACAGAAAGAAGGAGGAATGATTCCAGTATTTTAGGATGAATTTTGGAGAAACAGTTTCTGTGGGAAAAAGTCTTGCAACCCTAATAGAGTACATATGCTACTAGTGAACAAGTCCCAGGCTGCAGTTAGATTGAGTACAAATCACTTCTAAGTCTCTGTTACAGAGCTGTTTGTTACTCTTTCATTCAGGCACTAATATATTATGATCTGTCCTATCAGCAGGAATTCCATCACCTTTAAGTTACTCAAGTTCAGAGCTTTCTTACATATCATAAACTGCAAATCATTTTGATAACTGCATAAGCGAGGTTAATATCGGGCTACATGATAGGCATGTGGAACACATAAAAATTAATAAAATATAGCATTACTATAATATTGTGGGCATATTATGTTACTTGTCAGTCAATTACATATTAACATTTGATTTTATGCTTCTGTCTCAATAGACGTTTATGGGTGCTTTGAAAGAAAATTAAGATTGTGCAACGTTCCACTGAAGGATAGATACTAGCTAAAACCAATTTATTTTGCCCTGTACCATCTATTCTCTCTGCTCATTGATGCCTTTGAAGACAGTTTTTTTCATTTGATAATTTTCTTTGCTGTAACACAATTTTTTTTTTACCTTTGCATTTTTGGCTCTGCAGTTCTGTGCAACACTTGGAACCACACCTTGCTGCTCCTTCGACAAACTGTTAGAACTGGGTCCTATTTGTAAGTCTTTTCTGCTACTTTCTAAAATTGCAGAAACCCGTTGAAACCAAGCTGAGTCATTTCCCAGTCATCATGCAGGATCAGTGTCCAAATTCAATAAGTCTACTTATAGATGAGACCTTCAGTTACAGTTTTCTTTCTAATATTAGGGCAAGTAGCAAGCTTGCATTCTCAAACCATTAAAAGAGTAGACAGGATGTTGCCTCAAGGTGGTTTTAGTTTTTTAGGGACCATATTTTGGAACACTGTTAAAAAACACTTCAAGTACTTCAATTTCTAACATTTTTCTTTAAGCCCTTTTACCTGCAAACACATCTACAGCAGTGGTTGCTAAAGTAGGAAATTGTATTACCATAGAAATAATAACTACATATCTAGATACATATTTTTAAAATTTATTTTGTAATTATTCTTAAATTAAAATATTTGAACATTTTATCTTGCTTAATATTAATAAGATAAAACTGGACATGTAAGGACTCTATTCTAGTAGAAGTGGAGAGGAAAAAGAATATGTTATATATGCGTCTTTATGTATTAGCAGAAACCCAGATGGTAGAAACATTTAATCTCTTAATTTAATTTTAAATTGGGAAATTAATAACTTCAAAGAAAAATCTCCCAGGCACTTCATTTCATGCAAATTAATAGGGTCTTTTAAGCTGCTGTTTAATTTATTTCCCTTGCAATTACTCTTTTTTTTTTAGGCAATAAGGAAAATATCTGGATGCATATTGATGCAGCCTATGCTGGGAGCGCATTCATCTGTCCTGAATTCAGGCATCTTTTAGATGGAGTGGAGGTGAATGAAGTGTTTCTTCTCTAACAGCCTGTTAAAAATTTGATCTTCCATAGGATTTGTGTATTTCTTATGCATCCAACATTAATGGCTTTTCTAATATTTCTGAGTACACAGCACTTCAGTTTGCACTACAAATCCCTGTATATTCAATTACATTACTTAAGTTTATGTAATTTTTACTGGTTTACTCTGGGACTATGCAAGTTAACACAGTATGTAAAAGTTTGTCATTTGGAATAGCAAGAAGTCATGATTCAACAAAGTGTCTTACAAAATAGAAAAGAGGAACTTTTTCCAAAATATGCAAAATACTGTTTTATAACATCCTAATTCTACATTCAAAAAAAAAAAAGAAAAAAAAGAAAAGAAGTCCAACAAATTAATGAGCTCATTATGTGTGAATTTTTGCTTGTATCCCGAAAATCACATAGGATACAGCTGGTAGCTGTATCTGAAACAGACAGGGTTTAATAATCAAGAGAGCTAAATGAAATATTCCCTCAACAGCACTCCTGTTCCTTTCCCTCCTCGTTACTGAGCTACTCGGCATTCAGTTGCTTAGATAAGAATACTTCAATTTCCTGCTGCTCCCCTCAGACAGACAGATAAGTCCTTGTTTTCCACGTCAATGGAGAAAATATTACTATTTGGTAAAGCCAGAAGTTTAAACACAGCACTGATACGTAGTGACTAATGAAGAAGAGGAGGGAAACCTCCCTCACAAATAAAGTATATCTTTCTGTCTCTTTTTTATCAACAAATGAAGCTTTTTGTAATTTCCTGTGGGGGAATATTTTTTTAAAATTATTGTTATTGGTTCCTGAAGGAAATGAAACAGCATCCCTTGTGTGGGTTGACATTTGTCATCAGAGTAAATGTTTAACTGCCATAAATAGATTTCCTACCTTACATAGCACAGGGAGATAGCTAAATAGATGGATAGAAAGATAGATAGACAGACAGATAAATAATCTCCTCTTATGAGAGCATTCGTTAATTTTTTACAAGTGATGGGAAAGGTTATGAGAAGTGAATGAGAACAGAAAAGTGCTATATGAAGTAGTCATACCCTAGTGCTGCCAGGCCCCCATCACTCTTTTTTAAAGCTGATAGCTTTTGTCTTTGTTAACACACAAACCATGGAACATACCTTTCCTATATGATGTCAATCTTACCTACTTGAGTTTCCTCTGATGCCACACCTAAACATATGTTACATGCTTTACACATGTGTATCGTCAATGCTTGTTCTGTGTTGGTTTTTTCTTTTGACTTATAGGGAAAAATGACTTCTACTAAAATAAATAACCTGGCATTAAAAAAAAAATCATTTCCTGATCAACCGTAATTTTATGAATGAATGTGGTATGCACATTCCAAACTAAATACGTCATTTATCTCCATGTATGAAATTTGTGTGTATATTCTTGCCATTCTTCAAAATAGAAAGCTTGCATCTTTAAAACATGGATCCTATTCTCTTTCATTATTCTGTCTTTTCTTTTTTCCTCAGTTTGCAGATTCATTTAATTTTAATCCTCACAAATGGCTCCTCGTGAATTTTGACTGCTCTGCTATGTGGTAAGTATTACAGCAAAAGAAAACATTGAAAGAGACAAAAATCACATGTTAAATTAGTCTGCCTTTCTAGTAGTAGACATTTATTTACATTTCTCTATTGAAATGAAGAGTTATGGGTAGCTTTAACTCTTGTAAATTATTTACAAAATTCACTTTTTCATTTAATCCAAGTTTCAAAAAACTAACATTTAGAAATAATCCTGAACTCTGCATTATTTTCCAGAGAGAGAAAAATCCTGAGATGTTCATAGATTCATACTTGCTCCATTTTGGGACTGTTATAAATTCTAAGACTTCATTTAAGGATGTTAATACAATGAACAGCAAGCTGAACAGGGTTTTTTCCTTCTTTTCCATAAAATTTATTTTTGTTTGAGTCTTGATTCTTTCAAAAGCATTAAAAAACCCTCTTGGTATTTGGCTGATGAAAAGCAATTTCTTCCAAAAAAGAATATTTATGCAACTTTTTACTGATTTTCAATTTTGCCAGATGACAGTAGAAATGGCATTTTGATATAAAAAGATGGCAAAGTAGAAACCAGTAGACATACTTGGAAACAAAGCAAAGTATCATAGCAATAATAATAAAATCCCATAATAGATGATACTATTGTATCCCAAACTGGAATCTCCAGAACATAGTGTCTACCTGTGCCATGACTAATGATAACTATTAGCAAAACAAGTAAATGCAGACTATTTACCACAATAAATGAAAACATTAACTTAAGAATAATATAATATTTAGAATGTAAGTAAATGGAGTAATAGAACAAAATCTGCAAAAACGAAAAAAGAAGGAAAACATGGATGTTAAAAATAAGACTTTAAAACATCATCCAGAAAAAGATCACCTTATTTAAAACAAGAATAGATGTGAGACAGTGATCATTCAATTTTCTTTGGTTAATCTTTGGCTCTTCTAAATCCTCAGCAAAGTTGTCTTTTACACAGATTTATATATTATTCAGATAACATTATATTTTCATTTTAATAGTTTTCCCAATGTATGCACTTCAAATATTCCAAGCCGTTATGTGTTTTTTCTTTTCCTTAGAGTAAACAACTTACATTTTTATCCTGATTCATCAGTAGTGGCAATGATTAACACAAGACTCTAGTTTATAAGTACCTCAAAACTATCTGTCTCTCTCTGTATATGGAAATAAGAAGATAGTAGAACTCCTTCGCTATTTTCTCCCATCTTTTTCTCATCACTCCCAGATATTGTTAATGAAGTAGCCACTCAGAAATGAGAAAATCCACCATCTGTATTGTTCGTAGCACAGTTAGAGGCCAGAGGTTAGTCCCTAACAGTTTAATTTCTCATTAATTCTGCTTTCCTTAAAAACGCTGTGGAACTATGTTAAAAATATTTTACCTGGTTTTCCAGGAAAACAAGGAATATAGAATCACACCGTCTTATGTTCCCATCTCAAGAGATTTTAGCTTCTTCCTAGCAGATCTCAAATGTTAGACTTAGGAAAGGTTTTTTCCTCCATTTTGTTTCTTGCCTTTTTTTAGATAAGCAATTTCATAAAATCCATGTTTTCATAGGGAGGAAGATTCCATTACAAGGACTCTCAAGAAACTTGGCAGCATAGCTCCTTACTCAAAGCAAAAGCTTCACAGCTATACCATTCAGGCCTTATTTCAACAAGGCATTCATGTATAGGTGTTATTCACTTAATAAAGAATGAAGCATATTTTTAAAGTTAAGCTCTTTGACTTGAAGCCAAATCCATCGTCCAACTACTTCTAATGCCCCTGTCCAAAATTCACCTCTCTTATCAACTGTAACGTTGCCTGAAAAGGTGAAAGCTCATTTAAGATGTAATAGTAAACGATGAAGGAACCTGGTGAGAAAAAGTAACAGTGAAGGACATATAGTTCTTTTAGGATTCATGAAAGTTATTAACTACAATATTGTAATAATACAGAAAGAGTTCAATAAACAGTGAACAGCCTTTCAGAATCAAATTAAGCTAAGACCCATTTAAGGACAGGTTTCTAACTCATTCAGGATCCTCAGCACTTTCTCCAACAAACACTCCCATTTCTTTTCTCTGCAAATTGATTAAGATAATCTAGCCATTAGGTCTGTAAGATAATTATTTAGCTACTCAATGCAATATGTAGCACTGATGTAATTTGGGATTTGGAGGCAACTTCCTTGTAAAACTTTTGTAAAATCTTCTCCTTCTTCTCAATGTACAGAAAAGAGTAGCCACTTTCTTATAAAAATTATTTTAATACAGCCACTCCAAGAGGGGTAAGTTTTCCATATTCAAATGCTGAGTCCCTTTAGAGACTCTATCTTGAAACTACCAGTCAGTTTTGCCTGATATATTTAACTGTTGTTTTGGAATATCATAAAATAGTAAGAAGTAGGTCTAGTAGCATAACATCAAGTCTTAAAAATGTCTAGTTTATCAGTGACATTTTTGAAATATATATATTCAGGATCCTTCAGTCAACCAGAAATATTTGCAAATAAAGTTAAGAACACCACTTCTATCCATTACCAGACCACACAAACATCTACTGCAAAGAAATTCAAACACATACGGTGAAATCTAGACATGTGGTACAGAGGAACAAATCAACTAGTTCATATGTATTGATGTCCAGGCTTTGGATTTATTTTAGTAATCCTTTTAGATAGTTCTTCATGGTTGCCAGATTAAGACCTCTGAAGTCCCTAGATGGAATAGACACCATCTTTTAAGAAAACGGTAATATCACCAAGGAAGTGCAAGATGACAGCATTTTTACAGCAAATAAGTGACAAGATGTTCCTGCAGAATAGTCATGTTCCATTGTTTAGCACAGCATATTAAGGAGAAGGAATGAAGGTCTCACAAGACAACTAATAATATTGCTTGTAACTTGAGTTAGTTGTGTATAGAATGAACTATTGAAGCATGAGTGTATCAAAGTAATCACACGTATCAAAGAAACTACAGCAGAACAACATAGGCTTGGTTCACAATACCTACCCTATTTATACCTGCTTTCAGATAATGTTTTCTTCCTTCTGTCCGCAGGATATTTTCAGCACACAGAGATTATTAATTATTTTTATTGAGAGTATTCTGAATGCCTTTTACTATTTTTCATGTGCATAATCTTTCTTATCTTCAGCTCTGTAATTTCCATACCTGAAGGCAAGTACTTTGTTAATCCTGGTATTCTCCTGACCATTTAAGTAAAAGGAGGGTTTTTTGTTTGTTTGAATAAGATGTTTTATGTGCATAATCTAGATGTGGATGAGACTGTGAGAATGTACTGGTCTATGCATTTACATGTATGCACAAAAATGTTGGAAATCAGATTTTTACTTAGAATTTTACATTTAAATATTTAAAAAAACATTAAAAGACTTTAAAAAACAAATGTGTAGAAAGCCATAAATGTTTAGACTTTTGTCATTTAGAGTGTCCCCCATGGTGACATAATTATTGCTTACATTGTGAAATATTTATAGGCCTAATATAATTATATAGCAATCTCTCCCTTTTTTATTTCTAGTTTCTTCTTTTTCTGCCTCTTTAAAGCCCATCATTTGTAGAGGTGAATCAATCTTACACATAGAATGAAGCATAAACCAGCAAAATCTTGTTATTACCCATTAGCAAAGTGTAGATTATTCTTTTAAAATGGGACACGTTGGCTTTTGAAACTAAGTCCATTTACACCACCCTCTAGCTGGCAACAGTAAGGTATGCTTCTCAATTTTATATTGTGCTGTAGTATGTCTGTCAGTAATCGTGTATCGGATCTAGCTAATGGCAGGGTGATACAAGAGGGAAGCCCGAGTCTGGACCAGGATGCTCTTCCCTACTGGCGGCTGCTGCTGCCACCACCGCAGCATGGAGAGGCTGTGGCCTGCATCCACAAAGCCTCACTGTGGCTGTGCATGGTGCCTAGGAAGCCACAGCTCTTCCTGCACGGCTTTGTACTGCGGTAGTTTCAAAGCAACTTCTGTTGACTGCAAACATTAACATTGCTTCAGCTAGTCTCACATTCTGGTGTGAGTGTCTATCACCATAAAAAGATCCTCTCTGTCTGTTTCTTGTCTGTTTTTAAATATGCATTCGTACAGTCATGCTGCCCGTTCCTGCTGAGCCTTACACTTAACTACTTGTAAGTACAGTACTGATATGGCTGTGAAAAAGCACTGAAAATGGCACAGGCTGTGCTCAGGAAATACGCCAATTTAAACACATTCTATTTGCCTTCACTCCTCGATAAAATTTAATCCTTTAAATATAAATTCTTAAATTTCTCAATTTGATTTCTTTTTTTTTATATACAGGGTGAAAAAAAGGTCAGATTTAACAGGTGCCTTTAAATTAGAACCTCTTTACCTGCAGCATCACCATCAGGAGTCTGGTAATTCTATAAATAATTTAGATCATTATTATTTTGTTTGCACACTGATATTCAATGGACAAAAAGGACTTCAGATAAAACCTGAAGTAGTTAAACTACCTAAATTGTTTAGGAGCCTATTTCTATTTTCAAAGTGCCCTAGGGAGTTAAGCTTATTAAAGTGCAAACACGTCTGTGAGATTTTAGTTAGTATAAAAAGCAATTGAGGGAATGCCATTTTATAAAGAATTATATTAATAATTTTGTATTGAGATTTCCCCAGCTCCAGAGTTACCACTGACTCTTTGTAGGAATGTTGAGAAAATTGTTAATGATCTTCAGGCAGTCATATAAATGTATTATTGGATGTTGTTTGTTAAGTCCCTTAACCTGCGTTCCCCAATATATCTTTCTCCAGAATGGTTTCAAGATCTGATTTGTTTTTAGTGTTTCTGAAGTCTGTGACTTTTTTTTCTTAGCTATTCATGCAAACTCTGATTCAAATTCTCAAGTACTCATGTCAGGAGCAAACACTCCCTGAAACCGCAAAGTGGCGGTGACCTGTGTTCGATATCTGTGCTCTATTTTGAGTGATACCTATCTGGGACATTATCCTGTCGCTCTCATGTTCTTAAATGATTGTAGAGAAGGCGGTAAGTGCAGGCTATCCGTCTGGTGCAAAATGCTCACAAAAGCTCTTCACAAAATGCTTACAAAGAACTTAAAAATCTTAGGCCTTGTATAAAGCTCCTTAATGGATTAGTCCTGCTCTTTGCACATACCTAGCAACTGCAGAGCGGCATTTGTCTTCTTGAAGCCTGTTTTTATACATACATTTATTAGCTGACTAATTGTAGGGGAGGTCACAGCAATGCAGTGTCAACATGTAGTGCAAGATCCCTCATAACTTTCTCGAAGGAATGAATCACATGTGAATGTTTTCTACCATTTACTCTATTCCTGGAATTTCTGGTGCTGATCTGTGTTCAGAAGCATACCCTGAGTACTTTTCTCTTCTCCCTCTTATGGCTATGAACTCATTGACATTTAAATTAATACCATCCAGAATTTCAACATTCACTAAAAACCCCTAGGAAAAACAGATTCCTGTGCCTTAATCCTAAACTGGCAGGAATTCTGCATCTTATTCCTTTTCTACATTTCCAAGCAAAGTACATATAGAACAGTGCAATGAACAGAAAAACACAGTAACTCAGGAGCTGAGGTTCACCCTTAAGGCTAGAATTTTTAAGAAAAATATATACCTTTTTTGCCTTTTAAAATGAAAAATACAAGCTATGGCAAATACATGTATATCACTAATTTTACTTAACATGCAAGAAAAATGCTTGTCTTAAGGGGGAATAACACAAACTTAACTAAAGTGAAAATATGTCCTTATGACTACTGACAGTGCTGCTACAAGATCCTTAGGTTTTCCCGAGGTTAAATAACACTAGAAGAAAACCAAGCCTATCTAAAACTAGGTGCTTTCAGTGAGGCCACCTAGTTTACCTGAACACTTTATCTCCCTAGTTGGATAATAAGTTGTTCAGCCTTCATCTTGCCTTCAGGAGTTGTGACAGTATGTTGTGTGGTCTGCACGTAATGATTCCAGATAGATTATCTGATTACTAGCAGTCTAGTGATGCTAAATTTGTCTGTGCTCTATTCCCATTTGATATGAATTTTCCAAAGAGCTGGACAGCAGTTTTCAAACATAAATGCCTCTAGTTAAACTGTTAAATCCAATCCACACTTATGCCTTCAATAAAAAGTCAAATTTGCTGGGTTGTTACAGTGCCTATTGATCCCTGTGTGATTTATGGGACGTCAGCACTCCTGGAAATAGGTCTCACGAAGTATCTTATTTTCTGAGTATGTCTCAGATCTGCGAATTCCCATCATAGTTTACAAGGCAAATGAAGTAGCATTTTTTAATTCACTCATCTCTCACTCAATAATTTAAATGAGCAGAAAAATATATCTTTCTGTGAGCAATTACTCTTAATAACCATATGGCAATTATGCGTGCCCCAAGGGGAAAGTCTTTATTTTGTCATTAATTATAATTCTATGTGATTTGCATCATCTCACCAGGAAGATTATACTAGCTTGCCTGGCAACCCAGGATATAGGTCAAATCCTAATGGCAATGTTAGAAGAATAAAGCTTTATACTCTATTGTAAATGCCACATACGCTCTCACAATGCAGTTCCTCCTGGTTAAATATAGATGTAAAAGTAAGGTTGTAATCAAGGTCTAATCATCGATTGCATTCTGCTTCACAGCTTGTGAAAGGCATTATTGTGGATCTTCAGGCATAGCCCCTTACAGGAGTGTAGGATTATTAGTCTGTCACCAGTTGCTTTACTCTCTTTGCTATCAGTCTTCCAACTATCACACAAACATGGCTGCTACAATGCAGAAGAATATAAATGTTATCAAATTACCTCATTACTGAGCTGAGGCAACCACGTTCATTTCCTGAAGTCCAGGAACAGTTTAATCATTGATGGTTGTTAAGTGGTTACCTTTAGTAAAAGGTTAAAGAAGCAAATGGCTATATTGCAGGGAGGAAGGACCATGGGGTTTTTTATGTTTTGTCTGCGTAGATGAGAAAACATTGGCAAGTGAGCTTGTGACACAGGAAATACAGACTTTTTACCCCCAGAAAGTACGAAGGCTGAGAATTACATAAATGATGTAAATTGATCAAATTCAGAAGCTGTGGTTCTATATAGACCTTGTGGTTCATAATTCCAGAAGCCCTTAGACAGCACGTTCACTTGGAATTTACGTACATATGTCCCTATGAAGCTTATCCTCTTCTGCAGAATAATAAAGCACAATAAGAAAGTGAAGCAGATACTTCCACATTCTCCTAAAAAAGTGCTTTACATTTTAGGTCCATTTAAGTTCTGCCATTGGCTTACTGCAATCACAGAATTGTTCAGGTTGGAAAAGAGCTTTAAGATCATCAAGTCCAACTGTAAAACACTGCTCAGTGCACCTCTAAACCATGTCTCTAAGCCCTATATCTACCCGTCTTATAAATACCTCCGGGGATGGGGACTCCACTGCTTCCCTGGACAGCCTGTTCCAATACTTAACAACCCTTTTATTGAAGAAACATTTCCTAACGTAATACAGCTTTATTTTACAATTTCCTTTACTGTGAAATCAGTGTAATTACTGAATTAAAAAAAAAAAATGTAGATGCATCTCGACTCTGCATGGTCATATAAAAGATGCATGCCTCCCTGACTGCTTTGTCACTTGTCCAGTCTGTGTTTGTATGAGGCTTTCACTACATCAAATGAAAAGCCACAGAATATGCAGAACACTATTCTCCAAACAGGAAGAAGTCAATTCTCAGTCAAAGTTTGAGATAATTTATTAGGCATGTTGCAGAATTAGCAACAAATATATAATTAAGTATTAAAGGTAGTTAGAAACAGAGAATGAGTGAAGAAGTGAGTTTTGGGACTCTGCATACTCTTTCAAACAAAATCAATAATTACCCCTTTATCTACTACTTCCTTTCTTTACAAGAGAAAAATAAAAACAGTATTTAGTTCATTGTCTCCAGAGGATCTGAATCATAACAGAAAGGAAAATTTTGTTTCTTTTGCTGAAAACTTTTTAATTTGTTAGTTGTATATTCTGACCAGCTAAGGAATGAAGCTTATTACAATCTTCATTTAGCATACTGTCAAGTATCCTACTAGGTATTCAGTGGTCCCTTTGACACTGATGATGATGAAGTTTATAGAAAACATAAAAGATAAGATACAGCTTTTTCAACAGCAATAGAATGATATTAGGGTTTGGCTGTCATGATGAAGCAAAGTCAACATTTTTTTCTTTAACTTCCAGGTCTTGTAACAGATTATCGGGTAAGTAAGCATTAATATAATAATTAATACTATACACTGATATTTCTGTACACTGATATTTTCAGGAATTTTATTTTCTATTACTGCCATAATCCTTAGCACTTTATGCTTCTTTCCAGGAAGGATGCAGCTTGCTAAATTTGTAACATTCCTCCAGCTGAAAATTTAAGCTCTTTTCTTTTTGAAAAAAATGGTTTAAAAGCTGAAATAATCCTGCATGTGTAATATCCTTCAAGAATAATTCAGGATGCACAGAAAACTTGATTTTCCTTGTGACTCTTCCATTCTTACACCAATCTCCTTTTCCAATTTTCATTCGAAAATTTTGAGTATCAAACAGTCATACCAGATCATTAACTAGAATAGACATTTCTGTTATCATTTGAAGCACCTCTAGCAACTGCCTATAGGATGTGGCAATGCAGTATGCTTCAAAATCATTGCAGACTATACAATTTTTGCAGTCTCACTGCAATGGTGATTTCTAACGTGGGTGCCTTCCCTTCTCCCTGGCTTGCAGCACTGGCAAATCCCACTGGGGAGGAGGTTTCGCTCCCTGAAGCTCTGGTTCGTGCTGAGGATGTATGGAGTCACAGGACTGCAGGAGCACATCCGCAAGGTGACTGGATTTTGCTTTCTTGGGTAACCTGTGGTGGGATGGCAGGGGAAAATGAGCTTTCTATCTGTTTACTCTTCATGATTTATGTATACAAAAGAAAGAATAGACATGAGGTTTTGGACAGCTGGGTTCATTAGGAGCACTGCTTGTTTGCCCCATGTAGCAACACAATTTTATACCACGGCAGGACTGAAACTGTCATCTGTTTTGTGTTAAACTATAGAGAAGACAAGTCTAGGAATTTCAAATTTCTACAATGAGGGGCCATAGTTTCCTCTGAAATTAAGCCAGAGCATTTTAATGGCTTTATTTGGGGAAAATACGTTTATTCATTACTTCTTTATTTTATTAATGTGCATGTGTTGATGGCAAGCTTAGTTTAGGATTAAGGTTGTTGGGCTGAATTTATGATACAGTAACGGTCTAGGCATGTCAATCTCTGATGTTTCATTGTTTCATATTAAAAATCCAGCTTTTTTAAAAAAGGTTATGTACCATTTACAGTTTAACATTGTTATGCATAACTACAAAGTTTATTCTTGATGCAAAAAGAAGGGATTTTTTTAATCAATAAAACCCACACCTGGCACAAGTCTAAATTATATATGTATACTTCCTCTGTAGCAGTAAAGTTAAACGCAATCATACCTTTCATCTTTATGAAGCTCGGGGAAACTTTAGTGAGGGGAGATCCATGACTTGGCTCTAAATATTTACAAAAATATCCATTAGCTAAGATTTTGGTCTAGTATAACAAACTCTTTGCAGACACATTCCTTTCCTTGTGGTACTAAACACATTCATTCCTAAGAAGGGCTTTTTCCACTGTTGTACAATAGCTGCATGACTATGTCTCTTGATTTCAAAAGGTTCTGGAATGGAGAGTTCCCTCTTTGCTTCTCATTTTTACCACATTATAACTTTCAACAGACTATATCCTGAATTGGATTTTTATCTTTAATGACACTTTCAGAAATAAATTTTGACAGAAGTGGCAATCTTGATGTTCTGTCATCCTTGTGGCGATTTGATACATACCCTTCTCATGAAAAATTGATATGAACTTTATTACCACTTTACCAGGCTACCATTAGAGTTTCTGGTGGGGTCTCTCTCAGGTTAGATTTCTGGAGACAGTCACTGTTTTAATATGATGCCAAGTTTTTAAGTAGGGCTAAATGTCTTACTGGGAAAATAGAGGGCTGGGAACCCCATATTAATTACATGGCCTTTTATCAGGATGATTCCCACAGGTTAGTATTTACATTCAAGTTCACTCTTTCCCTGTCTCCCAAATATTTTCCTGACTGTTCAGCCAAAAAGTGCTTGTCTTCCTATAATCATAACTGGAGACCGTTTTTTTATACTTCCTGTGATAATACAGATCAGGAAGGATCAAATCAAAGCAAATCAATCTTTTCTTAAAGATATGGACTCCAAAGTAAAACTGTAATATATTTCCTTATTTGTAATGTAATTCAGAGATCTAGGTTTCTACGAGCTTGTGGAATTAAGGGTGTATGTTTAATATTTCACTAAGGACTAAAGTGTTCCCTGGTATACAGAAAAAAATAACTTATGACCTTATGTTTGCAACTTCAAAAGGGCAAGAGGAGTAATTAAGTGCAGAATTTGGGTCACTGTATACATCTGTCAAACTGGAACCATTAAGTTAGTTTCTCCTCACATCTCAAATGAGTGATGATTAAATGCAGTGGGTTCCAAAGAGGCTTTTAAAAAAGTCAATTCTATCTCCAGCAGTTTTCTGGAGTTTTGAGCTTACATTTCAAGAAATATTTGCATGTTATTTGCTCTCGTGAGTTTACAGACATGTTCGTAAAGTTATATCAGTGAATGCAAAATAAATTTTCAAAACGTGCTTCAAATCTTGCCCATTTTCCTCTCTTGTCAGGAATTTTCTTGGTTCCAGATTTATTGTGATGACTTTTCTTTTGGTAGTGTAGTAATGAAGTATGTAAATCAGCCTGACACTGGTTTATATTTTCAAACCTATAGATGGATTTCCAAACAAAAAGTAATTTGGAACTTAACTTCACTCGTTAACTTTTCTTTAACATTGTTTGTTCCACTGCTTGGCCTTGAAAATTTGCTTTCTTTTAAACATGCCATAGCATTTTGCAAAGAACAGCTTTTACATTCCCATTGCTGACAAAGGCAGTCTTTGAAGAGAATACCTGGTACTGCATCTTGTGTACTTTAGACTTTTAGCTGTGTTTTAAGTGAGGCCCTGTAGTTGCCAGAATTATTTCTAAGGCTGCATTTATTACAGTGAGGCTTAGGGTGGACATAGAATGAGAAGAGACCTAGGAACAGTGGCAGAATTAGGTATTGCAGCCTTCAAGCGGTAAGCAGAGTGGTTGAAGCTGGGGAAGAGGGAAGAAGTTTTCTCTGTTATGTTATTAAGGAGTTGCCCCAGGGAAAGGGCCAGGCACACAGTCAGGCAGAAGAACAGTGGTTTGAAAGAGCTCCTTAGGCTGGAACCTAGGGGAGAGGATGCCTACATTTGGGATGTAGCATGCAGTTGTATGGCACATAGTTTTCCTAAGTTAACATAGCTTTGTGTAGGGCATGTTATTCCTATTCATGCTGTACAATAGCAGCTATTCAAATGTAGAGCTGGGCCTTACTGAAAGCCTCGAGACCCAGAGCTTCAAATCCTTCCTGAGTTTACACAAATCTCAACATAGACACTGTGATCACATAGGAAAAGACACTTCAGCTCCTAAGTCATAGAAAACTGTGAGAAGATTCGTCCTAACTTCTAGTTAGGCTCATTTTGAACAGCAAAGTGTTTCAAAGTGATTTGAGATTTTTAACAGTGATGAACTTTTGATGTAATACAGAGGAAAAAACCACTACATATCCTTAAGAAGCCACCCTATTTGTTGAGTGTTTAGCAAGCATCTTGGAAGACCAAAGATATCTGCAAACACCTCTTCACAAACTTTTCTTTTTTTTTCTGAATGTAAACTGTCATTAAAACTAATTTGTCTCTTTAATTTTCTTTTTTTCTTATTTCTTTTTTCTTTCTTTTTTATTAGTACATTTTAAGAAAAAGATATTTGTTATATTTTCAGTCTTAAAGTTTCATCAAAATGACTATATAACCACTTCAACCTGGCATTTGCTTGTGCTGAGGAAGGCATTAAGGAACTAAGATATTCCTGGGAGATGAGAATGTGTGACTTAGATTTAGATACAGAAACTTCTTTTGTTTTCCAAACCTTCTGGTTATGCATTCCTTTCCCACACAACATATAATATTAACCTATTGCAAAGTATAGGTTTTAAAGCAGTGGTAAAGGGGATGACAGTCATCTCTGAAGGATGTGGAGAGTGAAAATTACAAATTTTGAAGGTAAGTTTCAAAGCCGTAGGAGGAGATATGCAAAGAGGGCAAACCCAACAACAATAACAGTCTTCTGGATTGATTCCAAATACTCAGAATCAGTGTAAATGTGAAATCCAAATGGCCCATTTGTTAATGGCCCATTTGTAAACTGCTTGACCATACATTACTCATTTGTCAGTTTAAGTCCTCTCAAAGGGGTCAGAAGTAATTTGAGAAGTTTTGCAGTTCATGTTTTAGTGTGTGATCCCCACAAATAATCAAACTCGGATGAATCCTCCATAGGATCAGAAGAAATCTCTATAGCACACCTTTCTTCCTGTGTGGAGGATGATGAATTCCATTGAAAATTAACAGCAGAGACCAAGAAACTGGAACTGTATAGACAGCAATGTCAGAGATACCATTTCCATAAGAGGGGGTGACATAGTTCAAATGGCTGTTGAGAAGACCCTTTTGACAGCTTTTTCCTTCAGAGTGTAGTGGGATGCAAGCTAAGGCAGATAGAGAGGTGAAATCTACAGGAGGAAAAGTATGAAGTTATCAAGGATAGGCAGGTATGGTTATTTGCATATACACATTAATGTACTCTGGCTCTTCAAAGAAACCGCCTTCAATCAAAAGCTATTTCAGCTCGACGGCTTTGCCCAAAAATCAGAATTAAGTTTAAACACTACAATGCAGAAGCATATCTCTCTCTCTCTCTTTCTTCGCATATATATACACAAATGGAGATTTTTTTTTTAAATAGAGACCACAATTTAATGCCTCACAAGTTTACTGCTCCCATTAGTGATTATGTAAGACATATCTCTTAATCCTGAACAACTAAATTAATTAGATCCCTTTCTTGCTTCCCCTGTCATTGTAGAAGAGCAATGGTTATTTACCCTAGGTAGACAATGATGCATAAAAATTCCTTACAATCTTCTTTTTTTCAATCACCTGCTGAATTTTACTGTGAAGACAAATGCTGGCATTCTGATTCAATATACAAAATTTTTTCAGACCACTAATACAGTCCATGTGATTCCATTTTGGGAACCATGTGATAAAGGAATTGTCCAAGTGATGTTGCTAGAAGCAGTATGTCAGTTGATTTGTGTACATCTACATTTTTTGTTAAATTATGTAACAGCATTGAATAAATAAAACAATTAAATAATATTTGAATATCAAATTAATGGTGCTAGGGATAGAGCATGACACAAATGTCAAAATCAAAAGCATTTTGAGGGTTAAAATATCCATAGTTCAGGCTTGTATGTACATATTCAGTGACAAACTGAGAACAGCCTGTCAGTTTTTACCTATCCATTATTCAGTGCCCACAGTTCTCCAAACATGACTTTATTGTCACAGTTTGCCTATCTGTCTTGAAAAGTTAAAGTACTAAAGCCACACGGGTCCAGCTGTGAGTTATTGCCATGCTCACGTGCAGAGTGTGGGTCTCGCAGAGCTTTTGGACTCACAGAGGCAGTTGTGGTACCTAAAAAGACCTATGATTTTACAGTTTGAACTTCCAGGTTCAATAATGTTTAACTTTATTGCATTTAATTATGTTTGGTTTCAACAATCTTTGTAAAAGCAATGCGGGATAATAGCTTATAGTTCAAAGGTGCAGGGCTTTGGGTAATTGTGTTAAGCAAAGCTACTTCAGGTGAAACCAGTTATATCTGCACTTTCTCCTCTTTCCAGTTCTGTATAATCTAAAACACTTGGTGCCCCCCTGTGGCATTACAAATTATTGCTACTTGTCAAGGCTCCCTAGGGATAAAAGGACTTGCACGTGGACAGGTATACAAAGTACTTCCAGAATTATGATTTGTGTTTTAGTGAATATTCTTTATTTTTCCTTGCTGTGGCTTCTTTAAAATTCTGGAAAAATCCTTTAATGCAAAAAGTGGACATAAATACTTGCTATAAGATGTACAGCGTGGGTCTGGAACATTCTTCTACAAACTACTTGCAGTAAGCCAAATCTTAATTTTTTCTTTTATTCAGTTCTTACAGGTAAATTTTGATTAAACTTAGTTGGTGATTGCAACTGAACATTTGTAGAATTTTCATCTTATTGAACATGGTTTTTTTTATGAGTTTGATTTCTAAGACATAGTACATACCGTATGAAATTTTACAGAGCTATGTAAAATACATAAATTTGGTTAGGGCTATAGAATCTGAGGATAGGAGGAGACAAAAAATCATTATAACATGTTTGTGTATTTCACGTTTTCCATGCAGTTATGCATACAAGTATCTGTAGGTATACATGTATTTCTGGTCAATTCATAGCTGTAAACTCAAGTTCTTTATAATAACATAACACTCAAATGCCTTGAAAAGGGCAAAATATTTTCTTGGTCTTACTCTCGACTGAAAGAGCTTTCAGTCCAATTTTAGAGGGAGATGATAAATGGATGTAACAAACAGCAGACAGGAAGTGGTAACAACAGTAAGATTGGGTGCACAGCGTACTAGTATGCTCAATATGAAGGTATTGAAGCGATGTCTTGATTCAATATAAACAACACCTTTCTATTTTAAGAAATAAACAAACACCAGAAAGCTATGATTTAGACTGCAAAATGTGTTGGGGTTTTGGGTTTTGTTTTTGTTTTTTTTTTTCCTTTTCTTTTCTGTAACTTCTGTTTTGCCTTGTTCTTGCCCATTTGGAAAAACTCCTGTTAAATGAAACATTCCACATCTAACCCTGGCCAAAAGTTAAAATTTTCATTTCTGTTTTAGATCTGTTCTTGAACTTGCAAAAATGCAAAGCGCAAAAGCCGGAAAAGCATGGGCTTAGCTGTTTATTTTTGTAAAATTATTTTGCAATCATAAATACAAAAGCTAGACAATTTTAGATGTTGCTGATAATTTTTGTTGTAGACTGGATATCATATGAAGACAAATTTTAATTCTAATAACTGCTTGCTGTTGTCACCTCTTTTTTTTTTTTTTAAATTTATCTTTTTATAGGTTAGTGAGCACTAAACTGATGATAGCCAGGGACAGAGGGACTGAATAAGGTACTGCAGATACCAGATAAGGACATGTGTTCTTTTCCAAGTGTTTTTGAATCAATTTTCTGTTTGGAAGAAAACAAAATGTGGTATAAGTATGCAAGCATACTGACTGATGTGAAGACTTTCCAGCCGGCTGTTAGTCTGCCTGTTGATATTTTTCCTATTTGATTGTGGAAGAGCACTGGTTTCATATACTTAAAAATAATTGCTCTGCCTTGGTGTCCAGTGTCACTTTTCTTCCTCTAGTAACTTCTGAACAGGTTGGCTGAGATTTTCTATCCATTTTCTTGATTATACTACCATCACCTTTCTTTTTAACTGAACCTGAGTACCCAGGTCAGAAGACTGAGCAAGTTCTCCCCTTCTTCACAGTTAATATCATATTAAATGAACTATTATAAAAACTGTATATTCTCATCTTGGTTTGCACTGGAATTGTGATTCTTTTCTATGTATCTGCATCTCCGATTTTCCCCACAATAACTTTTGGACTCTTTAGCCATTTCCAGACAAACTGACAGTGGTAGAAAACCTAAAGAAGAATTATTACCATTATGTTCAGTTAATACAGTATCATGACAGTGATAAAACTTTGCTGAAATGTTTCATTAAGAAAGAGTACTAACATAGTAATGAGCTACTCATTACTACGAACATAGTACTGGCTCAATAAGATCTCTGGGAGTCATAAACGGGATGTAAGTTAACATAAACAGATGGAGATATGTCACTACTATCACGTATCAGAAGAGGGAACAGAGAAAAGATATTAGGGATGGAAACAATTTAGCACATCTTTTTTCTTGATGACTCAAATTTATACAATGTAGATACTGTCTCTCTCTTCTTAGCACGTCAGGCTGTCGCATCAGTTTGAACATTTAGTCCTTCAGGATGAAAGATTTGAGATCTGTGCTGAGGTTGTCTTGGGACTAGTCTGTTTTCGGCTGAAGGTAAGGCAGCTAAGACTTCCTACTTCTGCGGTCATGTTTTATAGCCATACAATAACCTGCAATTGAGTATAGTTTTTGAAGTTAATATACTTAAATATTTTTTAAGAAAAGGGAGTTAATTTAGATCGTAGATAATTTTGTTAAAAATTAACCAAATGCTTGAGAAATTCCAGCATGGGAATACACAGTCATGACAAACAAATGATCTATCAGTCATACAAAATGACTGTTATTTTCTATGCTAGGTGAAATTTGATGAAGATGACTGTTTCAATGTATTTCCCTAGACATTCATATATGATGTGTTTGTGTGTGTGAGATGTTTCTTGTACAGTTAATTTTTGTGTTTGTATATTTAATGTCCAATTATACATATATATATAATAGCATGAAGTTAAGAGTACTAAACACTTTGTTGTTGTTTGTTGTTGTTTTCTTTGAAGAACGCATTTTCAGTTATAAAATCCTACAGTCAGATGGGGCAAATTGGAGAAAGATATGAGTAAGAATATGTTGTATGGGAGGCCATTTTCCCAAACACTCTTGGCACAGATCTGCCTTTTTTTTTTTTTTTTGCTGAACATGATCCTTTTGCCCCTCTTGGCCTTTCATTCCTTGGCCCTTTCATTCACTGTAAGTGCCAAGTTCATTGACATAGAGGCCTTCCCAGACTGAAACTAGAAAACTCCCTCTGCAGTCAGAGCATAAGTAAGTGCTGCAGGAGTTGGGAGAGTTCACTTATTTAATCAGACATCACAAGGGGATCAGTGTCTTGTTTTAAGTAAAGAACTCATTTAATAGAGGAACTTACAACTAAAGCCTCTGTAAAAGGGCTGGATTGTGACACTGAATCCAAACACCAAGAAAGAATAATAACAGCATTGGTGTTTTCTAGGTCACATGATACCTTAATCAGCTCTTAGCTTTTCTGAAGGCTCACAAGCACATCTTCGCTCCTTTGGGGTAATGTCGTAGTACTACTTTTCACAAATTCTTTTTCAGTCATTCAGTTGCCCCGGTTACCTGAGTTTGATGCAATTGGCTGAAGGAGCTAACAAATCTTTAACAATAAGGAATGGTGAATTCCTCTGGAATCGGAAAATGGTTCTGGTTTAATTTATGTGTTTAAAATAAAAGAAAAATCAGTCTGTTGCTAGGGGATCCAATAGATTACAGAATTTGGAGTTTTTACAGTAAGTGAAAATGTGAATATAATTTCTTTTTCAATAAGAACTTTTTAAAGATTTTGAGGAAGAGGTTCTGTTGCTTTTATTGCTCAATAACAAGATGTTGGTTGTAGGCTGCTCTCCCACATGGAACAAGCAAACACTAGTTTTGCAAAGCCAGAGCCCGCTGTTAGTCAGTGTCTTGCATTTACTTTAAAGGAACACTCATGAAATAGAGCGCAGCAACACAGAAATTTTCACTTAAGAGCAATGGTTCATCTACATGTGATTTCCTGTCCCTGATGCTCCAAATGAAGAAATTAAATCAACAGAGAAAGATAATTTTACAATAGGAGGTCAATACTGGATACCTAGCTAAGACATTTTTGGACAAGTTGTGGAATAAAGGCGTGATTCTGCTGAAAACCAAGGTTGAAACAGCAGTGTTTTCCTCACTTGCCTTCGCTGTCCAGAAAAAGAAAACAAGACTAGCAAGCTTTTAGATTATGACCATTTAATACTTATTTTTGGAACTTTATTTGCTTTTAAAATCACTCTTTTAAAAATCTTCCTGTGGTTTCTGTAATTCGTATTAAAATGCATCTTAGAAGTAGGATACTTCTAGGTTTCATGGAATTACAGCTGGATTAAGGGACAGGGGATTTGAACTGTAATGCTGCACAGCTGTAATAGTATGAAATGTTTTTCCTTCCTTTGTTCTTGAGAAATTATTTTTTATTTTTTGCTTAGCTGTAACTTTTAATTTTTTTTTCCTTTCTCACTGTTGATCAGATGGACTAATAATCTATGACTTTCATATTATATCTTTTTCAACAAATATCAAAGAAGAAATTCAAGTATTTTGCCACAGGTTTAATTTTGCCTCCTTGTTATACCTGCAGACCAATACAAGTCAAGCTAGTAATTTCTCCAAGGGGGTGAGCATACTGTCTTATTGAAGGTGACAGACTCAATCAGAGCTGGCTGCTGGCTTCTCAGAGCTCTGGGACAGGATTAGTCACTACTAACTTCAATCCGACGTGACACCTGAGTGTCACAACAGCCCCTAGGTGCAGCTGTGAGAGTAGAAGAGAAGATAGATACATAAATCTTTCTTCTCCCTCCCATCACCTTTGCCAAGGGCATTAATATAAAATCATATAACCGCTTGTATTGCCTAAAAGTTAGTGCTGTACATTTCGTATTAAAAGCAAGGATCACCATTTTAATGATGGACTGCCTTTGATAAGAAAGAATTATATCATTGTTACCAGTGACTGACCCATAATGAGTGGGGATTTGCAAAACACCAAAGCGGGTCCTTTTCTTAGCTAAGTACATTCAAATTGCATAAACATATCCTATAAGACTAAGACTAAGCCATAAGTTTCAGGCTCTCATCTAAATTCCCTAACAGCTTGTGCTAAACTAGAACAAAGTTTTCACTTGGGTTCAGCTCTAACACTAATATGATCCAAACCCATGAGAATAATACATTTATCTTCAGTGTCAATGGGAAATAGTATGCCCCTTATGCTTTGTTTTTATATGGAAAAGGTTAAGCAGGCAAGCTACAACTGCATAGGTTTGAGAGAACCTGTTTTCTGATCTGGATGTTCTCAAAAAAAGCCCGCTGCTGAACAGACAGATTTGTCCATTTGTGACTCTTTTACTGCATTCAGTGTTCAGTGTGGGAACACTGCAAGTGAAAGTGCAGATGATCCCAGCATCTCTTGCAATTCTGTGTTACCACCAGTGTAACAGAAAGAGTAAAGGATGTGCAATATTTAAGATACTTTCCCAAAGAATAAAATATAGCACTTAAGACACGGTGTATCCTAAGCTGTTATAGCAAACTGCCCTGCAAAGTGGAAGCCATCTCTCATCTGCTGATATAAAAGTTAGATATATGGGTTCCTTTGTTTTGGGTAACAAAGACTGGCAAAGATATGCAGCTAGCAATTCATCCTATGAGGCAAAAATGTCAAGATTTTTGGGATCCCTTCCTTCATCACTTTCATTTAAAACAGTTTGCTACTGTTTTTTAAAATCTGATGGCATATTTTCTTTATTTTCAAAAGTTGATTGACGTGAACAAGAAAAGAACATTGTTTCAACCTGAGCTCAATCTGCAAAAGAAGCAGTACTCCTCCAGGAAGTCCTAGTTCTTTTGAGATTAGGTATTAAGAGAGTAAAGCTGCTTTAAGGGAAATCCTCATGTTCAGTATTTGAGCACAAGGAGAATGAAGTACACTAGAAGGAGATAAAATTCAGTACTGCTTGCATGTAGAGTCCCTCTGACCTTCTGCAATTTAAAATTTGTATCTTTGTTTTCTGGAATACAGAAGACTGTGAGAGGATCAGTTTGCCACATTTCTAAAATCCCCCCACCCCAACAAAATCCACTCTGTGGCATACTGTTGCAAACGCTTCCTATAGAACTTGAGACAAATACTTTTTTAGGGTTTCTACTGGTAGTATGAAACTTACTTATGCCAGGGATACATTACCTTAAGTATTCCTCAATTAAGGGTAAGATTTCCAACTTCATATTCAAAAGACTCTCAAAGCAGCCATGCTTAAGTCAAGACTGGAAGGTTTGTTTTACAAATGTTAGTATACTTGGTTGCAAAACTTTGTCCCATGTTTGTTTGATTAGATCTAAGGAAAGTGTAATGAAGTGGATGTAATAATGAATACTTTCACATAAAGCTATATAGCTCATGACCTTAAGTCATAAAGTAGCAGTCAGCTATCACAAATGCCCCAATGTGAACGTTGCTTCTAAACCCCAGTTAATCTATAAATCTCTTTGTGGCTGAAAAATTATCTCTTCTGCTGTCATCTTTTTGTAATCCTTTGATGGCAAAGCACCGAGAGATGAGAAAGTGGCTGCATGTTACTGGTGGTACTTTGGCTGGCTGCTTGGAGGGATTTAAATATTCCAAACTTGCTTCTGAAATTCATCACCATATATTTTGAATTATAATGATTTCAGGGCTCAAACGAACTAAATAAGGCACTTCTTAAAAGCATAAATGAGGCTAAGAAGATTCATCTGGTCCCATGCCACCTGCGAGAGAAGTTTGTGCTACGTTTTGCTATTTGTTCCCGCATAGTGGAATCCAGCCATGTTAAGTTTGCCTGGCAGCACATCTCACAGCTGGCAACTGATCTTCTGAAAACATGGGAGCAAAACCACCACCAGCAGTAACAGCAGTGAAATAGCAGTGGGGAGGAGGTAATTAACTGGCTTTCTCTGTGTTGCCAAGTTTTATTTTAGGGGCAGGTGGGAAAGTCAAATTCTGAAGGAAAAAAATACAAAACCTGTTGTTATATAGCCCAGCTGCAGTAGCGAAATCCTTGCCAGCAAATTGTGTTGTAATCATAGCCATTCCTTTTCTGGACTGTAGTTTTTTCTTGCCCATTTCCAGGACGCACATAGTCATGGGAGCTCAAAATGTCATTTCTTACCTTATTGCAATCAAAACAATTTACTGAACCAGGCAATGGAAATGGAAGGGTTAGTGCTCCCTCCATTGTCCCCACTAAGCTCTAGGACATCCACCTCTTTCTTCACAGATGAAACTATGAGGTGTTGTAACCAATTAATTTAACCTTAATATGAATTCAGAAAGAATCCAAGTTGGGAGAAGCTCAGTAACCTCGTTATAACGGTGCTCAGGTCCTACCTAAACAGGCACGCACAAATGTTTTTGTCAGGATTTGGGGTACTATCTTGTCATCACTGCGTGCTGCAGTAATTTTGCAACTGAAGACAGGACTTGAAGACTTCCTTCATCACACAGCCAGATCAGGAGAAGTGAGTACTAAATGAATGCTAACTGTCTTTATGCCAGGTTCTTTCCTTTCTCCTAAAGGGTTTGCTTTTAAAACTGCCATGTTGTCAAATCTCAGCAAATAGGTTATGCTGGCTATGGATTTTCACTTTGAACATTCACAATGAGGCCTCTTTAAAGCTCCTTCTTAAGAGTTTTGTCAAAAGCCATGTGCTACCCAATACTCGGTATTTTTAACCAAGTTGTTATAAGCAATGATTACTTGAAAATGAACTCTTTGTGGAATAGAGTAGTGATTTCTATTTATGTTTACCATTCTATTTACTTCATTGTATAATAAAACTCTGACAAAAATGTGCTAAGACATGTGATGGCAAAAATGTTACTCTTTGTTTCTTAAATTAGCTACCAAACAAGGTAACAAATTAAAATAAAAATAGAAATTAAAAGAAATAACCCCAAAATACATTGTGGTGCCCCCATCAGTGCTTTTCCTCTATTAACAGTGATGCATGGAACACAAAAATACTAGGAAACAGTTAACCTTTAGAGAAAGTCAGATAATGTGTACGTGACATAAATCATTGATACGTTGAAGGCGAGTACAGTGAAGAGGTGAAATGGAAGTCAGAGACAATATCTGACTTCAGTAAGTACTTCTGCCATTTTGAAAACATAAATTCAAGACTGTTATTTCTATGTAAATAAGAACAAAATCAACAGCTACTCCAAGAAAAATAATCTATGGGATTCACTCCTACATTTGCATTTGTTTTAGTCTCTTCCTTTTTCTGCTCATATGAACTGCTAAAGCATCTTGAACAACTTGCATAATTATTCTGCCTTCTTCCTCCATCCCTTACAAGTGTACTTCCTACATTTGGGAAGCTGTAATTAGACCATGAAACATCCACCGGGACAGTTAATGTGGCACACAGTCTGCACCTACTCACTCTCTTTCCAAATGGGATTAAAGAAGCTGGCTGTGGCCCAGGTGGACTTCTCTGGTGATTCCTAATCACATCACTTCTGTGGTGCAAACTAGAAGGATTAGTATTAACCTTGTGTGCAAGTGGTACAGAAGATGTGCTCATGAATCCTGGCACTTAGGGAAAACTGACCAAGCTCTGCATTTTCAGCAGGTCTAGCTATGTGACAGGGGAAGCAATGGCATATTTCCCTTCTGTAAGGCTAGCCAGAGGCTATATTATTCATCCAGATGGAAAAGCTGATTAATATTTCTTTAAGGAATTGATTTCACAGGTAAGACATAAAGCAAGGAACAGCAGATTGATCTAGTAAAATCAAGTAATATTTGAGCAGGTAACTGAGCCACTCCACAAGACACTACTCAGCTACAGTATCAAAAATTATGATAGCGTCTTTCTCTTTATCAGAACTAATATGAAATTGTTTCCTGTAGCAGCACATTGAACTAGATGGGTAGAATGGAGACAGCAGAAAATGCTGACAGTTGTTTCGTTTTTACGTTATTATTTTTTAAAAAAATATTATTCAGTTCTCATGATTTGGGAAACAAAGTTCATTCATAGCATATATGGTCCGCACTGACAGAATTTTACAGATTTTACATTATGAAAACACTAGAGTCTTGGAGCCAGATAAGAATATCATCTTCTTTATGAGACAGATGAGTATTTTGTATGTGAAATACATAATCAGGTCCGTCCAAGAAAAAAAAAGATATCATATTCTGATCAAAGCTATCATAGAATAAATCCAAGATGATTCCACTGAAATGAAACGGAGTTGCTTTGGGTTTATGTCAGTATAGCTGAAATTAAAATCTAACTAATAGGTATTGAAAAAGAAATGCAAAAGGTAAGGGCAACGCAAGACTGAATTACAGAGGAAATATTTCACTAGAAATCCTCCCCATGGAAACCAGAGCAAAGGTGGATGATGCACGCCTATATGAGCCTCAAACTGCTATAGAACAGGGACGTGGGTAGGATGCACATCCAGACCCACAAGAGGTGATATGTAACCAGCAGCACAGAGTTAGATGTAGAGCCTTCCAGACATTTCTGGGAAATTGTTGCCAAAAGTGACATTCACTTAAACATTTTTCAGCAGATTGTTTTCAGTTTTAGAAGAGGCTGTTGTCCAGACACCAGAAACCTTTTGGCAAAGAGTTTAGGGTAAGGGTTAATTTAAACTATTATAAATAAAATAATAGTTAATTTATTTTTTGTCTTTAAAGAAGTGATGTAAGTAAATCTTCTAATAAATAGAAATTACAGGACCCATGGCATTATATTTCACAATGGCCAGCCCAATACAGAAATCTGAAGTTCACAATTCCAGTTTTTCTGAAATTCTGGGATGATTTGAATATGTAATTGGTGAAGGCCTTCTTAATATTCTGTCTCTCATACCCTCTTTTCCCCATGATAATTCCTCCATAGACTGTTAAAGTTGTGTCATCTGAAAATAAAATCTGGGCTATGTAATCAACTGAAGAACAAAAGTGCTGAAAAGAACATTTTGAAAGAACATAGCTGCTGTATCTGTTCTGTAGCTTTGCAACATACGTGTAAGTGAGAAATACTGTATTTATGAATAGTTAATACGTGAACCTGGATTTATTGTGCCTTGTGTGCAAAAGCTAATACAGTCTGTGCCGATTCATACTGTTCACGTTAAAAGTAATTATGAAATCTCAGAACTGTACTTTGTAAGAATATCTGCAACTTGAGGGAGACATTGTTGCTACTAGAGAAAGAGGAAAAATGTAACTTTTCTGTATCCATACATATTTTTTTTTAAAACTAGTAGAGTACTAGTACAATGCCTATGTTCTTAATAATAATGACAGATTATAATTATATTTTATTACTGATGGTGAAATATTGAAAAGATATGTATTTATGAAAGTATTGATAAAATGTTATACTCTGAACTACATGATAATTATTAAGTTACTAAATTTCACTTGCCTTTATGTATAAGATTCTGTTCATGGTTGATGTTTTTTGTTGTTGTTGTATCCTGTAAGGATACAGTATTTGATGAGTTGTACTCACATTGCAGTTGCCTTACAACAGCAGTCTAAACCTTGCGACATATAAACTTGAGTTGCTCAAAGACAGGAGCAAATGAGAAATAAATCTGACAACCCTGAAGACCAAGGTAGTGGGAGCAGATTAAATAACCCTCGATGGATAACACCTACATAGCATATGTAGAACCTGTATGACCTAAATGGAAAAATAATCAAATGTTTAGAGTTTTCTTATTACAAGTTTTGAGCTGTCAAGTTCCTGTATCCAAAGCCTACTAAGCAGACATGTAGGTTTTAATTGGCAGCATTAATAAAAGGAAATAAAACTAATGACTGTTGTCTGTCTCTGCTTTCAACCAAGCTTTTCCCATTTTATTCATGCCAGACTCATTGTATACGGTCCAGCTTCCCCACTCAGGTCACACCAATGTCCTGCTTTTCGCTATCAGTGACTTTTTCTCAGTGTGTTCTTCTAACAAATTACTTTAAAAATGAGAGTTCCTGCAGGAAGTTTGCTCCTCAGCATCACATCAGAAAAGTGCCTGGCCGTAACAGAGGTTGATGCTGACTCTTCTTAAAGTTCTGCTTGGTTCTGCAGCTGGATTTGCCACTGGAGCCAGCTGCACAGCTTTGGTTTTGGCTTGCAGCTCAGGCACCATCAGGTAGGACAAGGCAGTGGCCAGATTCTTCAGCCCTACCTGGCTGCAGCCTTAGTTCCTAAGGGGAACTTCCAGTTGCAGGCTCCTGCACTCCCTGCCCCTGCACAACCCAAGGGAAATCAGGCAAGCACGTCTTGGGAGAAATTTGATGGCAGAACTGTTACAAACTATAAATGTTACTCCAATTTGGTCTTAGATGATGACTTACACAGTACTGCAGACAATTTAATTTGCTGTCTGCACTAACAGGCTTGATGTATAACAAAAACCTGACAGTAACTCAAAAAATTGTTTCTCACGGGAAATTAAATGTTCACCCACACAGAAGTGAGTATGTTAATACTAGATGTGTAACTGCAGCATAGTGTGCTAATTTGCATCTAGGTTAGTGCGTTAATTTGAATACAGGTCGGTATGCTAATTTGAACGTAGGTTGGTTCGATCCAGCTAGGAACTCCATGACCAGATTCAACTTGATTCTGAAGGAGCCCTGGAACTTATAGAATCACAGAATGGTTTGGGTTAGATCTTAAAGATCACCCAGTTCCAACCTCCCGCCCCCGCCCCCAACTAGATCTGATTGCTCAAAACAATCTGGCCATGAGTTCAACTTGGCTGTGAGTACCTCCAGAGACGGGGCATCTGCGACTTCTCTGGGCAACCTGTTCCAGTGCCTCACCACCCTCACAGTAAATAAATTCTTCTAATAGCTAACCTAAACCTTCCCTCTTTCAAGTTTAAAACCATTCCTCCTCATCCTGTCACTGCATTCCCTGATAAAAAGCCCCTCCCCAGATTTCCTATAGGCCTCCTTTAACTACTGGAAGGCTGCTACAAAGTCTCCCCAGAGGCTTCTCTTCTCCAGGCTGAACAACCACAACTTCAATCCCAACTTCTGCTCCTGCAGCCACTGAATGTGTGTAAATGCACAGGCACACTGCCTTGGCCTCTCAGAACAGTCTGCCTCCATGTTTCCATTTTCTGCTGCTATTGAAAATGGCCTAGATAGGTGATAAATATATAAAAATATTTTAAATTCTCCATGAGTTTCCTCAACAAGTTTGCAGATAACACTAAGCTGAGCAGTGAGTTGTCACACCAGAAGGATAGGACGTCACCCAGAGCAACCTGGACAAGCTGGAGAAGTGGGCCTGTATGAACCTCATGAGGTTCAACAAGGCCAAGTGCAAGGTCCTACACCTGGGTCGGGGCAATCTGCAATTTCAATACAGGCCGGGGGATGATGCGATTGAGAGCAGCCCTGCAGAGAAGGACTTGAGGTGCTGATTGATGAGCAGCTCGACATGAGCCAGCAATGTTTGCTCAGAGTCCAGAAGGCAAACTGTGTCCTGGGCTGCATCAAAAGAAGTGTGGCCAGCCTGACGAGGGAGGTGATTCTCCCCATCTGCTTGGCCACAAAGATGATCAGAGGACTGGGGTACCTGTGCTATAAGGACAGGCTGAGAGACTTGGGTTTGTTCAGCCTGGAGAAGAGCCTAGAGTGGCCTTCCAGTCCCTGAAGGGGCTACAGGAAAACTGGGGAGGGACTTTTTTACAAGGGCAAGTACCGATAGGACAAGGGGAATGGCTTTAAAATTGAAAGGGGGAAGATTCAGACATTAGGAAGAAATTCCTCACAATGAGTGTGATGAGGCACTGACAGGATGCCCAGGGAAGCTGTGGATGTCCCCTCCCTGGAAGTGTTCAAAGCCAAGTTGGATGGGGCCTCAAGCAGCCTGATCTGGTGGGAGGTGCTCCTGCCCATGGCAGGGGGCTTGGAACTGGATGGACTATGATTCTTTGATTCTGTTCTTGCGCGCAGTCAACTTCCAGCTGAAGAACCGCTGCCCGCTACCGCGGATCACATCCCTTCCCTTCCGCATCACCCCCCGGCGCCGCGGATGGAGTTGCACCGCCTCCCGAGGCACGGACCCCGCGCCTATTGGAGGGCGGGCGCCTCAGGCGCAGCCAATAGAAAGCATGAAGGCCCGCCTGCGCGTCTCGCCCTGCCCCGCCCCCTCGCTCTCCGCTGCTCCCGGATCCCCAGTTGCAGCCCGGGAGGATGACGTCACTCAGCGAACCTCCCCCCCCCCCGGCCCTCTCTTCCTATGCATGATTGGCTGCACATCCCGCGGCCCTGCTATCCGATTGGTGGTCGGGGAGGGGGCGTGGCCTTGGGCCGAGCGGGCGGGGGATTCGCAGCGGCGGTGGCGGCCGTGGTCGGTGGGTGCGCGGGAGAAGCGTGGGGGCGGGAAGGGGGTGCGGATGGATACACGGCAGTTGCGCGGTCGCGCAGAGCGACCACTCAGCCCCCGCCCCGCCCTTTAGGGCAGGTGTTTGTTCCGCGCTCCCCTCAGGCGTGAGGGCTCAGAGGGTTACTGAGGCCGTGCTCCCGCCCAGCCCAGACGGTTCGGCGGTGCGGAGGGACGGAGGCCGCTGGGGAGCTCGAGAGGCTCCAGACCGACTTCCCCCTCCCTCGGTGTGCTGGGGGCGGGTGAAGTTGCTTGGGCTTCTGAGGACCGAGGGGCTCTGCCCTGGCTTCTTGGCAGCTGGACGGGATCGGCCCTTGCACTGCAGCGGAGAGGGCAAAGCCTCACCTGGGCAGTTGGTGTGCTTCCTTGCTGGGTCTCTTGCCTGCGGACAAGCAGGCTTTCCCCATGGTTTGAGTGGGTGCATATCATGTATAATGGTTATATAATTATATCCTAGGTTATGGGTATTCGTGTTTTTGATCCTGGCTTGTTGGTGGGTGTTGGTCTCTTCTCACAAGCATCAGGTGATAGGATGAGAGGAAATGGCCTCAAGTTATGCCAGGGGAGGTTCAGATTATACATGAGGAAAAACTTCTTCACCCAAAGAGTTCTCAGGCACTGGCACAGCTGCCCAGGGAGGTGGTTGAGTCACTGTCTGTGGAGGCGTTTAAAAGACAGGTAGATGAAGCGCTGAGGGATATGGTTTAGTAGTGGACAGGTACTGTTGGACTTGATGATCTCAAATGCCTTTTCCAACCAAGCAGTTCTATGATTCTATGAAAAATGGTGTGGTCTGCAGGAGCAGGGAAGTTGTCGTGCCCCCTGTATTTGGTGCTGAAGAGGCTGGACTGTGAATCCAGTGTTCAGCTTTGAGCCCCTCAGTACAAGAAAGACACTGTGGTGCTGGAGGGCATCCAGAGAAGGTCAGTGAGACTGGTGAAGGGTCTGGAGCGCAAGTCTTCTGAGGAGTGGCTGAGGGAGCTGGGATTGTTTAGCCTGGAGAAGAGGAGGCTGAGGGGTGACCTTATTGCCCTCTACAATTCCCTGAAAGGAGGCTGTAGCGAGGTGGGTCTCTTCTTCCAAGTAACAAGTGATAGGACAAGAAGAGATGGCATCAGGTTGTGCTAGGAGAGGTTTAGATTATATATTAGGAAATATGTCTTTACTGGAAGAGTTGTCAAGCATTGAAATAGACTGTCCAGGGAAGTGGCAGTTTCCTCTCCTGGAGGTGTTGAGAAAACGTGTGCAGTTGGCCCTTTGTAACGTGGCATGGTGGGTATTAGGCATGGTGGTGTTAGGCTGATGGATTGGATGATCTTGGCAGTTTTTTCCAACTTTAACGATTCCATAATCATATGTTCATGTGTGAATGTAATGCCATCCAGCACGTAGCCTGTGATGTACGTAGTTACCTCTCTGTTTGCTGGGGCAGAAACTTGCGTGCCAGGAATTCATTATTGTCAGTTCTTTGATAAACTCCCAACTTCAGACACTTACATGAAAGTATGATGCCCACAACATCTGGGAGCAGTTTTGGCTGTTGAAGGATGACTGACTGTCCATGTACGCATTTGGCTGTCTCTTGAAGGAAAAATAGTAAGACTGTGAGGACAAGTAATAGGAATTAAAATAGGGAGAGAATATGGTGTTAGAAGATACTTCAGAAGAAAAATCAAACTGAAATTTTAAACTATCTGCCTCTGATCTCTTATTATGACCTACTGTCACTGCTGTAAAGATGATTATAAATCTTTAGGAAGTGATGGTGAACTTGAGATTTTATGTTCTGAAAGATGTAGCTCTATGGGAATGTTTCATAGGAGCAAATGCTGGCTACGAAACATTCTGAATTTAGCTTTTGTCTTTCATAAGATGGTTTTGATTCAATGGTTACAAAAAAGTTATGTGCACAGTAACAGTTTGGTGTTTAGTAGTTGTTTAGAAAAACAAAATAAAAGGCTGCAGCCCTTCATCTTCTTTTCACCTGTTGCTTAGCTGCAGATCGATTATGGTGGGAATTTGCATCTCATTCTGTAGGCACACATTAGACTTCTCAAGGTACAAAAGTGGACGGTAATTTTTCAGAGGCAGTCTTATTTTTGTGGGGTGTTTTTTGGCAGACTTCCCATGTAAAGGGTCTGAATTTGCAGGTAAAATATATTTTGACTTTTCGGAACAGCTCTATGAAGTTAGGCTGAAGTCCGAAAAAATCCAAACCAAAGTAATTTACGTCTTTATTGTTTATTATGTGTGTAGCCCTTCCTGCCATAATCATATTGGGCTCTCTGTTGCCTAGTAAAGTAGATAGAGAAGACCCTCTGCACTCTGGATTCCTTCACCTCTGTGTCCTCAGTCCTGTATGTCCATTGCACCGGTACCTCGGTCTGTGCTCACACATAGTCTTTAGCTGATTCAGAAGAAGATTGCAAGTTGACTTGTACTCTGTTGGAAGGGGTGCGGAATATATAGGTCTCCACTTTAACAGTTTTTGTTTTAATTATTTTCCTACTGGAACATCTGGGTACATATTGAAGTTGAAAAAAATAGGAAGTGGAATTTGATGTATTTCCATCATGTCCTATATTAGACGTATCTCCCTTATAGACAGAAGAGCAGATTGGAATTACTGTATGTTAGGAGCTTTCTGCAAACCCTGTTGAGGCTGCAGTGGATTTTGCTTGTGCTTGTCTGTCTTCTGAAATCATGAGTTCTTGACATTACCAGAAATACTTCTGCAAAGGATATATTGCAAAGGAAGACTTGTTTGAAAATGGAATAGAATAGAATATTTCAGTTGGAAGGGATCTACAATCAACATCTAATCTAACTAAAAATACATCGTAATCATCATATATTTTTCAAGTCTGGCAGGATGCTTCCTCCCAGCCAAATGTCATCTTTCCTATTTCTTAAACTAAAAAAATTGCTGAAGGAATTTAAATTCTGCTTTCTAAATCTGAGAAGAAAGCACTGCTTTAACCACACAAGAGCTTTGTTTCTCTAAAATATAAAATGGGGAGATTTAATCTGTTCTAAATGGAATAGATAGTTTTGAGCATTTGCTATGAATCTAAATATTTTCTTAATTTGAAGAGTTTGCTAAATTTAGGCTTATTCATTCTACTTTTACCTCCCTTCGCAGACTTTGTATATACTTTTATATTGTAGCTTCATTGTTTCTTTTTTCTTTTACCATCACTGTAATAGATTTCATCATTTTGACAGTGGAATGTAATCTGTCCGCCTCTGCACTGTGCTGTATTCTGTCAAATAAGAGTGAAAGCAGTGGTGATTTCATTTAACACGGCCAATTTTTGTTAGGCCATCTGTTACTGTTCTCTGCAGTCTACTTACCTCCCCAGGAGACCACTGGTTAAAAGCAAAATGTCTCTTTTTTTTTTTTTTTTTTAATTTTCCTTCTTGTTTTCTTTCTTTCAACAAGGAAGAGAAGAGAACCTCAGTCTAAATGTCTTTATACCGCAAAGCTGGTTGCTTTTTGGAAATGATGAAGTGTCCATATTGGCTAAGTAGCTTGCAAGATGTGCACTATTTCTCTCAATTAAAATATTGTATGTTTTCATGTATAGGCCTTTAGGAAGGGGGGAAAGCAACCAAAGCAAACAGCTGTGAAATGCTTTTTATAACGGGGTATTTTATGTGTGTTTCAGTGTCAGTGATGGAATCCCCCACCGATAGCACTGTGCACCTGAGTGACTGGCAGAAAAGTTACTTTGCAATTACCTCTGGCACCTGCACACCCGGACAGAAGGCAGATGAATACCGTGCCAAAATCCTGCGTATTCAGTATGCATGGGCAAACTCCGAGATCTCTCAGGTCTGTGCTGCCAACCTGTTTAAGAAATACACAGAGAAATACTCTGCAATTATTGACTCTGACAACATAGAGACTGGCTTGAATAACTATGCTGAAAACATTTTGACTTTGGCAAAGTGTCAGCAAAATGACAGTGACAAGTGGCAATCTGTCTTGACAATAGATAATGTATTTGAATTAAAGTGTGTGCAAGAGAGGATGGAGGCTGGCAAAAATTTCCAGAGCTCTCAGATGGCACCAACAGATGCCTGTGTACTAGCTGATAAAGGGGTCAGTGCCTCTGCTGCTCCAGGTCTTCCTAAACTCAGTATCTTTAGCAATACTGGGGAGACTAAGCTCTGTGCTGGCTCAGCAAAACGTGCGAGCCAGGGACCAGATCTCCTTGAGCATCCTTCATCTTCGAAGTCCCTTCAATGCAGTATGCCTCCTGTGACCAAAACTTTGGATACACTTCCTGCCTCTTCAGCCTTCTTAAATGAACACATTCAGACAGGTTTCCAGGCAACGCCACGGTTTGGAAATAAAGAAGTGGCAAGTAGTAGTTCTCTGAAAATATCAGGTAACTGTCGTGATGGACAAAATTTGTCTCTTTCCAATCAGTCAACTGCACCTGCATGGTCTGCAGGTTCCGGAAAAAGAAAAGTGTTTTATGGTCTGACTGATGAAGGCAGCACAGTGATTCCAAGCCTTGGTCCATGCCAGGCTTCCATTACTACAGAAACCAGTAGTTTTTCAGGGTGTAGAAACAGAAATGAAGAGAGTGGTGTTCCTGGTTTTAGAACCGCAAAAGAACAGCTGTGGGTGGATCAGCAAAAGAAATCTCAAAACCTACCCCAGCGTGCACCAATCTTGTCATATGGAGGTGTAAAGAAATCACTGGGTGCAGGCAGATCTCGGGGTCCGTTTGGCAAGTTTGTTCCTCCAGTTCCAAAACAAGATGAAAATGAAAATGGAGGAGCACAGTATAAATCTCGTGCAAGAGGATCAACAGATCCATTGTTGCCTATAGATGAACGACTGAAAAACATCGAACCAAAAATGGTTGAACTCATTATGCATGAGATCATGGACCATGGGCCTCCTGTCAACTGGGATGACATTGCTGGAGTTGAATTTGCTAAAGCTACTATAAAAGAAATAGTAGTCTGGCCTATGCTGAGGCCAGACATCTTCACTGGGTTACGTGGTCCTCCTAAAGGAATTCTTCTCTTTGGCCCCCCTGGGACTGGCAAGACTCTTATAGGCAAGTGCATCGCATGCCAGTCTGGAGCAACTTTTTTTAGCATTAGTGCCTCTTCTCTGACTTCCAAATGGGTAGGCGAAGGGGAAAAGATGGTCCGTGCACTGTTTGCTGTGGCAAGATGTCAACAGCCAGCAGTGATTTTCATTGATGAAATTGATTCCTTGTTGTCTCAGCGTGGAGATGGGGAGCATGAGTCATCGAGGAGAATAAAAACTGAATTTCTAGTCCAGTTAGATGGGGCAACAACCTCCTCTGAAGATCGTATTCTAGTGGTCGGAGCAACAAATCGACCCCAAGAAATTGATGAAGCTGCCCGAAGGAGATTAGTAAAGAGACTGTACATTCCTCTTCCGGAAGCCTCAGCTAGGAAGCAGATTGTTACCCGTCTAATGTCAAAGGAGCACTGCTCTCTAAATGAAGAGGAAATTGAACTCATAGTTAAGAAATCAAATGGATTTTCTGGGGCAGACATGACGCAGCTCTGTCGAGAAGCTTCTCTGGGCCCCATCCGCTGCCTTCAGTCCATGGACATTGCAACCATCATGCCAGACCAAGTACGACCTATTGCTTTTCTGGATTTTGAGAGTGCCTTCAGAACCGTGCGGCCCAGCGTCTCCCCAAAGGACCTAGAACTGTATGAAACCTGGAACCAGACATTTGGCTGCGGTAGATGATTGTATCTTAACTGTTACGCAGAAACATTTCTTTAGCACTGTCATGTATTATACCCGTGATAATTTAGAGTGTCTGCACTTCTTTTTGTTTCTGTCTTTGAAATAAATCTTCTTATGTTATGCCGGCACATGTCTAGGCCCTGGCCTGAGGTTTTACTGACTGAAAAGACTTCGAGGAACTGCTGGTCACGATATGAGACGCTGCTGACCACAAGTAACAGAGTGAGAGGCTGGCAAAAGTTACAGATAGCTGCTGTGAAAGATGGATGAATTTTACTGATGTTTAAGGGGAAAATGTTCAAACCTCACACATAATGGAGGAGAATGTTGAGGGGAATCTTGCAAGGCCCACTCTACTGTACCAGTACTGCCATGCTAGGCTGAGGGGACTCAGGTAATGTTATCAGAAATACCAATTTTGGATAGGGACGCAGCAAAACTGGAGCTGAAGGGGTAAAGTATTTAAGGGTACATTGTTTGGGAGGAGACAGGAGCAGAGGAAAGAAAGGGTCAAATGGAATGTGGAAGAAACATGCATGGAAAAATAGAAGGGAGGATAAAAGGGGAAGGTATTGTGAGCACTGCTTTTGTCTTGACTGAGCTCTATGCTGCATCACTGCAGTCTATCCCACCTTCTTATTAAATACATTTTCTGATGATTTTCTGCTTGACCTTGCGTTTCTGTGCTGCATCTGTGATGCATGGTATTGGGAGGTCTGAGCAGGCACCTGCATCTGGAGAAGAGGCCATGGTCACAGGGGCTCTAGGAGGGCCGGCCATGGGCTAACTGATGTGTTTATACATGCTGTAGGAATCCTGGTGTGTGTGAAAACTTCACTAACAAAAATTGTTAGCAAACTTCAAGCTGGATTAGCTGGCACATAGGAGGAAACCAGCTCCTGGGAGGAACCCAGATATAAGCCCATGACAGGATAATGGGGCTCAGGATCTGGGCATGGATATTAGATGACCTTTAATCCTGTGACAATGTTTAGTATCTCCTTCACTGCGATGTCCTTGTGAAGTTGAAGAGTGCAGGGACATGCATGCCTTGCTGGTGATCTTTTATCCTGTTTGGCTGGAGATGAGGGACAAGATAGGGCTGTGTTGTTGCATTTATACGAGTGCATTTGCTGTGTATGTGCGTGTTTGTAAAGGCACTGCTTGCTCTGTGTCCTTGGCTCTGTGTGTGTGTGTTTGTGCATATCCACTGTTTTGGATTAGGGACTCAGCCTTGCTTCTGGCTGAACCCACAAGCAAAAGCAGCAGCAGCAGCTGCATCCATTAAACTAAGATGGGATAAGCTTCAGGCTAAAAGTGCACCTGATTCAGCTCTAGTAGCTGGGAAGGAGGCATCCCATGTCCCAAGGCCAGGTGGGTTCCACTGCTCCTTAAAAATCTTCATGCAACAATTTTCAAATTCCTAGCTAGCTTGTATTTGGTGTTCTTACTGAAAGAATTGCACAGTCTCTTGTTCACATAACCTGTCCTTGCCCACTAGCTGGACAGAGCTGCCCCCAAATGGAAAATAAATTTAAAGCTTTCCTTTGGATTCTTTTGTTAGTGTGGCAGAGCCGGCAGCCGTGGTGTCTGTGCTTTACTTTTCATTTCTTTAAAGCACTTTTTCTCCTGCAGAACTTAAATGCTAGTCTTACTTGAATTTTTCAAAAAATGGCGAAGTGCTGTTTAGACAGCATTTTCTGAAAGCCCTTTGGGAGCTACAGGGGAAGTGAGATGATAGTGAAGCTTGAATTCGGAATAATTTGGAAGACTTGGCATTTCTTAGAGCTCAGTTCTATTCTTAGCTTATGTTTTTAGTAAGGTCTGGTATGTATTAGAAATTGTTTTGCAGAGTTATAAACATTCAGCTATGAAAATTTATTTTAATTTTTGATATACTGAAAGTAGAATAATGAGAGTATTTTGTAAGGCTAAATATGTGAGGTTGTCCAAACTGATGGACTTTTCTGCCACATGGGTAAAAATTAGGAGACTAAACCTGCTCTTACAAGTTTAGTATTGGAGAGCTGTAATCATGTATTAGGTAATACTTTTTGCTCTCTCCAAACACCTTTGCAAACGTAGTGTAAACATGTTCTTTAATTTTTTTTCTCAGGCAAGTGAACAGAAAGCTCAGAGAATTTAAACTGTTTAGGAAAACCTAAGGGTTGCTCAAGGGTAATAAACCCCTTATGTATGATTAAATAATTGCCTTATTTATGCTGGGAATCATTCTGGTATGGTATGTGAGCATGCTGTGTTCATCTTTATATCTGAATATTCATGTTTTGATGGACGTGGCTGTACTGAAAGGACCAGTGAGAATGTATCTGGTGACAAAATAAAACGGCTCTCTAGATGACAAGGACTGGGAAAGAAAGCCTGTGCTTGCTCTATTTGTCTCCTGCAAAGTGGAACTTGTTAAAGAGAGAAAAGGTAGAACCACAGCACCAGATGAGAGTGTTCTTCCTCCTACTTCATACATTACTCATTACTTAGCACTCTCTTGAATTACATGAATCATAGAATGGTTTGTGTTGGAAGGGACCTTAAAGAACAACCAGTTCAATTCCCCCTGCCATGGGCAGGGACATCTCCCACCAGACCAGGCTGCTCAAGAGCCCATCCAGCCTGGCCTTGAACACTTACAGGGAGGGGGCATCCGCAGCTTCCCTGGGCAACCTGTGCCAATGTCTCACCACCCTCATCGTGAAGAATTTCTTCATAATGTCTCATCTAAATCTTCCTCATTGCAATTTAAAGCCATTCCCCCTCGTTCTATCACTATTTACCCTTGTAAAAAGTCCGTCCCTATCTTTCTTGTAGGCACCCTTCAGGTACTGCAAGGTCACTACAAAGTCTCCCCAGAATCTTCTGTTCTCCAGGCTGAACAATCCCAACTCCCTAGGCCTGTCCTCATAGCAGAAGTACTCCAGCCCTCTGATCATCTTCATAGTCCTCCTCTGGACTTGTTCCAACAGTTCCATATCCAGCTTAATGCTGGGTATTCCAGAACTTGATACAGGGTTCCAGGTTGTGTCTCACAAGAGCAGAGTAGAGGAGTAGAGTCACCTCCCTCAACATGAACATACTTTTGTTTTAGAAAACACATAGAAATAGTGAAAGGTAGGTAAAGTTTATTATTCTTCCTTTTTAGTAATCATAACGTAATGCTCTCTTCAGCCATCTAGCAATATTCAGGTTTTGCTGCAGAACTCACAAGTCATCAGGACTTCCAATATTAGCCCAATATGTATTTCATAACCCGCTGTAACAATGCTACCAAACAAGAGATTAGATTGCCGGTAACATAATTTCACAAAATGTACAAAATTGCACAGAAGTAGGGGGCATGATGGTAATTTAAGGGAAATGGTGCAGATAAATCCACTTTAATGGATCTGTTTAGTGTATGCAGGAACCTATGTATTTCATTATTTATTCTTTTTGGCTGGCTGAACTTTGTAAGAAGAAATGCAGGATTCTCCTCTGGTTTTGTGGTTCAGTAACATTTGGTGCACAATCTCTTAGTTTCTCTTAGATAAAGGTAAATAATTGCAGTCCTGGAAAAGTGAAGTCTTATTAATAATCAAGGCAATTCAGACTCTTCATTTCCTCAGTGCATCTTGTATTTGAGTTAGCTAAATTGTCTGGGAGCAGTGTGAAATCCCCAGATGAGTTTTCCTTTATAGAAAACTGTGCCAACGCAAGTAGGTAAAAAGCTGATGAAGCAGCAACATTCATCATTTGCTAATGACAAGTGGATGGAAACCAGACTGGCTTCTAAGTGCATCATTAAGATTGTCATATTGAAATGAGGCAATTTCTGTTTTTCTAAAAGAAATTGTGTATCTATTCCCAAGTCAACATGTCGCTGGAAAAAAACCCCAACACTATCCTTGTTTTTGGGCTGAGTTAGTCTGTAGACCTCATGGATAGGATGGCATCTTGTGTTCTGTTAGACTCCTGAACATATCACATTTTCTTTTCACTACTGGTGTATGCAGCATAATTAAACATCCATGCTAGAACTACAGCTGGGCTGTTCTGAGGCTTTTCACAAAAGTCATATGAGAAAAGATTCCAGGAGCTGAGGGTTTCCTTACATTGTGAAGGTAGAAAAATTCCGGTTTTAGATTAGCTTGCCTGCTTTTGGAACTGGAATAGTTCAATTTGAATTTCTCACCGGGCTTTGTAAAGTGGAAAAAGTTGGCACATTAAACTTAACAACAGATTTGCTGATGCCTTTCTTTGAATGGCCGTCTAGAATGATTGTGTATTTACAGTCAGGAGTAAAAATCCTAGAAGCAGATCACAAAATTCCAGGCAGTGGCTTGTGAAAATCCTTATCCGATTCTTACAGGTTTTGAGTCCTGTACTGTAGGTTAGGATGTAATGAGAGAAGAAATTTCCTTGTCTTCTGCTTTCAAATTTACAGGAGCTTCTATGCTTTATTTTATTATTTTTTTAATCTCTATTTACTTATATTAGTAAAACCATCTTTTAATAACTTTTTTTCTACAGACAGAGGAAAGGATATCTCTGTCAGTCAGGATGGCCCTTCCACTCCTGTTTTTTCTTAAATTATGGAGAATTTTCTTCTCAAAAGAGCTTGAACTCTGGAAGCTGGTTTCTGCAAGCTAATCTGCTGTCATCTATCCCTAGAAAAAAAAAGAAAAAGTCAAGAAGAATCAACAGAGAAAGGTGAAAATTGTTGTGGGGATTATGTTGGGGGATTATGTAAAGATACAAATAAGAATATAAACTTTGAATTTATTTTGGCAATGATGATAATTTTCTAAATATCTGTGGCTTAATGTTATATAAAAGCATGCATTTAGCAGTGATGACATAAGAGTAGGAAAAAGAAAAATTCCACTTTCAAGAAGGTCACAGAAACTCTCAGCTGGTGTAGCTACAACTGGAGACCTGGAAGAGGTAGAAAGTACAGTTGTAGTGACAAAGGAGGAGGGAATAGGTAATTTGTTCCCAGATTCTCTGACTAGTCTGTTACTTTCTGAACATCTCTTGTGATGTTTTTTCAATTATTTTAATAATAAATTTTAAAAGTTCCACCCTGCTTAATGTGGTGCCTTACTGTCATATGACAGTGATTCTTACAGTTGACTGAAAAAATTAAATGTGATAATTAAAGCATTGTGATATCAGCAATCATTTCAAAGACAGAAGTTTTACGCCAAAGAAATGCAAGAGAACTCAAGATCAAATTTTCAGAAACTTCTGCTGTCATCTGCTAAAAATGTATACTAACACTGTCTGTAAATGTCTCAGAAGGGACAAACTTGAGCATGCTGGGGGCAGTTTCATTCATGAAAACTATTTCTCATGTGCTTTTAAAGACAGTTACAGCAGTACAACTCCCCAGATATTTACAAGAGTATAACCCCCTCCTCTAGTGACTCCAGAGAAGGCGTAATTTATACCAGGGAATGTTACCTTTTATCTGTATAACATAATCCCTATTAAAAGATTATATCTTTTAAGAGTCTTATTATCCTTGCAGCAGTAGAAATGAAGTACTGCCTTATTTATATTGCTATAAAGGGATATAGCCATTGTCCATAGGTGAGTCCTGATATCCTGGACACATCTGCCTGCAGATGCAGGTGGCAATGGTACTGCTGCTTCTCATCATCTATAGCCTGGGAATGTCTTCAACAGCACTGTCAGCAGGAAAAATTGTGTCATGGGATATGTGAGCTAGATGATCTCAAATACTTTTGCTAGACGTACATTTAGGACAGACACGAGAAGACTAAAAGATGTCTTTCTCAGTCTATATAAGGTTTAGAAATTCATTGAGAAAAAGTTATCCACAACAAATCCTCTCAATTTTTAGTAACAACGTTCTTTTGAAGGGAAAATGACAGCTCTGTAGAGTTGATTTGATCTTTTTTTATAGCCTGCCACCAGATGGAGATCTTTTCCCGAAGAAGTCCATTCAATTTCTTAAGGAAAGCCCAGGGGTAGTCAAACTTATTTCCTTGTTTTGTCACTTTAAATCACCCAGTATTAATAACTTGTTGCTGGCCTTTTATTAAGGACTATTATTGATTCGTTGGATGGACTTTGACTTTTAAGAAGATTTTTTTTGAGGGAGCTGTGAAATCCAACCTAACATCTCTGTAAGTCCCTATTTAACAAAGGAGATTCTTAAAGATTAATTTTACCCTATATCTCAGGCTGTAATATTACACTGGGACTGGGAAAAGAGGTGGAAATCCCTATAAAGTACCTTTGGGTTGAAACTGGTCCTCTATCGTAGGAAATTTGATAGCAGAGTAAATGAGCAGTTTCCCAGGTTAAAGATCCTGAAAATGCAATGAAATGTAGATACCTTGAAGGTAGATAACAGAAGCTGAGTCCAATTAATTCAGCAGTCTCAATTAATTTGAGTTTTGATTGATAGTAAAAGCCATTTGTTGCTCTCTTCATATTATCTCACAAGTGAAAATCTTTAGTGTTATTGTAGTGAGGTGGAACATCTGGCACCACTCTAACCCACCAGTGCAGGGACCCTCTCCTGAACCTCTTGACAGGAGTCACAGAAGTTACAATTCCTATGTGCTGGATAATTTAATAACTTTCTGGGTGATGCCACTGCTGGTGTTTGATTGAGTTGTCTGGGCAGCATAAGGCATGCCTGTTTGTAGTTTGCATTATAGATAGTTTCTGTGGACTGAAGAAACCACTCAGCTGATTTCTGCAGAGATAACTCTCTGGAACTGCTGAAGACTCCAGCCCCTTGAGCACATTTCAGTTGAAAATCACTGATGCCATCCATGACCATTGATCGAGTATATTAAAAACCCCATGTATTTAGATATTGGTGACTGATATTGCTCTATCTTCCGAAGTCCTACAGTTTTTCACTTCCCTGCTTCATGGGTCAGATGCTTTGCAGGCAATTTACATTGATTCCTGGCACTGTTTTTAAAGGAAGCAAGGGGGAACAGCGCGAAGTCTCACTTTCTGCCAACAACAGGAAGTGTATGCTCTTTGAGTCAGGCGGCTTGTATCAGCCATCCCTTGTGTTGAACCAACAAATTACTGGACTACAGATTCAGCCTTCAGTATGGTAGCATTGCTCAGCAAACCCCTGGAAAGGCAATGGCACAAAGAAGTGGCATGGATTGTCCGGGGGAAAGCCGTATGCCACTGCAAATCCTGTAAAGAGCCACTGCTCTTTACAGACCAATCGTCTAAGGGAAGAGAGAGGAAATGGCAATAACATCTCTCTCTTGTTCTGTCTGCACATGCTGGAACTGAAATCTTGCTAGTGGTGACTGCTGGTGGAGTTTCCTTTTGGCACCTGGGATGATGCCATATAGCATATCTGTCCTGTGCATTGAATGGAGACAGATGTTCTCTTGGATCTTGTGCTTAATTTCTGTGTCTAAAGCAGGCTAAGGAGCTCTGTGGGGTTGGGGAATTTGTTATGCAGTTTTTCAATACTTCCATAAGTCAATAAAAAAAATCCCTATTTTATTTTTTTTCCCTGGCACATAGTTAAAATCAAAACAAATATGAGGTTACCTTAAAAAAAGAAATCCCTCTCTGAAATATTAATCTTGGTGGGAGCTGTTTCCAAGCCACTTTTTGTATACTGATTGTACATGGCACTTCTACTATATGTTTTATTTTCTTACCCCAGTAATACAACTTTTTGGAAAGCTAACTGCAAAAGCCAGTGTTTTTTACATCTACCTTCATTCCTTCCAGTGTTTCGCTGATGCAGAGGCCAACTTATTCTAAAGAAGCTAAGAATGAGCATAATGCAGTTTTCTGAAGAAATTATTTTTCATATTCTACTGTCCCTGAAATAGTTTTTATATTGTGTAATTCACTTTCTCTTCTCCACTGCCACCAAACCTTTTGTGGTTGTTTCTCCTAGGTATTCCCTTCTAACTACACACCAGCAAACCTTCCAAGGCGTGCTGTGGGGCTGAATACATTCCCAGTGAGGAAATGGGGGGTCTGGAGGTGCTCTGTTAAGATTGGAGGCAGAAGAATGCCCCTGAGACAGTTGTTTGATGGCTAACAGCCAGGGCTGAGGCGCTGCCTGCTTTCCTCCTGTGTAGTCCCGTGTCCTTGCTGTGGCTTAGAAACTTAAGTGGCTCATGGGCTTCAGCAGGACAAATCCCAGGCTGCAGATGCCGAATGTGCAAACGCTGGGGAGGGGCTCTGACTGATGCGTTTTCAGAAGGCAGTTAGGATGGGAGAGCTTAGAAAGCGAGACTCTGCTAGCCTATCTATGACAAAGCATTGATTCTGCTTTTCTGGAGAAAAAGCTCCAAGGATGACCTCAGAAAACACTGAGAAATAGAGGCTGTGTAACTTCCCTTGTTGGCACAGCATGAAACAGTGAAAGCACTTGACCTTCCATCCCTGCATGCCTTTTGGAGAGCTAAGAGCTGCTGAATGGCATCAACCTTCCTCTTCTCACTGCCCCTGTGACTTTTGCTTGCTTAATATTAGTGCAGCTGAGGGTTTGAGGGTAAGATATTGATATAATTATAATATTTGTGATATCAAATTATGTAAATGTCCAGAGGCTTAGCAGCAAATGTACACAGCACAGTAAGACGTGGAAAGGATGGGATTTTAAATCAAATATTTCTCTAATTGCAAAGGAAATTAGGCAAGCAGTTTATTTAGGAGAAGCAGAACCAAAAGGAAAGCTCTTAGCTTTTCCCCTCTGCACATACTGTTTCTCCAGAGAAGTTGTGGTAATCCTGCAGAATTTGACAAGGAGGGTGTAACAAGTCCTTCCCTATTTTCTGGAAATCCCACCCTCTTTCCACAGCTTATCTGAAGTTTCTATTTTGCATGTTGGTTTTTGTGCAAAATTTCCAGAGAGCCTTCTGTTTTCTGTTGTCATTTAAGCTTCTAAATAAAGCCATCATCCATTTCTTTTTCTTTGGAGCATAACATTTTCACTTGGTTATTGCCCTGTTGGGTTTTTTGTTTGTTTTATTTGCTTTTTTTACCTGAGATAGATGGAAGTGATTTTGCATTTTGTTTTTAAGGCTTTGAAAAGCATCCCAAGTTATTAAATTGCTTGGTTATCGTAAAACTATTTGAACAGCTCATTATGTGTCCATAGGGAAACTGAGAGAGGGCCCCGTCAGTGCTGCGCATCAGAGGGCCCCTCTCCCAATATTGTTTTCCTTTTTATGTGTGCGTCATTGAAAGACATTTGCAAGACAAAAACTATCTCAATTCAACAACTGATCATGGAAAAAATGATGTATTTTTTGTTCATTTGGTCAAGATATTTTGTAACTGTAGGTAACAATCTAATTTCAGTAACAAAGAAGTAGAAGGAAAACTGTCAACTGTTGATTAAAAATACAAAAATCATTGAGTATTTTTTAATTAGACACACAAAGTGTATACGCATGCAGTACACACACTTTGGTGTAGTCTAAAGCCTGAATTCTTAGACCTGTGACCTTTTCAGATCTCATAGGACTTAGTGCAAGAATCTGCAAATACGGATTCCCAAGTTTACTACACAGTGAAAAGGAAGCCTAGTCTGCAGCTGGAGAATAAGCAAGTGTTAGAAAACCTGGCTTTCTTTCCTGACTTTGTCAAAAAAACCTCATTGCATGATCTTGTATAAAGAGTTTAATTTTTTTGTTTGGTTTGTTTTGGTTTTTTTTGGTGCTACAATTTCCCTTTCAAGACAGGGAGAAGGATATAATAGTTTCATAGTAGTGCTGCTGCTTAGCAGCTTTTCAGAAAGTGTATCTTGGATTTTGGAAACTATGGAATAAGTTTAATGATAATAGCATTAAATGATATTCCTTTTTGATGCAGATTCATTTCCACTTATTGTAATCTCATACCTGGTGTCCTTCCTGAAGTCAATAGAGCTACACACCTCCTCTATGTGAAATAAAAATAGTTATTCTATTAGTCTCTGTTAGTCTTCTCCGGAGACTGGGACATTAAGAAAAGAGAATTTTTTTTAACATTAATGACAACACAAAAGGAATAGTTAAAAAGGATTTACACTATGTGATTCTCTGCTTTGTCAGGTATTGAAGAAAAAACGAAGTATGAATGTATAACGTGAACACCTGCATTGGCTGTCTGGATTTGGCAGGGAGGAAGCTGCTAAAACCCAAAGAAAAAGTAGTTTTAGTTCACAAATTTGTTTTAGATTTAAGGATAATCAAAAGAAGAGGCCCACTCTTCCATAGCGTAAAAGGCATGAAGCTATTAGGAATGGTAGAATATTTTTTGTTCCGTGAAATGCACTGGTTTGGCTTTTCTTAATTCTGTGGCAATAACCCTTATGGTGGAGAATAATTTCTTCACTGCTGAACTCGATATGTTAATTTTTCCACCCAATCTTCTACCACCCTTCATTTCCCTTCTGGTCTTCCTATCACTTCTGGTACATTTGCCTCTACCTCCGATGACCAAATTATGATTCAGCTATCAAGAAGTATTTAACAAAACTCAGGCAGACTCTTACAGATGCCATCTCCTAGTTTGGGTTTTAGAATTTTGTTGAAAATGTTTAATTTCAGACTTCTTAGTTATTAATATGTGCCGTTCATTTTCTTCCTAAAACTTCTCTAGCTTTTCTTCTTGTGTGTTCCTACACTTTCTGCTGATCAGGACCTAATCTTTTTTTTAAGGGTCAGTTAAATGCAATGCAGCTGTGACTTGGGAAGGAGCAGCGTGCTGTACGTGCATGAACTGCAGCATCTGTTACTACTGTGTATTCTTCATCTGCTTGATGATTTTCACTTATTCAGGTTTACTCTGGTTACTGCAGTAGAAATTCTCCTGTCAGGTACTATCATAATACCAGTGTTAGACCTTATAAAACTAGTTTGCGTCTCAGTCAACCTACATTTACAGATGGATAGCAAGACAGATGTTTCCAAAGCAGAAGTAATCATTCTAATTTGTACCAATATCTAATGAGTCCAAAAAAACCCCCTACATACATGTGTGCTAAGTACATTTCCCATGTGCATTTGCTAGTCTATGCAAATAAAATAGTGTATATATTACTAGTCTAGAACCAAGTAACTGGGTGCAATGCAAAAATAAAGAGTTTGTGAATGTTTCAGAGTAGAACTACTGAGGTGGGGAGGTATGTTGCATATTTGGTGTGCTAAAGAAAAAAAGTAAAAGTCATACAACAAGGCTTCTGCTAGTGCCCATAAATGTAAATTTTCTGCAAGTATTTACTCCCTCTTTTTCTCCAATGCAATGGAGAATAAACCTCTATTGTCTCCCATAGCTGCACGCAGGAATCTCCCTAATAATAAGAGGTAATTTTTTGTACTCTAGAACTATAAGTGAAACAAAACCAAAGTGTTTGAATCCAGATTTGAAAATCTCTTAATGTTAAGAGTTCTTTGGAACTCTGTATTAATTTATGTGATGTATTAAGGCTATGGTAGATTTACTCCTTGTCAATGCAACAGAAATTCTATAAAGTAAAAGCTGTAGCCCAATCGACATTACTATGTCCTTTGAAACAAAACAGAGAGGGCTAAAAAAAAAAAACAAAACCCCTCCTTTACTTGTCGTACATCATATCTATGTGTTAAACTGCTCCCTCAATATTTGTGTTATTTTCCGTGGTTTTTTTTTTTAAAGCTGTTTTGTGTAGTGCTGGCAGGTGTGAAGGCTCAGACAGGCTGGTGAGGCTTTGCAGTCAGGGAACCACCCTCCAGCCCTGACTCTCCTGGGGCAGCAGGGAGAGATGCTGGGCACATCTGGGGCTCTAAGCTCTGCTCTTGGTACTAAACAGCTTACAAAGGGCATTAGCCCAGGCCTGTAGCATACCCACATAGAGGCTCTGTGCATTTTGGTGCATGCAAATAGAGGATATAAGGTCAGGTTTGGTGTTCCTTGTTGTTCACAGGATGATGTGAAGTTTACAGACTTTAAATTGAAAATCAGAGCCTGCTGAAATTAGTCACTAAAAGTTCAACTGACTGAACAGGGGTGAGAGTTTTGGCCCAGAAAGCTTCAGCAGAGACCCGCTGAGCCCTCCCAGCCTGCGTCACAGCGTTCCTTAGGAGATAGCTGAGAGCAAACACTGGGTTCAAAATTAAAATTTAATCATTGAGTGGGAAACAAGAAGTGAAAACTGTCAACTGTGCCCAGATCCATTCAGATCACTTCTAGGGACAGTTTTGATACCAAATTATCCTTGTTATGCAAATTTCCTCACCAACCGGCTGGTTCCCAGTTATGCATGGGGAGAAGCAGTGGCCACATCTGCTTCCCGTTTTGCCGTTTCAGAGAGGAGCCATCTGTTTGGCCTCATCCCGAACAGCCTGCTCGGTGCTGATTAACTTCCTCACCCCGCCAGCCCCAGGCTCACTGTCTGCTGCAAGGTGTAGATTTTTTTTACTTATTTTTTTTTTCCTTCTCTAACTGCTCATAAACCAGAACCTTCACTTCTCTCCCAAGGGACAGGAAGGCGTTGGTTTGAGTGATTTGCAGCTGCTACCAGCAGCAGCAACAGCGGCAGCTGCCTTCTATCACTCATGTTTCATATGTGTGGTTGGGACAGATAAAACCGGGAATTGTTCTGTGTCCTGGGATGGGCTTTACAGCAGTGAGACCTTACCTTATAGGAAAAAAACTTCACCTATATACATCTCTATAAATAAAATGTTGTAATGTTAAATGCGACAGAAGTCTCGCTGCAGTTAACAAGGATCTGTTCATTTAGCAAAAGCAGGGTTTCAGCCAGGCATGCTGCATCCTATTTCTTTTTGTTTAAATGTGATGAACTCCTGCCATCTGAAGCCCAGCTTTGGATTACTCACTTCCCTCTATCCCATTTTCAATGAAACTCTGCAATTTTTTGGCCCTTCTCTTCTCTGAATACCCATCTTCTGGCAATTATGTTTCGGGGTTTCAGAAACACTACATGTCTGCAGCTGCCAGTGAGTTCGAAGAGAATTGCATTCAGTAGCCTTGAAAATTCAAATTTAAATGTGTAACCAAAAAATATGCATCAAAAATTAAAATTGAAAACCTGGGACAATGGACCTCCTGTTAAGAGTGAGAATTCTCTCGCCTTCCTCAGGCTAGGTCTGAGGGATTTTTGTCTTTCATGGTGCATTCAGACAAGAATTTGTTCTCATGCACTACTGGCCCCTAGCAGGGAAGGATGCCCTGAAGCCCCGACCAACAAGACAGGCAGGGACAGCTTTTTTTCAGAAATCAAGTATTTTGGTTTTCCAGTTGCAATATTTTCAGCTTTCAAATTACCACTGGTGCTGTTGAAACTTGAAGCTTTCAGTGAAAACTTCTCTTTTATTTTTGAGCATCTCACTAGTTGACAAAACCAGAGCAATATCCTCAGTGTATTGGAAAAGCCGGGAGCATTTCTAACCCCTATCCCCAAAATATGATGTTGAATATGTCTCCCTCACATTATCAGATCTGCGTGCTCCAGGTTTGGCTCCGAGTTCTCATTTTGCTATATACTAAAACAATCTTGTGTATTTGATTTCAAAGAATGACTAGAAAATGCTGTTTACTGTTCGTATCAATACCATTTTGGCATTTAGATGCTTATGTATAGATTGGGAAACTTGTTTGAGAACTTGAGGCTGAAAATGCTTACCCTGGCAGTCGTATGTTTGTGTCCATATTAACAATTCTTGTTTTGGCACCTGCAACAGTTTCTGATGTAATTAAATCAAGTATTGGAGTAGGAAAAATACAAATATGATGGCTTTAAGGAAGTCTTTGAAATGCAATAGATAGATGTCCAGAAGAGATTTTTAGGTACACAGACTTGCACTTCAGTCTGTGGATGTCTCTAGTTTAGTTCAAGGATTTAATAATGTTGATTGAAAAGTTTATATTTGGTCTATTATTATTATTATTATTATTATTATTATTATTGACACCATATTTTACTTGCAGGAGAGTCACCTGCTGAAACAGAAATTTGTAGTTCATTTAGTTTACCACAAACAAACTATGGTGGTGAACAAAAGAATTAGGACATCGAAAGGTTTTCTTAAGAAAAGAAGTCACAATTTATGATGACACCATATCACAGTAACTTTAGGAAAATCTAGATTTTTGGAACTTGCAATAGAATTTATTGCAATACCATTAGAATTTGGGGGTTTTAATCTTCTTTTGTTCTAATAATACAGTTTCACAAATGGAAATATTTCTAAAACTTTATAAATTGTTCTTTTTCTAAGCAAAACAGTGATTCTTGTTTGCATTAAATATGTGATGTGAAATTTACTGTGCTGGAATCTGAAGGAAGCAAGGACACCTGCAGAGAAATCACCTTTGTTATGGCAAATAGTAGAAATAATTTCTCCGTGTTCTATTTTGAATTACCATCACTCTGCATGCAAAAGCAATCGTGTTCTGTAATGACTTTGGCTGGCTGGTGGGAAGGAAGGGTAAGAGGAGAGGGCTGGAAAGGAAGCAGCCTTCTCAAATCACCTGCTCAAACGAGCTGCGTGAGCTTTGTGGCCATGGATTCTCTGGGAAGGAGGCAGCCAGTTAAGGCCTTGATCTTTAGCTGGCACTGGCTTAGGAAGGGCGCTTCACATAGCTGCTGAGTGCAGGGTGACTGGTACGGCGCAACTTTTTTTGGCCACAGAAGATGGGTTGTGAGGACAGGCAGAATGAACTCCCCATGATGTGGGTTATAGGGTTGGCAGCAGTGGCTGGGGCTGTGCAGGATGCTCAGTGTTGCCTTGTGGCCCTCAGAGCTGTCTACCTGCATCTTACCATATATTGTCCCCCCACCACACACAGTCACCACCAGGGCCTCCAGCTTTACTGAACGACTTCTTCACCCACTCAGAGAGTGACAGAAATCTTCTGGGTTTGTTTGTTTTTTTTTTTTTTATCCAGGTTCTCTTGTCTTAAAAGATACATCTCACTTTGCAGACAAAATTTAATAACATTTCCAATTTTTAATAACATTTCCAATTTTTATGAAATTTGCTTTTTTTTAAAATACAATGTTCTCAAAGAAAAATGAAGTTACGGTATAAAAACACAAAAAAGAAATTTGTAAATACAACTTTTCTATTAGAAAAGATGGTGTTTAAGGAAGGGCAGGGAAGCGGTTTTTTTTCTTTTTAAAAACAGATATAAACTTAAAGCCATTCACCAGATTTACTCATTTTAGGGTTCAGCTAAACCATATGAGGATATTGCACCATAGCAAAAAAAAGTGAAAAAGGCTGTTTACACTAAACTAGATTTCTGAGGGCACAGTTTGTTCCAACGTACACACACAAAACATCTTATTTTCATGCCATCCTTGCATATGTTCATAAATAAAATTATTGAAACACTTGTTTCTAAACAAATTGAAGATGAGTTTGTGCAAAGAGGAAAAAAAAGGCCACAACAAAAAAGCAATCCCAAAAAGCCCCTTTGTGTACAGAGAATGCTGTTTGCTCCTGCCTTTAAACTATGCCCTCTGTTACACTGTGTCTTAATATACTTACTTATACTACTGTACTCTTTAATATACAACATCAACATATTCTGTTATAGTATAAATAAGAAAACTCCAGAGCCAGGAAACAAACCCACTGTGACTGACAGTGCGTCATCATGTCATATGAACCATTTTAGATATATATACACACACATCTGTATATAAAATATTAATGATACACAAACCCACAGATAGGGCGTGTGCATATTGACAAGAAAAGCGACACAGAGACTCCTACACGGGCATGTGCACACAAAGGTGTTGCAACGGCAGTGAACCTACCCCGTAATCAGAAATCACATTTCAAAGCTAAGTTCAAGGCAGTTTTAAACTCCACTGGAGCTATGCTTGTTTACACAGTTAATGAATGTGGATTTATTTGAGTAGGATTTTAGTAAAAGCCAAGAAAGAAAACCACCTGAGCAAGCTTCTGTCCCACTCCTCTTTACAACTTGCGGTGTTTTAAAATGAAGGGTTAAAATGAAATATGACATGGGGTATATAGTGACCTAAATCTAAGAACAGTAGGAAAGTGGCGTCAGAGCAATAAAGCAGAATGTTTATGAACAGCCAACATCTGACTTTACACAGGATGTTGCAGCAGGGCTGGGAAATTGCTTCATTCCTGCTTGAGTGGTACCAATCGAAAATGGAGAGGGGTAAGAACAGATGAATGTATCCCTACCAGCTATGAAATATGAATCCATTTCAACTTTATTGTAACAAAAAAGGAAACTCATCACCATAAGCTCCCCCTAAAATGTCCTCTTTAGGTCATTACTACACAATATATTTTATAATACCTCCTTGCCAGGTAGAGTCTGTCTGGAAGCTGAATGTGTAGCAGGCATTGATGACAAAACCATAGGTGGGGCATGAAAGTGGCTGATGTTTCCTTGGGCCCCAACTCTGCACAGTGCCTTGGGCTGAGGGGTAACAGGTAATAATGTCTATTAAGGCAACTGAGTTATAAAGTAGGGGTAGAGGAGATCACCTTTGAGCCTGTATTTTACAGTCTCATTTTTTAGATAGTCACTGGCCATGCTGTATGCACAAGCCTACCTAACACGTATTAGTAATTTGTTTTGACTGTTGTGGGTGTGTGCATCAGTCTATGGCCATTCATACACAGCATTCACATCTGGTGATACAGCTATGAATTAGGCATACACACATGAACTTTCAGTGCAAAAACACCACTGTGCACACGTTTCAAACACAGTGGGTCTTACAGTTGGTGTGAAAAGTGAAGACATGAGATTGCAAAAGCATATACTTATATTTCATTATTTCATCAGTATCTTTCCTGCAACGTCAGTGTGTTTGCTCCTAACTTAACACCTGCAAAAGTGAAAGCAGAAGGAACTCTGCATGTCTGCGATAGTACCTATATATAGGAAATGTATATCAAATATAGCTACATGTATCAGGCCAAACTGGGCTAGGTACAAGTGCTCGTGGTTCCATCAAATTACTTTTATAATAAATATATGTGCTTGCATGCACTTTTCAATGGGCAAAGTATAACTCTATGACAAGACCCAGTCTTGTTGATTATATGGTTGTGTTTATTGAAGAATATCCATTTGCTGTGCAGAGTGGAAGTATTTATACATTAAGTAAATAAGATGGGTTATTTTTATGAATGTTGCCCAGGAAGTATTGCAGCACTGGTGACAGATTTTTATACAGCTGCAAAATCTTTTTTTTGCCCAATCTTGAAGTATAAGGGTGTGCAGGGCAAGGAGAGAACTATTTGTAAGAGGAAGTTAAGGAGAAATTTTTTTAAAAATGAAGTTTTTTAGTACCGGCTGTGTTTGGGATCAAAAGCTATTCTTCATAGAAGTTTTTTATTCTAACTGAAATTACAGTGTCTGCAGCAGAACCCGCCATGGAGCAAATTCTTGATGGATTTTACTGCACTCTGCAAAGTGCTGCAGTCTCTGGTCCCCATTCAGCAAAACACCAGATTTTTTAATCTTAAAATTAGTTCCACTGGAGTAGAAGTAACTTAAAGCACACAGTGAAACGATTTGTTGAATGGGAAGCTAGGGTTCTCAGCACCTTTGCAGGTCTTGGCCGCTCATTAAACAGCAAGTGCCAGGAAAAAGAAGGCTACAAATTTTGACTGGCTAGTTTAATTCATCTCAGTGCTTTAGAGATAATTAAGAAGCGCAGCACTTAGGAGTAGATCCACAAAATGTACAAGAGGACATCTTCTGTGCACACAAAATAGGATATTTTTTTCGTGTGTAAGAGAAAGACATTTGGATATTTTCCAGGCAGTTTAAAAAGATGAAAAATATGCATAAGGAGACTTTCCTCATTTCTAGCTAGTGCTTTTATCAACTGTACATCATACTTTTCTAAATAACTAAAACTTAAAAACCAAAACAAATTAAATACATTGTAACTTGTATATGCAGGGAGAGAAGAGGTGCTGCCTAATGAAAAGCAGGGTTTTGTTGGACAGGGAGAGAAAATATTTATTCAAAGAAGAGCCAACCACACCCTTTTTCTATACTTTAAATGCAATTCATATTTCACAGAGTATGTTACAAGGGTGTTTCTTCTATGCTTAACATACCTGCTTGCCTGCCTAGTGGCACAAACAAGGCATGTCGTCACGTCAATACCAGCAGCACCCTTGCAGATGGTAACGTTCTACTTTTTACCACCAAAGCAATTCAAGACTCTTTAGCTCAGTGGCCCCATCCCACCTCAGCTGTCTGTGGAGTCATATGAGATGGGCCCCTCCAGTTTATTCTTCTCCAAAGAGTCAAATAATACAAGGAAGTCAAAAAACATGCCTGACGTAAGAACCCTACACTGAGGATGTTAACAGGCAAACCTTGGCCACTCCTGCCTGTCGTGTCCTCATCTGCATGGTGCATTCTTTGCGTGGTTAACAGTTTTGGCAAGGGAAGTTTGCAAGAAGCATCAGTTAAGGGAAGGCCTTTCAGCTATGTGACTACAAAAGCTTCTACTTACGTTACTAAAGGTTTTTGGTGATCAAACATTTTCAGTAAAAACTTTAGTACTCATTTTAGAAAACTGAGTTGCAATGCAGGCTACCAAAAGGGAAATCTTTTCTCGTGGGAGAAGATATCTGAACTTTTGATTCTCTTGTTACTTTTACTGTCCAGCTGACTTGTGCTTTGTTGCTGTTGTGGCTCATGAAGCTCCAGTAATGCAGCTCTTGAGGATATATCTGTGCTGGAGGAGTTTTAACCCATGTGAAAATGGTGCTCCCCTCGAGTTATGTGGGAAGAGAATTCATACCTGTCCTGGCTATGGTAGCCACACATGTTGCATTCAAAAGGATCACGGAACCCGTGGCACCCCATATGGATCGTATACATCACATGATCCAAGAAAAGGACTCGACAGTGTTCACACTTGTAAACTTTTACTTGCTCACCACTGCTGCTGATCACTTTGAAAGCATCCTGGGAATTGTCAGTGCCTGCCCTTAAGACATCATATTGCCTGCTTTCTTCTTTTATAGAGATGCCATTTCTTGCATGGGGACCTATGTGGTTTGTCAGGTAAATTAAACCACTGCGTTCCTCATTATTGCTCTCTGTATCTGTGGAGTCTTGGCAGCTGTTGCTGGGAGAGGCATCCCGTTCAGACGAGACAGATTTAGCTTTGGAAAGCAGCAACAAGTTTTCCACTGCGCTGTCCTGAGCTGTATGGTTGGAGCGAGCTTGATTGTCCCCGAGAGGTTTGTGGAGCTGATACATAGGGCTGATGATGGGAACCACCTCAGAACCACCTGGTGGTGGCTGGACAAGGGGACGCAAGGACTCTGCCCCCAGGTAACTGATGGCGTTATTAATGGCCTGGTCAATAACGTGCGTCTGCATTATCTCATTCTCCTTCTCATAGTTGGTAGTGGCATCATATGGAAGATCAGTCAGACACTTCTCACCTGCAGTGAAAAACAGTCAGGAGTTAGAGGACTGATTTCTACGTAGTTAAGGAACTGAACATTAAAAAACCAGCAACTTGGAAGAAAAGAATTGATCAAATCCACCTCTGAAATTCACCTGAGGTACTCATAGTTCTCTAATATAGTTGCTCAGACAAATGGTGGGTCTTTTTTTTTTTTTTTCAATTTTTTTAACCTGCAGAATAATTTGAGTTCTTTGGAAAAACAACTGGAACCAAAGAGATTCTGGGAATAACTATATGGGGATTCATGTCAGCTACAGATCAAGTGCTTCATTCTCTCTTTCTGCTTTCTAACTGGACTCTCTCATTTGCCTCCTACAATGATCAAAGGCGTGCCTTTGTGGTTATTGAAGACAGTGTACAGCATAGTTACAGTGAGCCTTGCCTCCATGCTCCAGAGCATGAAGCCCAGTATCAATATTTTTCCCTAAAACATTAGAGTCTTAGATTGGAAATGGTACATTTTGGCTTTAGACCATCAGTTTTTTACAAATAACCCACGCTGGCAATGTGGCCATATATCAATTTGGAGAAAAATCAACAAAAGCATAACTTTTCACACTGCCACCTCCCCACATACCTTGTTTTATAAATAAGCTGTGTTAGACACATCACCAGAAAACTACTGATCCTAGAAATTTTTTGTCAAAAAGTTAGCATCTCAATGAGCAGCTGAGAACCATGGGAAAAATTTAAATTCATTTCTAGTTGTAATATGTTTTTTACTACAAGGTAAAAAGCCCTACGCAGAACAAGATCGCTTGTTACTTGTAACTTTGACTCTGATTTGGCATGCCAAAAATAAGAGGAAGACTCTTAATTTTTTTAAAATCAGACTGCACTAACACACCTCTAACTGGATATCCTAGTATAGAATGCTGAGTTTCACTATAGTTTCTCAGAATTCCTAGACAGATAGGACTAAACAAAACAGAGAAGGTAGAAGTTGGGAGTGGAAGAAACTGTTTAACACAGACACTGATTTTATGTACTTGAACAGTCTTCTCAAACAGTGTAAAACATCAATGTTATTATCAGGCTCCTAATAAATTTGTGCAAATGCAAAAGCGTAAGAAATTATCACAGACTCCTAGGGACTGCCAGTAACACATTGTTTACAGTCTGAATGGGCTTTCTAGTTTTGTAGATCTTGGGAAATTCACTGAAAGTCACACATATCTCTGTGAGTTGGTGTCACCATTTCCTAATCAACGTGACATTTGCTCATAGGCTTTGGAAAGTCCTAATTTGTCTAAAAGAAATGCTAATAGGAACATGGAAGTCTTACTAGAAGACATGAAAATCAATTTATAAACAATTTCCCACCCAATTGCTACTCAAATTGACTACCTGAAGTTGGTTTAAAGCCCAGAAATCTTCTAATATGACACTGTTGCAACAATGGAGCTAAAATTAGAACGTCTTGCTGTCTACATTTCCCACCAGACATGGTTTCATACTATTTTTTTCTATCTCTGGAAGCAGAGAAAGAAATGCTCTGAGTTCTGTAACAGATGTAGGGTACAGATACCTTCAAGCAGTGCTGCACAACCTGATGCTTCCTCTCACTCATTTTCTTTCCCTATTATACTCCACATTTGAGTATCCCTCTATTGGGGTGCATTTTTTTTATTCCAGATTTGCCCTTTCTAATGCTATAGTTTGCAAGCAGAGTTTGAAGCTGAAGATTCAAAATATGTGTTGTGAAAGACTCTTGAATTAAATATATAAAACCCCCTCCTAATATGAAAATACACCCTTGATTCAAGGTGAAGTCAAAATCAAATCATTTATATTCCACAGGCACTGTGCGACACTGAAAAGTGGGACTGGTCTTCATTATACACAAGATTTTGGGCATTCCGGAAGCATGATATTAATAGATATTTCTTAGGTACTGTTTGCTTTATAACTTTTATATCTAGTTGGTAGTTGGACTGAGAGGATCAAGCGTTCCTATGAAAAATTTGTTTCTCAGCAGAGTGTCTGAAACAGACACAAACTTGAGGTAGGCAGGTATAATTTTTATATCTGAGCAGTGCAGATAATACTCATTAAAAATAATAACATTTCTGTGGTTATTAGAGCATAAGTAAATTAAACTGCTAATGATTTTGCACTGCTCAGGTTTCTGCAGCAGATACCTAAATAGTAAAAATGCACTCCATGCATGTGGGTAGTTTCTTTTCTTTCTTTTCTTTTCTTTTCTTTTCTTTTCTTTTCTTTTCTTTTCTTTTCTTTTCTTTTCTTTTCTTTTCTTTTCTTTTCTTTTCTTTTCTTTTCTTTTCTTTTCTTTTCTTTTCTTTTCTTTTCTTTTCTTTTCTTTTCTTTTCTTTTCTTTTCTTTTCTTTTCTTTTCTTTTTGTTGTTTTTAACCTCTCTCTTCTTTTCTGCCTCTTGTTTTAGCATGATAAATACATGTCAATCTCGCCTGCACTTCTTACTCTCCAGTTCGGATGGCCCAGTTCTGCTTTTGGGTCTTGGAGCTATTCCAGTTTGGAATACAGAGAGGATTTTACTTAAAGCCAGATAACCGGCTTAAATTGGTAAACAATCTCACTTTTGAAAGTTAGTGAATTTAGCCTTGATAAAAATGAGTGAAACAGCAGACAGTGAAGGATGTCATTTGCTCCTTCTCCCTGGAATTCAGTATGGGGATCGGGAAGACATGGTAATCTACCAGGAGCAATAAACATATTTTATTACCCAAAAGTTCTCCTGACCAGCCAGCCCAACCTTGTGTTAATCAGAAATGTACCTATTGCATGAAGCAGCAGGTGAGGATTGGAAAGGAAAGGATTTGGGAGTATTTTCTTGTCAGAAAAGTTCATTATCTTGAAGGTAAGCAAATTTCCATAAATATCTGCTGTCAGTAGGTTGTCTTCTTACACCACACCCTGCATAACTAACTGAGAGGAAACTGCCCTCCTAAAATCCGTAGTTAAACTGGCTGTGCCTAATGTTTCTTAGGGTGAAGAGAGAAAAAGAAAATGAAGAAGCTAGTCCACACTCACAGGTACATTGCATGTAGGATACTTGCTATCATACCTTTTAAATTTTAACACTACTGTTCTTCCAGGAGCTTTCACAGAATTAGTATTTTGCTTAATGCAATCAGTTACTGGAGTATCTAAATGAATCATGTTTGCCTCACACAGTTGATAACTTTTTTGATAACTGCGTCTACAACTTTTGTCCTTTTATAAGTACAAGCAATTATCCTTGACTACTTCCTGGACTTATTTTCTTTGGACTTGAAAACAGTCTTGGGCTTTCATTTCAAACATTTTTTTGCATCTCCTGACACAGTTGAGATTCCCCTTGCCTCAGAAATACTAACTTTCCTTTCATACTTTTATTCTCATTGAAGAAGGTTTATTTGGAATTTCTGCCCCATAAACTGATCGCTTTTTTGCCTTGACTTTCGACTGAAGACCTTCTTAAAGTGTTTTTTTCAAAGACTTCAGTTTTCTCTGATTGCCTCCTATAGAATTATACTATAAATGAACGTGCAAAGAATCAAAAAAGGATCTAGCTAGATACGAGTATATGCTGTCCTACGATCTCCATGCATTCATTAATTTAAGACTAACTGTACATAGCTGGCAGAATATTGTCTGTGGGCCTCAGTATTACAAAACTGATGTAACCACTACTTCGTATGGGCTTACCAAAGAGAACAATATAGATGAAGCCTCCATTTTTCCATTGTTAAGACAAAAATTGCTAGGTGCAAATGTGCATGAGGTTTTTGCATCATTTGTAGAATATACCCAAAGATGCTTTCATTTAGCTATTATTTTCAGCTCTAGATTTGTTTATTTTCACAATCATATTGGGATGTAATATTATACAGACTTTATGAAGAGGTGAAGAATATTATCCACCCTATGCTCAACTATTCACAAATACTTTCAGAAACACCAATATGCCCAGATCTGGATGTCATGCAAGAAGTTAATAAAATAGCCATGAAAGCATGGTCAAATGGCTTTCCCAATAGGAAAATTTGATTTCTATTTTCAGGCTCTTAAAGAGCCTGTCCAGATCTTGTAATGATCTGGTTCATAAGCATTGGAGAAGGTATGAAGAAGACTTAAAATCGATCTCCAGATGTGGAACATTAAACATGCAGAAACCTATGCTGGAGTAGTTCAGTTGCCTGTTTTTCCTCCAACACTTTTCTGTTCTGCCTCTGCAGAGATAAATACTGCTAATTTAGTAAAACAAGTAAAATCATAAAAGCAACAAAAATCTTGTGAGATATTTTTGGGGGGTTTGTTTTGTTTTATGTTTTAGGAGACAGCAAACGTTTAACTCTTACCAACAAATTTCTGAGGCATAGAGCTCTTACGTTTGGCGACGTTACTTGCTAGTCTATCCAGCACGAGGGATCTTTCTGACCCTATCTTGCACAGGTCTTCAGCCATTTCACTCTGGTTAGTTTCATCTTTTATGACTGAAATCAAATGACATCAGAAGGGTTAGGCACACTTGTTCCATTTTAATGGAACTACTGTTTTCAGGTTATTGTTTCCCACCTAATGTCTTCTAGCTCCCAAGCAGATGGCAAGAGGAGCTCACCACTGCAGACACAGGATGATTCTGATTCTTGTTAACAAAGTCCCTCATGCTGATTAATCTATGTACATGTTCATGTTTCCCTCGTTTAGGACACAAAAATGAAATTGCAACTGCGAGGCATCTGCCTGTATGTAATGTAATCACTCCACCCTTGTCCTACAGCCACTCTGCATTTCCGTGAATAAATTATGTCCTTCACCCTCTCACTGTCAACCTCACCCGTCCCTCTGCACCTCTCCCAGGGAAACTGCCTGTATGATCATTGCTTTTTTAGCAGGAACAATGGACAAAATTCTCAACTCCAGCAGTGTAATATGTATTTGCAAGCTACACCAGCCCTTCTCTCCTTTTTTTGTAGCAAATACTGCTATACTTCCTTGATGCAATTTTAGACTTTACATGGCAATTTAACCTGTTACTGAAGTCAAATCTATAGTGCAGCACTGATTTCCAGCACTCAAACATATTTTCCAACCTCCTGCCACTGCTAGAATTAGAAAGGATCTTAGCTGTGAGGCTCTAGGAAGGGAGCCTGTTTCACTACATTTCACTTCAGTACTTAGCTGCAAAACCAGAAGCGAGATATGAAAATGCACTGTCAAAACAATGTCTGTAAAAAAATGTACGGAAAGGTTTTTCTGACTTCCAAAATCTAAAGGAAAGGTGATGTTCAGTGAGGTCACAGCACAACTGGGTTTTTTTTTTTAATTATTTTTTGGCAAGAGAGAATCAGAGACAAGAGAGGAAGGAGTTAAATTTACTTTCACCTGCTACTAGGCTATGGACACTTTTTCTGAATTTGTGAATTACTATTAAAGGGAGAAGCAAAAGATGATTTTTTAGACTTTATTTCTGCAAGCTATTTCAATTAAGTGTGTCACTTCAGTACGTTTTGCTTCCTGCGCCTGCTGAGAATTTGTTTTATCACTGGATTTACTGCTTTTAGCTATGAGATGGTTTATTGGTGGTCTTGGCAGTGTTAAGTTTACGGTTAGACTCAATGATCTTATAAAGTCTTTACCAATCTAAACGATTCTGTGATTCTGGTTCTGAGATGGATTCACAGAACCTGTTACTCTGGTACCTGTGTGTTTCTCAGTAGTTGAGAACACGCTGTTCCTGTGCAAACATATTTGGCAATATAGCACTGCTATAAATGGTTGGTTATGAAAGTTTCATTATTTCTGAAAGATGTGAAATCGGGGACTGATGGGCAACTGGAAAGAGCAGGTAAAGTGTCCTAGACAGTAACAATCTGCAGCATCAAGCAGAAGAGCACACAACTCGTTCTTGAGTCCCTGCTGCAGCAGCACATACTGTGATGACAGTGACTGTGACAGTGACAAGCAGTCTCAGGGAATTATGCCCCATCCTCATATTATGCTAAAGTTTGTGACCAGTGTGGGATTTGAGGAGAATCTGGTCATGAAGATGCAGGATAATAAAGGATGTTAGTGGTACCTAGTCATCAATTGAACAAGCATCTAGCAAGTGTCTTGTGGTGGCTAAGGTTCCAGATATCAGTTTAGGAAGAGACTCACAGAGACTGTTTTAAAGTACCCCATTCAACAAGGAAACAAAAGATGATTGATTTTTTAATTAAAAGTTGAAATGATCAAGAAATATCTGTTTAGGATATAACAACAGTCTTTTTCTAAACAATTCAAAAGAGGGTGATTTATGTATCCAACTTTCAAAGTTTGAATATTGCAACTTTTAACACTGTGAAGTCCCTCTCCCCCCCCCCCCCCCCCCCCGATTTCCAGCCTTTGCAACTGACACCCCTTGAAATTTACCACCAACCAGACAACTATTTTTCTGTAATTCTGTGTCTGTGATTCAAAAAAAAAAAAATTTCCAAATAAAAATCTATGAGTGATGAAAGAAATAGTAATTGACTCTTTTAAAACTTCATAAAATACATCTATTGATAATATATGTAGGTCTGGAAAGACTTCAGCACAATTCCAATCAACTTAAATGCAAAACTCCAGATAATATCTCTAAGAGAAGAACTTCACATGGACAGTGAGAACCCAGTCCTCTAAAATAAGAATTTTGCCATTAAGTTCAGCATGTTCCTAATTTTGTGCTGAATCTCCTTCTCTTAAAGAAAGCAAACAAAGGTTAAAATATAAATACAATCTCTTCTTTCCCTTTTTACTCCTCTTTGATGGGTGTTTCCCTTTTTTAAGTACTTTCTCAATTATGTTTGTTAGATTTACAAGTTGATGGAAAGCTTTTATCAGTTTAGGTACTTTTAACTGATAGTCTTTCTATCTATACAGCACAAAGTATTTTAAAAATGCTATAAAAACAATCCCATTGTAGCAGAATGTCAAATTACATGTCCTAGCAGGTTTTTGTGCCAAGTTTTTTTGAGTCTGTAGTGGTAGTATACTACTTGCATTTCTAGATACAATGTAGAATGCACTAAAAATCCAAAAAGGATTCTCAACTGTTTCATTTTGCTTTTTAATCTTTGAGTTTAAAAAGGAAATAAAGAATGTAAACATGGCAAAATGGTATGTTTGCAGTGAAGTAAAACAGATTGCTTAGAATGCAAAATGCTAGGAAAAATGCAGGAAAGTTATTTTTAGAAATGTAAGGAACTGATTTAATTAACTGAATACATTTTTTTTAAGAGTGTTTTTTTTCGGGATACAAGGTCTAAACCCAGAAGCTATTACTTTGTATTTTTTTCTAATTTGATAAAGTACTCCTATTATATCAAATACAAACTTATATGATACTTTTAGTATATACACAGAAGAAGTAAGTCTTCCAAGCATTCATGAATTTCCCAAGTTTTTATCCCACTGAGATATTCAGTCCTAAGCTCGTGTAAATGCTTCTGTTTTAATTTGCTATAAACAAAGGTCCAGCTCTAAAATTGTATTCTTTCTTCTCAAAGTTTATGATTCCTTTTACTAGTTTTACCTGAACATTTTTGCTTACTAAGACATCAGTAGTAGTTCAGCTACTCATTCACATAGATTTTCATGCTCTGCATGCAGGTGTTCAAATCCACATGGCAGACACTAAAAATTCAAATCCCAAGACAGAATATTTGCTTCTAACTCCTATCACCTCTTTGAAGAATAAGTATTGCTCCCTACTGCATATTACGTTTAGCTTTTATATTTATACATTCTCCAGCCCCTCAATACAATTAGGAGTGCTGCTCTAACATGCTGTCTGCCAGAAGCATCTCAGCTGTATTCACTGCTATCATTATGTGCATATACTTTACATTATTTGATAGCACGTAAAAACTTATTCAGGTTCTGTTCAGATATAAAATATTAAGCGAGGCATCATTGCAAGTAGGTCAGAGAAAACCTCCATTTTCATTTTTTTTTACAAACCAAATAACATACATGGACAGGATCAAAGAGGTATGCAAGAATTGTAACTTACTGGATGGGCTTAAACTCCACCATAGAAGCTGGATCTTATATTCTCTATCTAAAACTAAATATATAAGGGGATTTTTTTATGGCTATTTCCTGTGATCCATCACATATAGATCTTTAGGATCTTTGTTAAAAAAAATATACAAACCCCAGTATATGCTTGCTTTATTTATGGCAATAGCTTTAGATTTTATATTCTTCAAGAAACGGGCTACACCTTCACCTCAGAGAAGCACCAGAGTTCCTTACTTCTCCCCCATTTTCTTTTAAAGAGAGGATTAGGAAGAAGACTGTCAACAAATCATTAGTCTTTCTGGAAAGACTCAGTGAAATTAAATGCCTCTGGCTTCATGTCCTCTAGCTTAGAAGAGTGAGCTCAAAGACAAGATAGTTAATCGTTGTTATGTGAGTTGATCACAGTGATAAGTAAGCTCCTTAAGCTGTGCCTGGGAAGGGTGGGAGATGTGCAATCCAAAAGATTCTACAGCCCTACCTAGAACAGTAATATTAAGTCTTTATCAGGAATACATTCAGAAGAGTACTGTGATATAGGACTCCAAGCGAAAGGAAATGGTGGTGAGATCATGTAGTCATACTGTCTTGAGATGGTGAACTGAAACTTTCCAGTTCTTGCAAGAGTTTGCTACATGCCTGAGTTTTACTTTGTTTTTTTGTTAAACAAAATGAGACAACAGTCAAGTATCTATCAAATATAGAATAAATCCAGATTCAAATACATTTGGGGTGTGTGCAATGGCTCCCCAATGCAAAAGATGCCACAAATGGTACTACTGTTCCTTTTGCACTCCTTTTTCTGCACAAGTGACAGGACAACGTTAATAGCCAAGTGGACAGCATTATTCCACAAATGGACACATTTATTACCTGAATAAAGGCTGCTTGAGATATTCATGGTTTGCAGGTAGTTATGACAGCGTTCTTTATGTTCTTCCAGAGAACTGCGCTGTTTATAGCTGCGACCACAGTATCCACACTTATGAGGTTTGCCAACTGGAGAAAACACAATTAATAAAGAGAATCAGAAGAGATACTCAACAGCATATTAATTATGGTAACAAGAACAGGAAAAAAAAAGCCCACCTTGAAAATAAACCCATACTGTGGTGAACTGAAGAAAGATTTTGTCAATTTAAAAAAGGAAAAAAACCTAATGGAAAACCAGTTATACATCTTTACACCAACAGGCCAGTTCTGTGGGTGCTGCAAGCTGATTTTGGTTGATTCACATCAGATAAGGACAGCAACATTAAATATTCGTAAACAGCATCTACAGAAGTTAGAAACTGAGACATCTTCAAAGTTCTGAGCATAACTGCTTTTGTGCACAGCTCCCACAGAGACTGCCAACATGGGAACTGCTGGTGTTGGTCGAGACTCCTGCCCATGGCTGGATGTCAGTTCTGATGTAACCAGAACCAGCAAAACCCTTTTAGGACATTGTTAGATTCCACATGTTTTCTGCCTCTGGAAATTCAAGAGAAATGGCATGACAGATTTTTTCCTGTATTACACCAATCCAGATCTAGGTAGTTCCAGGAATTTCACAGTAACAATGCAGTTTCATGGACTTGTGGACCTGAATTTTCCATCTTAATGTGACAAGGCCATCACCTTATATGTGAATTCACAATTTTAGATGGTTTCACAGCTTAATTTTCAAATTTTGTTTACAAAATCTCAGGTAAAAATCAGATCCATACATCCAACTTGATTTATAATGTACTAATGTCAATTTGCCAGCTGCAGGAACTAATCACAATCTACAGTTTATGCATTAAGTATTTAGCTATGGAATCCTCAGAATCCGCCAAAAGTGTCTAGGTGCAATTTCATGTATATATGAAGAACTGTGTTTGAAATTCTGCAGTCATGAAAATCTGTAACAATAAGGTAGAGGGAGGCAAACCAATATTTTAAAGATGTTCTTTCCTGAATCTGGCCAAACCGAAGAAGTCTTTTGGACATTTGGGACCAATACTAGGGGATCCTATTGTTTAATGTGTGTGCTAGAGAAGAATTTGTTAGCTTTGTGCAGCACATAAATTTTACTTTGAGAGCACATAAATTTTACTTCTGCAAGTCAGATCTTGATCCCACAGCCAGCTTTCACAAGTAAAATTACCAGTATCAGTTCCAGTAATGTGATTTGGAGGTCTCCTATCTAAATAAAAATTTGCATTTCCAACTTAGCTTGGAAAATGAGATGAGACAACATTCTGCTTTTAAAGGCATTTTAAAAGTGCTAAATTGTTTTTTCTTCACAGAAGGTATGTGACTATGGCTTCCAGCAAACAACGAGAGATTTGTGGTAATGGAAAAGCACATTATTCAAAAATATTTAATAAGGTCTCCATATTACTGTTGAAATAAAACACTGAAAATCTCGGCAGAGTCTTCTTTTTGGATGATTATTATCTTTCTCTCTCCCACCCTGTCCTCTTCTCCACCCTTTCTCTTTCAAATGTTTGTAGTAACAAGGTGTGACAAATAACTGATGCTAAATGCTGTAGGTTGATGAGAATGACTATCAGACTGGAGGTTTTTTGAGACTTTGTGACTTAAAACCTGTTGTGTTTGGACTTTGCATTATCTCTGTATGTGGATAAATGCCATCCAAACCCTAAAACATTCATCATCTTTAATTAATGTTTGTAGTTCCATGAAATGGATTACTCACATAGGGCTTGTAAGATGAAACCCTAATACAGAAATTTTTAATGAATCAAGAAGTATGTGACAAAACCCAGTTCTCCTGGTGAAGGTTCATGAGTGTGAGACGAGTTTAGTCATTCCTTTGCTGCTAAAACACAGCCACTTCACATTTGGTTATCTCAAATATGGGGCAATTCTCCTCCCCCTTGTGAGAAGACCTCTCAGGTTTGGTCACTGTGAATATCCCTGTCTCCTCAAGGGGTGCTGTGATGAGCACCCCTGGATAGTCCCACACCTTCACTTACCGGAGTGAGTCCTCAGGTGTCCTGTGAGGGCATCCCTGCGACGGCAGGCGTAGTTACACAGGTGACACTTGAAGGGCTTTTCACCCGAGTGCAACTTTATGTGGCGCAGAAGGTTGCCCTTCTGTGTAAAGGAGGCTCCACACTGATTGCACTGGAAAGGGCGTTCTCCTATGGGGAGAAGGAGAAAATATGTGAGAACAAAAAACCTTACGTGGTAACGAGAAAGATTTCAGTGAGAAAGTTGTTTTCTCACTGCTGCTCTGTGACTTCCACCGGCTGCAGGTTTGATATAACATGAGGCTTTCAGACTAAACCTGCCAGTTTCTTAATGCTTCACTGGCTGGGTCAATTTGATCTGAAAATCTAATTTTTTTTTTCTAAATCAGAATGGCACATCACAATGCAAATTCAAACTCATTTAAATAAAGTGACTGCAACATTTTGTGTTGAAGAGCCACTCTTCCTGATCAGCAGTTTTGGAATAAACCAATATCCAATTTTGCATGTTGTGGCATTTGGTGGGGTTTTTAATGTGGGTTTTTTCAAAGGGTCTTTAAAATATGCCACTGAAGCAGCAAAATAAAAAGGAAACTCATTAAAAATGCATTTCAGGATCACAAGTTCATTTCAGCGTTACATTCTTATATTTAAATGAAAGGCACTTCATTATAACAGTTATAATAACTTCTTTTCATTTACATTTTCCCTGTATTTTCCCTTTCAATTTCTTCTCCATTACCTGTCTGTCCCTAAGCAGCCAAATCAGGAAAGAAAGAGAAAAAGAAAGAGAGAGAGCAAAATCACATAAGTTAAGACAGTGCAAAGGAAGCCCTGTACTTCCATGCCAAGGTCCTCAGCCTTCTCTAGGTAAAGTATGAACAGAGGAGCTGCACAGATGGGCTCTGCTGGCACACACTTTGGATGGATATGGGATAAAACTTGAAGAGACACAGCCTTGATTTGTCTAAACTGGTGTCTCTTATCAAGGAAGCAAATGAACAAGCGTTTGCAAAAATTTATATGGCCTTTTTTTGCTTTTTAGTGCTGTTTAAATCAATATGCTCATTTATCAATCAGCTTTTTTTATTGAAGACATAGGAGGCCTTAAGTCAGTGGGCAATAAAATATCTTATGTTTCCAGTTGTACTAGATAGGGAATAGAGAAAAATTCATACAAGAGCACTACACCAACAGGAACCAATCCTCCATGCCCACTTCTCTGTAGCCTTCAACTAAGTCAAGCCAGGCTTTGAAACTCATTTACTGAATTCATTTTCTCTTAGATATAAATGTAATCTGCTATAGTAATTACCATCCACTGACAACATTAGAAACAGCCCAGAGACAACCTGTTCTTAAAGTTTAGTGCTAAAGTTAAAATGTGAAAAAATAAAAAACACAATTTCTTTTTGCTCTCTCACTTAACCATCATGTGTTATATTGCATATCTAGGACTGACTTGTATGCCCATAAGTGTGCATGTATGTGCAGCATGATAGTTTTTGACTTTTAGGTAATGCAGTAGAACAGCTCAAAATCAGATAACAGCATAGTCTCAACACAGAAATCTGGAAACTCTGTCATCAGGGCTGGCAGCTTTAGCATTCAGCAAACAGCAAAATGAATCTACTTTATGGCAAAGTATTTTCATTGGTCAGTTTCAATTGGATCAACATAGTCCCTGTCAAGCCAAATGAGCTCACTTTCTTTGTCCATCAAGTCACTGTATGCACTGCAATTGGTTCAACTGGGGTGACCCAGAAAAATGCCAACATTAGCCTTATGGGATTTTGCAATGTACTTCATAAGCCATGCTCCACAGTTGTTATGGGAAAAAGAAAATGGGTAAGTGTCTGCTTTACTTCTTAATCTTTGGACAGTTACTCAGCATGGAAGGTATTTTTCAGAAATATGGACTGAAACAGTCAGTAATGAAGAACTCAGTTTGTCATGGGGGACACAAATTCAGAAGAAATGGTTAATTCTCACTTAAAAGATTTTCTAGCTTTTTCATTTCTGTTATTTTTACTCAGAGGAGCATAAGAGAAGAAAATAAGGATCATAAAAGTACTCCAGGAGTGAAATGCAAAGTAAAGTAGGAAGGAAATGTATCTCCAGCCTACAGCTCTTGCAATCACTGGGTGAAACCTTGCACTGGGTGAAGAAGACAGACAGATAAAGCATTTCTAACGAGATTGCTGTGTACCAAATCTTTCCACAAAATTTACACTGCGATCAAATATAAGGAGACCTGCTCTCGCGTTGCTGTACAAACGAAATGAGACCATTACTGAAGGACCCTGAAACTACGTGTAGATCCGCTGGCCCTTGGCCACCCATACTGTGAGTGCCAGGGTGGGGAATGCCTTCTTGTTTGAAGTGTCTAACATAACCTGCCAAGATGGAGACAGTCCCCGATGGGAGGTTACTGGGTGTGGAACTACCCCCCAAAATGGGAAAAGAAAGAAAAAAATCATAACGCATCTTTTGTTTGAACAATCAGCTTTGTGTGTTATTTTCTTGCTTGTTCTAAACAGCACATGCCTGTCCTGGGTGGATTTCTCTGCATGGTGTGTAGCTATGGATGAATATGGGCCCAGAAACAATAACTGTTACGGGACTCTGAATTGATCAACCATCACTATAGTGATTTGCAAGCTTTAGTGGGAGCATGGGCCCTGGACTACTTATTCACTGAAGAATATTTTATCATCCTAATTGAAATCTTTCTCGTTACTTAAACAATGTAGTGACAAAATCACATAATACTCAGAGATGCCCATAGCTCGCTCTCTTCTCTTTTTTTTTAATGCTCCTTCTTCAATGTATGTTAATTTTCTAAATAAATTTGAGACCTTTAGACCCAGCCAGTGAGACATAATTGAACTAAAAAGTGACTTAAATTAAAGTAGTGTACATACAAGGAGAAAATATATATCTATGCACACACATACGTATGCACTTATGTGCACACATGCGCACACTTACATGCACACTGAGCAAGCGAAGCCTGAACTATATCCTAAGGTCTCAGCCTTAGGGAGCAGGAAGGGATTTCTTTCTCCTTTCTAAATCTCCTTTTTCTTAAACACCACACAAGACTGTAGCAAGGTGGTAAAAAATAAATGTATGCCTGCCTTGGGGAAGGAGAGTGAGGACAGTCAGGCAACTGTGACTGGGGTTTGCCCTGTGGATGGGAGCAACAGGTAAGACTCTAGGAAACCGTCATTGCTGTACAGCTGCTTACAGACAGGAGGGGGTAGAAATATCAGGTGCTGCTCTGCACATCTGCACTTGGCAGGTATATTCATTAAAAGTAATTATGCCTTTTATCAGGTCAGGCAGTCATTTTATTTTGGCAATTTAGTGTGCTAGAGTTTTGTTCACTTATCAAATATTTATTTAAGGAAACCTCAATGCATATGCAGGTTTTACATGAATTAGCAGCAAAGTAATTCATTTGCGAGTCTTACTCCTTCACCGGGCGTGTATTGAAATGGGCTTCATCGTAGTCAGTTAAATGTCTGTAACAGTATACCCCATTTCTACTTTAATTTTCACAGCGCAGCTGAAAGGAAAAGCAGTCACTACTGTTTCCCCATGACATCCCTTTAATTTAAACTACCAGCTCTGAGCCTCCATTCCCTCGTCAGGCCCTCAACAAAGCACTCAAGCTCACCCAGACAGGCAGCTCAGGAGAAGAGCTTAGGGCAAGGTAGTGAGAAAACAAAAGCTTTCATTCTGTGGAAGGACTTGAGGAATCAACTTATCAACTTCACACCATTTAGTTTTAATAAGTGTAATTATAAAAGGTTCTTGCTAAGCAAAGTGCAGCTCATGCGGTGTTTCCAGTCTAGGTTTTGACTATGTACCCTGATTAAAAAGAGGGTTCCATTGGCAAGGGGAGGGCTTTGCAAAGCATGGAGAAATCCTGAGGTGGACAGTACCCGCGTGGTAACACATCTTTCACATACACGCAAGTCCCTCTGCCATGCAGGGAGTTGGGGCAGCTTGAGGACTGGTCCAGGGAAATTGGTGAGGTGGTGCCTGGGGATGCTGGCATGGGACAAATAGGCAGATCAGCTCATCCTCTGGTGATTCAGCCTCCGAGTACCAACCAGTGCATTACAAACAAGGGCAAGTCCCAAAAATCAGATGTGTCCCAATCCAGACAATTCAACCCTGGTACAAACATTGCCTTCACCCCTCAAGGATCCAAACCAGCTCCTCCTAAGCAGCGACAATGTACTTCTAATAAAACAGCAGCTTCCTTAAACAAGCACAAAGACTTCTACCTTTAAATCCATTTTAAGTTGTAACATTTTATTCCAACTACTATAGAATCCTATTCAAGCCCATGGATCTGTTGTACATTTTTCAATATTTAAAAATCACACTAACATTACAAAAAAAAACCAAAAGAGAAAACAATTGACCAAAAGCATTTTACTATATCTAAGAGGTAGGCTACAACCTACAACCTCTTCTTCTCCGTTAAACTCTGAAAACACTTTGTTAATCTTGCTCCTTAGTTTTTCTAGGGAATGATTTAAGCCTCATTGTGGGGCTGCAGAGTAAGAAACTGTGTGTTCATTAGCACAGTTATTTCAGAGGAATATAATGACTGGACAGGTCATTCTTAACTTAAAAGTACTTAAAAACTCCCTCCCATTTTAATATTCATACAAAAATGTCGATTTATTTATTTTCAACTTAACTTGCCGCACTTTTCAGTTCTTTTTCTTTGACTATGGATGACCCTAGAGTTTAATCAGAAGCCCAATTTTTAGATAGCTTATATCAGGCAAGATGAGACTCACTTTAGTCTTTAATTCTTCATTTTTTTCCACCTCTCAATTTTTTGCACTCTTTGAAACTATTTAGAATTAGAAAATTGAGACAAGAAGACTCACAGCGCTGTGTAATGAAAAGTCATCCCTATAGAGCACAGCATCTTTACATGTGTCTTTTATTGTCCCAGTGGAAATCTTTTAGACCAGATCTGACCAGTGACAATACCTGCTTTCACTTCATGAAACATTTAACACTAACATCCGTTTTTACCAATATTGACAGTACAGCTCCCTTAACATTGTAACCTACTTATTCATTTTACCAGTCACTTTCGTAATCACTGATCCATAATGTCTTTTACTGCATTGCTGGAAACATTAGAACTGGGTCAATTTCAGGGTTAGTCACAAATGGGTTTCTTTTCAGCAATTCTTAGAAATTTCTTAGAAATTAATCAAGATTTCTTTACTCTTTTTTTTTTTTAGTTCGAATTTTTCGTGTCACTTCAAACCAGACAAACTGCACATTCTTTTAGACGTCGATTTTGGCATCAGCATAATGAACAACCGTAGACTCAATAAAAAAGAAATTATATCTTTTTCCATTATGTTGACAGATCTTGTTCTTTTTTCCCAGTTTCTAGCTTAATAGAAACTCTAAATAGAATAGAAATTCCTCTGCTGTCTGGAATGGAGTAATAAAATAACCAAGTTTCAAATGCCTACGAATGTCGCATTATTTTACAAGAGTCAACGTGATACAGAAAATTAGTCTTAATTCCTAATAAGGGGCCATATCTTGTCTACTAAAGGAAAAACTATGGCAGGCCTTACCAGTGTGGCTTCGTTTGTGAACCATGAGCACATTGGGACCGATGCAAATTATCCCACAGATATCACATTTTAGCTTTCCGTTTGGAAGTCGAATGCCTCCAACTCCTGACATAGCTTTGCTGCCTGGGCCATTGTGTGAGCCATTCATTTTTTCTCCCGAGGTATCAAGCATTCGTAAATCCTCTGCACATTCTTCCCCATTCATTTCACAGGCACGCCCATTCTCTTCATCACTCTGAGACTCTATTTTAATATTACCGGCTGAAAAAAACAATACAGGATGCCACTCAGTTTTGTTACAGAATAGATATGGTGGCAAAGAAACAAAAACATCAAAGGAGATAACTTCTAAACAGCATGTGCAATGTGTCTGAATAACAAAAGCTATAAACATGACTACATTTCTATGGGCAATGCAATGAGCTTGTAACACATGGAACAATGAACACTGAATATCAGCAAGACAAATACAAGGCTTTCAGGGAGCTGTGAACCCAAACATTACAAACCTGTTCCTCAGTCACTTTGAGATTTTGCATTTGTAACATTCATTTTAACAGCTTAGGCTAAAGAAAATGAAGTTTATAATGAATCCACTGCATGTGGATTTGTCCAAAACAATTGTAAAATAAGTAACTCATCAAAGGCAATGGAGGAAAATGAATTGAAAACGCAACATTCTTCACTTGGCAGGAAGATCTCAAGGGTTGTACTAAACCCAAATATTTGGTTTGCAGTTCTATGGGGTAAGCAAGGACAAGAAGAAAACACAGAATACAAACACTGATAAAGAAATCAGGATGGGCAAGGATGAAAGGAAGAATTTAAGAACAATAAACAGCATTACAGGAAATTATAAGAGTGATAATTGTGGGTTTAGGGCAGAAGGATTCGGTCCATTGAGTAGGAAAAGAGCGTCTCTATACCCATCAGCTACTATTAAAAAACCCTGTTGAATCAAAAGGTGTATGGGAGAACTGTTTTTGACTTTATGGGACAAGTCCTTTGTGTTATAATCCCATAGGTGGCAATCGCTTGCAACTGGGTAGAACAATTCAGGTATAAATTTGTCATTGCCTCACTACATGTGATAGTGTGTACACCGGTAAATTTGATCAGACACAAACCCAATAACCCTGGAAAGGGACCAAGATTCAGATCAGTTAATGCCAGTATTCACTCTTCTTCTATCCACAGAACTGTATGATGTTTTGTGCAGAATAAATTGTCTTTTCAGATATTTCCCTCTTTTCTAATCTGATGATTTTGGTGAAAAATTTGTTCTTCATTAAGCTGAGAAAGGGCATTTCATTGTCCCAAATCTTTCCTTTCAGTGAAAAACCTCTTCTCTTATCCCACCCCACCCATTTCAAAATAGAATAGCATTTACTTTAGTGGCTAGCTGAGTACATGAGGGGTGCATTTCACCCAATAAAGACCAGGTCTTTTCCTGTTGTGTAACAGTAATTTTGTGGTAGCCTTATTCATAAAAGGTGCTGTAACAACAACGTAATTAAGCTATTGACAATAATTATCTTAAGAGATGAAAGAGCTTGACATTTATTTGAAAATGAAAGTTTGACAAACTCTTCTCTGTTCCATGCTGCACCTTCCCAGGTGTCTCAGAATTGCATGGATGTGACTGACAAGAGCATCTAACTTAAAATCCTTCCCCTGGGAAACATGTGAAGTTGAAAGCCATTCACATTTCTGAACACTGCTTGACCAGACACATTTTATAGAGTCTACCAATCTAGGTATTTTAATAATTTTTCAAATATTGCATTTTAATAGAATCCACATGCAAGATGGAATAAATGCACGTCAAAAAGAGCAATTTTCCTTTAAATATACATCCTAAAAAGGGGAATAATTTAGAGATATGGAAAAAAAAAACAGTGACCAAAAAGTGATTAACAAAGATGACATGACTAGTTAAACAGGAGTGATGTACACTCTTCTGCAACCTTAGTGTACAAGAACCTTTTATTGCTGTTTTCACCATGGCAAATGGAAGAAATATTGGGCTTGAGCATATGACAGACTTTGCATAATCCACACACCATTTTTTCCCTTAAATTTAATAATAATAATAATAATAATAATAATAATAATAATAATAATAATAATAATAATAATAATTTGAATATAAATATATTTATACAAAAACAGTTACAAGCTCTTTGCATGCCAAGGATTTGGAGAAGGTGGCTTTTGAAGTAGGCTTTATGTTAAGTTAAAATAAAACACACATGAACAAAGCAGAAAGTTCAGACTACTTAAGCCCTTTGGTAGTGTCTGCAGACAAATATATATTACGGATAAGTGAAATGAAACAAAAAAAAATCATCAAAGTAGGAACTAGATGGAAATGCTCTGTAGTGAGCTGAGTTGGCAATATACTTACAGGAAAAAGATTTGGGAATTATTGCATGAAAGTCCCTAAAGCCTTCTGTACCGTATGCAGCTGCAATAAAGAAGGTAAACAGGATGCTGGTTGGTGATACCGCTAGCAGTAAATGTAAAAGACCATGGCATTATAGCTATAAGAGAAATACCTAGCAGAAAGACAGAACTATCATTGCACAATCAACACAAGCACTTTAGGATGAAGCAGGAACAGCAGCAGGACAGTTGGCAGGAGAATCCTGACCTGCCCAGAACAATTCCAATTTGTAAAAATATCATTTTCTTCCAAAAAGTTTTATTACATTTTCTAAATCCATAATCTGCTTGCAGGTTAACTCCTGATGAAGTCAAGAGGAACTTTTGCTAAAGTGTCTTGAAAAGGTCAACATGAGCAGAGCGCCTAATCCAGCCTTATCCCATCCCAAGGGAAACAACAGGCCCTACAGCGCAAGTTTCTTCTAGATTTTTTTTTTTTGCCAATATTCCCTCTTTCTATGCCAGACATCTCTTCTTTATACATCCCTGCTTTAGTCACTGCAGTTATAAAAAGTGAAAATGCATTGTTTTCTGTTCACATCTGTATATTTTTGTGTATATTGACATACATTTGTTTGGATTTCTAGAGTTTGTACTCACAATGTATTGACACAAAAATAACTGCACAGACATACTATATCCTGCATATTACAGATAGCCAAGTGCAAATTAACATGCTGTGGTGTACACTGATACAAGTAATGATGGAGTTCTTTACTTGGCATAAGCAATGATAGGGATATTGATCCAGTCAATCTATCTTCACTAAAGCTCTCCACTGTTATATCCCTGGATTGCAGTAGCTGTGCTGCTCAAGGAAAAAAAAACGTGTGCTCACGTAGATGAGGCTGAACATCCAAGATGCCCTTACAGGTGCATTCATTCCCCAGCGCAGTTCACGGCAGGGGCTTGGTTCAGGTGCAGAGCTCACTCCGTCAGCGAGAGCTGATGAACGGTGAGGCCACTCAGCTCACCCTGGGTTCTCATGGAAACTTTATAGGTCTAATTAACAAACAAAATCTCTTCATGTTCAAACTGAGCACTTTTTGTAAACATGTTTTCCAAATGAAAACTAGTGAAAAAAGCCCCACTGAGGGGGCTCCCAACAGGAGAAACAAATTGCCCCAGTAGAAATATTAAGGATTTTTATTAAATCTGAATGATAAATGGAAGGCAGGCTATACTTTTTTTTTTTGGAGAGTAAGACTGAAAGTAAAAATCACCAGTATTTCCTATTTCTTTTTTGAAAGAGGTTCCTATCCCTCTCTTGCTATAGTGGGGAAAATAATTCTTGGAGCACTGATGATATGAAAAAAACGTGGGACTTTTCAGATGCACTGATCAGGAACATAGCATTTCTATAGGTATCTCAAACTGTTACTCAATACAGTCTTTTTAGAAATAATTTCTGTGCACATCCATGTCTATATGCACATACATGCAGACATTAATTAGCTCTACAATAATTCATGGCAATAATTTCTCATTGTTTTTTCTAACATCATAAAGACATTATTCATTAATTAATTTACTTCAATTTGATTGGAGATGACCTTAAAAGGCTCTGTATTTTATCTTCTTTTTATGCATCATTGCAAGGAGTGTGTAGTGCACCAGCATCACTGAACTGACAGCTCTGCCCGGCTCCTTTTTTACCTACCCAGAGTGTGGAAACATTACCCAAAAACATGGCACTGAATGAGTCTCTTGAGCTCTCTGATGTTTACTGGGAGCTTAACACAGAAATTTCTGAAATGCACTTGAAATTTATGATACAAAGACTGCTTCATATTCTATCGTTAAAGGTGGATTGTTCAAGTCTTTGTGAAAAAAAAAAAGAATTGACATGTCAAAGGGGAAAGTGTTAACAATATGATTTATCACTGAAGAGCAGTGTGGTTGGCTTAGAACGAGACTGAGGCTGGGACAGCTGGGATGGAAGATGAAGAGAGTCACACTTCCTTGGAAAGAGTTGAGCAATATGGAGAGGGAAGGAAGCTGTTTCACAACGAGTGAAAGAGTCGGTAGTGGGAGAAAGGAGAAACTAAGTGGATCTCCTGGGAAACAGGACATGGAGGGTGGTTTTCAACGGACAGATAAATAGGCAGCTGGAAGAAAAGCCATGTGAAGAATTGGCTATTGGTTTTCCACCAATTGCCAATTTTCCTTCTCATATAGCTATGGGACTCCTTCCCAGCTGTAAAATCCTTTCAGTTTCGTGAGACTTTGGAATGGGGTATTCACCTCTCAAGTCATACAGGGAAAGATAAATCTGAAGTTTCTGAGGCATTTTAACAACAGAGTTCCCTAACTCCCTTTGATTTTTAATGGTACTTGAGTATCTTCAGTATTTGTATGCCAGTAGGTATTTAACTGCAACTTGTGCCATATATCTGCCTTTAAGAAGTTATCCTTTAGCTTTTCTTTGAAAGTAACTGTGATAACTTAATCTTTTGGTCCATGCAATGTCTTGCTCATACTTTGTAGCCACCAGCAAAGTAAAGAGTTCTCTTCAAGTTGCTTCAAATAAGTTTCTGCATGTAATTTTTTTTGTTGTTGTTGTGTGAATGGCTCATTTGTGATTCCAAGACAAATCAGAAGTATTTTGTTGATGTTAGTTGATGCTTAAATGGTAGCTTTAAAGTCCGACAAGATTTTTTCATGAAGGCATCATAACTATTCAAGCAGCAGAAAAATGAAGCTGCAGCAATACCTGGCTGACTTGAACAGTAGATTAACACTGTTATGGTGAGGAAGAGAAAACATTTAACAACATCCTTTCTAACAGATTATAGAAAATGTTGCTAAAAATCCAGAAAAGAATAAAGCTATAGGGTAAAAATATATCAAACTCAGCATGCCAACATGTGTCAACAAAACCAGCCAGAATTTCTTCCTGTTTACATAGGTGCAAAGGAACAGAAAACAGAATACTGCCAGTAATCCTACCTGTTATTTCTGATATAAGACATAAAAGCTAGTCTGTTTTGTTACTGTGTACCAAATTATAGTACTTGGCTATGATCTGAAGTCCAAAATTTTCCCCCTTCCTCCTTACGTCGTGGTCACCTACTGTGGCATCATCTCTGTTCTCACCACACAAGAGCACTGCAGGTGGAGGATGCCATTCTCAGAAATGTAACACACATAAGCAAGTTATTTGTCCACAGAATATTTAATGAGTCAGTATTCACTTGGCTTGACAACAACAAAGACTGATTCTTTAAATTAAATTATGTTTCCATTAATAGTATCTTTCCCTTATGAGCTTCTGAAGTGACATGAAGAATCATGTAGGTATAAAAAAGGCCGACAAAAGGTCTGAACCGAGCAACCATAGTTAGGTACACAATGGCCTCAGCTCTTCTTCAGCAAAACTCAGAAGACACAAAACAACATAGGTGGGACTGATTCATAATAACTAGTTATTTAGCTCTTGAAAAACTGAATGCATTCAACTGATGTAAAAAATTACTGTTTTGCCCTCTCTTTTCTACATATAGTCTGCATTGCTCAGTCCATCAAGTATTTGTGATATCTGCATGTGCAAAATGCTTAAAGTTAGAGGCCAGCTCAGAATTGCCTAAAAAGTTAGAGTCTACAGGTCAACCTAATTGCTACGTTGAAAAAGAAACACACAAATAAATAAAAGGGGCTGTATGCAGCCCATGTTACAGAAGCTGTTATGTAGGGCTTCCATTAAAAAAGGGCTCAGCATTCACTGTGTCACAGTACAGGGGGACTACTAGAACAGTGGGAGGCAAAAATCCAAGGTCAATGAGGCACCCCAGCAACGCGTTGCTGGCACCTTATCGTTATACTCAAGAGAGCTGAAGTCCTTACCACAGGCTGCAACATGGCAAAAAGGGAGGAACAGATAAAAATGAAGTCTTCATAATGAGAGGCTCTCAGCTGGCTTTTAAAGGGAAACAAAAATAACAGAAAGAAGAGTATTAGCAGGAACTGCTGGGACACACCTGCAGGCAGAGCAGACTGGTGCCGACGGATAAGGAGATCCTCCCTACAGGGTCCATGCCGCCCCTCCTTTGACTCCAAGTGCCAATCAGCCCTTGGCAGCCAATTCCTTCACTACTCTAATTTTGGCTTTCAATCAAATGTATATTATTCCAAAAACACAGGCTACCTCAGATAAGCTATCTCCCATGGGACAACCGGTGTGAGGAGCTCCACCCATGTCATCACCCGCGACTGCCATTTTCTCCCTGCTGTTGCCCGCAGGGAGGTGTCCGACATGCCAGAGCCCATGCCAGCTCCCGCTGGCGTGCACGGTTCAGCTTCAGCTGTGAGGATCAGCTGTGCTCACTGCATTGCAAAACACAGGAACATGATTTTCCAGGGGGCTTCAGTTAGATTGAACTGCAGAGAATGAAAACAAGTGAACAAAACAACCAACAAAGGGTGTTCTCTCTAGGTACAAAAATGGCTTTTGCTCCATGGCACAAACTCCTAGTAACCCCCCATTACTTACATACAAGAATCATCTAATGCACCAGTAAAGACAGACAGGTTAAAGAAAGATTCAAGTAATGCCCTTGAAATCTACTTTCACACTTGAAGCAAACTGCCTTTTATGTATCTTTTTGAATTTGTGTTTCAGCAGGAAATGATCTATAACCAAGCCAAGGGGCTGATCTAGTTCATATTTACTGTCTGTGGTACTACTCCCTGGTACATTTTGTACTGGAATCAAGTTTTGTTTCAAAGGACTGTTAACTACTTGAGTTTCATCATCTTGAATAGACAGTAAAACTAAGTTTAAATGTGAGAGAAAGAGCATTATTGACAAAAGCCATGCTAAACCTATTTCTCAAGTTCCACAAGTATGTGTAACCCATGCTTCCTCTACATGACATCCTCTGTATCTTTTACTGGTTGCATGACGGAGAAGCTACCGGAACTGCTCCAGGCTTGCCAGTAACACGCTTTATTTGACACTGTTCTGTTTTGAGAAGTAAGCTAGGAAGATTTTCAAACTGGAGGAAAAGGTTTTCTCACAAGTGGTAGCATGAAAAGATCTTCTCATCCTCAATGTCTTTGTCTCTTCTGCTTCCATCAGATTTTTTAATGTGGGAATTAAAGGATGAGGAAGTACCGAAAGGGCACTCAGGAAGACCTTTTTAAAAAGCAAAGCAACCTCAAGTAACAAGAGACAACAGTGAGGTAAAAACAGTGCCATACACGAAAACGTTCCTGGCACACACCTGCAAAAGAATGTACACCTGCAGAGATTAATGTTTTGGAAAAGAGGAGTGACTATGTAGAGATATAACAGCGAGACCAAAGAAAATCCTCACATATTGGAGCAACAAGGCTGGTGAAGGGTCTGAAGAATAAGTCTTACGGGGAGCAGCTGAGGGATCTGGGGTTGTTTAGTATGGAGAAAAGGACACTGAGGGGAGACCTTATTGCTCTCTACAGCTCCCTGAAAGGAGGCTATAGTGAGGTGGGTGCTGGTCTCTTCTCCCAAGCAACATGTGATAGGGCAAGACAAAGTGGCCTTAGGTTGCACTGGGGGGAGTTAGGTTGGATATTAGGAAAATTTTCTTTACTGAAAGAGTGGTAAAGCATTGGAACAGGCTGGCCAGGGAAGAGGTGGAGTCTCCATCCCTGGAGGTGTTCAAAAAGCGTGTAGACGTGGTACTTCAGGACATGGTTTAGTAGGTATGGTGGTGTTGGGGTGATGGTTGGACTCAATAATATTAGAGGTCTTTTCCAACCTCAATGATTCTATGATTTATGTTTCTATATTGGAGAAATAGACAGGTTTTTGCATGAAGCCATGCTGTAATGGATGGAAGCTGTCCTTACCCTGCTATAAACCTGTCAGTGGCTGTGAGATCCCTAGGCAAAGTAAAAGGCTTAACTAATGCAGAAATATGAGTAAAGCACATCTACACACTTCAGGTGATTGGTTATGTAAAAATGACGTGAACAGTAGTTAGAGGGGGAATGTTAAGCTTGCCCGACCATGAGAAAACCTTGTGAAATAATGAACAGAGGGTATTGGTCAGATCTGTACACGCTGTAGACAGCAGTTTTTACCCTGCAGAAGAAAGGTACAACTTGGGAACAATTAAGTGTCCTGGGATCTGTGGTAGGAAGCAGACGACAGTGTTCCTAGGCTCGCCATACAGTGGTGTGTGCAGGGGTCACAGGGACAGGTAGGGAGACAAACTGTTTTGTATATTGCTTCAGAGAACCTAAATTTGCCTTGCTCCGAATGCAAAGTTAGCCCCTGCAAAACTTCCCCTTTTCATGCTCCAGCTCAGTGAGCTGCTCCCACCTCTTTAATTTTGTCCCTGGAGTGGCACAGAGCTGCCTTGGCTCAGGATCAGGGCCTCACAAGTCCACCCATGTGTACATGCAATGTACTGTGCCTTCACTGTCAGGGAGATGGATGCAGGAACTCTTACCAGGAACTACTTAGCTATTGTGATAATGCTTTGAGTGCTATTTTACACAAATGTCCATAGTTCCCCAGCTGTCAAAGGGTAAGTAGATCTAAAATTAGGCCAAGCAGCTGTGTTTAGGTTTGGAGAGGTGCCTATGGGTGCTGTGTCAAAGCTGTGCACTGTCAACCTTCTCTTTCGAGAAGAAGTCGGAGGATGAAATGAAGAGGATCCTATCTATTTAAACACTTAAGAGGGAATACTTTATGACAATTTTACTATCTTGCCTGCTCAGAAAACAAATTACACAGCAGAGTCTGTCTCTGGACAAAGCTAAAAAACCCAAAAGGTACTGAAAGTCTATGTAAGACTAAAGCAGATCAAACGTAACCATTGTGTTACCAGTGACAAAGTAGATGATCTCTCTTGGGACTGTGCAAAGAAGGTAATCCTGAGGTAGACTGATTTAGTCTGTTAATCCTGAGTGTTCAGTTATTTTTCTAGAAGCATCCATCTAACACTATTGAAGTTTTATTTTTTTCGGTTTTAGAAATATTGCCAGAAGGTTTTTCAATGTAAACTGCTGTTTACCAGATTACAGCGTGCTCAATAGTCAAGAAAGGAAATACTGATCTGTGTCTTCTGGGGAAGAGGCATTTTGTTCTACAGCAATCCTAATGAAATTCTTTGAATGTTGATATATCAAATAGCTCCTAAAGAGAAAAATATCAAGACAAAATTAATTCTTTCCCACTGTGTATTGCAGCCAGTTCTTTGCTACAGGGACCTGGAGTCCCCCTCAGGTCCATGATGTTCAACTGGCAAGAAACCACAAATGATACTGGGAGACTCTCAAGCACTCCTACATCTGGATCATTCTGAAAGTCTGCAAACTCATTTTGGTCCACATTTTTAAAAGACTTCTTTTCTTTCGTCACTGCCTTGGCCAGTTCTCGTGGATGGCATTTCCTTGCTTTTACCTCAGGAAAAACAAGCCCTCCTTCCGTTCTCTGAACAGAATTCAATCTTAGCCATATTAGTGCTATGAAAAGTAATCTCTGACATTGGATGCCTCTTCTGTGAAGCATCCAACAATTGCTAAGTTGCACACTGTTTCCTTGGGTCTTCAAAGACAATGCTAAGAGAAAATCCTAGATTTCGCTAGCTTTCTGCAACAGCTGGTTCAAAAAACAGAGATTATTAAAAACAACTCAGTTTCTCAGAAACATGTGTGGGAAAAAATGACAGAAGTTCGACTAAAGAATTTTCTGCATGTTAAAGTACACTACATCAGTAACAGTATCCTAGCTGAACTTCCTGGCCCTGCCCTGCAAACACACTTCAGCCGTGATTTGAAACTACTGAATTTAAGAGTCCCTATTCCTGTCCTGAAGGGTATCTCCAAAATCAGAAAGGAACTGTGCTGCAGAAGGGAACTCCAAGCTGTGGTTCAGTTGGGTTTTTGGTGCAGATATCATCACGCCTGCAGAGGAGAAAGGCCAATAAGGTAATCCACACAGGCAAAGCTTCCTCAAACTGTGAACAAATTTTAAGGCTTAAGGCTGGTGAATGCAAAAGTGTATTTTAAAATTATTTTACTGCTTTCTTAAATGAGTAATCCGACATTTGAAACTCACTGTAAACACAGTCAAGATCACAATCTTCAAAGTCACAATCACCGTGCTGAGTATCGCTACCTTGCATCAAAATGCAACAGTTTTCTTAAAATGGATAGACCAACAAAGCATCCAAGCCAACGTGTTGCTGGCAGAGCTTCACAGGAAAAGACTTTCAAAATAATAGTTGAATTACATGGCCTCCAATAGCACCACTCTAGACTAAATCATCAAAAGTAATGCAAAATGGACTATTATGAACAGAAAACTCAGACCACAGAAATTCTTCCAAGGCCTTCATTTCTGTCTGAGTTATAGAACAGAATAATTTAATATGGTTTAACCACTCAAATACTGCTTGAAATTCTCTAAAGTCTTCCACTCATTTCACTATGCCTACCAATTGTTTTAATCTTTGCCCATCAACAAAAATTTTTAGAAAAGCAACTAATGTTTTGGGGCTCTCCAACTTCAGATGCTAATGAAACTAGATTATCAGGAAACAGATCAGCCTGGAAAACACTGATCAGTGAGAAATCAGACCATTGTCTCAAGCTCCATCTCAAGCTGAATCCTGGGCATTCAGTAACCTCTGGAAATCAGGACCACCTTCTGTTTAGCATGCACATGCGGGCAGACATTTATTAGCATCTCACTCTGTTTGACATAACCTGTAAGTTGATCAGTAATGAAGTAGTTAATTAATGTATTGCATGCACATGTATTGGCATATTCTGATTTCAAAGCTCAGAGCTGGTTCACACACTGCTTCCTAATCTGCAGTCCTTGTTCCATCTCAGCACACCACAGACTGCAAGCAAATGTGTGACACTGGAGAGCAGTTCTAAAGTATCTAAATGATTCGGGACCTTAAGTCTTCTTGACTTTTAGTGGTATTCAGATATTTAAGACAACCTGAGCTTCTCATGGGGGGTGGAGAACCAGCAAACCCACACTAAGAATGCTGTTGAACTTGAGCCCAGTTGCAGCCATAGCTGAGAAATATTACAGCTTCCCTCTTGTCCGGCCTAACAGGAAACCTTTATCTACTGTTCCTCTAACTCCTTCCACAAACACACAGAACACTCTGGACATATTACCCATTTCCTCCCAACTCACAGTTGTTTATCTCCTTAGCATCTGTCATGGCCTAGAAGTCTGGAGCAAGTCCTACACCAGTTGCTATGATGTAAATTTAAATCAACCAAGTTGAAGGCTTGGAGAAGAGTGAAGAGCACCTCTAATTAATGGGTGCCCTGGGAAGTAGTTGGGGCAAAGTTCATGGGACTGAGTTTTTCCAGCTGCCTAACATCTCAAGAAAGCTACAGCACCTCCTCATTTTCATCTACAGCATCTTCCAAAGATCTACTTTACACATGGGCATAGATACTCAGAATTTTTCCTTTAGGTTTCACTGGCTTTTTGCCTTTTTTTATTGTTGAAAGGACAACGTGCGCAATACAGGCCTAGAGGTCTGCTCAGCTTTCATGACTCTACAAGCGAGTTCAGAAACACGTCAAGGCTGTATCTCCTCTGTGGCAGCAATATTGTGGAAGATCCTTAGAATGGCGTAGACTGCAATCTCTCCTTTACATTCAAGGACATAATAATGATTCAGTTTGGGATTATTTTAAACTATGTGGAAAGCCATTATCCCAAGTTCCTGAGCTAGAAACCTTGTGACCTCGTCATTTCTCTTCCTTATCCATAAATCTCTCCCTTCTTTCCCTCAGCCCCCTGACTCCTGCCTCTCCACCCTGACCTGCCTCTGCCACACTCCTGGAGGTGAAATCGAAGAGCTGCCGTTGTGACACTGCAGTGTATGTGTCATATTGTAACTGGGTTTCCACATCCTCCTCACTCTGTTGTAAAAGCACTCGAAGAGGAAGAAAGGCAAATAATGAAATATAGGAAAGCAGGAAAAGAGGAAGCAGCCAAGAGACAGCAGCCCAACTGAAATGCTAAGAATTATGGAGAAGTGACAGAAAGGGAAGCACAGACCAGGAATTATACTTGGGGGCTTAGCAGAAAAAAAAATTAAAACAAAAAATATATAGGCTTAGCCCTTTCTGTACTTGCACAAATCTTTTAGAATACTATTCCTCTCCAACTTGACCTGTATTCCCCTTCGTACCTACTTTAAAACAGCTATTAAAGCAGCTGGATTTCACCCAACTTGAACCAACCACCACCTTCCTCCTTATCTTCATATTCACCAAGAGGAGGGACTCCTCAAATCACTCTCAGAAAGAAAAGAGATCAAACATAAAGAAAAAGCTTCAAAATGCCTAGCCTTGGGGTTGAGAAGACTTGATTAGGCAATGGTCTCATTTGCTGAAGGCAGCCACAGAGGACAGAGTGATGGAAGAGTACAGAAGGAAATTGGCTAAAGCAGAGTAGGGATTGCCCAACTGGGCAATCCTGCCAGACTGCCAGCGGATGGAACAGACAGCTTAGGAAGCCCTTCCACTGAGATCACGTACTGTTCTGTCCCACTTGTTCAGAATGAAACTTGGCTGGAGCAGAAATTGTTTGAAATTCACAGGAAGAATTTTCTCTTCTCCATTTGCAGGCAAAAGAGACACAAAGCAGAACATGAATCTCTTTAAGAACAGAGCAGAACCCAGCCTTTCACACAGTCCCATTTCTCAGGGACTTTTCAGCAAGAATTTATCTGATAAAGGGCTGAGGAGAAAGTAAAAACTTGAGAAAAGACCACCTATAAATATCACAACACTAATAATCATGCAGCCTTTTTCAGTCAAGCTCCAGTCTCTATCTTATCTGGTGGCTGAGTTTTGTAGGTTCTCAGGAGACTGTGATGATATGCCTCGTGTAAATGAAGACAGGAGTGTTACACAAAGGTGTATTGTGGTAAAAATATTTGTTGACTGCTGCATGAAATATACTCCATTGGAACAGCTGGTTCAAAACCACTTATGGCTAATCCCTCACAAAGGAGGCTTTCAGGAGTTGATAAGAAATGAGTACCAGTAAGGCTTCACTTTCTTTGAAATACTCTTGCACTGAGAATATCAATAGGCTTAGGTATTTTCCCTACCATTTATCTGTGAATTAGGAAGCATCTTCTGGGCCACTCAATCAGTGTTTGGTTCTTCAGCTAAAGCTAATGTATTCTGGGATGCGTGGGACAGAGAGATGACTTTACCTGAGCAGGAAGCAGTCAGACGTTTCGTCTTGAAACAGCAACAGTCTCTTAGATGTTGGAGACATGACTGTGTGTCCCATCATGCAGCTCTTGCTGCTCTTCACTTCCTTACAGATATAGCACAGATATAGATACAGAACTAACTGTACAGAACTATCTATACAGATATAGATATAGAACTTCTAGTTCACAGTGGCATGGTTTATATACTGCATTATTTTTCTATAGGGTGACCAAGCTGCGTAATACCCATTTACACTTATATGAGAGGAACTATGACCATGTGAAGGTTTTGTCTAGCTTGCAATTTCCTACCTTTTACAGAGAAGGGCTGGTGTATGTTTGGGGTTTGAGGAGCATGGCCTGCCTTTTTCTGGCTTTAGTAGTTCTGGTCTGGTTTTAACTACAGAGGAGCCTCTCTTGATATAGTTCAGTATTTCCAAAGATGAAAGGCAGTCATGCAGTTGTTCAAGAAACAAAAGTATGTCAAGTCAAATGAGTATTGTCAGAGAGAACTTAGATATGGATGTTCTCCACAACAAATGGATGCAATTTTTCTTTTTGACTTTGGATGAGAACTGTCAAGCAAAGGAGCCAAAACTATGATAATTTTTCTGTCAAGCCAGTTATAATGATATTTACTGCTAAACCAGGACAGCTGGAAACAACTCAGCATTAGACTTTACTGCAATCCTAGCCATAAGGAAAGACATGGGTAGTTTGCTTGGTTAAGGAGCAATACCACAAGGGGATTTTTATGCTGATGTAAACTTGGAAAAAAGAGAACATTAAATAGCAAGAGAAATGGGTAATTGGTCCAGAACTATTCTCAGTTTCTCACCAATTATAAATAGTATCTATCTTTTAATAATTCTCTTCCTCAAAAAGAGTAACCCCCTGCCTCAGCTTATAGAGAACTCGATAACAAAGAAAATTTTATGGCCTCGAAGAGGGACAGGGTGCTGGATGCAGACTTAGGAAATCTAGGTTTAATTCCTAGCTCGGCCACAGACTTCCTGTGTGGCCATGGGAAAGGCACTTAATCCATCATGTGCCCTTACTTCCCTATCTGCACATTTTTCAATTCTTTTTTAATGGGATAAGACTTTTTTATTTAATGATGAAGCTCAAAGCTATGTTGCTGTCTAAAGTAATTCCTACATCTGGCCTCTCAAGTGCCCTAACACATGGGGCTGAAATATGACTGTCACTCTCCTGGCATGTGTCCCACAGGAGGTGACTAGGGGCCATGGGACATGCTTGCATACCTGTGAAAATGCTACCCATAATCTGCGATGTGCCTTCCAGAATTATACAAGGGTAGAATTATTGTTCAGCCTAATAAACCTTGGTTACATCCATAAAATACTGGATATCAAGTGCTTGGAGCCCTCAGCCAGCTCTCCCATACCTGGGATTGCTCATGGTCAAAAATTAAGCATTTTCTTCCTCAGACGAATGATGCAGAAACAGGAAAGGAATTATATTTTTCTTCCATTGGCTTCTTCCCATGCTACCACTCTATGTAAAAATCCTAAAAGCAACTGCCTCAAGAAAAGAAAAAAAAAAGGCATGAGCTGTTTAAAATATCCAAAACATGTTTGAATTTCCTGCCACACTGTAGCCAGCATGGCAGAAGTTATCAGCGGTTTGAGAAAGGAAACAAACAGGGGATCAGCCTGTACTTTTTTTGTAGGAAATGACTAAATAGTGAAAACGGTGTCATCTCCCATACAGCTTTATAGCACTTCTCACACATGTTCAATTGTGATGTGTGAAATCTCACTCCAAAACCAATTTACTAGAGTAATTTTTTTTCTGTAATGCAAAAGATCTTCAAAAACACCTCAGCAAAAAGAAAAGCATGTACAAGAGTATGAATTTGACCCCCTGAAATTTGGGCTTATATCCCAACTTCATCCTCAGCTGCCCACTCTCCCAGGACAAGCTTCACTCACTGCTCTGTCATGCCAGCACCAGGGTGTAATTCCATTCATTGCACTGGCATGACCCAGGACACCTGCCTGTACAAATCAGATATGGAGCTGGAAATCAGCCCTCCCCTTTTTCCAAAAGCCCAAGTGATAATTTGAATTGCTTCTCTGTACTAAGATCCAGACTACTGAGAAGTCAGGGAATTAATTATTTCCTGATTCCCAAAATTATCTAATCATATGCTGCCAGTATTTATTTTGTTCTCCTACGTGCCATCAACAAATCCTTAATTTATTTATGTTTGCCTGTTTTATATCTTTCGATCTCGAGATCAAATTGTTTAAAACAAAGCTGAGGACTCTGAACCAAACCAATTCCACTGCACCCTGGAACACAGGACTATATTGTTGCAGCTATTAGAAAAACAAATTAGCCCTCTGGTGTCCAGAATTTTTCTTTGATTTAGATTCCTCAGCACAGCTGATTACATCTCATTGTGCTTTACCTCACGCTTACCTCAGCTAGGACTTGTAAAGGCCTAATTAATCAATCATGTATATATAGTCTTAATTATATTGTAAGCTCTTTGGTGGTGTTTGTGCAGTGTCTAGAGGAACAGAGTTCTGCTTCTTTTCCAGAATCCTGTGCCACAAATTCTTACACAAAACCAAAACTTTTTGCTTCCCAGTCTTACACAAACAGTAAGAGCTAATATAGACAGAGGACATGCAATTATATGCAACTAGAACAAAACCTGTGCTGTGAAACCTGGTCTCAGGCATTCGGAGAGTGATCAAAACTTGACCTTCTATAAGGGCTGATGATCTGTTCCTACTATCAGACCTAGCATTTCCTGCGCTCTCAGCATTTAGGGATTATTTGAAAGTGTCTAGCAGGCAAAGTTTCTGTTAGACTTCCTCTCTGCTCCTAGTCGCGTGTCCGAGACAATGTAAATGCCTTTTACTTGGAGGAATCCTTTTGTCGCCTTTCAAAGCACCTGCTCAGTTTATGTTTAAAGCACTTTTCAAATATTGCAAAGTAATAGACATTGCACTGCATTTTTGCCAAACACAAAGAATTCTAAGCATAGAAACACCCATATGTGTGTGTTCTTCTTTCCCATGAATAACCAAGTTGAAACTCCTGGTTTTGCTGCCAATCCAGAAAGTGTGCATCAGTACTACTTAATCCAGGATTTATAATGCACCTGAATTTTGTACTAACACCCAGAGAGTGTGGCTGAACAAAGAGCGAGGCAAAAATGAAAGTGTGAAAATCTTCCCCATTAAAATGCAAAGCAGCTCTACAGAAGTTGCTATTTCATATTATCTAAGGTAAATTTTAATATCTGTGCTGTTGGTGTGCTGCACATTAGAGTATAGCGCAAGATCAAGAAAGGAAATGAAATCCTGCTAACTCCAGCACCTAGGAACACATACATTCGGAAACTTACTTGAAGTTTAAACTATTGGGTTATATAGGTTGAACCAGATCTTGGCCAGGAAAGTTTGTCAGAGGCTGCAGCAAGCATGCAGAGCTGGTATTCAGAAAATAAATCTTTACCTGGTAAACTGGTAAGCAACCAGAGGCAAAAATATGGGACTGATGAATAATGTTTTGTTCATTTGGAGGAAAGCATCTCAAGAAAAGTTGCTTCTGTCTTGTCCAACACAAAAAGACAAAGTTGTGCTGACTGTATATTTCTGAGCACATAAGAATTTGAATCCAGTGATCTCAGTATCCAACTGGCAGGCCTTTGGACTCTTGGAAACTGTTAGACAGTTAGATTGTTACTTGCATCAGAGAAGTGCTGAGAGCCATCCTTGCCATCGGGTAAGTGAGGCATGGCTCATCCACAGCCTTAAATTCCTTTACCTCAAAGGCACCATGGAGTCCCAGTGAAGTTGATGTGGGTCACAGGATAACGCCTTTGGGGTAATGTTTTTCTCAAGTGTTCATAGAAGAGAACGTTATAAGTTTCATTTTCTGTTGTCATCTTTTTTTTATCGAATCTTTTTACTTAACGAATGTGCAGTGGCTGTCAGCAGTGCAGGACTGTGGCATCCTGCGGCAAACCTTCCCAGCGAGTCTGCTGATGCAAATGTGCTATTTGCTAGAGCTCCACATTGCTATCTGATGAACTCCCATCCTATGCCTGAATGTGAAAAACACAACCCGCAGCCCAGAATGTGTGGATCGCCGTGTTCTCAGGAAGTATACGACTAATATAACTCTTTATGCTCTGTCTCACTGAGAGTAAAAAAAGAAGGCTGAAAAAAAACCACCGTTGCACAGAAAATAACAGTCCTCACAGGAAGGCTGGGGTCTGTATTTTACTCGACTATCCTGGCCTTTAGGAGGGGTTATATTGTGCACTCAGCTGTAGCTCCTTGAGATGTGCGTGATGAGATTCCCTGAACATCACTGTTGGTTTCCAGGATGGGAGAGAAGAAGGATCCATCACCACATCTGTTACAGTGGTTCTTTTAGTCATGCTTTTGTATTCATTGGCTCAGCTAGCTCCCGAAACATCTCTGAGAAAGTAACTGAGTTAGGTACATATAAGCTTTAAGTGGAAAGTTGTATCTGCAATGAGAGAGACAAGATATTGTACGTGTCTTTTCCATTAGATTATTTTAGTACACCAGCCATCTATCCCTGTGCTGTGAGGAGCAGACATTCCCCAAAGGTTCATTGTGCAATCCTTAATTTGGTATAGGACTGTAAAAGAATCTTCTAGAAAAAACATTTGATCAATGTATCCCTCACTTTCTATATAGACCTTACCTGAATAACACCTAAGTGAATTAAATGTTGAAACATGGGAAGGTATTGCACTTATGAACTGTTGGGGAGGATCCCAAGAGCCCATGTACCTGTTCCCTGCTGAGCCAGCACCGGCAGGCAGGAGAGCCCCTCCAGGGCATCACTTCAGGTGAGGAACGCCATTGAGAAGGATTGAGAGGGGGTGTGTGTGTCTCTTCCTCCTTTACTGAGCTCCCCCTGTCTTCATAACCACATCTGCCTTGACAGCCACCTTGGTCCAGCAGCTCTATGCAGACTGCAAAAGCCACAACGGGTACAAGTGGGTCTTCCTCAGCTGCTGCCCACTTCCCAAGTGGAATTTACACTTAGGTTTTTTATAGGGATACAGACAGATTAGCAGGAACTAACTTTTTCCTCTTTTAGGTTTGAAAAAAAATATTTTTATATGTCTGTTTTGCACAGTATATGTTTCCCTTCTTGAAAAGAACAAAAACCTCAGCTTTCAAGATAAATGCTCTCTTTTGCACGTGTGCTGTTTTTTAGGGTTTTTACAGAGACATCCATTCAGAGGTATTTGTCTCTGCTTGCTGACAGATATGTCTGTACGTACATGTGAATATGCATGTGCATTTACACATGTAAAAGAGAAAATTGAATAACTAGATCCTATTGGCTGTAAAATGCATTACCATTTCAGACTTCAAAGGGAGTGTTAAAGAGAAGAAATGAATCACAAAATGTTTTAGAGATGAGAATTATTTTTGCATTGTCTCCTTAACACCAAGGGCTAAATCATGCATCGTATAAATCAGTCTCTTTCATGGCACAAACGAAAGAGCTTGCTACACTGTATACAAAGAAACAATATCAGACCTCTCTAGTTTTGCAAAGAGAAAAAAATCCACTTAATACCACAATAAGCCTGTGATAGGATACTAATTTTACTAGGATATACTCGCAATGTTGTGGTAAAATTAAACAAATGTGTTGCTACACCAGAGGTAATGCCTCGTAAACATCATTTATTCCTTGTCTTTTACATGTATTGGGATCCAAAGCCTTTGAAGTGTTTTTCTAGCACAATTACTGTTTCTAATTTTTACGTTTACTTGCCATTATGTGGACACATGGGCAGGAAGTTCAACTCTTCCCCAGAAAAGCCTAGTTCCCATTTGACATCTAAGCATATTGTTGTAGGTCCGCACCTGCAGCAGACAAAGTCCCAGCAACCACACTGGCCATCAGGGCTTCCCCACCTCCAACCCAGCATCCAACAATGGAAGGCACCAGTTACAAATGGTTTGGATTCTGCAAGGGAAAAGGACAAACCTTGACTCAGAAAAGGATGTGCCATGTCAATGTTGAAGGAATGTTCTCAACTCTTTGCTCATAGCTTCAGCTTGGGAAAACCAGGACGAGTGCTCTGCTCAGGAGAGACAGGGACATTCACAGCCTGACTGGTGAATACAGACAGATGGGGGTCAGTGAAGGGATGGATCATGGAAAACTTAACAAATCTGAGCACAAAAAACAAGCAGTGGGTCTCAGTCCACTCCACGTTAAAGAAAATATGATTTTCATAGTGAATTCTATGTGCACATGTATTGTTCTTCCCTGAAAATAAATTCTCACATGGAAAGATCCTGAAAGATATCTCCAAAACCCAGATGCAGAAGGAGCAGTGCAGAAACAGCAGTGTTCCCTAGCTTGCAGTCACCATTTTGGTGCTAATGAAACTATCCTGCTTCAACACCGACCACTGCTACCACTTCCGAGCATTGCAACACATATTCATAGCAGGAAAAAACAGTCTCAATACCTCCGTTCGTATAATATTGACGTGCACAGTACTGTGAATGAGAAGGGACTGATCTCCCTCCAGAAGAACCCTAAGCTGCCATTAAAAATCAGCTCTTAGCTTAGACAAAAGCTCTTAGCTTAGACAAAAAACAAAACACAAAACCCACCAAAGATTTGGGAAGTTCAAATCCATAGTGGGGATGTTGGCTGGTCACAGATTCTTACAAATGATGAAATATGTAGAATGAATATTTCCTCTTCTATTAATTGCAACACAAGCTGAAAGTGTCACTAACCTTAGTTAAAACCCACCTTTCCATTGCATTAAATGTTTCTGTTACGTTACTTCATCAACAGAGAAGAAAAATCATGTGCTGATACTCTCTTCTACATGAAGGAATTAGAAATTCTTGTTAAAGTTCTCATTTTTCTAATTTATTTTTTTTCTCCTTAAAAAAAAAGAGGTCAGGGATCAGGGAAGTTCTTACATTATTCTATAAAATAATCTTGAAGTTACTGAAAACTTTGGTAAGAGACACTTCCTCAGAAGTAACATTTCCAGAGTGAAAAAAAATGGGCTTATGTGAAAGTTCTCCTTACTCTTCAGTCTCTTCTCTTTGCTTTTTTTTCTTTAAAGTCTGATATGTGGCTTGGAAGAGTGGAACTCAATTCATTCTGCCACATTTCTCCACTTCTGCTACATTTATTACACTTCTCAAAGTAAATCATTTTGGACTATCTTTGGAGAAGGAGAAACAGAGGAAATAGAAGGTGAAAATCAAAGAGCAAACCATGGACCTTTACTTTTTTTTTTTGGATCAGCCTCCTTTTTGGTTGGAAATTGACAGTAATTGTGTTTGCTCTGCATTTACTAATTTTCTGCAAACCATGAATGGGTTCCTTAATCCCATTTTTGTGTACAAATTTTGTCACATAAGGGCTGAAATCTTATTTACACCAAAGGCATAGGAGTTACTTCCACAAATCCCATTTGGTGCCTCTGGTGTTACTGTGGCTTCTGGTGGAATGACAGATTAAATATCTTCTTGGGATCTCTTGTTATGCCTAGAACTTAGACATCTAAATGCTTCTGTGAAACATGTCCCTAAACTGTGATGGATGAATGAACTAGGCACTATTCCTAACTTTAAAATGTGTAAAAACCAAAGAAAGAGAACCACACATCAAATGGGTTACTTTAGTAGGAATTATCTGCAAGTGCACCTTTACAACACAGAATTCACTTACTGGGGAGGAAGGAAGCAGCACAAAGTGTCTCACATTGCAGGCCATGGGTCTAACCTACTTTTGGGCTGCTGCTCTGCTAGCTCACTTGTGACTGGGAGGCAGCTAAATGAGGCAGGACACAGTTTCCAGCAAGCTGTCCCTGGAGACAGAAATCCTGGGATGCTGGCTGCTCCACCGTCAGAAGTTAACAGCTTGTTGTGGTCACACTTCTTCACCATAAAGGATACAAGGAGGGTGAGCATGTGCTGGCTGCTGAGGCATATCTACCTACTGCAAAGCTTTTTTCCAGAGAGATCATCTTTTCAGGCTTTATGAAACCTCATAGGGAGCTTGATGAGAAAGGTTCAGGGACAAATCTCTGCCCTGCTGCCATGAGCGATGTTTGTTCCTGCATTTAAGACTACAGCTCCATCCCCTGCTCTTTACTATGGAGGGCTTATTCTACACTGGAGAAAGATGTGGTGGTACAGCCATGCTGTAAATCCTTCCCTGAAAATCTCTAACGTCGGGATGCAGCCACAGTCACATTGTGTTTGCACATTTTGTTGTGCGACAGAGCCTGTGGAGCTTGCATCTGAGGGAAGAGCATCACTGTAGGTCCTCTGCACCCAGAAACTCTCTCCTCCCAGGAAGCAGCATAGCAGGAATTGAAATTACAGAAATGTGAGGAGAGGCTGAACAAAATTAAAACAGCATCTTGTTCCGAAAGGGTCCCTCTGTAGAGGCAGGTGGTCCCTATACTGAGCCTCAGTCCAGCAGTTAAGTGTTTCACTTGGGGTGAACTCCTGAAAAGAACTCAGGTTGAATGAGAACTTCTTCAAGGGAAAAAGCAAGCCTATAGCAAACAAAAAGCAAGAAATAATACAGAATATTGGGATGGCTGGTATTGGGATGTCCATGCAACCTTTTGATGCAGTGTCATTCCCTTAAAATAACCTGAGGTTTAGCAAGCTGCAGTTACAGAGGCCCTCCCCAGCTGAAAATATGCCCCCCTTCCAGCCAGAGCCCTTTATTTCTGAGTCGTGCTGCAGCCACGGCTGAGATCCTGTCAGATAATTTTAACTCCCAAGCTAGAATGGGGTTTATCTCTGAGGTACATCTCTTCTGCTCAGATAAAGACAACTTCCTCTAACTGCAGATTAGATCAGCAGGCTCAGTATCCGTACCTAAAAGCCACACAGCTAAACGCACTGTGTCTCTCCAGTTCAAACAACACTCGCCACTTTATCAGCGCTGAAGAAACAGAACTTAGACAGCTCCCAGGCATTCTCTGCCTTTTCCACTGATGTTTCCATCAGAAAACATTTGACACAGCTCCACAAGCTACACGGCTCTGGAGAAATAAGGGAAAAAAACATAGCCCCACCACCCACTGCAATATCATGTTGTCACATAGTGGTAATAGAAACCCTACTTCTACCAAATGGGCCAGGAGTGGGAAAACTCCTTGTAAAATTAAATAGAAATCACTGAAAAAGTACAACTATATTTTAGGATCAACTTTGTTCTCAAGGTTTTGAGAGTTTATCACGCTCTCTGGTTGCATCAGAGGACAAATTGCTACAGTGCCTCCTCCCTGGCTTTGAGAGGGCTGATTAACTGCACTAATACAGCATGGCCTACACTGGGACTGCAGTGGCTTTCCTTTCCAGACTGGCTCACCCTTGCTTTGAGAAACTACTTGCAAGCAGGTTTTGAAAATGTTCACCCCCCATTACTTGCAGAAAGCATTTTTAAATTTGATAATGGAATTTTCCTTTCGTAAGAGGGCTGTTTTCCACTGTCTTTGTGAAAATTCGTGTGTGTTTTGCTAAGCCTTTACATGGAACTTGTCTCTGGCACTGTGGCTAATTCCTCAGCTTCCCAGTGGCCCAGTATACCTGAGCCTTCTGCACCTCAGTCTACTTGTTTTGCACTATGCATATGCAAACCGTACATTTGAAGGCTGGTATATACAATATATCCCATGCAGCATATATAAGATTATTAATGAACTTTGTCACATGCCTTCTCCCACTGAACCACTCCCATTCTCATCTATACAAATTCCCAGAAGAGTTTTGCATACAAAAATGAAAATAATCCTGCCAGTATGACTTACCTGTTTTAAGGGGAATGCAGGAGATATTTTTGTCAGGATTATATATCTATGCAATATCTGTCCATACTGGGGACTATTACTTTGATGCTAGAAACAGGGGTTCAGACCACACAAGAGGGGAGATTTCCAACTTCTCTATTTTTAAAAGTTGCTAAAATATTTTAATTACAAGATTCTAAATTCCTTCAAAAACCTCCTCAGTTGGACTTTCTTAGTGGAGGCTTAAAGACAACTTTTAAAGCTCCCCAAACCACACTGAACAAAATTTTCTCTCTGCTCGCAGAGCCAGTAGGGCTACATGAGGTGAGACAATTATTTAAAAAGGCTCATTATCTCCTACACACTTTCACATATTTGAGCAACAGAGATGTCCGTCTGAAACCTGAGCAAGTACAACACATTACATAGCTCTCCTGGTTAGTTTAGTTCTTTGAATGATTATGTCTCCATGTGCTCACATGCTACACGTGCGTTTTATTACTCATACACAACACACTGCCTTCACAGCCACCGAACTACTACAGGAGCAGCAGGCAAAGATGGTTTTGCTCTGGCAGTTTTTTCCCTCAGCCCCTTTCCTTGCCCTTCAGAACTACAAGGGTAGCAGTGAGCTGGACCTGTCTCAAGGACTGGTTTTGCAAGTTGGGGTGGGGCACTTCCCCTTTTGGCTTTTCTCCCTTCTCCTCTCCATCTGCAGCCTTTCCACACTTTTACTCTGCCTCCACCCAGCTATGTGTAAGTTGCAGCAGACTGATGTAATGGCAAGCTGTTGTGGTTGGCCTCAGCAATGCTTGCGTCCATGCTCTCAGATGGTTGAGGTCCTTTTAAGGAAATAAAGCACTGAAGCCGCCCAGAGCGAGGACACTTGCCTGTACCAGTAACTAGTCACTTGTGCAGGTTACTGCCTCTGACTGCTCGTGGCTGGGAGGGAAGACCCAAGGATGAGAAGGCAATGCCAGGTTCCAGGGATGCCAGGCATCAAGGCTCTGTAGCTACAGAGGCTTCTGTTTCAATAACTGGGTTGTGAGACAGAGGTAACAGTCACCTGACATATCCCACTGGAAGAGAAAAATGCCAAAAAGCTCTTTCCTTTTAACATTTCTTTCCAGATTAGTGGCCTGTATTCTAACAAAGCAGAGAGTTTCTAATTTCATATAAAACTAATCTGTCTTCTGTTAATGTCTATGATCACCTTGACTTGTTGATCTGAGCATCTTCTGTCCATTGTCCAACAGATTCAGCCCAATCTTGTGAGATGAGTTCTCCTCACCTCTTCCTCTCAGGAGGAATATCTGCATGCATTATACATTGCAGGTCCAGATTGTAATCTGTGACCTCGGCAGTGACCACTTTTTTCAGTGAGAAACCCTCAGCTTCTTTGTTGAAATTCTAAACGATCATTCTCAGTGTCAGATAGCTGTTTGTGCAGAAATGGGGAGCCCACAACCTCTTTCTGAGGCCAGTAACAATGTAAGATGGCTTTTTGTTTTTTACTCATCAATGGCCAGCTACAATATGGGCCATTACGAATAAAGGAAGGCACTGCCTGCCTTTCTAGGCAAGTGTTACCACTGCAGCAAATGGCAGGGTCTGACCTACATCTCACTGAGTTATTGGCTTCCCTCAGGTGGCTTGATTTAGGATACAGTCCCAGAGCAGAGACAGACCTAAATTGCAACCATCTACCATATACAGGATATTCAGTACTGATTATCCACAAAAATTCGCATGTAACATTCAATCTGAAACTTGAGCAGAGTAAGATTCAGTAAAAATTGGTAGATGATATTTCAGATCAGCTCCTATGTTACAGGTTAGCATGGGAAATAGGACTGTCCATCCAAAACAGGATGCAAAGCAGAAATTCTTAATGGAATGGCATTTCAGTGGCACACATATTTCAAAATAACTTAGATCAAAAGGATATTTAACAGAGATGGTAAAGCAGTGTACAGTGTCTTAAAGAGCTGTGAAAATCTAGCTTTTTGCTTATCTGAAAACTTTCTCTGTGTTTTCTACGAAAACTACATGTAGAACAGGTGGATGATCAGAGCAAAATAATAAAAACCAAAAAGTTATAGGTGACAGATCAGCCTGAGAAGAAAAGGACAAGGAAGGACATAGATCTAGTGGATAGAGCAACAGAAATTAAATTCGGAGGAGGAAGATTCTCAATACATAGTGGCATTCTGGGAGTTACAACATTAAAAACATAGCAAGTTAATCAAGGAAATGAAGAGATGTAGCAGTAACCAGAACATGTATTTTAATATGTTTCTGCTTTGTTGTGCTGCTTGGGGTTATTAATAGAAATTGTTGATGACTTTACTTCCACAAATGGCCTTTTCATACTTGCTTATTCTTTTGCATTGGTCAGAAGCAAATTCTGCCTGGCTACACAAGTGAAAGCATACATTTAGAGAACCTCTGGACATTTCCTTTCCAGAATTTGCATCCTCTTTAGTCATTAAAATCTGGCAAGTGAATTGAGTATTTCAACTTTTCACATCTACTAAACCTTTCAGTCAGAGCAGGAGAGGTGTTTCAAATGATTCTATTGGGTCTACAGCACCACGTTCAAGTCAGTCTAGGGTTAGAAGAAGCAAGAAAGGAGATATTTGAAAACGTGTTGAAGATCTACAGCCTATCTTTCATTTCTAAAAAATAGCTTATTTCCCCTAATCTTTGACCTTTAAAATGTTAAATTGATGAAAAAGGTAGTTAAAATTTTGACTCCAAAGTTAAAGGTTTTGTGAAGTGTTACTACAAATCTGAGTAAGCAAACGGTCATTTGAACGTTTCTATCTCACAGGCAGATTAAAATTAACAACAGATTTCTCATTTAATCTTAGTGAGATGAGGTAGATACTTAACCTTTCATTTAACAAACCTGCAATTTCCATTGTTACTTCTATTGCACAACATGTACAAAACAGTCCTCTAGAGCCTAGTATCTCTCTTCCATAAATGTCTGGCTCAAATTAGCCTTCCTCAGTGCAATCTGTATGGACAGCTGATCTCTCAGGGCATTACAGATTAAGTGGAATGCACTCTAAATCACATGTTGAAATACAGCCAAATGCATAGGGGATTCTCTTTTGACGAAGGAAGCAGATGGGACATTGGGAAAGACATACAGAGAGAAATTGTTGCCTGGTCATGTCTGCTCATGCACATCACCTATCAGTTATCATAGGTCACAGTCTATTTCCCAGCTACAAGATATATTTAATATCAGTGGGTCTTTACAATACTCTCTTACCAATCTGTCATTCTTCAAACTACTTTTTCAGACCAACCTTTTGTACCTGAGTTTGCCATCCCACTGCCTGCATAGAAACACAGTTCCCTTCATCCCTAGTACATCTATGGGATCGTATAAGCCAAATGCCAGTCTTAAGGCTTTGGTTTATCCCTGACAGATTTTCTTTTGTCGATGATCTAGAATGTGCATAGCTAACATACAGCTCCTGATATGTTTAGGACATGTATTTTAGATGCTTTTTTGTAAAAAAAGAATAATTAATTATTTCAGTATACTGTTTTCAAAAAGATCGTTAAGAGCTAGAAAAAGGAATGGTTGTAGAGGTAAAAGTGTATGCAGCTTTACAGAAAAGACAAACATTGCAAGCGCTGGAGTTGATACCTACAGTTAGTCATCCATAAAAGAAATATTGTGAATTGCCTTGTTTTTGTTGACTCACTACAAGATGTGACCCTTCAAAACCAAGGAGCTATGGGTAGAAAAAATGACTGTAGGAAAAATGTTGAAGTCAGGATATGGGAAATCTAATTTATTGAGTGCATAAAATAAAACTAATGAAAACAACAGATAGACCTTATCATATTTAGGACACTAAAGATGACATTTTCTCTTTCTTTTATTACAGTAGCTTCTAATGTGTTTATATTGATATATAATTGAACTGTTGGGAGTATCATTACATCATCAGCAAATATAAACTTCATTTTTCTGTATGGTATTTACAAGGTGTAGGAGATTTAGAGCTATCAAAAATCCTGTTTTTTGAGTTTGAACATGGGATTTTTAAAAAATTATTGTTATTTTAAAATCAAATCTTAAATATTTTCAGAGTTTAGTTATTGTGTGAGAAAGGAGACTTAACTCATTTTGCTGGGTTGATACACAAGCAGTAAAGGCAAGATTCTGTCCAATGAGGTTTGGACTGAGAAACAAAGCACTAGGTAAGTGATCAGATTATTGTAAAACATTTTTTAAATTGATTCGTTCATAAGGCATGTCAATATGCAGGTAGGAGCAGAACTTCATGCTCACTTTTTGGGTAAGAAAGGACCAAGTGTTAAATAACATGAAAATACATAAGATGCAGCATTCTCTACTAGTTAGTGCTGGAATTTGGGAGCAATGTCTATTCCTAATGCTGACGCCATCCTGCTGTATTTCCTTGACTTAATGATTTTGTCTTCTATGCCTCCTTTTCCACCTACGATCTTCTATTGGAATTCCTTAGGCAATAAACATTTAAAGACGCAATCTTTCTGTAAACTGTCTTCTGCCCTGACCCTCACTTTTTCAGCAGAATTGTAAAAATGAGGAGTAACACTTCTATTCGTGGATAAACAAAACATATTTGATAGTCAGTCCTCTCCTGAAACATTTTTGTCATACAGGACATTGATCACAGCATTCTGGGAGTCACCGTGCTTTTTGGACAATAATTCAATAATTTATTTTAATCCAGCAGACTCTATCAATTGTGGACTTAGAAGAACAAAATTCAAGCGTTTTCTGAATTTCTCAGCTATCAGATCAGCTATCAGAACCTGAAATATATGAATATTTTATGTGTTCTAATATGACTTTTCTGGAGAAATCTGAATAGCAGATAACATTTAAGATAGCATTCAAATTAATAATAACAAAACAATAAAAATACCTGTGATTTTACTGAATTTTTATCAAATCTGAGTTCAGACAATTTTGACCTGGAACTACATATTTTATTCCATCTCCTATGCAGAACAAAAACAGTTTTTCATGAGGAGAATTTAATGGAATCAGTCATACTTTAGACATAAAAGTAGCAGGATCTTTATAACTTCTCTGTGTATGAAAAGGCTTGCTGTCCTTGAAAATATCTTTCCCAAAGAGAAGGTTGCACAAAACCCACTAAGCATCTGAGTAATTGTGCACTGAACAAGATGAAAAGGCAAGGACCTGCTTGTGTATCAGCTTGCTATATTGTCCCTGAACATTAATGGCATATTATATTCTGTACTAACATTTCTTATCATCGTGGACTAGTCATCTTACCCACGAGTCTCTCGTTCTTAGCACTCAGTTGTCCTCCAGTACTAGTTGAAAGGTCCTCTGGCACAGGCATAGGTTCATCTGCATCATCTGGAACATCACTAATCGGAGGACTTTCCTTTCCTAGTAGTGAAGAAAGTAGCATCAGTGAGTTATCAGAGTAGCCTCATTATCAAATAATACCATAAAAGGAACCACAAAACAAATAAAAATTAACAAATAACCTAAACACTACTAAAGCCATGAGATTCTCAGGACCAAAAACTGCTGTCCTGCAGGGAAAACTTCTTTTAAATAAAAGGGAGTTGTATTATGAAAAGAATGCCAGACCGACGTCTCCCCTAAATTTACTGAAGTCTGGATACACAGTTATCAGTCTTACCTGTTTGGATATTTGTAACACACAGAGATATATTTCAGATGCTATGCTCAGAAGACCTAGTTCAGCCAACATAGACTGACAGATTACAAAGGTCATCAAATGGTCATCTTCTGTAAAAACTCTTCTTTTTTACACAAATGCTCCTTGAAAGCACATCTAGATTTGCTTCAATGACATACTGAAGTATAAGCCCCAAGTACTCTGGGTCTCTAACAGAAGTACCCTGCGGAAAGTATTTGTAAAAAGGAAACAGACCCCAGTATCTTGTGTACAGAAGGTTCTGTGGAAGAAAATAGTCTGGTACTTTAGTGTGTTGTAAATATTATGGAACTCTTTCAGTGTTGAATGCAACATATTAAGGAAAATAACTCGCAAAATATTGTGCTTCCAGAAATGATGAGATTTCTTGGTTTAGCTCTCAGTTATGGGATACATGTCCTGCCCACGATACTGTCCCTGTCTTACTGAGCTTCTTTTAAATGACTGCACATGTCTGTAACAAATGCATGCCTTAGAAACAACTACCAAAAGGATTATCTAAGTGATTAGTTTCATCTAATGTTACTAAAAGGCTGTTCTTTGCGCTAATAGCAAAGAATGGAATAGGCCCAGGGCGGGATTTGAACTCAGTAATGTTCACATAAGACCTTTGTCTCCAAAATGGAGATGTTACCAATTTACACTGATGCAATCTATTAGACATCCTGTGGCAATTAGCTCACCAGCAAGGGCAGTAATTTCATGGCACAAAGGCCTAGCAAATTAGTCTTTTCTTTTCTAATGAGAATTCCCGCATTAACAGACAAGCATTAATTAATTTTGAAATCACTTCTCAGAAAATGAAAAATTAAAGCAAATATAGCTTACTTAAATGTCAACAGTCTGGTAATTCCAGTCATGGATTTGACCTGATAGAAGAAAATGTTTTCCTCCCAGCCTCCTGGATTGTGCTTTCCGATCTATATTGATCATGACTGGGGGGGAATGACAGGTAGGTTTAAGTCATCTTCCAAATTAGCTGGCTTGGGTTGTTTGCACAAATCTAGGTTTAAATGAATAAAACAAGTTGGTGACTGCATTTCCTAATGATGTGTTTATCAGACTATGGAATAATCTCTGAACAGGAGTGGTGGAAGTAGCATCAGGTGAACCATCTAAAACTGCAGCCAGAGGACTCAAAGGTAATGAAGGAACATAACTGGCAGAGGGACTGACTAGATGATCTCATAAGGTCCTCTCCATCTCCAGCTTCTGTAGGATGTTCTTAAATGGACAAAATCATACCCACTGGATGCAAGTGCAAGAACTAAGGGGAATTGCATAAATGTTAAAGAAGGACTATGAGTTTTACAGCAGAAAAAATAGTACACGTTTTTCAACACTTTCCTCCTCCCCCAAACAAAACCAAAAACAACAACAAGAAAAAACCCACAAGTTTAATCACAGAGCAAGAGAATCAACTCTCTTGACACTACATGTATGTTAAGGAAATTTGTTAAAAAGTAATAGTTTTCAAACACCACCTGCACCTTCCAAAATTCAAATTGTGCTCCCAGTTACAATAATGTAAGTTCATGCTTTGACTTAGTCTAGATTCAGCAGAACACTTACTCTAAAAACTTTAAGGCTTTTATGGCTACAAACCAATACAAACACATAATATGAGACCTGTGAGGTAACAGATAGCAAAGAAAATCAAAACTTTCTTAGTGTGTAATTAGGCATCCCATAACAAGCAGGATGCTTTGAAGATAAGTCAAGTCAGTCTTTTGTAATAGAAACCTGTTATGAGATTAGTATTTTTGGAGTTTATGGTGAACTGTGTGGTTCACTAAATAAACAGAATCTTCTACTTGTTTAGTTAATAGTCGTTTATCCAGGTGGCCTGAATCAGACTAGCCTCATGGCCTTGGTAGCGCGGAAGGCAGTGATCTGGTGTGCTTCTCCCTACGCAGGAGCCTGCAGTTAAGAAAACTTAGTAAACTTGGCTTTAATGACTTATTTCATATCATTTGATTTCTTCCTATTATTCATGATTAAGAAATCCCTGCATGCAAAAAGGTAGGGCAAAAGTAGTGGATTTAAAATAGGTACATTTGTTGAGCTCCATGTCTTCGGTTCAAGAGCATGATATTCGTATTTCATGCCTTAACTACATATAAATCGTTATTCTATGATAATAGAGTGCAATTCACTACTGCACTGTAATCTTATAGATGTGCTATCTCACTAACATCCTTTTTCCAATGAATTTAGAAATGGGAAGGAGGTGGGGAAAAGGAAGGAACAATTTCCCATTTGATTTCTAACAGAAATGTGCAGAATAATAACTGGTCAAAGGGATGTAGCTAAGGAGCTAAAAACCCCCCATCTAGTGACAAGTAATCAAGCAAATTATTAGAATGTCACATGCTAGAGCAAAGAGCCAGAGATTTATTCCATTCCTATTTTATATTTTTGCTAAAAATAAGAAGAGATCCATGAACAATACAACCTAATCTTGGAGTGGGTCGATGTCCATTTTTTTAAAATTTTTATAAAGTGTCACCTGGCACATCAAATGAAAAGGACAAGTGAGTTGTAGAGTTGAAGATCTGTTTCTGGCTCTACCACTGATTCATGGTGCCCGTAATTAAGTCATAGTTGGAGATAACTTCAACTGCAGGCAGTATCGTACATTCCCCCAGTTCATCCCAAAGCTCTGAAAGATGGCCTCAGATTTCCAAACACTGCCATTTCTGTAAGAAAATTGTCCAAGAAGTGCCTAACCTATCAATGATGGCAAGACCCTCAACTTCTCTTTACTGGACTTTCCTCATTTCTGTCCTACCTTTATAGATAAAGACATGAGGAAAGAGAGGTATGAAAGAAAGTGCCCAGCCCAGTAAGGTTTTATGTATCCTTTATTCCTACAAAGTCCTTTCATGTCCATTCAGTTCTGAGAACAATTCAGCTCATGCCATGATGGTGCTGGTGAAAATACAACTCTTAAAATGAAAGCCAGGGCAGGATTTCTTACTGAAATATCTTTCTCTATCTTTCAGAAACTAATGCTGGGTGTATTTAATACCCAAGGGTTGTTTCCTATGGAAATATTATGATTAGTGGAGAAGTTATGCAAGAAAAGCAGCATACATATTTTTCTGGATGAGAGTCACAACCCAGTTCCCATCCCTTTTTGCAGTAGTGGAACCTCAAACCTCCAGTGACAGTCGCAATGGGACAGGAGCCAGAATCTCAGATGGGAGTTACCAAGATAATTTTATTTCCACCTTCCCAGGCCCTAGCAAGAACATCAAATACAAAACTCTTCTTCCTGCATTTGCAGGGCGTGTCGCAGCCTGGTTGGTACTAGGGAGATCTTTTTATGTTAGATGTGGAAACATTTGTACTATTTTTTCACCTTCCTTAACTGTCAGGCCTAGAACTGAGAAGAAAAAAAAGGCAGGAAAAATACTGCTTGTTGAGTGAGATATTATCTGTTTTCTGACTTTTGTGTATGGGTGCCGGATACTGTTTGGTTAAATGTATGTCAATTCTCTCCTCATTTCAGAACTACAACTGCTTGCCTCATGAAATATCAATTTCAGGAGAAAAATGAAAAGCGTGAACTCTGCACTAGTCACACAGTATTTCAGTTCCTCTAGGACCCAGCCATGACTGGATTCCCAGACGTGGGAATGCCTGTGCTCACGCAGGGTTGGGCTCACTCACACTAGTTTTATACTTTCTTGGTCTTGCTCATCCCTGCCACACCTGAGTCAGCTACAGCTGCATAAAGCACATGGCTGCAAAACACTCCTTTTGAGCGGAGAGGACTGTTTCTAAAAAACTGATTTATTTTGAAGCAAAAAAAACAAACCTGAGGAACTCTCACAAACTGGTTTTATGTTTTATTTTTTGGGTTTTTTTAATACAACCAAGTATGCCAGTGAACCAAGTCACCAAATTCCACAGGCTCAGAGAGTAAGCTGTACCTGATGAGCATTGCTCACACAGCAGAAGAAATATATAGGAGTGTTTTTCACTTGACAAGACAGTCTCACACTCCTGAGACTGTGCAACTGTCTAACTGGTTCCCAACATATAGCAGAGCTCCCTCATCATGCAAGGAATCATCCAAGAAGCACACAGAAACCCAGGAGGAGAAGAGGAAAACTGCTTTAAAGGTTTGTTGGCCTATGAGAAAGATGTAGGTGAAATCCCTGTACCTTCAGATCCTCTAGTTCTGAGGTCTAGTAAAAGCTTACAAAGAACTATCAGTTCTGTGGAACTTCATCTGACAAACTGCTTTTTCCAGAAGACTGAGTTCACACACAACTCAGATCATAAATTACAATAAATCAAAAGTTCTTTCTTTGGCCAGTTGTTCACAAATCCAGCTAAGAATTCAATACAACTTACAACCTCTGCTCACACAAAATGCCAGATGGTCAGTGGCAAGGAGAGCAGGAAGCGTTCAGAACAAATTTTTTTCTTTCTGTGTCTTGTACCTGTAGGTCTGATTTTTGTCAGAGGTAAATTTCCTCTTACACTGATATATATATTTTTTTAAGAGAACCCTCTCCTATCATGGAAGAGTACTATCCTCATCTGCATTGACTTGCTAGAAAAGCTGAAGGGCACAGGAAAGTACTGCAGTTGCTCAAATCCTGAAAAATTTTGAGAGCTACAAATTATATGCACATATACTATGTATATATTTACATATACACAAACATTCAAAGTGGCAAAGTCTCTTGCAAATCTTCCCTCTCAACGGGAGAGGCAGACTATATGGGTGGCAAAGTGTGCAACCTAATCCACTCCTTGACTAAAGACAGCATGTCCCATGCTGCTCCCCCCCATATGAAAAGAAAAGCAGCAGTGCCCTGGTAAGAGGTAGCAGGTGTTGAGCTCAAAATAATGCCGTTGTAAAGAATAACACAAAAGTTAGGTGTGGGTATCCAGAGGAGCCTGCACTGCTGCAGAGGAAGAGGAAGTCAGCACTCCTGTCCCCTGGAGCTCACATGAGCAGGAAAGGGTTTCTTTAGCAGGCAGAGGAGCAGGGCTCAAATGACAGTGCCTCTCACTGCTCCAAGCAGATACACAGTGCTTTGTCTGTTTAATGGATTAAAATCCCACAACTTTTTCTGCTAGGTCCAAACAGAGCATGTATAGAACATGCTCTATTTCATTTACAAAGTGTTTCAGCATGCAACAAAACAGTGATGTGTAAGTACCTCCAGCTACAATTTTAAAATAATTACCTGAGGAGGGGATTGCAATGTGCCTCCACAGGGCTGAATAGGAATGATTTTCCTGTACTAAACGTAACTGAAAATCTTCTGTTGGCATGAGCTATTATTATATTACTGTTCTTTCAGAGAGAAAACATCTTTGTTTTTTTGGTTTTCGGATGACAGTAAAACTTCTGGGTTCCATTTTTTTTGAGAAAGCTCCTCAACATTTTTAGAAAGGAGAGAGGGGAAAAAAAAAAGAGAATGAAAATAGTATTCATGTGTTTCAGGAAAAAACAGAAACCTAATAATATCCTATAGCTGGCCTCCAAATCCTGAGCTGGTGATGCTCAAGAGCTGCTTCTGAAGAAAGAGCCCCCCACTCAGGTATCTACAGGGAGTAGCCTAGATGATGGGGTGCCAGTGCTCCAGGCTGATCACTGAAAGTGAAAACTGAAAGCCATTAACCCTTGCAGCTACCAACATATTAGCGAAGCTAGGAAAGAGGCTAACTTGTCCTTTTTCAACTGCAGAGGCAGAACAGAATGAATACCTTTACCTGGCTAAGCCAATTTTCTGAGGAAACAATTTCCAAAGGAGTTAAGAATAAATTCCCCATAGGAACATCAATATAGGGTAAGACCGAAAATTCCTATCCATGCCACTGTAGGGTAAATTTTAGAAACTTAACTTCTCTACTGTTTTAAAAATTTTTGAAACATTATTATCTTGGACAAAGCCAGCTACAAGTGTGAGGGGGCATGTCAATCATGTCCTGTTCTTTCTCTTTTTTTTTTCTTTTTTTTAAAAAAATGCTTATAAGTAAAACTGAATTCTCTGGAAAAAAAAGTTAAATAACCCTACGTGGTAAATGGTTTCTTAGCTTTCAATTAGTGTTTGCCCCCTCCCATCTGGTGAACTTTTTTGTTCTATATTTATTTTGTAACAATCAGAATTTTGCCCCCAAAAGAAAGAATGTAAATGTGCACCTGACCATGCTTTAGGGATATGCTGTCACACAGGTTTAATTCAAAATTACATCTATTCTTCTATATTCCCTTGACTTCTATATTTACTCAGTTCCTTTTAGAAAATCCATGCACCGTTGAGCTTGATATCAAGTGATATCATTAATTATATCTGAATTCCCACTGGTTTTAAAAATACTCAAAGCAATTTTATTGAGAAGAAAACCACTGCACTATGCTAGAAAGATGAGACGGAATTTAAGAGTTTCTTTGTAGAAGTATTTGTTAAGGACCTCACCTGAAACCTGGGACATATCTTGAGCCTCATCTGTTTCCATTTTCCTCAAGTTATCTGAGAAGAAAGGAAGAGCCTTAAGTTAATGCAAAATAACACACACATACACACACACAAAAAAGAAAAAGAATCCAACTCCCCACACACAGAGAAGGAGAAAGAAGGGGAAAGAAAAAAAAACCCTTTGCTATTTAACTATAAGATTATCTGGGAAGAATAATGTATTTTTCTCTTTATTTCCTCCCTGCATACTTGCTGGAGTATCAGACTGGCACAGACCTTGATCCTTTTAAAAAAAGCATTACAAAGATTTATAAAAATATCATTACAAGCACAGGAGGACCAAATTTGTTATTTATTGTTAATTTCCTACTGCATAATAACCCAAAATGCAAACTGACTGCAACAAAATTAAGCAGAAAATTAAATGGCCCTGGGTCATTGTAGGCACAGAATTCATTCTCTTGGTTGATCCATAGTTATGTTCTTTCTAATTTACTGAGCATGCATCGATGAACCTTGAGTCAGCTTGGTGACACACGTACAATCAGCAATCAAAAAACGAAGCAATTTGCTGAAGAATGTCTCATTTACCCAGGCAGGGCTGCATAGCTGAGCAGCAACCGCCACTACCTCCATTAATAATGAATACACCTCCAGCCACAGCAGATGGGCAGAGCAGCAGCATCAGGCTTTGGCCCCTGGCTCACCCGGGAGCCCTTCCTTCAGACCACACCAGCCCAGTGCTGCACAGGGGAGAAGTACAGCTCCCGAAAATAGCGAAATAAACCCAGGAGGGAAAGGGAACCCATGCCTTCCTGTTTTGCTGACAGATGGCTGCCTCCACAGCGTGGCAAGCGATACTGGGAAGCTCCTGCCCTGTGCTTGCGACACACCATCTTCTGAGGAGCCAGCAACTAGTAACCACAAGCACCAGGGAGAAGCGTGTGGAGGGTTAGTAGGGTAGAAACAAAATTCAGGTTTTCAGTCAGAAGGGGACAATGCAGGTCCCATGGCTCAAGTACTGGTTGCAGACAGCTGGTGGACGCGTGGATAATAGATGTGCTGCTGGAGCCGGTAGTCCCAGCACAACCTGGTCCCTACCTTGAAGTATGGTGCGGGCAGATGAGGCAGCCTCAGGTGGGGAGGGAACAAAAGGCCTACAAGCTCTTTGTTTGCTAGGTATGCCTGGTCACTTCTTTAACTGGTATGACTGAGTCTTTGCTGCTCCTTCTAAGTGAGATACCTGCCTCATCAACCCTGTTTCCTGGAATTAAAGATGATGCATTTTCTCGTGGGTTGGAAGCAGAGGAGGATGTGGCTTGAGTTCCTACAGAAAGCATTCAAACCTTATCATAACATTTGTAGCCCAACCTCCATATTCTTTCCCCCTAAAAAAATTTCAATCAGTTACCCAATAAGCCGCAGTAGGGAAGTATAATAGTCATCATATTTATTAATTTCATAAGTTTTATGGTCTCCTAACTTGCTTCTTAATGTCATCAGTACATCTGAGATCCAATATACGGCTGCCCTCCCTTGCAAAAGCTGTCTTCCCTCAGCAACTTCATTCTAAACCTGCAAAAAGAGAGGGTGTAGGCTGCAGGACAGAAGACAGATAGGCTGGGGAACAGATTTTGCAAAAAAAATTTGGTATTCTTGCAGAGTATCCTACCTGCTGCATATTTACCATAGTACTGCTTAATATCCAATAATGCTCTGTCTTGCTTTATTTTGTTCTTAAATTCCTCACAAGAATCTGTTTAACATCTATATATAATTCTCAGAAATGACTGCAGCCACGTAAAATGCAAAAAACCACCTACCACTCAACAATTTGCATCAGTTCCTATGGGACTGAAGATCTTTCAGTAGGTCCATTTTAAATGAACTAGTCAGTGGGAAATGGAAGTTCTCTTGCAGGGGAGAAAATCCTACAACAGTAGCCTGCCCAGTTCCTGGAAATGTGGTATATTTATGTCAGGTGGTACAGTACGAGTGCTCAGTACAGACCCTTATTTCACCTGCAAGCATGACTGAACACGAAGAAAAAGAGGAATGCTTGTGCATCTATTTCTGCCTTTGAGGGTCAACTGGCCACTATTAATCAGTTGATTACTACACATTTTTCCATAGAGTACAGTGAACCCCAACCAAATACCCCAAGGGAATAGCCACCAGAAAGGAGCCACACTTATGTAGGACACTTTATTACAACTTCACCTGCCTTTTCCTTATTGCTAGGACTTCAGTAGGACTGGGAGTGATAAGAGGAGGAGGTGGCAAAAGAGGAAGTTTAGTCTATTTTCTTATTCCTAAATTTACCTCTCTTTGGTGTGACAAGATTTACGTTCAGCAGCTTAAGAAGAACATTTCTCAGCTGTACTCTTTCCTGTCTCTCACTGCCATCAGGCAGAATTCAGTTTGAAAATACTTCACAGTTCTTAAATGGAGAGACAAACTAGAGTAAAAATCGTCTGTCTGTCTGTTTGTTTGTTTTTTAATGAAGTTAAACTGGAGTATATTTTAGTTTATGTATTTTTTTTAGTGTAATACTCCTAGGCTTGCTTTCTGTGAGGCTGGATGACTGCCTGACCTGAACCAGATGCCCTCAAAGAGATAACTTTTGGGTTTATCCTTGAATTAGGTGATTCTAGGACATTTGGCAAAGCTGATCCATTTTCCAGGGATGAAATAAGGTGAGAAAATAAAGGTGGTGCAAAAGTGATAAAGGAAATATTTTCCCCCCTGATGATTCCTTAGAACAATTAATCATGTTTCCTAAAAGTAGTTTAAGACCCACAAACACTAAGAAAATTGATAAAACAACAAAAAAAAAGCCCTTTAAAAATATGAAAGCATTTTTTTAATTCCTCTCAGGGGCAAATTGTACAGTGACACTATAGTATCCTGTGGTATCTGTAAATACTAATGAAATCCCATCTAAGTTCAGCTTAGAGTCTGGATCAGCAAAGAATACATGACAGACCCTCCCTCACCACTTCCCCATTGGTTTTGGCTCTGTGACTGTTAAAATGTTTTTCATACTACACTTGGCCATAACATTTCTTGGGCTAAATTTTAAGTTACAAGAGAAGAATTTACCTCTTCATCTTTTGTATCTCTGTGTCTATGAATAGGGAACTATGCCTTGTTTTTCCTCCCTTTCCTCCTCCTCTCCAGAATCCACAGAAATGTCTTTAACTTCCCAGAAAACTAAGAGCCCTGTATACAGATATAAGAATTTGCACCAAAGTATCTACTTGATATCAATTTGTAAATAATAGATTTTTCACATATATTCATCCAAAAGAACACTGTTTCAGGAATGTTTATGACATGAAACCCTAAATAACTGCCTGTTTTGCAAAGTAAAAGAATTGGTTTAAAATTTTTCATTGTAAGTTGTGTCTGCAGTATCAAATTTATCACTAGCATAAGAAGTGTGTGTGACCTCACTGTCTTCAATGCAGCAGCATCTATTAAGGTTAGCAGACAAATTAGGGGCCTGAAGTTAAAAATAAAAAACTGGGTGGGCAGCTGACTGCTCAAATACTGAACGTATGTAGCTTTCATTTATAGCAGCACCTAGGTGATAAGAGATAATTCCTGTGTTTAGGAATCCAAATAGGTTCAAAACTTGTCCCCTTATTGAAAGAGCTACAGAGTTACCTTAAAATGGATAAAACAGTTTCTTCAAGTCTTTTCAGAAACAGAACTCTAGCCCGTACATTTTCCTCTTCGGACTCCAAATACCAAACCCACAGAGGAAGCTATTACAATGCTTTGGAGAAAAAATCAAATGTTGCAATCTTAAGCTAATTAATAATCAACACATAAAACCCCTGAAAGGCTATGTTGACTTTGCTTTAAATAAGGAAGCTCTTAACTGTCCATGCTCACACAAAAATTCTAGATTTATGTTAGTCAGTGTTTGACCAGGTTACCATCTTGAGCCCAAAGAAAATTTATGTGTGGCCAAATTCCCTCCTTGCAATTCTCTCTATAATATAACTTGTGCTATGTCTTAAGTATATATCAAGGTACGCCCCATGAATCACTGAGGTACTGCCTCTTTTATACGTGGTGTCAATTACAACCAGAAGTGGATTTGGTACCTTTTAGGATTCCGTGTATAAATTGGAAGAAGTCATTGGAAGGTCAAGATTTTCTAATCTCTCATAATACAGTAAATTAATTATCTGCAAGTCTGTTTTATTATTTCATCTCCTGTTTTAAAATGCAAATTCAAAAGTAAACCTCCTTGTCAAGAAATTGAATGCTTAGTATTTATATACTGTTTTCTCAAGCCAAACAAACATGTAAGCATGTCAGTCCTTCTACAAACTCTACTCTTTTAGGATATTAAAAGATTGCAAGATTGGACTGATGATGTAATTCGATGGAATGACCTATCCAATGCCAAAGACTAGCTATTTTGTTTTCTTAATGTTTTCCCAAGCTGCGTGAATACTGAATTCTCTGGGACAACACGTGCTTCACAGTCAATACAATGGAACCTCACTTACAATACAGAAATGAAATCACGAATGTTGATATATGTGGAGCCACTTTGAATTTACACTAGCACACCTAAACTCAGAGCTGTCCTTCCATCTACAGACAGCTCTGCTTCTGGTGCTGCAAGGAGTCCACAAACACATACCACATCCAGCTGCATGTTTTCTGACTATTTGTAGGTATAGCCTTGCTGAGCAGAGAGAAAGGTCCCTGAAGGAATACTTCTGTCTTGAGTGCACCCCGTGAGGGCAAGTAGAGTTTTGCATGAAGCCTCAGAGCAGAAAGTATAAGCACTCATGAAGTCTGGAGGGGGGAAGAAGGAACCTTCTACAAGGGACCTGGTGCTTTTGTAAATATAAAGAGAGAGGGGAACACGCGTGCCTTAGCAGCAGCAGCTCTGGGTAAGCTGCGATAAAACAAACAACCGCAGCCTTGCTTCCACAGCCACCTCAGGGAAAGAGTCGATTTCACAATCACCGCTTGTGCAAGCAGCCCCATGGCACAAAAGGAGACTGCTCATACAGGTCATTGGAACCACTGGCTCTAACAGAGTGCTCATGTGTGAGCACATCTCATCTTCGTGGTCTTTGACATATCCCATTTGCTCCTCATCACATAGGTTGCAGCTTTTGCAAATTAAAAATTCAAACCAACAACAAAAAGCCTAAATCCCCAACCCAATTTACAACATAAATTGAAGCAAAGCTCTGAAAATGGGTCCTAGATTCCACCATCCATACCATGTAAAGAGAACTTTAATAGATAAATTAAGAAAGCAAAACTAGGCTGTAGCCTAAAAAACACAATACAGTTGAACACCTATAGCCCTTAACATACTTGACAGGAGAATTTGCACATAAACAATAGGAGAGATATGCATCATCACGTGTGTGTCATCACTCTTTATGGGTTTAAGTTGGGAGATGCATCTATCTGCAGATGCATTTCTAAGTGTACCAGAGGGTCTTGATCTAGCAGAACCAAGCCTCTTGCATCCACTGAAGTTGATGAGTTTGAACCAACAACCAAGAGAGAAGATGAATAAAGAAACCCATGTAAAAGTATTTAACATTTAGTTTCCTTTTAAACAAAAGACGTAGCCTTTTTTTAATAGACTTTTAACTTCATGTACGAATGTGCTACATACAACTGAACATACAAGAGGAAGCTGTTAAACATGGGTAAAAGGTAGTATGTATTGCACAACCAGTGGAAATACTTGAAGAAAATTGCTAGGATCCTACAAACTAGTTTTAATTAAAAGCATCCAATATCTCAGCAAGCAGCTGATAATTAGCTTTATTATTGTAATTTAATATGCTAGACTTCACAATCTCTATGAATGACGTTACTTTAGAACCATCTTAATTCTATTTTTAATTTCCGCCTCACCACACAGCTCAATGTAAATAATAACCACAAAGATGAGGGGTGGTCCTTTCTGAAAACTAAAATCTGAGAGTCATAATAAGCACAGTTCTGTTTAAAAAAAATACAAAACAAACCAGCCCTTCAGGTCTTTTAAAAGGCTGCATTAAAACAGAGAAAATGTTAAAATTAAATAGATCGGTTTCTCTCCCTTTACATTAATTCCATATCCAGTGTTTTCAACAAAGTGTAAGGAGATGCTTAGTTTATTCAGTCATTTCTCTGTCCCTGCCTCATGTAAATTCCAGTTAACTACACAAATTGACAATACAATTATGGGTATACAGCCAAATTTCAATGGAGAGCTCCTGTCTGCAAAATGAAAGAAGCACTGTAATTTAACACACAAGATTAAGAAAAGAACTCTGCTAAGAGTGCATATATGAAACATTTACGTGGCTGGCACATGTAAAACTAATTTCCGTGTTAGTGAACTATTGTGAGGGAATAAAGAAGTTGTCTTAAAGATCCTACATAATTATCAGTTCTTTGGGGATTCTTTTTCAAAGCACTGACAAATGGTAAAAACTGTATCTGGTATGCACATATATGTTTTCCGTACACTCTCTTCTTAGCATTCTATTGTGTTTGAGCAACATTCATGGTACAATTCATTGTTAAAAGAGATAATTTGAAAAAATCCTTTCTGTTAACATTTTGTTAACTCATTAAACTCTGTCACCTTTATTCACTAAAAATCAAGCAGAAAACTGGCATAAATTCAACCATGACTAACAAAATGCACATATTTCCATCACATAAGAAAACAACTAAAAAAACCCCGTGAGGTGTATAAATTAAGGCACTTAATCTAAGAACACAGTTGAAGTGGCCAAATTGAGCTCCTGGATATTCTTCCACAACTCTTACTCAAGAGAAGGCAAGAAGCAGATGAAAAACTATACAAACATAGAATGTCCTTAGCACAACACATCTAAATATGCAATAGAGAAAACATAAAGGGATTTCCTTATGTCTAGAATTGCTGTTGCCAAGTATCCCCCATCGATTTGTCCAAATTATAGGAGGTTTCAGTAACTCTGCTTCATGATCACAGAATTGCTTCCTAATTTCCCTTCAAACTGTTCAAGTTGTTGCGGATTATTAAAGGACATTATCAGCCTGAGTAAGCATATTAGAGTTCTGTGTGTGTTTTTTTTTCTCCTAAATAATCCTAAAAATAACTCCTAAAATTACTATAATTGAAATGAATTAGCAAGTTTCTCCACACTACATGTTTCAGTTAACTCACTCTGCTTTTGCTAATATTTTGGATCCAATCCACTACGGACAATTCCAGCTTTATATTGCAATTACTCCACTGTTCTCAGTGAGTTGACACAAGTGGAAAAAGAGAAGCAGTGCAGCAGGGAATCAGATCTATCTTACAGTTCGAGTTTCTTTTATTAATGAGAAAGCTAGAACAATTGGGATCAGAAGAAGAAACATAAATCTTTCACATGAAATACACTTCAAAATTAGCTTAAGAAGTGGATGGTTCCCATTGCCTAAAACTATGACAATTTCAGTGTGACTGCTGTTCAGAAACTGCAGCCTGAATGGCCTTTTGATGGGTTTATATAAGAAGCACAAAGGTCCCATCCCTTTCCTATCTCAATGAATTTGCAATCATACAAATAAAGGTAAGAGCATGCACATATCTTTGCAGGACTAGGACCTACCTTTCCAGGCACTACACTGTGACCTTCTCAGTGCAAAACAAAACCAGCAATCTCTTCTCATTCACCAGCTTAAAGCATGGAGGATGGTGTGTCTTAAAGGAGAAGAGTGAGGCAGAAGTGGTTGGGCTTTTAATAAAGACATACTGCAACACACTCTTGGGGGCTAACATAATTCTGTTTAAATTTAGGCAGCAAAAAACCTCTTGTTGACTCCAAGTTGTAGTTGTGTTTACGTATAGATTACGGATGAAGGAAAAGCAAACCACAGTTGATCTTGAAAGCAGGGAGTTTTCCAGGCAAAGTCAGTACATTTTGCTGGAGAAACACTAAGGAAATAAAACTCTTACTGCTACTTGGGATGAGTGGAAGGTATTTAAAGTAACCTCTTGTTTAAAAATTGCCATAAAACTGACAAGACTGAGGCTGTCTATCTTCCCTCAGATGGAGTTCATGCACATCCTTAAATGTTGTTCCCTTCCACCTGGGTCACAGAGAGAATAATCTTTGGATAACAAAAAAAAAATTACATCAGTAAGGAATAAGTTTATAGAATTTTCCTCTCTCTTTTGACTCTTGCATTGCATTGCAAGTGTTTAAAAACGCTTTCCAAAAAATCACAGTCCCAGAGAAAATTTTAAGAGCCCTTACCTTCTATTCCTCAACTGACATAATGTATTCCCAGTATCCTCTGAAGGTGTCTAGCTACTGCATTTAACACAACAGTGTTTCTCCAGCAGCACAGCCTCGCCCCTGCCCTTTGTTTTGGGGAAGGGTTCTGAGAAGAAAAATAATTCCCAAACCTTTTTTTTATGTGGGGTTTTATACTTCCTAGAAAAGTAGAGTTTGTTGCTCAGGAGGGGAATTCCAGGGGATCCCAGTAGAATGCCAGCAGTGCATCCTGCCTTGTATCCATACGGATGATAATTTTTTCCAAAGAACCCATTATTTTCACATTACATTTTATTACTTTATTATGTTTTCTTTGGTCTAATTCAATTACTTTTAATAAAAGTAGAAAGTAATGTCTGGTCAAAATGTAATCAAACACATATGTGGATCTTGACTAAAAACCAATAAAATTCACCATGGACCCAGATCTTCTTGCATAGAAAACAGAAGAAGAAAAAATCCCACAAGTCTTCAGAGGAAGTTTTTCCTGACAAAGAGCTACACAATTAGGCTGTGATCCATGACTTTTGATATCTCCTGGACTTTTTAAGAAAACATTGCCACAAATTATCTCTCAGAACAGATACAATTCATTATGCACCTTTTTTCTGTTGCTGAAATACAGACTGGACCCATTTCTTTGTTTTCTACAATATTGTGGTATTAGTGTAAGAAGTACCTAAGCTCAAATAAATATGTCTGGAAATAATTTTGGCTTCACTTTTGGAGTTATCCAATTTTAATGGTGAGAAACAAGTTTTGCATCGTTGTAAAATTCTGTGGATTGATTCTCCACTTACATTTATGCATTGCTGTGCAATGGAAGTGGGAAGCAGACCAGGTTTTTGGTATTAAGGTCCACAAGGGAAAGGAAAACTGCTGCAGTAATGTTGAGATGGAGACTATTGCAATTTCTTATATTATATGTAACACAAATGACAAAGGTCTCATTTGTGCTTACATATGGAAGTAGACAACCAGATCATTGCTGGAGTGAGCATTAGTAGCCAGGAGCCGAGGTGCAGAGCCACAAGTATATAAGAAGCTTGTCTGTCTACTGCAGCTCCTGCCTATAGGAATCCTAAAAATATACCAACTTGCTTTATTCACTTGGAGTTAGGCAGCCGCCCTGAGAAACACTCAGCTGGGAAAAATAATGCACTCAGGATCAGCATCTAACTTCTGCTGTTATTGGGAGCATAAAGAACAAAGAAACAAGAGTCCTCTACTCTGTCTTCCCATCATTATGTTGGGCCAGAGAAATTAATGATCCCTCTTTAACTACTGGGGCTCACCAGTCCTTCCTGACTGAATCAGGACAGTCAGTACAATTCCATACTATTCCTCTGCATTGCTGTCACCTCTCCTGGAAGCCATACCCTGGAGGCAGAGGACTCTTGCATGTATCAGTGCATTGGGTTTGAAATCTGGACTCCTGAGGATGTCCAGAACTGGACTTCCATTGACTTCAGTCTGATCAGTCTTCTCACTCAATGGAAAAAACACTGCCTTCTCCTTGTTGTTTTTTTTTTTAATATTAAATTTACCTTATCATTAGGGATATAATTTCTATTTCTATTTTTTTTTATAAACTTGCAGTTTAAGTTCTGCCTTTGGACTACTTTACTCAAAAAAAAAAGAAAAAGAGCACATGGATAACTATCAATATCAATATATATATTTATAATTATCAATATGAATATTTATGAGAAAATCTTTAAGGTTGGAAGTGAGTCTGGGATAACAGTAACATGAACTAAGAAAAGTGCAGAGCTCTACAGTGTTTTGGAAACTTCCTCCATGCAGTTCTGCTAAGGACAGCTATTGTTTTAAGAGTTCTTGGTCTACACTTAGTTTCTCATGTCCATATGCATTAGTTTCAAAGGCAAAAAGTAATAAGGCATACAGCCATCAAACTAAAACTTTGTAGAGCTTTGGTAAGGATTGAAGCATCTTAAGGGGCTGGGGGCATATGGTATCTAAGCAGTATATCCTTAATTTTTTTGCTCAATTTAAAAAAATATATTTATGAGTCAAAATCAAAGCAGAGCATGTCAATATTAGAAAGAAGCTTCTGCATATAAGCGATGACACTTTTTGGAAAAGGGTCATAGTATGAACTACTGTATGATACTGTTATATTAACCCATGAAGAAGAATACTGGCGTTTTGACAGTAAACATGAACAAATCCATTCTCATGTTTTGACTTGCAATTTAATTACTCTCACTAGAGAAGAGAAAGAGGAATAAACAAAGATACCTAGGAGCAAAAGTTTGATTTGGAAAATTCAGGAGCAACTACATGTTCATATAAAAAAAAACCCTCATCCTTATTTTTTCTATTTCACTAAGACTCTGAACATCTTAAATTATGCAATTCACCAGCAAGGCGAGACAGCAGTGCCGCAAGCCACTCAGATAATGCCCTGCTTAGTTGATTCAGATAAAGTCTTTCCAAGTATTTGGAAGGAATTTTAGTACTTATTTCTAAATGCAATAGATGAGTATGATTTTTCTTTACATTTCAACGATCATTTATAATGTTTAATAGAAAGTCATACAACATGGTACTCCAATATGCATGTGAGTTACAATTGATGTAAGCAGTCAACTGAAGCTAACAGAGTGCGTCTTTCAAAGGATTTGGCCCTTAACAATGAATTATACCTTCCATTTTAAAACTAGACTATTAAAGTCTAGCAAATGAATTGTTAGAGTGAATCCATGAAATACAACCAGGGTTAGATACCTGGTTTATTTCATTTGAGTGGGTTTTTTTGGACGTCTGGACAGTAAATGCATATGGATGCAACATTGGCAGCATCAAGTTTTTGAAAAGAAAAAAACTATGTCAGGAAACTCTATTTCTAACTTCAATCCCCACACAAAGTCCTTTTAAAACACTGTTTAACTTACATGCGTAAGCAGACTACTTGCAAGGAAAAAAAAACACAACAAGAAAAAAATAAAAAGAAAGAAGAAACAATGTTATATTCCTCTATAATAATCTCATATTTAAACCAGTATCCATACTGGTCCAAAAATTCTTGTATTCCACAAAACATCCCTTTTCTTTGAGAAAATTTGCAATCATAAACTAAAACATTTTTTTTGACACAGTATTAGTAACTTTTAACAATTTTGGAAGCAGAATGCTTCACACAATGTCTGACAGCATTACCATACCTTCTAGACCAAGGTAGAAAAGTAATCCAAGAAATAAACAAGTTTCTTGAAGCACAAAATTAAGTTTCCTTAGAATTGACTGCTGCAGTGGGAAGCTGTTTCTTCACACATAGAGTTTCTAACTACACGCATCTTCTTTAATAACGACTGCAGAGCAAAACTGTCCCTTTGCAGAGAGGGTAACTTTGCGAGGCAGGGTGAAAGAAAACCTCCAGCTGTGACAGGCTGTATCGCAAGGAGGAAAACTTCTGGTGGCACCGCTATTCGGAAGTCAGCAACTTCTCTCTCACGCCGTTCCCCCCAAGCGCACAGCGGCTGCTAATTTTACAAGTTCCTAATGGGTTTTACAACCTCCATACCTGCCTCCCCTGAATTTGGGCTTTGAAAGAACCGAAGTGCTGTAGCTGACTCGAGGAGGGAGAAAACGAGACCACTCCGCTCCCACTCCTGCGTGGGGGCAAGGTTTCCACCTCCCCACCGTGTCACTCCCCTTTGAATCAATGAAAACCCCTTCTCGGCCAGCTCTTTAGGGATACTCATCTCTGAAATTTTAAGGAAGTGCTCCAAAACGCTTGGATTACACCCAAAACTGCGGCTCAATCCTTTCAATATTTTTTTTTTTTTTTTAGAGCGGGTGGGACGGGGAGGAGGGAAAGAAAGGGATGGGATGGGGTTGGATGAAATGTGATGGGATGGGATGAAATGAGATGGGATGGGAGCTTGTTGGGCTCCGCACGCTCCCACTTTAACGTTCCCAGCAACTTCTCCCTGGCTTCGAGCGGCCTCTCCTCGCCCCCCACCGTGGCCGCCCGGGGCTACCCCCCCCGCCCGTCCCCGGGGGTCAACACCCCCCGCCCCGCGGTACCTGCTGCGCCTGGGCCGGGGTGGGCGGCAGCTGCGGCGGCGCCGCTCCATGTGCCGGCGCTGCCCCGCGGGCGGTGGCTCTGCCACCGGTCCCTCCTCCGCCGCTCCTGCCCGCCCCCGTCTCCGCACCCGCGTCCCCTGCCCCAGCAGGAGCCCGCCGAGGCGTTTTACCTGGCGAGGTGGCTTCACCCCGCTGGCTGCTGGCTGTTCGAGAGAAGGGCGGGTGCTGCCGGGGGGATCTTGAAGTCTCCCATGCGCGGCAAGGCAGCGCACGGTGACAGCGGTGCGGCTGGATGCCACACGCCGTCGGATGCAGATATCCACCTGTAACGCCTCGGAGCTAAGGTTAAAGGGGTCAAAGCGCCCTCCTTTATCTCAGCCTGATTGCTGTCATCCCATGTAAAACGTGTCCCACACTTTTTCAACACTTGGATGTAAAGGTACAGGATCAGAACTATAAGTAACTTACTCAAAATCAGTGGCAGAGCCAGTCACTGGAATCCAGACCTTGCGCTTGAGTCCAGAGAGCACAGCAAACCTAACAGGAATTACTTCTATGCTTAAGAATTAAGCATATGTACGTTCAGGAGGATCAGATTCTCATGTGCTGTGCTTCAGTTCCTCATCTGCAATATGAAAATAATAATACTTCCTTTCTCATATCCTATCTTTGTCCACGCTCTCATATTACAAAAAAATTTAGGCATAACTGTCTACATGTGAGTAATCTCATTGACTTAAAAGGTACAATTCGGAGATGCATAGTTAAGCAAGCATGTAAGCATTGGAAAGATCAGTGCCTTATAATGCAAGCTCGTCAGAATAGAAACGGTCTACGGCTTACTGAAAGTTTATACTGAACAAAAACATGAGGACTTCAATGCTAACTTGCATTTCTTTTGGAACCTAAGTGGCAGGACTGTACCTGGGAATTTATTTCAGACACTCTTTCCCTCTGCAGATGTGATTGCTGTGTGCTTCACAAGCTACGATAGTATCTGGGTATGCTCAAGATGAGCCAGGTGTACCTAATGCTTCTCAATTTCTTTTATTTTTATCGTTGTGTCTTTACAGAGATGCAGAACCCTCCTTTCACTATAACTTATAAGCAGACCATGGATCTGATAGGGTTGAAACCCAGAATCAAATACTTCTCTTATTTTTTCTAGAATACCCCCACATCTTCCAGCAGGTTTGCATATGGAGAAACGAGCATTTGAACAGTAGAATCACAGCTCATCATTAAAAAGAAAGAAAGAAGAAAAGGTCCAGGTAAAGATCCACAAAAGCCACCACCAATTGCTTAGCAGTCAGTACCTTTCTCCGGGAAATCCCAAAGAACTCTGCCTCAGCAAGACTGGGAAATACAGGCAGAGAGCGGTTCACCAATCACCCTCTTGAAAAACGTGCTACTGAATTCAAGGAAATGCAGCAACTTTCTGTAGATACCTGCATCCAGATATTTTGAGGTAAAAGGACAGACACTCCACCGACAAACAGTGCTGTCAGAATCTGTTTGCTGCTCTCTTGTGCTCCAGCTGCCACAGGGCCCACACTTAGCAGGTCTAAGCATACTCCAGCCTACCAGAGGGAGCTGGTTTGGTAGATTTCACACTGTGCAAACCATGTTTTCATTAAACATTCTATAAGAGTTTTAAGGTGAGAATCAAGTTGCTGGACATGTGTGAGCTGAGCCTGCTGTAGTAAAATTTTGTGAGATGTTAGCAATCTTCTGCAATTCGCTGCATTCAGGTTTATTAACAGTTCATAAGAGCTCTAAGGATTTAGAAGATGTTGTGAAGATGCTTTTATGACTGATGCCTTGAGTATTACTAGTGGTACAGTCACCACAGCACTGAGCTTGCTGCTGGCAGCCTGCTCTCATGAGCAGCAAGTTTCTTGCCGGAATAGCAGCAGTTGGTAGTTTGTGGAGAGCGTCCTAGTGACACTTGCCAAGGCTAGAGCTAGATCAAGCAGATCTGCTAAGGGACAGTTGCAGATACACAGGTACTTGCCTGAGGAGCCAGATTCTACAATCCTTTTTCTTGAAGTATTTCCATTGACACAACTGGGAATTTTGGATGTGCCAATATGGGTTTTAAAGGATATAAGGCAGAGCACAATACAGAAAAAAAACCCAAACCGACAAAATATTGGGTGGCCTACAGTTCTCTAATTCATTGCCAGCTAAATCTTATCTCATACTAAATCTACAAAGCTTTTCCATTGCTGTCAATTCTATTGCAGGAAGTATCTAACAAGGCTGCACAGTGAATGGTTTCCTTCAGATTCCTTCTTAAACACTAATAGTAATTGTTATTGCAGGAGCTACAATGTTGCTACTGCTGTGTTTACCATTTCACATTTATTGCTTTCCTACAGCAGTCTTAGCAACCTGAATCCTCGAAGTGGATGGCATGCCACATTCATGCTGCTTTAGTCCATTACTAGGCAGGTGATCATAACTAAATACAAAAAATAATCAGAAAAGTTCTGCAAACTGAAAATAAACAAAAAAGTTTTAAACACAGAGCATGCACATTCTGTAGAACAACTGGAGTGCACCAGGCAGGCACTTCTCTTGCCTTTCAACTGCAAGATTTATGTTGCAGTCCTAACTCTCCAGAGAACGGCCAGAGCACAGTGTCCAGAGGGTTTGCTTGTAGCATTGTGAACTTGTCAGGTGAGCTGTTCCTCATTCAGTTTGGACAATGGAAATTCTGCTCAAGATGAGGATGGTGAGGTTCCATTATTTGAAGCATGGTAAATTTCCAGGGGCACAAAAGGGTAATGGATGTTAATTTGTATAGCCAGAAATCTCCCCTCAAATCATGATTTCTACTAAAGCACTAAGTCTGACCAGCTTTGTTTCATAATCCTTACCATATCTAATCCCTCCCTCCTGAGAAATCCCCCATAGGGCTATTTTGCTCTCAGATGCCTCTTCATGCGTTGCAGTGCCAGAAGTGCTTAAGAAAAAATCATGGACCTCACACTAACCAGTTGATTAGCAGCTATTTGAATATAACCTAGGAATGACGGATCGTTGTTCCCATTCCACAAAATGGCAAGCATTTAATAGATCTTCCATTGTTTATAATTTTTGATCCATTAAACTCTAGTCTCAGGTTTTATAACTTCAGAAAATACCTCCGTAAACTTTTAGTGAAGCTCTAATGCTTTTACCTCAAAAGCATCTCAAAGGTTTCCTCTGCCTATACATCATGGGAAATACCACCTGTGCTACTGACAAAATAATTTTTTACACTCACCAAAATCATTTTTCTTTCCCATCAATCTTTTCATGTCATTTTCTTCTTTTCATTGCTGTGCTGACTCCTCAGCCACCATTGCAATTTATTTATTACTCACTTCTCTCCTAACTTACCTTGCATCCACTTCCTACTGTCCTTTACTTGATCTCTCCCATCATTCTCATTTCTCATTTACATATAAGCATTTCAGGTAATTGCTTCTAGGTTTTTTTTCCCCCACGTAACTTTTCTTCACAGACTGACCTCCTTGAACTCTACTACAAGTCCCCTGCTCTTGTCAGTCTGTTTATTTTTTCCACTGACTTCCATTGTGCTACCATTTTTTGAGTCACCTGAGCACAATTACCTCCTGTGTGGTCTTCTGTACTTCATCTGTCAATTCTTTCTTTGTGAGCTTCTTATCTAGAGGCCAAAGAAACTCCTAGTGCCTTATGGACACTGCTACCAACACAAATAATTGTAATAATGCAAGGAAATATGGATGACAGCTGATCAGATACGTGAGATTTTAATCTGTATGTAGGTGCAAGGAGAGAAAAAATAACAGTTTGTCATCAGTGTCTGCTAACTTCTTTCCATTTTAGGAATAGTAAATGCAAAGGGAGGGGAGTGTGTTTTCAAAAAAAGGTAGAAGAATATTTTACAATAAGGAAGTATAATACGCTGAATAAGATTGCAGACGTTATGTATTTTGTGAGAGGTGACTGACTGACTGAGTGGAACCATGAAGCTGGATGACATTTGCTCCTCAGCAAGCAGCATCTGAAGCTTATACGTATTTACAATTTTGGTGGATTTAAACACGACGGTTATGGGTATACACATGTACACACACATGCACACAAATGCAAAACACTTAGGGAGGGATGAACCAAAGACCTCATCATATCACTGGTTGAAAAGTATACTGTCTAAAACTTGCTTCTCATGGCTACATCTGGATCAAAGCTAAATGTGGACCCAGGACAAATCCAGGACTTCTCACTTACATCTCGCCCATTATCTCCTTGTTTTTCTGATTGATCTCTGGCATTTTTGCTCAGACAGCTCTGGTGACCTGAAGAACCTGTTGGTGGAACAACTGTCCAGTGGTCTGCCTACAGGACAAGTACAGAAATCAGTTACACCTCCATTTCATTTCATAGGGTGGACACACTGTAAGTATTGCTAGTTATGTTCAGGTAGTGCACAGAGATACTAACTAATAGGTGTCACTTTACCACAAGCTGTTCCAAAGAATTTGCTTTCTTCTCAGGCAATATGAATTGCCTAGACTAGCTAGAAAAAAATATGATATTCTTGATTACAGGCTAATCAGCCTTGTAAGGGACTTGGTTACATGCAGTAATACCACAATTTCCTTCTACAATAGGAATGTTCTGACTATAGGAGGCTAAGGTGCTACTGTCAGTAACAGCAGCCTCAGCTAGGATACAACTAAATAGTTGCAGAAACCACACTTCTTGGCTTTGAAGTCCACCCAAAAATTCTAATGTAACTGAAACCAAAATTCTGGCTTTCTGTTATGAAATGTCTCCTATAGCCCATGGAAACATGTTTTGCTGCTTCAGGTGTTTTAAATGATAGATCTGCTTTATGATTCTTTTCTGTAGCCAGTTTTACATTGATTATGCACAAAATTCAACTTCCAGCTACATCTGGAGACAGCTGCTGAAGTCCAATAGTTAGTATAGATTTCCAACATTAAAAGTGAAAACGGAAATAACTTAGTCAGAGTCACAAATTTAAAATTAATTGATATTTGTCTTAGTTAAAATGCCTCAGAACCTATGATCATTTCTGTAGACATACGTATCCATAAGGTTTCCAGAACTTTTTGATCCGAGATGAAAGAAAATGTGCTGCGTTCAAAAGGGACTGGAGAATCTCTCCTGTGAGGAAAGGCTGGGAGAGGTGGGCCTGCCTAGAGTGGGGAAGAGAAGGTTCGAAGGGGATCCTATTAAGAAGTCTAAATACTTGATGGGAGGTAATAAAGGAGAGGGAGCCAGGCTCTCTTCAGTGGTGCTCTCTGACAGGACAAGAGACAATAGGCACAGAAAATTTCACTTGAGCACAAGAAAGTACTTTTTTTGCTGTGAGAGTGTTAGAACACTGGAACAGATTTACCAGAGAGGTTGTGGAGTCGCCATCTACAGAGATATTCAAACCCCAGTTGGGTATGGTCCTGGGCAACTAACTCTGGCTGACCCTTCTTGAGCAGGGGGTTTGAACAAGACGATCTAAAGAGCCTGCTATCAGAAAAAGCCAATCCTCTACTTTTCAGAGATGGTTAAATCTACGTATAAATTTAAAACCAGAAACATCCCATGGTGTTCTCCTGTTACTGAATCCTTCCAAACTTGTGAATTCATAAATATAGCTATAGTTATGCTTCAGTAAAAAATTCTTTTGGAAAAGAGGGGTAAAACTTTTCTATATATACAAAAGGGGCTGAACTAAGAGGAATTATTACACTTCCTTTGTGTTAGCGATTGCATCCGAGGTTCAAATATTTATTCTTTTTTTATACATATTATATCATTGAGATGCTATGGTTGTCTGTCTACAGGGTGAAGATGACAGTAGTTACGACCTAATCTACCTAGGCATAGATGAAGGTGTCCCTCAGCCTAGTCAGACACTGGATCTATTCCAAGATCCACATTGTTAATCAGCCATTTCTCTGCTAATGGAGTTGTGTAAGAGCTCGCAAATGTTTCTCTTGAGTGACTACAACCAAAATTAATCCTACCCGAGAAGGCAGTGGGAAACAGGAAAAAGACATATGTCCATTTTTGTATGGCCTTAATCTTAATAAGATAAGGAAGATACTAGAAATTCGAAATGATAGTTGACTGGCAAATCAATTGTTCATCCTCTTCCTCCTCAACTACTCTGATTGTTCCCTAAAACTTCACATAGACAGATTAAAAACCCTTGAAATTTGATATTGGTCTGATTTTCTGGCAAAGGTGAAATGAAACAAATCTGCTGTGAGTTCAATTCATCTCTTAAAGTCTTGTATAGTTTTTCAACTTAGAAAGCTCTAATGAAGTCAGATTAGAAAGATTCAGAAGTATGTTATACTTGATTTTCAGAAAGATTAAACTACTACTAGTACTGTTACTACTGGAGGGACTGATCCAAGTTTTCTGCTTGCAAAATCTTCATTAAATGTCCTGATTTTTCCAAGTTCATAGAATCATGGTTTAGGTTGTAAGTGATCTTTAAAGGTCATCTAGTCAAACCCCCTGCACTGAGCAGTTAATTTATTACTGATAATTTTTCAGTGAAGATCTCAGAACACTTGCATGCATGGTGCTTCGACATGCAATAGTTTTATTTGATTATATGAATCATATAATGTTGTTTCTGAACTGCTAGAAAATGGCAAGAATATCGACATTCTAGGGAATCTATTACTCATTCTGTGACAGTTGTGGGGTTTTTTTTCTGAACATTTCTATTCATAAAATTCAACTCAGATTTATAATAAGTACACCCACATGGCCCTAGAAAACAACACTGGTGTCTATGAGGTTTGCTATCTTCTGCAGGCCCTACCTTGCTCAGAATACTGTCCTTTAATATCCCTGTATATCGTTACTGATGAATTATAACTTCTGATACTTGCTACACACGTCTGCCAAACATCCTGATTTTGGAGAAGAAACCCATTTTCAGTAAACTATATTTCTCATTTTGGGCCTTCCTATTCCAATATATTTCAATATAGCTGAGAGTGTATATCTCCTCTCTGAATTATCTTATTTATAGTCAATGATGACAGATATGTGGTCAGAGTGCCGTTGTGGTCAGAGTGCCGTTGTGATCAGAGTGCTGTTGCGATCTCTGTCACTTGCTGGAAACCTTTTATGTTTAACAGAGTTAAAACTTTCTGTTAAGGAATTCAAGAGGGAGAGTTCTTCTACAATAAGCAGAACAATAAAGCAAGCTCTAGAGATCAATGCTGCAGTTTACAAGTAAGAGGTTTGGACAGTGTTTGCTGTTCAGTTTTGGGCAAAAGTTCATTCTCCTTGTACCATAGTTCTCTGTAGAAAAAGACAATGCTGACACTTCTTTATTTTAGAAGGGTATTCAGAGGATATCATAAGCATTTAGAAAATTTCAGGAAGTATGATAAAGGAATTCATTATCAGGTTGTGTCTATAGTACAAACTCAAGCTTCTCTGCATTCCCTTTGAGCTGGCCAGATGACAAGTCAGATATGAGCTTGTAGTAGATTAGCCTTGGCTGCTTACCAGGTGCCCACCAAACAGTTCAGCTCCCTTCCTAAACAGGACAAGGGAAGAAAATATGATGAAGAAACTTAGGAGTCAAGATAAGGACACAGAGATCACTCACCAGCTATCATGTTGGGCAAAACAGACTCAGCCTGGGGAAGTGAATTTAGATCATTGCTAATTAATAACAGAAAAGGATAGTGAGAAAGAAAAAAAAAATGGAAAATAACGAAAACCACCTTCCCTTCACTCTCATTCTTCCCAGGCTCAGCTTCACTCCTGACTCGTCTGTCTCCTCCTTCCTAAGTGGCACAGAGGAATAGGGGTTGTGGTCAGTTCATAACACTTTGATGCTTCTTTCTCCTTGCACTCTTCCCATTCTCCATTGAAGTATCCCTTCAAGAGAAGGCAGTCTTTCATGCACTGCTTCAACATGGGTCCTTCCCATGGGCTGCAGTCTTTCAATAACAGACTGCTCTAGATTGGGTCTGCCACAGAGTCACAGGTGCTACCAGAAAACATGGTCCTGTATGGGCTCCTCTCCATGGGCTGCAGCTTCTGTCAGGAGCCTGCTCTAGCACAAGTTTTCCACAAAAGCTTCCTTCAGGGCGCATCCACCGGCTGTGGCAAAGGGTCCTCCACAGTCTGCATAATGGATAACTGCTCCACTGAGGTCCTCTATGGGCTTCAGGGGACAACCTGCTTCACTGTGGTCTTCTCCATGGGCATCAGCAGCATCTCTGGTCTGGCACATGAAGGACCCCCTCCTCCTTCACTGGTCTTGATGTACGCAAGGCCATTTCTCTCACATTTTCTCACAGCTAGTGTGCAACATTTTCTGCCCTTTCTTAAGAACATTATTACAGAGATGCCAGCAGTATTGCCAGCAGTTTTGGCCAGCAGCATGTCTGTCTTAGGGCTTGCTGGAACTGGCTGTGTCTGACACGGGGCAGCTCACAGAAGGCATCCCTGTAGCTCCTTCTCCTATGAAAACCTTGCAACATAAACACAATGAACTAGAAGACAAATAGCCACACTTATGCTAACTTGAAGGTACCAGAACAGCTGTCTGACTCCCAGTGTAGAGCTGCTTACTGCAGCAGATGGACAGTGTAGGTAGGGAACACTGTAATCCTTTCTTCATCTGGGAGCAGGCATGCCCATTTGACAGGTGAGCAGCCTCTTACAACCTGGACTTCTAAAATGCCGTATTTCAGATTATAATTTACATTACTTGAAAACAAGGAGACGCAGCTCAGGGACTTCCCTTGTATGTGGCAGTCTGCAAACAGTGAACTATATATAATGAGACAACAGATAACCAACAGCTAAGCACAACTCGGGTAACACAAGGAAATTGTAAGATATTATCAGGAAAATCAACAGGCTGGGACTTGAAGCATAACATCATTGTAGTTGTTATCAAGTTTTGTAGGCATAACAGCTACAAACAGATTCAAGTAAGAAAAACATGTAGCTGGGATGGTACGTACTGACACATCCTTCCGATCCCCATAAGTAACCAGAGAAAGTACTGATTTGAAAAGAGAATGAGCAGCTGGGTAGAGTGGTCAGAGATACAAGAGCTTCCAAACAGAAGTACTGTAATTAAAGATGATGTTAGACTAAACCGAGCATGGGGAGCAAGGAGCAGATAAAAACTCCCAAACCATGTGCTAAGGTGATGATGTTTCCAGCGTTTTCAATGGACACGAACAAGAAGGGACAGGATAGGCTTGTCTCTGACAAATGTGAGAGACAAGGCAAGACGTGATTGAGACACAAGGTGATGAGAATTTAAACATCGATTTCAGCTATGGGCAGGCTTAGAAAAGACCCCACCTGGTCGAAGTCACGCAGAAAGGATCCACAGCTTTCAGGCATATTCTTTAGAGGAGGAGGCAATAAAGATAGTTTGAAGGGAAGGCCACATTGTTTATTCTAATCTAAAGCAACTTGTATTATACATTTTTGTTATGAAGATGACAATGTCAAGGATAGATATTAACTGTGTAGCCTGTCACAGCTTCTTTTTATCCCATGTCTGCCCCTTCCCTAGGTATATCCTTCATAATGAATGCCTCAGGAGACTGAAGATGGAGATGGGTGATATTAGGGTGAAATTAGCCATAAAAAAACATTTAAACAAAAAAGATTAACCCAGTGTTAGAGCTATTATGGGACCAAAAAGAAATGTCAGAGAAAAAAATGTGTACCATGACTGCCTCATTATGCTATAATTAGTTTACCTTTGTATAATTTACGGTTAGGTCTAAACCAATGAATTCCAGCAAGAAGAAACCTATGGCCTGTGGTGAGGCTGAAAAAGAGGAGCCACAGATGCTGGATTGTGCAGAATTTTTAAAGGTATTCTGGGAACCCAGATGAGCTTCATCTTCAGAAATTAAAAGGAAACAGCTCCTTCTTGTACAAGTTCATTGATATCAAATTAATCACAAGATGGGTACCTAAATATCTTTCGATATGTATGCTTAAATTTCAAATTTTCCTTGTAGAGGTAAATATTTTCTGGAGAAATTTGGAGAACACACTGCTTATATAATTAGGTTAGCGGCTCTAGACAGGCATCAGCTGACTTTAGTGAAAAGAACTATTTATCTCAAGAGAGGCAAACAATTATTCTTTTTCTGTTTCTCCAACTCCTTCACCCTTTAGAGATTAATATTTTACAAGAAAAATAATCATTAAGAGAGTTTATACTGCTAGATGGAAATCTAGCCCAGTTACCTGACTTAATGACACAAACATGCAGTAATATGTATGTATTGATGCCTTGCAGTGAATATCAGGATGTTTTTCCTGCAAAGTAAATATTGATCAACATGTACAGCGTATTTTCCCTTTGGATCAATGGACCTGTTTCTTCTTAAATCAATAAGCACTTACCCTTACACAGAGGAAAGGTTTGGTTCATAATTGGATAAAGTGGGTATATAGTAAATGAGAACACTATTCTTGCTTGGCTCCAACAGTTGTTGGCTCAGAGTTTTAAAAAAGAATTCAGACTGAGTATGTAGAATGCTGCATATGAGGTTCATAAAATGCTATCACTCACAGTTGCTGAGCTAATATAATGAACAGACACATTTATGACCCACTTTCTCATTTTTTGGTTATTTTTAAATTCTTGGAGTATTTTTTCGTGAGTATTTTTAAAAAAACTGGTGCGAACATCTAGGGAATCCTGGAACTTGTTTTATGATTATATGTCTTCAAGGTCCGCATCCTAACTATTGTTCAGTTTCATCTGATAACCTGACTTTGAAATAAGAGAGGAAATGAGAATTTGACCATATTTCAGAACCTCAGCGTTTTCAGGACCTGGGAATTTTCATCTTTGTGTCTTCTTTATTCCAAATACATGCAGAAATTTTTTACTACAAATGCTTTTCCTGCAACTTTGCTTTTCTTGTAGTTGCTGCTACAGGTGGAGACTGAACGGAGGGAAAACTGGCTGCTGCTGCTGTGCCAAAGGTGTAGGAAAAGGAACCCATAGGTAGCCCTCAGGGTGAGAGGGAAAACATTGAGAGAATCACACTTTCTTTACCTATTCTGAGGCCACTGAAGCACTAGTGACCTCTGAGTATGGCTGTTTGAGCAAAGCACTGCAAGTTGCATAACATTTATTATATTTCATATGTAATTTCATGGTTAAAAGTGTGAAAACTAACAGATGACTTTAACTGCACTTCACTGTTCACAATTTACAAAAGTGTCATGGTTGCAAATTAGCCTAATTTGACCTCTACACTCCCAATAGCACCACTTCACCTCCTGCATGTCCTGCAACTTTCCTTTACCACTCCTACAGTGTAGGAATTTTGCAATTATTTTCCTCTAATTCTTCCAGTTTCCCTTGTAACTTCATCTACCCTATTATCTTTTGATCTCCCTCACACCCATTATCACTCCCCTCATTACTTTTCTATATAACCCATCTCCCTCATTCTCATGCCAATTCTGCAGCAGGCTCTCCCATCCTTGACTTCCCTTGCCTGTCCAGTTATCTCCTACATTTCCCCTTCATATCTGAACACATTGAGTGTACTGTCTGCAAGTACCGATAAGATTTCCTGTATTCCATTTCCACCCTAGAGTATCTAATCTGGTTTCTGCAACTTTTACTCTATCAAAATTATGAACAGCTGAACTTGGTCAGACCAGAGGACCACTTAACCCAGTATTCTGTCTCACACAGTGGCCGAAACTAGACACCTGCCAAGTGTTATCAGTATGGACAAGGATACAGGGATATTCACCCCACCACCCCAGCTGTTGTAGTCAAAATCTCTAATGATCACTTCCCAGTCAAGTTTCAGAGCCAGAACTTGCTTATTCTTTTTCTTTTTGCCATGTCTGCATCCTTTTACATAATCTCCTTTTCCGTGATGACTTCAAAAAGCAGTACTCATTTTTGGTTGTCCTACTAGCTTCATCACGCTTTTTGGAAACCTTGCTTGTTTTGTAAATGCTTTTCTGGAGAGGCTTCTGGGCTTTCTCTTGGACCTCTTCTCCCCACCTCTCACCTCTGCCCCCCTCAATTGCTTTTGCAATTACAATTTCAGCTAACAGTTCCATGTTGATTATTGACAGATCTACCAACAAGACTTTCTTGCCTGGTTTCTTTCATTTTCTGTCCAAACTAGAATTTCAGCCTTCTCTTTATAACATGTTTTCGTGAATATTTCTCTAAGGCCCTGTTGAATACTGCCAAAACAGATGTCATTCCTCTCCCTTGAGTTCTGACTGGAACCTGCTCCTGACTCATAGTACATAACATCAGCATCCTGGCCATTTACTTAGACTGTCACCCAAAAACCTCATCTTCAACTCAGAACTCCCATGCTTTTCACATTCAGGCTATTGCCAATACTTGAAAATTATTTGAGAACATTTCTAAAAATGATCTTGACTATACATACAGCAGCTAACTCTTATGTTCTCATCCTCTTGTATCTTGATTACTGCAACATATTTTGCTTCTAATCATGACAAAAATCATCTAGCTCCAGTTATGTTCATTCAGAATATGGTTACAGATATCATTATGCTTGTTTGCCCCTTGAACCATATTAAAGATTTCCCCAGATACCTCCATCTACTATTCATTCTATCACTCATGAAAGGAAGGAATCTAGTTATATTTTGAGTCCTTTTTGGCCTATAATCTCCTATGCCTATCAAAATGTAAGCTCTAACATTCAATGGGCCTTTGAAACTTGCCTCCACCATCCAGCATCTTGTTCTCTCTCCCATGCTGCTCCTCACTGAGAATAGCTCCTGATCCTAGCCTTTCCTTTTCTGTTTTGAAGTTCACACCTATGGCATTGTGAGAAACCAGACCTGCTGTTTCTTAAAGTAAAAATCAACCACCTGCTTTTAAGATTCATAAAAGAACTGAAATTTATAGTTATAATAAAGTAGAAAGTCTTCATGTGGACTACGAGATGGTGTTTTGAAGAACAAACTGCATGGTATTTCCAAGCATAAGAAATTGGTATATGGATAGTTCTAACATTAGAGTAGTTTTAGTTCTCTTGGTAAAAACACCTGGTATTTCCAACATTTATAGACATAGAGGCAGTATTCTGAAGGTCCTCAACAGAGAACAATGATGATTTGATAAATACAACAAATAGTTCTTGGTGTGAATGATTTTTGCAAGAAAGTGAAATACTTAAGATTTTGTGCCAGTCTGAAACCGGATTATACGAACTGCACTTCCTTTTTTTTTTTCAATTGGTGAGGTCACTATTTAGTAGTGACATGAACAATGAATCCCAAAGTAGTTAAGAAAAACATGAATGGTAGCAAACACTGTCTGGGACAGAAGATGAAGCCTCCAACTCCTTGTCCCAGCGTTACAAGAATCACTTCAGTAGAATGAGAGAAGCCAGTACTGTATTGATTAACTGGGTGTATAAAGTTTTGGAGGGTTACTTTTCTTGAAGCATAGACACAAAACACAAGACAGAGGAAACCATATCATTACCCACATGAGCCTGTGGTTTGGAAAGACAAGTGGTTGGCTTCCGGCAGCTGCAAGGAATGATGGGGAGCCAGATAGGGCCAAGCTGTCACACGCTCCATACACTTTTTTGCAACAATTTCCCCCCCCCCCCATTTTTTTAAAATGCAGTAAGCATGCTGCCAGAAAAATGAATTACATAGGTGTCCCCTCACTCAGCTATCAAATCCTTTTCTTCCAACCTACTAAATAAAGAGAGGGGCTGTTGCATTCATGAAGGAAAAAAAAATGAAAGCTAGGTAAAATTGTTTTCATGCAAGCCCGTACTAGAGAATCAGTAAGGTATTCATTTTATTTTGTGTATCTAGACAGTGATTTTAATGTTATGTAAATGCAGCAGGCAATTCCTAATCTATCCTGAAAATGTATGTGTCAAAGCTCTTGTGTAGTACAGGTTACTGATGATAAAAACAAGATGTGTTTTTATACAAGGAAGGCACATGATTACTAGCTTTAGAATTTTTCCTTTCATTACAAATTTAAAATAGGACAAGCCAATGCAATGGAAACTGATGGGTACCACCACAGAAAAAGCTAGTGTCTTTTCAGAGTCAAGTTTGACAAGCATTATTTGCCTCTCTCCTTGAAACCAGAACAGCTACACATGGTAGCAGCCTCTTAGAGTTAAAACTGATTAAGTAGAAAATCTTCTATTAATCCTTAGTGTACTAGTGTTCCTCATTTTTATTTCTTCTTTTTTTTTTTCTTGTGAAAAGGAAACCTATCTTCTCTAAAGACTGTTTCCAAACACTCAGTCAAGTTGAGGTTGTCATGATAAGGCAATCTTCACATCAGGAGGCTTTTTTTCAGAGAGGAAGAAGAAGCTCAGACACAGGCAGTGTCCAAGCAGATCCAACTGTCAAGGAAGCTGATGTACGAAAGGTTTTAAACTGACATTTATGTTGATGTTATATTCTTAGGTATCTTGGTAGAACAATATCTGGAGTCTCAAACCAAGACTCATCTGCCACCTCCGTCTCGCAGCCCTTCAACTTGTGTTTTGCCAGTGAAGCCAGCATCTTGCTTTTACCCCACAAACCAGAAGATTAACCATGCACTCAGATTACACATACATATAGACATCTCTCCTCTGCCTGACCAAAATCAGATTTACTTGTGTACCCTGCTGGTTGAATCCCTGCAACTCTCATGCACTCCTTTGGAGTCACGAAAATCACTCAGCTATAAGACGTAGCTTCAAGCGTCTTCCCCACTTGATAAAACTGTTAGGATTTAGCAGGCAAGACTGAGACAGAATTACCCCGAATGGTCGATTTCACAGCAGTTCAATCAACTGGCAATGTTATCTTATGGCAAATATAGGCTCCCTACACACAGATGGGGAACTTGAACCCAGGTCTCCTGTAGCTGAAAAAAGAGCTATTGGCTAAAAATTTGTGTGGGGAAAGCAGGAAGCAGGGTGAGAGGAGGAGCTTCTGCTGTGTTTTATCAGAAAAAAAGCAGGCATCAAAGGATATAACTTATACATCAAAGGAGATTTTAGGGCTGTGACTATCAAATACCAGCTTGTGTTTCCCAGCAGGCTAGAATTATATATGTGACTTATTAGGAGAATCACCATGAGCTAATCAACGTGAGCAGAGCTGAGGTGTTTCCCTCCTTGTGCACTGACCCAAGTGGATCCTGGTCTGAGAAGTTTAGCCACACAGCCCAAACTGTCTGTGAGTTTTGCACTCAAGTGACGCTATAGGTTTCCCCTAAAACTAAGGTTGATTAACCTCTAAGTCTACTTACAAAGCCTCCAAAGAGCCCTGATTATATCAGAAAATGATGGTGTTTTCCTTTCTCCTGGAATTAAGCAACATGACCCAGAGACAATAATATTTGCCCAAGCTGGGAGCAGTTTAGGGAACTTTTAATTGTCATATTGATATGCTGGAGAAAATTTCCAATGAGTACAAAGAAGGACTAGGATTGAGATATGGATCTCCAATTCCATTTCTAACCACATGGAAATATTGCATTAAATTCCACTGTCCTTCAGCATGAGATAATCTGGGAGAAACTACACAGAAATATCAATATAATCCAGGCTTCCCTTGTGAGTGATGCCAGTCAAAGGATTATCCTTTTGTGAGAATCAAAGGTAATTTTATTTTGTCTATAGCTTCTACTACCAGGTATAGTATACAGCTGTAAACAGAGAAAACTTGAGCAAGTTCATACGGGATGGTGAGGCTGACCACCCAAGACTGACTAGAACCCAACCCAAGTGAAAGCAGAGAAGAAACAAGCCATGGGAATAAGGATCTGCAGCACAAAATCAGGGAAACCCCCTCAATTTTTGCAAATTGCTTTATGTATCTGACCTGCAGATAAGCTGTCAGTTGGGTCTACAGACCAGTCCTCCATCTCCAAAGTGTCTTTGCTCCCTGAAGAAGTGATCATGGATTTTTTTCTTTACTCTTCTCGTAGTGATTGAGGTATAGAATTTGAGGTATACACGTGAGTTAGGACTGCTCTCTTTGGAGCCCTCCTAAATCCATAAATGAAAAAAAAATACATGTAGATCTTTCACAGAGGTATATTCTTATCACTGATTATGTCGTATGGTGAAAAATACTGTAGATATTGTCTAGAGGAAAGAAAAAATTCTTATTTTCTTTCCTTTGTTCCCATGCATACAGGGAAACATTAATTTCAGAACAGAATTCAATTCTCATTTACAGTCAGCTTAAACCCTTATCCCACTTCAATCTTCATTCAAAACTGGGTTTGAACTTATAAACAAGGATTTATGCATCCAGTGTTTACTGAGAAATGGTAACTACCATATACTAGAATAATCCCAAACAAAAGGTTTTAATGAAAAAGCAGGGAACATATAGCATCGTTTATATAGGAATACTTCACACTGGCTAAACTGGTGTTAAATTGCATTGACTTTTGAATGGCTATCATTCCAAATAGTTCTGGGACACAAGGTTGAAGCTCCTAAAAATGACAAAAGACTGAAACACAAGCCCGTGAAACTGAATTTCATAATACAATTTGAATTGCTTTCTTTGATGGCCAGTTTTAACTTCAAAACTTTACAGAAGAGCTAGGGAGCAGATGAGGGAACTGGAGTTGTTTAGTCTGGATAAGAAGAGGGTGAGGGGAGACCTTATTACTATCTATAACTACCGGAAAGGAGGTTGTAGCGAGGTGGGTGTTGGTCTGTTCTCTCAAGTAACAAGCAGTAGGACAAGAGGAAATGGCGTCAAATTGTTCCAGGGGAGGTTCAGATTAGACATTAGGAAAAATTTCTTCACTGAAGAGTGGTCAGGCACTGGAACAGCTGCCCAGGGAAGTGGTTGAGTCGCCATCCCTGGTGGTATTCAAAAGACAGGTAGATAAAGTGCTTAGGAATATGGTTTAGTAGTGGACACGTATGGTTAGACTCCATGATCTCAAAGGTCTTTTTCAATCAAGTGACTCTATGAGTCTATTATTCTATGATAAGTATGTGGAAACTATGTATTTAGAGGGCAAAATTGGTAAGCATAAATCAGCAAAGGCTTACTAAAATCTGCTGACACTGTGCAAGGAATATGTAGTCCCATGCAATTTATCGGATTTCATATTTCATTAGCTTAATTCCTATGCCAAAATTAGGTGTACTAGCTGGTCACACAGGGTTGTGCAAACAAGTGAAGGGTGTTTGATCTACTTCTGTTTCACGTTAGTGAAAAGACAACCATCTCCCTTCTTGACCTAAGCAAGCGTTTCAATCTCAGGACAAGAGAAATAACTGTGCCAATATCTCGTGTGTAAACAAACAGACACTGGTTGATGCTGATGGTGCTGATCCTCGTTCAATAAGTAGCAGAAAAAGAAAAAAAAGAAAAAGAAGTGCAGCTCTTGTGAAAGACACAAAAGAAAGACATTTCCATTTCATCAGAATGTTCATGACTATTTCATTTTGAGATCAACACTTAAAATATTTACTTGACATTACATCAACATTCATAATGTTTAAACAAGTTTTATGCATGGCCAAATATTATGCAGACATTTGTGAAACAATTTGTCAACAATGCCTCTGAGGTGTGTTTTAATGAAAATGTGAAATTTCCTAAAAAAATAAAAAAATTAAATGCAAGCTTTCTGGTGCAGTCAATAAGAAATTTAGCAGAGCAAAAGTAGTAGATTTGAATTCAAATGAGCTGTAAATACACAGTATCTAGCAGGAGTATGTGAAACCTATCTAGTAAAATAAGCAATATTCTATTGCAATATGTTAAAAATTAGCTGTTTGGGGAAGCTAAGGCATCTGGAGCCTGTTAGCTTATACAAGCTATACATAAGCAAAAGCTTAGTTTGGCTGACGGTGTCAATGGAGTTATCATCAGGAATACAAGCATTTATCTAAGTAATTGCATAGAAGAAAACACTAAAAACTTGGCACATGTTAAAAATGATTCCTAATTAAAATGTTATTTAATAAACAGGGCCATTTTATTACTCACAGACTAAAAAAAATATTAATAAGCGACTGCTAAACAAGTAATTATAAGGATAATAAAGCTCTCCATTCTGATTAGGGAAAATATTCATTTCATGGCCATCCAGTGATCCATTTTCCACCACAGCTGTCAAAAGAGGCAGTCTGCAACCATTTAGAGATGCATTATTGTTAGTCTGCTTCTGTAATATTGCTATTACATTTTGTAACAGCAATAATGCTCGCAAACGAGACTTCAGGGTGATTATAGATGGGTTTGCTTATACATTAACTGCTCTTAAGTCTTTCTTAGCTCACAGGAAAACTGACGCAATTTTGCTGCTAGGAGTGTGAGGCATAAGGTGGATTTATAGCATTTTGCCTCCTATCAGCATCACTCAAAGCAGTCAGCACTCCAATTTAGGTTGCAATGAAAGTGATTTTCACCTTGGCTCTGCCTCCAGTCATTCAAGTCTTGGTAGGAGGGCTCAAACCTAGAAGATGTTGATCACCCACCCTTCTCACTGTCAGCTGATGCAACTCACCATTCCTGCAGGCATCCCTGCAACAGGTTCCAACAGTCTGAGTGATGAAAAATGGGAGCCAGGGGTAGGAGAAATAATAAGAAATTACAGAACAGGCTTGACACTTGGTAATCTAACAGTTTTTCAACTTCACCAGAGATCAGGGAGCTGATAGGTTACTTTCCTGTCACTGTTTTTTGAGACCTTGTTCCTCTTCAGTTTTCCCTGTTCCTCTTCAGTTTTCCTGTCCAGGACAAACATCCAATAACTGTCTGCATATTTTTCCTTTTCAGCTCTTTCAGGCACAGGAGATCTGAATAATCCTATAGTGTAAAGCTAATCAGACCTCCAAACCATCTTTTGCCTCTTTTGTTCTATCTAGTCATGGACTTGTGCAGTCATTGAGAAGACTAATTTCACTCACAGAATAATGTACTTCCCTAGCAATTTTTGAAACAGACTATGAGCCATCCGTCTCATCTGTCTGCATTGGGAACCAGTTAAGCCATGAAAACAGATTTCATAACTGAGATGGCCCATAAAAATGTCCTATCAATTATTCTCTATGTTTCTCCACTTCCAATAACTTAATTATGCTTTGTGATATAACACAGGCGAGCAACAACTCTTCAGCTACACTGACACCCAACACTGATGTTGTACTACTGAAGAGGAATAGCCATTATCCTTCCCCAGTGTCACAGGAACCGGATGAGTTGTAGTGGGAGACCACTTTTCCAATGTCATTAGTAAGACATATATTTACCTTTGCATTTCTCCTGCCTTCAGAAGACATGGTTTGTTTGAAACAAGGTTAAGGGATTAGTCTCCCTGCACTTAAAGGAAACTCAGAGCAATGTCTGAATCCAAACAGCAGACGGTAACAATTTCTCCGCAGTTAGACTTTATGGCACAGGAGCCCCCAGAGGACCCTGCCGGCACCAGTGTTCAACTGATAGTGCATCAGGAGGCTCATGGCATAAAGCAAGATGGTAAAGCGGTTCTTCCTACTCCTGTGTAAGAACAGCAAAGCCAATGATTGCGCTTCATGAGGCAGAAGCCCAGTCATATCTCTCACCTTGATATTCACACCTTTGCATTGCATCAGCCAGTGGATTAAGAGATAGATACTGGACATTTGTTATCTCACTCAGCGAAACAGTGGGTTTTAGAAATTATTCACAAGATTTCATTTCAGCGGAGACCCATGAGACCTGTGAGTGATGCATAGCTCTGGAAAAAGTCAGGCAAATATTCAGGGTAAGATACAATCATCAAGAAATCACTGTAGGATTTTCATTTTAAAAGAAAGACTTTTAAAAGGACAGCTGTGCTAACAAAATTTATACTCTGCAAATGTCTTTTGTTGCTGATGATTTAAACTTGCAGTTCTCAGTTCTTACTCATCTGGGCTAGTTGGAACAGGGGTGGGGGGAAAGGAAAAATAAAAAGAAAGATAAGACGTAAAACCCTAAAATGCTAAGCCATTTATTTTTACAGAAATAATAACATATATAAGATGGATTCAGAACTTGGGTGCCATGTAAGGAAAGACTGTTTTTAAATTGAATGACTTTAGAGAAGAATGTTGGTCCTGCTTCCACACTTAAAATGGAGATTGCAAATGTTACAATCTTTGTTGTGAAGCACAGGAAAAGGGAAGAAATTCTTAACTACAAAATACAGGACATGAATTCTCAGAATTAGTAACCTCTTAACCAATGTCCTGATTTCCAGTATTAGATAGTATTTAGGAAGTGACTCCAAGTTGATATTTATGTGAATGATTTTTTGTATTACAGGCCTTACCTGTGTTCCTCCACTGTGATTGTTGTCAGTTTTGCTATTTCAAAAAAGTAGCCTGAAGATCATCATCATAAGAAAGGAACAAGGGCACTTAATGCAAGATATAAGAAATATGCTAGCTGGCTACACTTTTAAAAGTTACTTGTAATTTTCCATGCATTTTAAAAGCCCTGTCCCTTAAAAGAAATTTAATAAGGGAGAATTTAAAAAAGAATTACCCAAAGGTACTAGTCAACCTGGAATCACTAAATTACTCTACATCATACCCTGTGGGATGGACTGGAAAAACAAAGGTATCAAGATTCTTTCTCTTTCTTTTCTGGGTGGGTTTTTTTCCCTGTGACTTTTTTGGAGTTTTTTGGGGTTTGTTTTATATTTTTAAGGAAAATTACTCCAAGTGAAAAATACAGCCTCAAGCACTACTTGGGAGAGGATGAGCACAGGTGTTTCATTTCTCACTCTGATGAGAGAACAGCACACAATTAGCATTCCCCCCTTTACAAGATAATTGATTGTTCCTACTTTTTTCTCCACTACAAACCTGAAATGCCAGCTCACCTTCTTTAAGAATTTTTAATCTAAGAATGTTTAATCACTGTTTGGAACATACTATATTTTGCAGGTAAGACTATAAAGAGAAATTTAGGTCTTGTTTCCAGAAGCATCTTGGAAACTAAAGTAATTATTTCTCTAAATAGATTTCAGTTCTCTGTTGCAAATCAGCAGCAGCTGCTCACTGTTCAGTACAATAGGTTCTCTAGCCAAAGATCCATGCTTGCATAGTTCAAAAGGGACATATCTCTTGCATTCCTAGAATTACACTTGTCTGGTGCATTTTTATAGGCAGCTAGAGCCGCCCTCCTCTACCCCTTTATTGCCATAGTATTTCTCCCCCTCTGAAGCACTAGATGTTCCAGATGAGACAGAAAACTCTGATGAATAAGAATTTCTTGTTCTTCATTCTCTATGCTTAGAACAGATCATCTCAGAATAATGCCTACTTGTTGCTTTAGGAACCAATAGAGGATTCACGTGTGAAAGACACTCAGGCTGCAATGGCTGATAGTAGCCTTAGAAGGCCATTTCTAGTACCCTAACCACCATGACGGTAATCTCCTGTAGCTAAGGCCTGTATTTTGAAACACTACAGATTTCATGTGCAGAAAGATTATGAGAGGAATCTTACAAAACCTGCAATTATAAGGTGGAAGAATTCGCTTTTTACAATATTTTTATCCACGACGATGTTCATTAAAAAAACCCAAAACTTATGCATGTAAGGCACTTTTAAAGAAGGAGGTTTGCTGGTTTAGATGATGCATAGTGTGATATTGAAAAGTGATATTATCTATGGAAAATAACGGGTTTTTTTTTCCTTAGGATTCTGCCTGCAAAACAGTCAAGATCAGAAGTCATTCTTCATATTCCCACAAAAGCGTATCTCACATCTGATCACTTCCTTTAATAAGAGGTGTAAAGAAAAAGGCATGTATTAGTATCTACATAAACAAAATATAAACATGGACACCCCACTAAGTGTATACTGCAGTTCCTCTCTGATGGGAGCTTAAAAGAAGGAAAATTTGGGATATTTAGTAGAATCCACTGTATATTAAATTATAACAATTTATTAAATATTAAATTATACAAACAACTCAAGAACCAGTGATGATTAGTGGATACTTGATAAAACACCTGTTTTCTCTGGCTATGTGCACATCAGATTCTTGCTTTGTGTAGCAATATCTGGTAGCCATATATCAATTCTTTAAAACATTTTTACAGGAAGTATGGTCTTCAGGGACTACTGGCAAGTTAGGTTAAACAACCACGACAGCAGTCTTGTAGTGTACGCTGCTCCAGTATTAGTGCCTGAAAAGCAGGAAATCCTGGTAGCTCTGTTTGACCACCACAGTGACCACAGGCAGAATTAGACATCTGAGAAATACAAGATTTTGGGTTTGTTATTTTAAACTGAAAACCAAAGTAAAAAACTTGGCTAGATTCTTATATGTGATATCTGCAATGCTAGCATTCACACTCATCATCACTATACACATCAGAAAGACTCCTCTTAAAATGAAGTGGGTCCCATGCCCCAGGACCCCTGAGAGCACGCCCTGACTTTCAAAAGGGTAGCTCCCAAGAAGAGTAGCTCAGTCCAAGTGCACACAAATGGACCTGTAGCCTTAAAATCAGTTGCAGACAGCATCTACCATTCTTCAGTGTGTAATGCAGTGATGGCAGGGTGAAGGTGTATTCTACTGATGCGGCTGGGTATTTTGAAAAAGAACTAATGTCAAGTTATGTAAGAAGAAGCTGAGAATATCAAATTGTCCATGATTGCCAATAGGCATGCAACACGTTCTGCAAAGTGCTTGGGTAACAGGAAAAGAGAGGACATTACGCTATCATCAGGAAACAGGAGATAAAGAAATAGATGCCAAATAAAGAATAAAAGTTGCAGCCTAATCAAATAGTTCCTCTTTTCCACCCTACTTTTCCTTTTTTCTTTCGTATATCCAAAACATAGTGGTTTTTCCAATACTCTTTTTTCACTCACTAGGTTTGAAAGAAAAATTCAGTCAAGGAATATAGTCAACACGTGTTCTTCTGAAATATGAATGATGCATAAATTTTTCCTGTTTGACATCTGCTTAAGATTCCTTGAGCTGGAAGTGGGTAACACCCAACCCAACGGAGCCTGGTTCATATATAAACTCACAAATGTTCTTTGATTTGTAAGAAAAATCATCTCAGGTTGAGCTAAGCACAGCTAAGAAAACTTGTGCCAAATTCCTCGCTTACATTTTCTTCTATGACCACAAACATATTCCCATTGTAAAATTAAGATGGTGCACATTCCTTCCTCAACGAAAGAATCTTATCTACTCAAGAAAAAGAACCTATTTTTGAAAAGCACATGCCATGTTATGTAGAAGTTACATTTACCCTCGTTCAGTTGTCATAGTTAGTCATCAAACATCATCCAAAGGGAGAATAAATTGCAGTCCCTATTCAAAGCCGCATTAGATTTCCCCTGCAATTTTACTATTTAGCATGTCTTTAATTTAAACTTCTTAACTAAAAAGAAAAATTAACACACCACATATTTCCCCCCCAGAGTAGATGCACCATTTGTCTCTGAGCCTCCAAAGCTGAGAGATGCTTAGAGCAGGGAGTACTTGTTTGTACCTGTTTATGAAACACTTGGCCCTTCAAGCTAGGAGATATCAGTGCGGGTAAGAATCAATCAGTAATGCAAGTAGAAATTTTCGATTTTAAAAACCTTACTTTGTTAAAAAAAACAATCAGAACATCAAACAAAAAAACCCCCACCTTTTGTTTTAAAAAAAAACCCCAAAACATTCACTTTAATTTGTGTCCTTCTCCATTACCAGATTTCAACTTGAGAGGAGGAAAGTTCTTAGAGTTTAGGAATATAGTCTGTGTAACTATATAGTTGATAACAATGCCTATTACAAATGACAGATTAATCCATCCATGACAAAGCTTTCAGCCATGAGAATTTTCCTGTCACATATGGCTACTGGAATATATGACTCTCTCTATGCTGCGTGACCCATATGAAGATTGTACCAGCACACACTCAGCCAGTTCACAAAGGGGAGATGCAAGCATATTCACAATTTCCTCTAACCCACATCTTTCAGTCCCACCTTTTCCCTGCAGCTTCATTCACACAGCTCAAGCTTCTCATTTAAAGCAAACACCCCACTCCACCTCCACACAAGTTATTAGTGATGTCTTTTCACCACTACTTTGCCTTGCACTCCCACTGATGGGTTTGTTGGATGTGACAGCTGAAGCTGACCCATCTCTTCCCAGTGCCTCCCAGCTTCAGGATGAACCACCTCTCTCCCACATGGTTCATTTCTTCCCTCATCTCGGTTTCAGTGCCTCCCACTGACCTTGCAGGAGAGAATTAAGTCTTGACTATGTATAGTAAAGCGCTCAAAAGTTTCTCACATAATCTGGTTGGGCAGCAGGTGGGAGAGGAGAACACTGAGCATTGCAAACTGCTAGGTGGGGAGTACATTCAGACTCACCTCAGAAAAAGCTGCTCTTCCTAAGAACCAATGGTTTTAGTGTAAATATAGAGTATACTCTCAACTACTGAGCAACTCTTAAACTTGAACCATTATGCATCACTGAATGGTCTTTTAATTATGAACAAAATGTTTTATTATATCCAAAGGGAAAAGGGAGTTATAACAAAAACTACATATTGCTCTAAATTTGAAGTTGTTTTTTAGAGCATATCTTAAACATCATTTAATGTATGTATATATATAGCTAATGTCATTTCTCTCAGTACCAGTCAGTTGCAGACCTAACTGGGAAAATTGTTTTGTTTCTGAGAAACTATTGAAAAAAAACAAACCAAACAAACAAAAAAACTCAACAAAAAGTTTTTAATAACATTTTTTAAAATTTGGAATTTTTCGTATGTTGTGTTTTTCCTTTTTAAACCACTCTCACCTACTGCATGCTCCAAATATTCACCAGAAGTATACATTTTGCACACAAATACTTTCTTTCAGCAACTGAAATCTGCATTTTTGTTCTTTTTTAACCACTTTCTTCAAAACTCTTTTGATAATTTTGTAAATCCTTCGGCTGCACTACAGTCTCTGCTAAACAGAGCCCTTAAGTTAGCACTGCTAAACTGCCTTCCTCAAATACCATATACATTACCAGAAAAATGATTGTGGTGGTTGTCTGAAGCACCCTGGCACATACATGTGGCAGTGCTGTGGTTAGTTTCTCACCCCTAACTATTGCAGCAAACTCAGCAAAATTTGGTGATGTCTGCTTTTTCACCCCAAAAGTGCTCCAGTCTGAGTTCTCCTCTCAGCATTACACATGGACCTTTAACCCCTCTACTTCAAATGCATTCAGCCTTATGTGAAATGACACTGAGGAAGCAGGAGCCTTAGCCTGGATTTTGAGAGTACCCAGCTACTGGTCCTACACAGCAGAAGATTACACCTTTATCTCTGAACACAATACTTTTTCTTGAGGTATGAAGCAAAAGCCTATCCCGTGACCTGTAGACCAGAGCTATTCAGATATAGACTTTCTCTGAAGCATGGATACAGTATGTATATGACGATCATGTTGGCAGTATCACCTCAGTGAGCCATGTGACAAAGATAAGGCAACACACAGGTTATGCAGATTCATCTTTTAAAACCTAACCCTCCAACCTGTTGACTGCAATAGCGTTCTGGCTTCTCTAGGAGTAAATGTAAGCCATAAAATAGCGCTCTGGGTAAAAAATAGACTTTTTTAAAAAAAAAAAAACCATATATAAACGACCAGAAATCATGACCAGCTGCCCTCTTATCAGGGTTGAGTCACATGGACTATAAACTAATCTCCAGGAAAGAACACCACCCCCCCCTCCCCATTACTCTTGTTCTGGAAACTCTTTGTGAGCAACGCCTCATTTTTGCCTCTCTAAGTGTCACATAGAGACCATTGAAGCACTAAGGAAAGCAAAACTCAACAGAGCACCTGAATAGGGTGAGGTACAGGCTGAGTTACCACCACATTATTCTTTAAACAGATATTCCTCCAAAAAGGTAACATTTAGCTGGGTTCTCTGTGAAGCTACATCCTTTGGTACTGCTTGTGCTGCATAGAGGGAGCCACATGCTCTTGTGGTTTCTCCTCAGAGAATTCCCCTCTCCACGGAGATTCTCCACAGCCAGGAAGCTGGTACCAGCTTCTCCTGTTCCTAGAGCAGCTTTACTGCCTCCTGTATTGTATCAAATGATGGATACAAGGCATGGTGTATGTAAGCAGGGCCAGGGATGTGAGGAGGAAGCATGTGCCGGAGGAAGCCGAGGCAGAAGCTTTTCAGAGGAAGAGAGAGTGAAAAGGCCAGGTAGCAGATCACTAGAGGAGAAAATACACTGTAGCTTTAGGTCTTTCTATGATAAAAACAATGTGCAGAAACCACACGGCTGTAACTAACTGTTTTCAAGGCACAGAGAAAAAAAAAATTAGGCCTTAGCTGCCATTTAGAGCAGTTCCTGGCAACTAGCAGGATTAAAAGCATCATAAGAACCACAACAGACTCAAGTGTTTAAAAAGAAAATATTGAAATGCTACATGATGGGAAAACAAAGGGGAAAAAAAAAGTAAATTTGCCACAGGAAGAGAAGACCAATGACATGATGCAATAAGCTTCCTTATAGCCATATAGCTGAGGAACTAGCCACGGGTCAGATTTGAAAATCAGTGTTTAATAAGTTTTCTCACAATAAATTATGGAAAGAGGACATTTATGCATCTCCAAAATGCTCTACACCCAAACCAAACAAAACCCCACAAGTCACTATGCTACATATTTAATACTAGATTAATAATTCTGTGACTCCACTGAGCACATGGACGAGGGCTATGATTCCCCATTTTCTCATCTCCTAACAGACACCATGAAAACCAAATGCAGAGGAGGGTGCATACACTGCTACACCTGTATTACCAAGAACCTGAGTGTGAAATACTTCCAATGGAGACTGTCCTGTGCTTATGTATTTTGGACAGTGGATTAGGTGATTATATACTATGTCATGTGGCTGTGCAATGCCATACAATTATAGAACTACAATTACATAGTATATACATACTCATGAGAAAGCACACATTTTTTAATTCTGGATTAAAATCCCGCTCCAATTAATTTGCCCCACTTCATTCCCAATTCAAATGAGATTTTTCTTTCTGCAGTATTTTGTGACATTTCTCATTTTTAGCTTGTGCAAGCCTTGAGGAATGTGCAATACAGGCAAATTTTAAGTGTTTGGTTCCAAAGTTAAACTTTGGGGACACATGGAAAGAAAAGTCAATACATAAAGAAGATTGGCCTTTAGAGTTAAACCTCACTAGATGTATGAATTTGGGCAAATATCTGCTTTTTTCCTTAGTTTCCCTAAAACTAATGTTGGACTGCAGTAGTGAAAAGAATGGTAAATAGACCAAGGATCTATTACTGGTATATACTAATTAATCCTTCAGGGAACTGTAAGCAAAACCCATAAAAAGTGACCTAGCTTCTCATCTCTCAATTGATTAGACTGGAGACATTTTGGCAGGGCAATGTAGGAAAGCTTTGGGCTGGGGCGCATGAGTGCAGCATGTATACACTACTGATATCCATTCCACTCAAAAACTGCTTGACCCTGCAGGTACTTTTGTTTCTTCCAGGCAAATCTCTGACCTCTAGGCACACCATACAACTGCTGGAGTCCCAGTTCCTCCAAGCAGTTTAGCACTTCAGTCCTGCCAAGTCACCATGGAATTTATATTACCTCTAGGTCACCTTTCTTAGTACGGTTAGTCCTACACGAAAGAACAAATGGCAGTAATAGGATCATTTTACATATATTAAATAAATTACTCAGCTAGAATACAGAATATGCAAGTTTGGACCCTGCTCTGAGACACGCAGAGCAAGAACTTTGCATCCACTGCCCAGGTCTGCTGAGGAGACAGCTTCCCTGGATGTGAGGCACATTTGTTGGTCTAGAGGAATAATGAGAGGAAACTTTGCAAATCCGTCATTGTTCATGGTTTTCATACCTGCACTGCCCTGGTTTAATTTCAAGAAAGAAAAGTGAGGCTGGTGTAACTCTTGAAGAGGGAGCATGGGACAGTTTCACCTTCTCTTCCTATCTTAAGGGATCTGAGAAGGTTGTATCAATACTAATCTAACCTGCAACTTATCTTTCAGATTCCTGAAGTGTTTCAGCGAGGAGTTATGTATAAAAGCCATCAAATCCCTCTCCAAAACATTTATTGAGTTAGTTTGGGCCATATCCTTGTACACAAAGTGGATTGCAGATGTTTCACATGGACACAACATGAGTTTTGAGAAAGTGCCCTTATCAACTCTGCAAACCCAGAAATGTGTAGCCACCACCTCTCTACAGTACTGCTCTGGCATTCTTTCTAACTTATCTAGCAAAACACAATGAGGTCACAGGAGAGCTCCAAATCTACTTAATAAGAATTTAACCTTTTAGGAGGTATGAAATCAGGACACAAGGAACAGGTGATGAAGGACTCCTCGGCTCTGCTTTCCAATTTGAACAACAAGCTCAAAACTTCCAGGAATACTGTGTTCCCACAGCATAAAACTACGTTACCATATGACATCACTCATTACTGATGTAGGAGTTAATCTGAGGGTATGTGGAGGTAACTGCAAGTTTGCAGTGGGACTGGTCATACACTGGGAGTGCAGCATCACTTGTCCAGTAAAATGCTGAATGTTACATCAGCTGGAACTGACTGTCCAAATACTAATGACTGCTTAACTGATATTTTCTGGGTTTTTAGTGCATCTGCTGTTAGAAATCTGAACAAAATTAATTCTCAGTGAGCATGTTATTTTTGATGGAAAAGTATTCACCTCATACAAAAAACCTCAACAAGTACATTGTTATGAACATTTACTGAATTCAGTAGATCTCTGCAGGGACAGACATTATCTCTTTGTTGATGCGAAGAAGGGGGAGAAAAAAAGGTAGTCATTGATCAAATCTGTTAGTTTGCCTTAAAAAGCATGAAATGGCAGAAAAAATAATGTTGAACCTGTCTCTGATTGCTTTCTCTCTTTGTTTTTAGTGGTTCCTCAGGATGGCATTCAGATTTGGTTGATGCCCTTCAAATTACGAACTGCTTCATCCCCACTGCAAAAGACCAGAGAACTAGAGAACAAGCACCTCTCGTTACCAGTGACCAAATTTGTTCCTGAAAGTTGTCTGTAATTTCAAACATGGGTCAGTCAGTTTTGCAAAGTGCATAATCATTTGCTTTCCCAAAAGATACTTCTGGCTGTTCTTTGCTCATGATCACTACTGATAGTAATGTCTAAATTTTTCTGCAGAATAAGAGTGACATATTGGACTTTGCCACTGACACGCATTTGATAAATGAGTCAGCACCTTCTTGTAAAACAGTAGTAACTTCAGTGTGCTGAATCACAGTTTCAAAGGTATTCCAGGGTTCTCTTATCTGTACAGGCAACACATTTTCTGTTTGCTTCAGCAGAGAGGCTATTATTCTGAATGTGAAAAAAATGGTTTTGTGGTCCCACTTCTTATTCTGAGATCAGCATTTAACTGTTTCAGTTCATTCCATCTGTACCTCCAAATGAGAGTTTTAATTCTATTTTCTGCACGGAGGAAATTGTACATCCCAACCAAACTGCTAACACTATGTTGTTGCAGGCTTGGTAAGTAAGTGTGAACAAGGAAAAGTCACAAAAAAAAAAAAAAAAAACAGTGAAAAAGAAACAGCACATTTTGTTTAACTTTTTTTTTAAAAAAAAAATAGTTCTATGTGTATGAACCATTGTTTCCTCTGGAATGAGAAACCCCATCCTTCATATGGCACACTCCTAAAAGACCTAGCCTCCTGATGGTCTGCTTTGATGTGACCAGGTTCCTCTCTGTTGCTCTCCCCTCCCTCTGCTCTCTTCCCATACCCCTTTTACACACTCAGCCGAAGGAGATGCTGTGCTTGGTGGGTGCCTCCGGGTGACATAGGTGTCAGCAGTCTGGTGATACACACAAGCTTGCTGGCCACCTGCCCTCTGCCATTAGGCTAGGCAGCAACCAACTTCTCTCTATTTTCTCTCAGTTCAGGCTTTTATCTCTATGCAGACAAGAATTCTCTAGAGGAACAAAAGATCAACTATAAACTCTCTGCAGATGAGGAACATAGCAAATTTACATCCTGGAAAATTGAGATTAAATTTCAGCAAATATGTGAATCTTACATTGGCTAAACTGCATTTTACAGTCATTCTTAATTTCTTTTGTTTTCCTAGCAAGATAGCAGCAGCATAGCTATAGAGGAACCAAAAGGAATAAGCACATAAGCTGCTTTTTCCTACCTCCCTACAAATGATCCTGTTCCAGATGAAAACAAACCCAGGTTTTTTTCACCCCACGGTGAGACTTCATTATTTTACAATTTGCTTTGTAATTTGTCCTTTTCAAGCCAAACCCTCTTTGTGTTGAAACCACTGGCAGGACTGACTTTGCTGGGAGCACAAGGTTCTTACATCCACACTGCCAAGTCAGTTCAGAGTTGGGGCTGTGAAGTCATGCTCCACAGCAGGCTTATTTCCAAACTCATGAAAACAATCCCATGTAATTTTCCCACCAACCCTGTGTGTGTGGAAAGAACAAACATGTATTTCCCTGTAGTGGTAGAACTATGCAATCACCCTATCTACTTTTAAGCTATAATAAAGTTTGCACTTCATCATTCATTCTGTAATCCAGTGCTTTGGTATTAATCAATTTATTGCTTGCTTTTTACTCAAGGATTACTTTGGTAAAACCTTTCCTTCATATCCTCAAAGGAAACCGGAATAAACGATTGTCAAATGCCACATTTCCCATTGGGAAACAGCATTCTCAACCATCTGAACACTTGGTGTACCACTGAACAGAAAAGCTGTGCTACAGCTAGTATTTATAGTACGTTTTATGAGACCAAATGTTGTCAGTTAAACCACTAGAAACTAATAAATGGGCCTAGTGTCATTTGAGTTGTCAACAGGATATAAGCTGATGTAAGGGGAACACCTACATTTCATAGGCTTCTTCTGCACTAACAAGTGTACAGTAGACAGTCATGCTTGACTTCATAGGAATGTTTTGAGTAAAGAATATAGTAATTTCCTCCACTGCAACAGTAATGATCATCAGATTACTAAAAGAAATTTGTCATATAGACATACCTAATTCTTGAACATGATGATGCTCAATAACCTCTATTTTACAGTAAGCGTTCTCACAAACAGTAGGTTTATTGAGTGACAGCACTAACAATAGGAAAATCTCAATATTGAGAACTGTCTCAATGGTGCAACAGGAGGATGTTAAAACACGCACAAGAGGAAATAAGATTTATTTCACAAACAAATAACCTTTGAAATAGAAAATATTTTTTCAATGCATTAGACAATGAATGCACTGCCTGAAGTATTGTGAAGTTGCATTTATATGTGTAAATATAGGTTAAAAAATAGTGAAATCTTCTTTAAATAAAATAAATTAAATTCTCAACCTATAAGGTTCCATTCTTCTTTTTTCTCCCCAGATCATGTTCTGTGAGAGTAACTATTACACCTTAAACAGCTGCTTGACAGAGGTAGGTCAGTATCTGACGCAGAGTTTCTTACCACTTTTTTAGCATAAATGTAGAGTACTAAAAAAGTCTGGATGAAAGGTAAGCCTAACCAAGGCCAAAGGCTTGACCATAGGATTTGAATCTGCTAGATTCAGATCAAGAACTCTGAGTGATGAGATATGAATCTATTTCTTTGTTTGGTTCTACTTCTGGTTATCGTTAATATTTATCTACACAACAAAGAAAAATCAAACTTGATTACAAACCCCTAGGACAAAATGCAGTTTAATCAATTTCTGTAAGTGGAAAATCTCAGATTTTCACTGACAGATGAGCCTGACACTCTCACATGTTAAAATTTTGAAAGTTTAGCACAAATATTTAAATGTACCTCATCCCTTCCTGGAATTATGAGATAAAGTGCAGATGACATCCTGGAAACGTGAATGACTATCTGCTTAAAGAATATTAGCTTCTAAATGAAGTAGAGGTTTCCCAGAAAATGGAGGCTAAGGAACTTGCCTGTGCACACACATTAAAAAAGAAATCCGTGTCACATTCTTTTCAATTTGGATTAGGGAGTGTATGTGAAAAATAGAGTGTGAAAGTTTTTTCTAGAAATATATTAGGCTGTTTGACAGAAGGAAGTAGTGAGAATTTCAGTAGGTGGCAGGATTTTGAATGATTTTTGCTATTAAAATTTAGATAGCATTCAGAAAAAGGTCCCAGTGAGCCTTTAGCTATGCCCTTCCTTATTAATTCTCACCTGCTCAATATAAACAGAGAGAAAACACTGCACTGTTCACTATGAGCTCTGAACTTAGGTCAAGTTGATCTTAAAAAGAGAGGCAGTTTGAGGAAACTTGTATCTAAAAGCTAGGAAGGATGAATTCATCATCAAGAGCTTCTACTCTTACAAATAGAACAACAAACACAATAACAAAGAAGAAAGCAAAATCTCAATGATAAAATAAGTACTTTAGACTTCTTCAACTCTGATGCTGAGCTAATAAAAGAAAACATAAACAGTACATTTCATTCGAATACAGTAATATGTTTCCAGCACACCTTAGAATTTGCAGTTCAGACTCTGGCTGTTGTCTGGATCTTGCTAGAGTACAGATGGGAGGAATAGCTGACATAAAGTCACATCTACTGGTATGAGGAAGCTCGTCAGTCCCTATTACAACTCACAGGGTATGTATATGTTTGTAGATGGAGACAGAGCCCTCTAGCATGGACTGAGCTAACGACGACAGCTTCATACTAACAGTGCTGCAACCACAGCATAGACTCCAGTGCAAACTTGCTTTGGCTGCCCTGGGACTCCAGGCAGATCTGTACAGTCCACTTCTAATGACATTTTTCTGACTTGGTTATAGTGGCATTGGGTACTTGAGGCTGACTGAATCAAGGCAGAGCTAGAGCTGTGATCACACACAGCATGTCCTAAGTGGAGTGCACAGAGTCCATACAACTTGCTTGGGGCTTGTATGATTCTGCTAGTAGGAAGGAATTCTTTATAAAGAACTTCTCTGGCCATGGCCTCACTTTCTCCAGGCAGACAGCACAACAGAGCTACTCTGACGGTTCTGGTCCAGCCTAGGGTTCCTCTGATGTGAAGAGAACTGTTGAGCTGTGGGCTTTCTTTAGCAATCTGGTGCGGAGGAATGCAAACCAACTTGATCCCATACAATCCATTCTTGCATCTCATCTGAAAGCAAGGTGCTTATCAAAACAGCTTCACAGGAAGCCCTACCAGTTTAGGTCATCTGTGAAGCTGAGTAGCCTGTGGCATTTTTGCTTTGCATAAATACATAATTTTTTCATAGTCAAATGAACACATTTAGTTATTGCTAAATATAAATATTTTTCTTTTTCTTTTATGTTCTTTTGATTCGCTTTGCTCTAGAATGAAATACAGATGCCCTTATGTTAGTCATCTTGAAACCAGAAATATTCGTTACATATACAAATTACTGATCTTTAAAACTGCATGCTGCTCCTCATTGGGTACCTAACTGGAATGAGTCACTATCTCGGACATTTATCCTACGTCTGTAGTCTAGTATTCTGACACATTCACTTTCCAGTCTAGCAAAGCTTACTGCTCTGACTGGGAACCCTAAATCCCTACACAATACATGCAGAGAAGAATGCATGCAGAGAATTTCAGTGCTCAAGCATGGGACCTGACAAGAAACAGCAGCTGTCTAGAGCATGCAAAAACCGCCAAGGAGGAGAGTGCAGCTACAGCCCCACACTGGAGAACATGAGGTGTTTTTCCTACAAGGAAAACCTCTTCCTTTGCCCTGAGAATACATCACAAAGCTGTGAATTAGGGTTCTAAGCAAAGCATCTCTGCAGAAAGTGAACAACAACCTTACTTGTTACTAAATGTGTTACAGGACTCTTCCAGAATGAAAAATCCTCTTCATCTTTGAAGACTTGACCCTGTTTCTCTGGTGAAAGTCCCTTAATTATCAGACTATATGCAAATTTGTATCTAAAACTGTCTTAATCCCATGTTCCGTATTCAAGGGACTAGGAAAATATTTGTGGGTCAATGGAAGATGTCTCCCCAGTCTGAAGCCTCTTTCCCAAATCTAAGGAGAAATCTCAATGGCTACTAAATAAAAAAATGATTATTTATTGACTAGATCCTTTCTTATCAAGATCTTAACTGGGACTTGAGTTCACACTAGAAAATTTTCTATGTGCTTTTACATATCTGCAAATGGAAGACTACAGTGATTAGTTTTATTTTCTTCACTTGCAGGAAATCTCTTTGAAAGAGACATCTAAGTATAGGTCACTGGGATATTAAACTGTTTATAGAAGAGGAAGGAAGTAAATGTAATTGTGAGTGAATTCCCATATTAAATGGAAGTAGTAGAAGATATAGAAAGCAAGAAGAATTTTGGTACTTTTAAAATCTTTTTCTTTATTTTGCTACAAAGATGGATTTACTTTGAAAATAACTGAGTTTTCCAAGGAAAAACTGTCCCAAACAGTTATCTATCTACCCTCTATCACTTAAATATCAATCCACAGTTCAATTCCACTCAATAACAAACCACTGTGTGCACTTACACATCCTTCAGCAGACTGACTGCTCCAGGGATTTTGCTGCCAGAGTTCTGTGACTTTAGTGAGAAACTTGCTGGGCAGTTTTCATCAATTGATAGCATAGTGTGATACGATACCTTTGGCTCCGATTTCAATGGAGACATGGTTCAAGCACCTGGTCTACCTGTCAGCAAATAAGCCGGTTCTAAGCCCACTGAAGTCAGCAACAGTCTTTCTGCATGTTAGCCATATCACAAGGTGATATTCTTTTCCTCCACCTATTGAAGCTAAGTTTTAAAGTAGAAAATAAACCAAAACTCAGAACAGATCTTCTGCCTAGATTCATGATATTTCAAACAGCTTAGTGAGGTTGATTTTTTTATTTGTTTTGTTTTGATTGAGGAGTGGAGGAGTGGAGAGGATTGAGGAGTGGAGAGGGGGTACTCTTAAGGTTTTCAGTAGGGTTATTTTTAGATAATATATATGGGATTTCCAGGTGGTTAGTATTTACTCAACTCTGCACTCAATGATTATCACTGAATGAAGTATTAGCAAAGCTTCTCCATAGTTTTTCTTTTTTTTGCAAACCCATGACTGTCTATTTATACAGCCATGGGAATTTAGGCTCTACCCTTAGCAAAAAGAAACTTTTACCTAATACCTCTGTACACATATCCTTCCCTACCATTTTACACATCCAGGCACTTGCCTCTCTTCTTTGACAAATAGATATTTGTGCTCTCCCCCTTAATGCACATGCACCTTTACACCTCTTCCCTTTACTGTTCTCCTGCTGTGACCAGCCATTTTATCCTCATCCCCACTTCTTCCTCCAGTTGTTGTATTTTCCAACCGCATCTCCCTCTTTCTCAAAGTTGTCAAGGTTCGCCAATTTGGTTATAATCTTTACCACACCATCAGTGTGCTCATTTCCTGTCCTTCCCTCAAACCCGATCTTCCCTTACTGCTTCTTCCTTGAGTAGGGAATTTGTAGACAAGTAATTACAATTCAAGGATGAATGCTATGTCAGCTGTGGGATACAGTTGTATTTTCCACTCTGGAGGGTTTTCCTGCAGTAACTGAATGGCATGGGAAGCCTTGTCAGCCTGGTTGTACTGATAATGTCATGGAGGAAAGCAGCAATGGGTCCCAATCCCAAGCTTTCCCAGCACCTGGGAAAACTGCTTTCTTTCAGGCAACCCTGCAGCCTCATTGCAGCCACCCCTCTCCCTCACTTCTTCCTCTCCGGCAAAGGTAAAATATCAGAAAAAAGGATTGTCTTAAGTACATATTTACCAGAAAGAGCAACATTACTGCAGTTAACAGAAACCTTTAATGTAACAAATGTAAGTATACACATAATCAGCCACGAGGAGAGGAGAGGAGAGGAGAGGAGAGGAGAGGAGAGGAGAGGAGAGGAGAGGAGAGGAGAGGAGAGGAGAGGAGAGGAGAGGAGAGGAGAGGAGAGGAGAGGAGAGGAGAGAAGAGAAGAGAAGAGAAGAGAAGAGAAGAGAAGAGAAGAGAAGAGAAGAGAAGAGAAGAGAAGAGAAGAGAAGGCACAGGGGAGACCTTTCCAGTACCTGAAGGGGGCCTGCAGGAAAGCTAGAGAGGGACTTCTTACAGGTCAGGTACTGATAGAACGAGGGGGAATGGCTTTAAATTAGAAGGAGGAAAATTTAGATTAGACATTCTTCACAATGAGGTTGGTGAGACACTGGCAGAGGTTGTCCAAGGAAGTTGTGAATGCCCCCTTCCTGAAAGTGTTCAAGGCCAGGTTGGATGCGCTCCTGAGCAGCCTGGTCTGGTGGGAGGTGTCCCTGCCCATGGCAAGGGGGTTGTTGGAACTGGGTGATCTTTAAGTTCCCTTTCAACGGAAACCATTCTATGATTCTATGATTCTGTAGTCACTAATAGAATGGTGGCTGGCAACAGCCACCTCTCTGGAAAATGGCAGCGCTGTTTTGTGCTTCCATGGCACGGCTGCTGTGGGAGGCTCCAGGAAAAACGCGGGGTTCGGAGTTGAAGGAAAAAACCCAACCCATCCTCTGTTATATTAGATAGCCTCAGCTATAATCAAACATCATTATTAAATCAAAACCCACAAACTCATTTATTTGATGGCAAGAAAACTGGAACTGAAAGGAAACTAACTCAGAGAAAGCCTTAAGGGAAAATCTTTTAAAGGGTTTTTTTTTTTATTTTTTTCCATTAAGGTTAACTTAATATTAACTTTTAAGCATCCTTTTCCAGCCTCATACTTTAAAAATACTGATACAAAGCACATACCTTTGGACAGCTTGAAGATCTGTTCACCGGGGACGAAGCCTCCTACCCTCTGCTTGCCAGTGCTGCCGCACCTGAGCAAGGACTGACAAGGACTCACCTGTTGTTGCCCAAAATGCACCTTGTTTTTTCACGGCTGCAGGGGATGAGGCCACCCAGGGCCTGATGGCAGCTGTGCCTGACACAGCTGGGCACAGATCCCTCTCAGGGAGCAGCTCTGATGGGTCCCAGCACAGAGGGAACCCAGGCCTCACAGGGCCAAACTCTCCGAGGGACAGCAGAGCAGGGCAGGCTGGATCCCTGCAAATGAACTCCCAGCCTAAGGACACCGGGGTGGGTGAAGGCCCCAGGCAGAGCTGCTTACGGCCATTAAGACCCCTTGGTGCTCTCAGGGGGCTGACACAATTTCACAGCGACTCCCAGGAGGGATGGATGCCAGCACAGGTTTTGTAACTGTTGCAAAATGGCTGCCCGCCCTCCCTCCCCCCAAGGGCGGAAATGGGAGCCCAGGCAGTCTTGCAGTGCCCTGGTTGTGGCACTGCCCTGGAGGTGAGGTGGTGAAGTGCCACTGTCGTGGCTTGTCCCAACACCTCCCCAGGAGGCAGGGTCCTGCAGGGTGAGATGTACATCTATAGCACAGCAGACGGGCAGGAGGGAGGCCTGCCATATCCACCAAAGGTGGGAGTTTATACGAAAGCCAGTGTATATTTGCTCTCTCCTTATACAGAGGCAAGAGGAGAAGCTGTCTGCCCTTCTTGCCTAAGCAAGTGGCAACTCTCTTTCTTGTGGTTTCCAAATCTGCCTATCAAACCTTTATTCCACCCAAAATGGCACTCTCCCTGAATGTGCCCGTGAGTGCCAGCAGCGTGCAGAGACAGGTTTTGCCTCAAGTAACTCTAGCTGAAGAGTATCCTAGACCATGGATTCTTACTTTATTTTATTTGATTGTTTCATGAATGTTCCCCTGGTGTCTTCTGAATGCCAGGAGTCCAAAGACTTCAGTAAAAGAGGCGAGAATCCAGTTTCCAAGGGAAATCCTGTGTCTGGTCCTGTCCAGGTCCAGATGTAGTGGGATGTCTTTCCTCCTACTCTGACTGAAGAAAGAGACATAAAACTGCTCATTCTTATAGCCCAAAAAAAAAACCAATAAAAAGAGGAAAAGAGCACCCACCAGCTTAAAAAATATCTGTGATTATCTTTCTGTGGAAATTATGGTTTTTATTAGCTGCTAAAAACATACCCTGTTACATATTCTCATAAATAAAACAGTCTATTACAGGAGCTGTATCCCCCTATGTGTCTCTGTTGGCAATAATTTCCACTCTAACCCACTCTTTTCGGTCACCCACCTAAACCACTCGCTCAAACTTTAACCCCTCAGGTCAAAAATTTCCATGACTGGCCTCTGCGTGAAGTTACAACTTTTTGGAAATATGAGGTAAAACTATTTCTGAGTACAAGAAGAAAGGAAAACACACTTCTCTGTGTTAAAAAATCCTGAAAATAGATTAAAAAAAAATCTCACTGCTTTTTCATAGCTGTGGGGATAAAAAGAAAGTGTAAGGTGTGCAAGATGAAAAAAATGTCATTGTAAAAGAAGTCTTGTAAAGCACTAGAATATTTCCTAGGCTCAAAATCTGCTGGACTGGACTTAACAACAGCATTCTTCTGAGCAGACCTTAGTAATCAGTTGAAGCATGTGATATATAATGATTAAAAGTATACACTTTTTTCCACTATATATATACCTTTATATATGTTTATACATACATATATATACCATAAATGAGTATAAGTTTGTATAATTGTGCACTATGCTCCGTACAGAAACTGTATATACAAGTTTGTAAGGTGTGTCTAGAGAATCACATGTCTGAGCAAGACAATGCAGTGCCTGGTGAAGGCACAGCCAGGATGTCACTGACTAGCCAAGCTGCCATCCAGACTGCTCTATCTAGAAAATTATTCAGAAAGTACAATTAGGGATACTGATTGAGGCCCTTTGAATTTCATAGATTTTGTACTCTAATTATTTTGAAAGTTTTAGAGCTGAGATTTCTTTTCTGGAAGCACTTGTGGCAGAGTGGACTTGGTGTGTTTGCCTAGATGATAAATGTACCTCCCCAAATGCTGAGCTCCTCAGCTGCCCAGGCTTCCCTTTCTGAAGCACAGACAAGCCAAGCTCATCGTTTAGGCAAGTACCTATTAGGCAGGATCTCAGAGTAAGGGATTTTATGTAAGCTGGTGGACTTTTGGCAAGCTTCAGAAAGTGAAATTATTTCTTTTAAAGTATATTGTTTTTCTGTTTGCTTTAATTTCGTAAGATATTCTGTAGGATAATTTTGCTGGCAGAAGTTTGATCATGGTTCAAAACTGAGGAGAAAACATTTTCGAGTTAAAGTGAGTCTATTCACTTGAAAGAGAATTAACCCAAGCAGAGCACTGGAGCAGGCAATATCTGCTACAGCCACTGATGCTCCCTCTTGTTTCCTCTATCCCTTGTTAGCTATTACCCCCAGGTAATCTGTGACCTGGAAGAGATGTTGGCTCAGTGGACTGCAGTCCTTTCAGACTGTGTAAGAACATTCTGTCACATCCTCTCTGCTTCTGTTGTCATTGACTGACCCTTTTCTGGATTCTGGGGTATACTTTTAAGTGCAGTTCTTCTAAAAACTGCTTCGAAGTGAGTGCTGTTGTCATTGCTGACATTACGCTCTTTCCATTTTACATCACTATCTATGACTGTTACCTAAAAATGGCATGGCCTTACCTTTTGTTTTAAAAATAATACTGACTCATATAAGTTCCTACTCTTATTTATGATTTCTTAGCTTCTTTTCTGCAAATATAAAAAGTTTACCTTTAAACAAGCTGTTATAAGAAAAGACAGGAGCTGTTTTAGAGTAGAGTTTCTGGGGCAGCCTTATTCTATCCCTACTGAAAAACAAAGTTTTTCTTTGTTTTTAATGTGTTTTATTCAAATAATAAAAAAAAAGAGAAAATGCTGTCTGATTAGAATGCTTCTGTAAAATCTAGAAACGATCATCAAAACATGGGTGGTCAGGAGTCCATAGGCATTCTCCAGTTCCAAACTGAAACAAAGAGCCCTTCATCCTGACTGCCCTCCTAATGAGTTGTCAATCAATATTCTGGCCAGCATAATTTCTCGCATGTCATGTGACAGAGGCTTCACATGTTTGGAGAGGGTATTTTAGCACTAGCTCTCTTCGTACAATAGTTACAAGTATGAGGCAGGCATAATTCAAATTATATTGCTAGATCCTGCAACTCTCAGACACTTATCATGCACTATTGAGAGTTTTGTATTTTTTGTTCTCTGACAGTACAACCTCATGACAAATGGAAACAAGGAAAGCTTGTCTTCAAATGTTTACTAAAACTTCAAACAAACAAAGAACAAAAAAGAGCAGGCTTACAAAATTCCATTGTTCTAATTCTCTGGTTGAAGTATTATTGATAAGGAGGTTCTGCGATCAAAAGCAAAGCTTCTTTACTTCGTAGAAGCAAGCTTTTCAGGATTTAAAAATTTTGTTTTTCAAAAGACCTAACCTTTTGGACCTTCCTGGTTGAAAGGTATATATGCTGCAGGTTAGAAAGAATGCTTTCTCATGGAGAGTAAACAGTTCTATAGTGAGTAATTATATTAATCTAATTCTATAACCCATGAATATCTCCTGAAGTAATCAAATGCCCAAAATTAAACGTATGTTAATCACGTTGCTTAATTGGGATCTCAGCAACTCCTTCATGATTCTATAATTTTTGAAACATTATAAAAAATTTGTATTTGTGAATAAGACTGAAGAGGCTTTCCTTACTGATGGAATTGAGGTGGAATGGGCTGATAACAAAAGATCTATTAAAACATCATTGGAAAAAGCTCTATAGTTCATGCATCGGCTCAGTTAATCTCTACAGATACTTTAATGCTGTTGCTGGAAGGCTGGTGTTGGAGAGGGAGAGAAAGAATGCAACCTTTTTCTGTACTTCATGGATCCTTAACCCTTATTTAAAGACGACTTTGGATTTCAGACCAAATAACTGTTCTTGTAATTATATCAAATAGTTAAAAAAAAAGCTAGTTAATGATGTTCAACATAAGTAATCATGTTAAATAGTGAAATTTAATTTCTTAAAAACTTAAATCCTCATATCTTTTGGAATGCATTGTACTGTAGGATGTCTGAGTAAATTAAATTCTCCCCTGCACACTAAAGCATCAATTTCCTTATGGTAATTATCTGCTAGATTGGATCTGTCAGTAGCAGGGAAGCATGCCTGACATTATACCCTCTTTACAAAAAATGATTACAAAAAATTAAGACGAATGAGTAAAATTAAGGCTGCGGCTGGTAAGCCTATATAAAGCTCTCATAGATCACTTTACATAAGCTACCATTGTACTGGATACTAAGCTTTTAATGAGTGGTTGCATAATGAGGTGGAGGCCATTAAAGAACAGCAGAGGTAACTGATCACAGAGATAAGAACTAAAAATGATTTTCAGCCAACTAGAAGCAATTTATCATACACAAAAACACATCTCTAACTGAAATGTCTGGATAGATGAGGAACTTTTGGAAGCTGACAGGATTCCCATCCTGGGAAAATTTTACAAATATGATGAGTGCCTGTCTTTGTCACATTAGATTCTTCTTCTCTGCTATTCAGTACTCCAGAATTGGAGTGGGTTTTTTATGTTTTGGGTTTTTTTCTTTTTTTTTTTTTACTGGTGAACTGTAGCACTATATTTCATTAGCCCTCTTGAAAGATAAATTAGAGTGAAGCGTAACTGACATAAAGGAAATTCATAGCATATACTGCCAGTGAGTAGTGTAAAGCAGCTCAGTTGTTGCAAGTCAATTGATATCTTGACCTGGGCTGAAAAATAGCATACATGTTACAGAACTGCCCCTGAGGAGAGAGGTTTAGGGCTATAAGGTACTGTACTGCTCCTTGGGCAGTGCAAAAATGAAAAAAAGTCAATTCTCTTATAATAAGAAGTCAGTAGAGGCCAAACCGGAAAAAGAGTGCAAGTTCCCTAAAGGTAGCGCAGCATCAAATTTTGAAGTATCCCTATCTCATAGGGCAAACTACATCCCTAATATAGGCAAAGAGAATACGGGAAAAAGTGCCTACAGAGAGGTAGGAGCTGCAAATGCAGGTGAAAACCTGCAAATGTGCTGCTTGAAACAATTGGTGTGTAACCACTTTAACCCAGCCTGTGTGAGAGACACACATGTGTATTCATATAAATAAACACACACACACAACATATATATACACACACATGCACAAATACACTAGCATATTTACTGTGTTGTTTACTGAGGAGCATAGCATTCACAACAAAAAATCTCTGCAAGAGACCTTCTGATGAAAAAAACTGGGAAAGCTACCTTCCCTTCTTTCTCCCCTCTTTCCCCCTTTTCCCTTCTTTATGTGGTACGTATGTTCAGTAGTTCCCTAGCTTAAAGCATTCAAGGTGACCAGTCAAATCATAAGCTGCCTGGAGATAGGGAAGGTTACTACTGACAAATTGGAGTGTTCAAAGGAGGACTACAGAGATGGTCAAGGGGCTGGAGCACACCACCTAAGAACTAGGAACTGGGTTACTTTGGCATGAAGAAAAGGAATCAGATGGAAGGGTGTAATTTCAGTCTTCAACTAAGCAAAAAAAGGTTACAGAAAGGACAGACACTCCTGCAATGTGCAAAGCCAAGTGACGTGAGGCAATGGTCCCCAAACTATGACAAAGACAATACAATGAAAAGAGGCTTACAGAGAGAGTTGTAAAGCACAGAAATATGTTGCCCAGGGAACGTGTGGCATCTCCATTCTTGGAGATATTTCTCAATCCAGACGAACAATCTTGGAGCCACTAGTTTTGCCTTCTCTGTTAGCTTCATTTTTAACACTGGGTATATCTAGACAACCTCTAGAGCTCCACTCCAAACTACATATTTTAAGACTCCATGATTCTTTTCTGAGGCTCATGGCCATCTTCTTTCCCATTGCAGTTGTGAACCCTACCCAAATATGTTCTACCCAAGGGTGCATATGTATTCAGAAGGGATAAGCTGCTTGGATAAACTGTTTCTTTATTGTTATCGTTGGTTTCTGGAACTTGATCTATCTTCTGTGTGCACTGTGTCAGGTAATCCTATGCAAGCTCTGAAGCAAATTTCTGCAGCGATGTCTATGAGAGCAAATTAAACATCACTGGGGACTGTTCCTGGCTGTAAAACTGAAGCAGATATATTACTAGGGTTTTAGCATGATATTTGGCACATGTTTTCATATTTACCAAATAGCACTCTTCTCCACCAGTCCAAAAATATCTCAAATGTAAATCTGGAAATTTCTGGAGTTACCAGTTCTTCTTACCAGTGGTGTCCTTGTTTTGGACTCTCGTCGAGTTAACAGTTCGGATATTGGCCATTCCTTGACCCAAGTGCCATCAAGTGTCCTTTTATGTGTTCTAATTCACCATTGTGTCTAGGGAACTTTCAGGACAAAGTTTCAATTTCAGGATACACTGGTAGTTGTGCAGCTTCATATAAATTGTGGGGAGGAGAAATGATCTCAGATTTTGATTTGAATAATTAGATCCCACCTGACTTCTATGTTAGGCATATATTGACCTCCACGCACCTAATCCTTACCCATCAGAGAGCTGCAGCCTGATTTACACAGAACTGAAGTCAGTGGATGCTTTTGATTTTTAATTTTTTTTTCTTGGAACTTGTCCCATTTAGGGATAAAGTAAATAGTTTGAGTTAGCTTATATTCAGGCATCTTTATTAAGGTTGTTATTAATAATTTTCTTTTTAATCACTTAAATTTGTGATGTGGCTTGCCTTCTATGAAATCTTAAGTCCTTTCAGTCATTTCTCCTTTATTCTGTAATTATTTTAAATATAAATTAGTTTGATTTACAGCCTGCTGACTGTGTCATTATTTGAGATGTGTACATACTAGCGTTTTTACTGTGCCAAACTCATGGTGGCTAATACAATTATATGCTTTTTTTCACTGATATCTGATCTTCTAATTAACTGGAAAATATTTTGATTAGGGTGACTGCTTACCCAAATTATTCAATTGTCCCATGCAAGGCTGTCAGTGAAAAAATGCAGAAATAAGCCTAGGAAGTTCTGTGAGATTTTGTCTATCATCTGTGAGATTCTGTGAGGTTTTGTCTATCCCTTTTCCGCCTTGATTTTCTTACCTTTTTACAAAGCAAGGTGCTCTTATCCCCATACTGAAAGACTGAGTATGTATGGAGAAGAGGTAGGTAAACAGCACTGAGAGCATGATGTACGTAAACTGGAAAGCCCTGACTCTGAGGTCTGTGCCTCGCTATCTGGACTGGATTTCTTTTTGATCTGGAGGAAGCTGTTTATCCTGAATTGACTTGCAGTCACTAGTGAACTGAATTTGATAGAAAGCTGCAACTAATTTTAATAATCGAGAGTTTTACTTTCACTGAGTGCAGGGGATATTCTTTCTTCAAAAAGCATAGAGGTCCTATAAGAAACTTAGTTCAGTTTCTAATGAGAAAATCTAAGAATATTTTTAACTAAATTTTTTTAATGACCGAACTTAATAGTTAAAGGTTATTGTTGAAGAAAATGTCTGAATTTTATACATATACCCTTTACTGAATAACTGGAATGTTTTCATATTGTTAGACTTCCTATAAGCAACAGAACTATTAAGTGGTTTAAGTGATGTTGAGCAAGTCATCTATAGGTTTTTTGGTGGTCATTCATTAATATAAATGAGAAGATTTACACCACAGGATTCAGCATGATGTAAGCTGTCATAAAATTAAGAGCCAACGATATGCTTGTGCTCAGCTTTGTCTGCAAGTACTTTGTTATATAGGGATAATTTGTTGAATCAAAGGGCCACATCAAAGATGAGAGAAGCTGCACGAATGTAATTTCGTTCATGTGAGTAGTTCCATTGAATTGCTTCATATTGCTACTTATGTGGTTTAGATCTTTGTTAGGGAGCCCTGGATGTACTCCAATTGTGAGAATGCTGAAGAAATTCATGGAAAAAACCTAAATTAATGGGTGTACATATCGTTTACCCATACAGATTTGTTTTGTGCAGTGACAACACGAAGCCATACAATGCCCTTTATCTAAAGATAGAGCCTGATTATTATTTTTACAATGGTAGCAGAGATAGGACACTGCCAGATGTTTGCAGTATAAGCCGTGGTGAAAAGAACATCACTTATGGTGCTGTAATGTTACCTAGCTCCTGAGCTAGAGATGCTCCAAAGTTACACGTTCAGGCAAATGAAACCACCAGTAAGTGGAATGTTCTGTACCAAAGCATGAGACAAGGACCCAGAGTCCCACATTGCTGTGGGGAGAGAAAGGTGCTGACACTCAAAACAAGTAGATTTTTGCCATCAGTGGAGGGAAAACCCTCATTTAAACTCTGTTTTCTTCTCTACTGTGCTGTACTTCTCCAAGTAAATCACAATTTATCGCTTAAAAAAATTCTGAAAGCAACACAAATTGTCTAATTGGCCATGATGTTTTTCTATTTTTAATTGTATTTTATTAACTAAAAATATTTCCATCTACAGGGAAACAAAAGGAAGTTTCAAGTTATTACAAGCTTTTGGTTTCTGACTCCTCTCTAAGTACCTTATTTTCTCCAGTCATTTTCAAGATTTCAGGCTAGGATCACCACAGCCTCTTATATCATATTATTTTCCTACCATGAAGTTGTTTATGTGTATTGTTTACTCAACAGAAATTTCTCTTTCAGTTGGTATATTCATTACTAAATAATTCCGTGAGAAGATACAGGCCACTGATTTTTTGCAATTTGCATCCCCGTACTCTAAACTATGTTGAAAGGAAAGCTTTTTGGTCCTCTTGCTTTGGAAGTACATTAATATTTCTATGACCTTTACTAGATGGCAGATGAGAAGCATTAGGAATAAAAGAACAAACAAACCAAAGGAAACCAATTTTTTAAAATGCATATTTCTGAAAGATGCAAGAGGAAAAATAATCTAGTCTAAAGAATACGAACTTTAGCTAGAGTTATGATAATTGTTCCGTTTTACCTATTTTTCCATGTTAAAATGTTTCTTTATGATCCATTCATTCAACATAATACGAAAATGTATTTGAAGGGGTTTAGTAGCAATGCATACTAATGTATATAAATAATTTAGAGATACTTAGAAAGAAATAGAATAGTTTAAGACATGTTTATTTACCGTGTATATTGAAGCGATGATATTAAAAGTACGACCACTATGCTAACAATTACTTTACACAAAATAACATCAAATCATTTAACTCCAAAGTCTGCTGCTTATTAAAGAGAAATTCTGCAAAACAAGCTGCAAATGTATTAACTTTTTGTGTGGTGTAAATGTTCTGCTTTAGAAGACTGAACTTCACAAGCCTTTATAAGACTGTAGAAGGAAAGCTAACTAAATTCTACCCAGGAAACCATTTCTCTCTCAGTCGCATTTTTTTTCAGTGGTTTCACTACGCACCGGAAGCCAACTCTGTTCATGTTTATCTAGGTATCAATGGCATAACTGAAAGGAACAGATCCAATAATGATTTTTAGTGACTTAAAAACTAACTGCTTTATGAACACTGTATATATATTAACAACATCTGTGATTCAGCCAGGTGTTTAACATAAGGAAAGTAGAAGTTGTCCCATGAACTGAAGTATTTCTTCTCTGGTTTCCAACTGGAGGAAAAAAACTGAGATTCTTTAATAGAAAACCTCTTTTATATACATTATATCATATGCCACTATATCAAGTGAAAGGATACTCTAGAAGTTTTTTTGTTTCTCTTTAGGATAATGTGGAAGAGAGAAAATTTAAAAAAACACTAGCCAGTTCACCACACAATAAATCACATAAATCTGGAAAGGTTCAGATTAAACCAAATGATGCTATTTTTAGGATTAACATGATGACAAAGGTCCCGTTCTGTTGTTACTATGAAGAGTAATGCTATTGCAGTAGAAATAGAAATAGGCCTTGTATTGAATGTGTCACGTACTTATTTTTTAATTAGTACTTTTGTAAGTCTTTCTGTTTCCATACATGAAAATTTTCCCTTCTTGAGGTTTCAAGGAATATTATTTTATAATTTTAGGATAAAAATACAGATTTGTTGAAATCCTAAGAACTTCTTAAAGGAAAAAACAGTTTAAAAACATGTTTTTTATTGTATTAATTAGCTTATTTTAAAGTGAAATTAGGAACTTTATAGTTTGGATAAAAGCATTTCCCTTGTTGCTCTTTGTTCAAGTTTTCAGAGAAACTGAAACTAACTAGAAATTGACTTTAAAAAATGTCTTTCCTCCTCACTGCTAATTATTTTATAAAATTCCTCAGCTTGATCTATCAGTACAGAGATGTGTAAATCAGTATTGCAATTTTTTACAATTTTGATTTATCTAGAGGATTTCTAACACAACCTTTTTGCTCATTAGATGTCCTGATTCTGACCCTTAACCAGACTGTAAAGTCAGAGAAAAACATGCTGGGTTATCCAGCTGAGAACTTGCCCATTTTAAATATAGCTCCCACTCCCTAGATTAGTATTCTTTAATTAGGCCATGTGCGAAAAGTTTCCACACATAAAGCATTTAACCTAAACTTACTCAAGCAATGGCATCTGTCTTTACAGTTTATGTTCTCAGCCCTCTGTTGATTTAAAAGGTAACCAGTTTTCATCTGCTAGTTTGAATGGAATTTAAGTTTTTGTTCGAGATACAACCTCTGACGCTGCATTGCACTGCACAAAAACAGTTCCTGCATTCTTGCCCAAAGTCAGGTCACTCTCTCTGCACTGCAGAGTTGGAACTCTGAAAGATTTAATTTGAATCCTTCTCAAGCATATAAAAATATAGCTTTTATTACCAGTAACAGATACGAAAATATTTTTATATAGTACATAATGATTCAATGGGACATAATAAACCCAATTTGCAAAAGCAACTATGTTTTCATGTAAAATATTCACTGACTTGTATCATATGCAGCTCCAAAATGGACAAGCACAAAATGTGAAGTCAGGTTGCATCCTTCCTGTACCTGTTCGTAGACTTTAATTTTGCACGTATACACATAAGTTCTAACTAAATGCATACAGAAAAACTGATAAGGTGTAAGCACCTCTTTTATAAAATCAGGTATCAGTGTATTAAGCATGATGAAAGTAAAAAGAGATAACAGTAATATAGTTTCTGTGTTAGGTCAGACATTTCAAGAACTGGAATATTTCTGCTCCACTTTAGGGTAAACAGTCTTCTTCAGTCTTATTAGCAGAAGTGGTATACCTTAGTGTCAATGCTTGTCTTGCTTAGCTGTCATCACACATTCCCTGCGGTCTTGTATATCCTGTATGACCGAGATTTGCATCAGAATATTGGGGATCTGGATGCTTTGTTCCCATTATTGTTGTTGAGGATCTAGCCACTTTGTTGAAGGTAGTTAGTTCTTTCTGTGGGTTTGCTGTCTTCAGGCTCTTCGGTTTCTATTCCTTTTCTTTCAGTATTTCCAATGAATCTTCTGTCTGTTCTTGAAAAGTTTTTTTGCCATTGGTGCATTTTATAATCCTTCACAGAAAGCCTTTAACTGGATATGGGAAAGCTATTTCTTATAAATGTGTTACACACATATGTACATCAAAATCCTCCTGGAGACAAACAAGCAGGAGAGCTAACAGAGCAGCAATGTAGCTCATCTGAGTAATACAACTCATCTGAGACCTCACGACAGAAACTTCTGAGCAAGCTGCCACGACTGTCCAATTGGACTATTTTGGCCCCTGGAGCACAGCAGAACTCCCTGAACTACAAAATTGCATTTGTTCTTCTCTTTCTCAGAAATGCAACTTCCTTGTGATATCTAAACCAACACCAGAAAATAAAACAGTGCTGAGACAAAGGCTGAAGTACTGGCCCTCCGTCTTCCCTATTTAACTGTTTTCAGTTCAAGAACAAGATAATTTAAGCATGGGTGCAAGACACTTAATAACCCTCCAGACCAGATAACATAACCTGGCTGCTTTTATTCACTACTGCACAAGGAGCCAGCATAGGCAAAAATTTAAACCTCACTCTGACATTTAACCATCTCTACAAGGCACTTTTAGGACAGCTGGTGAGAAAGGCTACTGTTATGTAATGATTTCCTAGTTAATTATACATTTACACATGTGTGTCTGCATTTGTATTTGTGTATATATAACACACAAAATGTTTATGTTAATGAATGGAAGAACTACAGTATTATTTTTCTGCTTTAGTTAACAAGGCAGTCCTACAGAGAACAAGTTTCAAGGCTTTTACTTACAGCTCTTCTTGGTTTTAATATGCTTTTAATTGTCAATGCTAGTAAGCCATAAATCTGAGAATAATGTAATAAGAACTAGCACAAACACACACTTCTATGTTATTTTATTTTTGTTCTGTGTTTAAAATATCTATACATCTTCACACACTTCCTCTCTCCTCAGTGTCAGACACTGAGATTCTCATTTGAGCAGATAGAAAGGATTGATGCTCTCTAAACTGTAAAAGTTTCTTGTTCTTTCATGCTGAAAGAATTCCCAGGACTAACTGGAGTCACCATGTCAGAAAAAGGTCCCTGGTGATTATACTGAGATAAGCTTCCATATTTTATTATGTATCTGAAGTCACAAAAAGACTTTTAAAACATGTTCTCATATTGCTAAACATTCCTCTTCCCTGTCACTGTATTCTTCATAAACAGTTATGCCCGCTGGTCCCAGAGAATATTAATAATTTGTAATATTCCATAACACTAAAATCCGTCCCCTTAGAAACAACGGAGACAAATGCTCCTAAGAGTTTAAAACCTTACTTTCTGGATATATAAAATGTGCTGGAAGTCAGATCCCTACAACAGCTGTAAGAAAGATGTGTTCTGCCTCTCCTGCCTTTTCAGCTTTTCTTGTACACGTACAGTTGCTTCACAACTAACCTGCAAACTGTTGAGAACTGCCATGAGCATGCTGAATGCATTCAAGCACATAAGGCCCTGTGGTGCCTGGAGGGCTAACTCTGATGATGCTGGAAGCTTGGCTTTCAAGCCTAGAAAAAAAACACTTTGCTGTCACCATGACATTCCTGCTTTAGATGTCCAATCCTTGTGGTACAGAATACTGGGATGGAGATTAGACACTATGCTGGGGACTGTCTGGCAGAGAACAATTTATGCTAGAATTCTGATATTCTTATAATCTTTTACAGGAAGAGGCACTATAAATAATCTTATACCCATGACCTAAATTGGTGTAGTCTCTCTGCTGCAAAACACCTATTCCAAAGAGGAGTTGACACAGTACTGGTCACACACTCTTATCTTCATTCTCCCTCCAAACAAAAAATGTTTTCATCTGACCTAAAGATCTCTTTTGAAATCTCCAAAGTAACTTGCTGAAAAGGTGTGATACATTTCCCTGACATTAAAATAAACCCAGCACTACCTTATATTAACTATGGCAAGGCAAACACATTTCCATACAACTCGTGGTGCAAATGAATTTGTGTTTTCTGGACTATCCATTTAAACCCAACCACCACCACCCCCCCAAAAAAAGAAAAAAGAAAACAAAACAACACATAAAACATTTCTTCCAAAGCAAAATTTAAACAATGTGGCCAGAATTTAGTTGCACTGAAGGACTTTGAAACCTAATTTTCTGGCTTCATCTTGGGATTACCTCGAAATAAAAATACATAAAATCCTGACATATAAAAATGCTATTAACATTTGAAGACGAAGAAACCGTATTTCTTTTCTTCTGTGTCCTTTGCAATCCTGTTGAGTTCAGAATGCTTAAAACAGGTATTAAGGATTTTCCCCATATACTGTGGAAGCTCCATGCAATAGAAATGCAGTGCAGAAGTGGTTGCATGCTGCCTAGGCTCTCTGATATTGCTGATACTTTTGACGGGAACATTTATTAGACCATGTTAGCAGTAGACAAGAGACTACCTCTGATACCCATAATTGTCTTCAGGAGGCTGACCGGATATTGTAGACATGTCAAATAGAGCAGCTATAAAAACATCCACCACATGCAATCGCTTGCTACTTTCTGAGAAATTATGGCTTAAGAACAAACAAAGAGGAAAAAAAAGGGGTCATCATTTTAAAAAGAGTAAGAATCCTAAATGAAAAGCATGTGGAGGTGAATTGGGGCAGTCTGACCCCATATTCCAGGAATAGCCTCTTTTATTTTCACCTCTCCACTACAGCCTAGCTTGACCTGTGACCACTGAAAGCAGCAGGAATTTATAATTTATTTTACAAAGGGAAGGAAACTCTCTTTTACGGGCATCACTAATACTGGGGGGAGATTCTCAGCATCCCTAATAGTTTTACACAGCAGCTTCATAGAGGGCTACAGTCCTTCATCTGATGTCAGGGAACAGTATCTTACTCTACAAGTAGTCCCAGAGAAAGTAAAATAGGACTGCTACAATTTTGCAACCAGTGGTTCTGCTCCGAGGAGAATGTACCACTCAGCTCAGAAAAAAAGATGGTAAACCCTGTTCTACAGTGTCTGGGTATGATTATGCCTGCTTTTTGTTCCTACATGCCCTTAAAAAGTCGTGGGATTCTGTCCTGGTTCTGGAAAGCATCCATTAGCGCAGAGAAAGACACTGTTCTTGCTATTCACTAAAAGCACTGTGAACTACACCGACAGTAACACCTGTATAAAATAGAAGTAACAGATGTGTTTTCCTTCCATAGATGACAGCGGTGCCTGTCCTTTTGCTCTTAAAATCTGGTATGTGTCAGAAGTCTGTCAATGATCTTTGCTGAGATTAATTTGCCTTTTCGCTTATCTGTGAGACTTCGAAGCAAGTTGTACATTGAACTGCTCTTGAGTTCAGCTTTATTAGCCTATGAACACTCAGGACTCTTGTTGCATCTTTTCACTCCCTCTCAACAGCAAACTGTGACTACAGGTGACTGCCTATTTTCTAATTATAACCACAAGAGAAAAAGAGCAGAGGTGAAAGGATGGAGGGCAACAAAAATGAAAGTCAGTGCATTTTGCACAACTATTAAACACTTGACAAGGTGACTTCTTTAAAAGCCAGGCAGTTCCTTAAAGGTCCTCAGGCCTTTTCTGGATACTTTTCACTGCCAGTACTGAAGAGAAATGTGATGTGCTGTGAACAGAATCCAATAAAAGAATTTAATGGAAGATAAATTTCTCAGAGAAAATCATGGAAACTTGGGATAGTGTCACAATGTCCTAGATCATTATGGATAACAAAAATTCAGAATCTAAAGCATAAAACCATAAAGGAGAGAGGGGAAACAAATAGTTATTAAGTTATTCTGAAGCTGCTGGGTGAAAAGCTAGGTTGGTCCTTTGCCAATGTCAGAAGGATTTTGTGCTAACAAGAGGAAAAGAGGTTTTCTGTTCTGGAGCTGTCCAGCTCTTTTGAAACCAACAACAGTTAGACACCGAAGCACTTATGCTGGCCCATAGTTTTGTCAAATCTTGTGTGTGTAAGAGCACGAAAGAATAAAGATTACTAATTCACTTCATAATATAGCCAGAGTGATGTGGAGTTATGGTTATTTCATGATCACGGAACCCTGGCCTGCATGAGGGCATGGCAGGATTTCACCTCTCACTGTCTAGTAAGTAAACCCATCCATTTTTAACAACAATTTTTGTATAGCAAATCCTTAATTCGTGAGTCTGCCAATGCCAATTTGGAAACACAGTTTTCTTTTGGTATATTTTAACTTTGGCATTCATGGGCCTCTTTCAAAACACACACAGATCGAACTATATAAAAAAAAGCACTTAAACTATGACTTAGTGACTATAACTAAGGAAAAAAATTCTCAATGAAGAAATAATCCACATTTAGAAATCATGATTCACATCAGTGTTAAGGTACCTTCCTAGTACATACCTTACAATGTTTCAGAAAAATTCTAAAACCTCATAAAGACTTCAGATTAGTATGATGATAATGTTGCATGTTCCAATCCTAACTGTTCTGTATTTTTTAAGTCTTCGGAATGACATGCTTAACATTTAATTGTTCCTTCGCTAAATAAATACAATTAGGATTTTCTCTATAATCTTACTGAACAAGCTGAGAAATATACCTTATACCTACCCATTCATTTGTGCAGTTATTGATGGGGCTGTTGTTGGAAGATTAGAATTTGCCGCATGAGTTGCTGACCAATGAACCTTGCCAGTGTATCCAGGGATATTTGGAGTGCTAAAGGAAAAAGTTAAAGGAGGGTGGGGGTAGAAAAATGGTACATTAAATGACTATAAGATTGAAATATAATTTACAGATTAGTTTTAAAATTGTCAATGTTTATCAAAGATGGATGGGGTAAAATCTGTTCATAATATAATAAGTAATCCTTAGAATGTATGAACTGTCATAGCATCTTTAAGATCAACAAAACAATTTTCTGATTATCTAGTTAATGATCTCACCCAAATTCTTTGGTTGGACACGGAAAAAATGGGTTATTCTATGACTTTTCTTATTGTTTTTTTCTTCCAGTTTTTAGATTGAATATCTGTATGATATTCATGATTACAAGCAACATTGAATCTCAAAGGAAAAACGAGGTCATAGGGTTTGCATGCAGCACAAAAAGCAAAGAAATATTACTTAAAAAAATGTGATATGGGTTTAGCTCATAGTTAGATTCCAGCTTCAAATAAGGAATTTAGGTAACAGGCTTTAGGTCAACATTCTTGCTTGAGTACACCAGTGGACTGAGTAAGTGCCAGATCTTGGAAAACTAAAGTCTTTTGTTAATTCTGATGCAAAGTTTTAATATGAAATCCAAAATAGAAATTTCCTTAAAGAGACAGAGGATGAATTCCACTTATCACAGTATCACAGTATCACAGTATCATAGTATCACAGTATCATAAGGTTGGAAAGGACCTCTGAGATCATAAAGTCCAACCTACAACCCAACACTAACACCAACACCAACACTAACACCAACCATCATCTAAACCATGGCACTCAGTGCCTCATCCAGTCTCCCCTTAAACACCTATGAGAAAGTGCAAAAAAATTTTTGAAAGTTACTGCAAGAAAGAGAGGTATACAAAATTAAAGAAAAAAAGAGAAGATATTAATATGAATTCAGAGAGGTAATCTATGAAGATTAAAAATAAAACTACCTAATTGCCCAATATGACAGATTTGTGCAGCACAAAGTTGACAGCTCAAAATAGGATACTGGTGAATTGCATATATATCCAGACTGCCCATACACATGGAGATAAAAGCTCATGACAAGCACTGAATGAGGTAACTAATTAGGACTGTAAACCTTTCCACCATTAGTCCTTTGTGGGTTTTCAGACTGCATGAGTGATAACAGTATCTCCTTTAAAATAATCTCTGAGGTATTTTTTGTTTCCCCGGTACTCTGGATGAAAAGAAGTAGTTCTTTTAATTATAAAGTCCATAGAGCTACTTGTTTCAGCACAGCTGATCAGCTACTTCTCTGCAACTAAGTTCAGCACAGGATGCAAAACTGGACATATGTGCAGAGGTGTTTATTGTAAAATTCTTTGACTTTGAAATTCATCACCAGATTAGTGGAGGTAATGAGAAAATGTTCTATCTACTTACCACAGTTATAAGGGATTGTAGGTGAATTATACTTGCTGCAGGAGCATTGGCAGTGTATGTTAGCATAATTAGCATAAAGACCATCTAGTTCTTTGTCTTATTTTGGAGTAGCCTTGTACATATGTTCATACACTGCCATATTCCCTGGGCCATGCTTTGGTACACAGTTCTCCAGAGAAGCTGGTTTTGTTGAATCAGCACAACGATTTTGTAGCACTTGGGAATTTGTGACCTACACGGAATTGTCAAGTAGCTGGCTGAGCAAGAAACAAACATGTTCTCTGTCTTGATAGCTGCTATGAAGGGATTGCAAGTAGGCATGAAAATATAGTACCGCAGTAGAAGATATTTTCAGAATTAGCCAATATGTCTTGCAGATATATTTGCTTTTTCATGTCACTTGCAATCAGGTAACGGTGTACAAAATTTCTGCATATGCAGAATTATCACTTTGAAGGAAACAATCATACTTTGAACAGAGTTTTATTACCCTGGTGATGTGCTATATACCAAGATGTAGCTCTCACATGTAATAAAGAAATTCCATTGACTCCTTTGAATTTGTACAAGAATCACAGGGAAGACAAGGAGATCACAAGAAGAAGCCCCATATTAACTTGCAAGATTTTATTTGGAGTTAACTTAATATCTGTACAACTGTGAGATATTAGAACATATTATGCACTGTGAGGTATCTGCTTGATAAAATCTTCTGACCTTTAAAACTTGCAAAACTAGAAGAAAAAAGAAAGGTATCATAAATGACAAAATGTGACCTAAAAATCAAGCCTGAGAGATGACCCAAGATGAATATTCTTTCCAGACTGTCTGTTAGAAAGAACTGACAGAAGTTGGTATATTCATAACATGTGGGAAGGATGTAGCTCTCAAAGAGAAGCGACATGGGCAGAGAGAAGCTGAAAGTACCAGGATAGTAAGAAAGCTTACAGTACAGTAAAGCAGCTGCTCTCCTAGGAACCTGCAAAGAAGGTGCAAAAATGTGCTGCGGTTATGTATGTGATAAAGCAGAAGAAACTGAGGTTAAAAAAATACCCCTTTCGGTTTTTTTTGCTTTTGGAGCATGCTGTCTAGCTCTTACATGTTTTCTCTGATGAGCTGCTAAACCAGATTGCTGCTTCTAAAGAAAACAACTTAGTGCCAGGTTACCACTGGGCAACATACAAAACTGCTCTGTGGTTGTGCTGTCATCATCACGCTTTCTTTCCGTAACCATGACATCTCTTTTGTTCATACACTTCCTTGTTATCGTGCTAGCAGCTCATAGTCCTAACAGTACGAAAGATACATTGTTGACAGTAGAATCTGTGCAAGCTCTAAGATTTTGTTAAGTGGAAAGAAGTGATTCTGAGTGCCTCTGTTTTGGTTTGCCTCTGTTAGTATACTCATCTTGGGATGGTTTTGAAGATTTTTATTTCCTGGTATTGTTCAGGAAAAACAGTGTGGGCTTAACTTAGTCGGCCACCCATACTGATGTTTAGAGCTACTTGAGACAGCTTTATGTATCTGAGATAACTTCCTATAGCACAATACTTGCAGGAGATCCATACTGTTCAGAAGCAGCAGCTGTAAGTAGTGGTCTGGGGTGCTTTCAGGGCATTGGATGCACAGGTTTGCCATGTAAATTCCATTCCAGCAGTATTTATGGGAGCAAAATCAAGATTCCCTGGAATAATTTGTAATTCTTTAAAACCCTGGATCTAGTACTTCAGCTTGAGCGACTAAGGCATCCAAGTTCTTTGTGCAAAAATTCTACCTAGTGAAAGCAATCCAGTAAACTCTTATCTTGCGCTCATGAGCAAAGAATTCATAACACCTTACTTTTTCATAGACATGGTCATATAAATCTCATAGAACTATATCACCAAATTAAATCATTAATTAGCTCTTCTGGTTACTGCAATTACGAAATAGGCCTCTTGGGTCTCAGTCACAGTATATAAGATTCACAACTTGCTTCCACCTGAAATTTCCTTCTAGGAATTTGTCAAGTAGTTGGCTGACATGTCACAGGTTTGTGGCCCTTTTTTTACTCCATAATCCTATTTGCCAAGTGGAATAACCTGTTGTAAGAGTGCCTCAGCCGTGATCCTATGTCGAAAAATTCAATGCATACAGTTTCTTATATTCAGAAAGTATATACCTGAGAAAACTAGTGAAGTCAAAACAAGGTGCTCCATGCAGAGCGAAGAATGGGTCCAACAGGATTTTTGAACAGAGCATTCGGAGTTGCATTTCATGTTCTTCTCCCTCAGCCAACAAAGCAGGATAAAAGAACAAACCATCAAAATGATATTTCCCCAGAAATATTCGAATCATGTTGAACTGGAACATTTTGTTTCTACAATTTCAAACAGTTTCATTCTGCTTTCAACTTTTTCAACTCCTCTTTTTAGTGCAGGGTAATATTTTTCAGATACAAGAAAGCATTTCAAGCCAGCAATAAAATCTCATTTGGAAAATGCCAAAGTAGGATATTTCGGCATTCCCACTCTCTGCCCCTCGAATGACTCAAACTGGAAAATGACTAAAAAGGCATACACATGGACAAGCTGTCAGTTTCCGAAGAAAAGATACATTGTGAGAAAGCTATTAGGCAGCCTATGAAAATGACTGTGTAAGGTGCAAGGCAGCAGAGGGCCCTGTCCCCAGCTAATTATGGCCTGTGAGGTGTCTGTGTTAAATTGAAAGGACAAGGGATGCATGCACACAGTCAGTTGGAAGCTGACTGCACCGAAGAAATATGACTGAAGTTACTACAGATATACTGATGTGATAGTAGTATTTTGCCCAATGTGCTTTAGAAACCAAGAATAAAGGGTACTTTCAGAGAACAGCTTTGTAGAAGAATGCAGGACTTGAAACACTTAGGACTTTGTCTTCCCAGAAACTGTATGTATTAAGTACCGATTTCAATCAACTACTTCTAGAAAGGATTTTGGTCAGAACCTGTCTGCTCTCTGACGCAGACAATTTCTGTGGCCATGATAAGTCTCTTCAGCCTCCTCAGTCTCTGTCTTGTAAAACATAATACTATAATCTATTTTACAGGTGTTATGCAAATGAACTATTTGATGCTTCAAAAGTGCTGCTTAAGTAAATAACACTTTCTCAGAATGCCTATGCATTGTGCAAGCACTGCCCTCTACAGAGTAATGTAAGAGCTGATGAATTAACATTTCTAAGTTTTAAAATCTTAAAGACCGCCAAATTTCTAATCAATTCTGGAGGCAAAGGCTTTTAATACGGAACAAGAAAACGTAATCTCTGTCCTAGCTGCTTTTCTCAAATTTTAACAGGTAAGTTCCAATAAGTACCACAGTGAAAATCAGGAAGTCGTTGGGCTATAATGGGAAAGACACAAAAAAGAGAAAAGCACGAGCCAGACATAACATAAAACTTGATTGAAATGAACTGTTGCTGTGTACTTCAGAATAAACTGCGTGTTATTCTATTACTACACTTAGTACTGCTAACTCACTGAGGGTGTAAGGGGGTTATAACAATGCCAAGGAGGGTTATTTGTGTCTGGCAGACTGAGCATTTACCAGAGCCCTGCCCATGAATGCTACAGAGGAAATCCCCATAACTGGCGTGGGAGGCTTTTTTTTCCATTGACCCTTAAAACACCTGCAGAACGAAAATATCACACAGAGCATAACCTTGTTTCAGTATCTGATTGGGGAGGAGGTCAAAGGAAAAATCTGGTGACTAGGGATGGTAGAGAATTAAACAAAATTACGTACCTATAAAGATATTTGAGGGAATCAAAAAGATGCAGTAAAAACAGTTTCTCTATGGTTCTCTAAATTACTATGTTCAAAATGCACTTCTGAATAAGAAAAATATTTTTTCAAAGTATTTGTTAATAACAAGAAAGAATTAATTGGATCATTGTTTATTTTCACTTATTAATAACATGGAGCCTCTCAAAAGTGCCCAGAGAATTTAGCAGTCTGAACCTTCCTGGAACTCATGGCAGCTGTGCTGTAAAATTTTCTCCCCTGTGTAACTTGCCCAAGGGAGCTGAAAATACAGTGTTTCTGTAGAATTTGGACTGCTCTCCTCTTCTTTGATACACATTTGTGTTGGAGCAGCTGTTATACACAGGGGATCAGATTTTTAAGAGTTCAGCACCTAAAAGTTTCATTGCGGTGTTTGTGGCCAGATTTTCACAGGAGCTTAACAATCGACATGCACACAGAATGTGAGCGCTTTCAGAATTCTGGTTTTCGAGTGTGGTCGCTGAGCTATTTTGAAAGCCTGGCTGGCTGCACAAACCATATTCTTTAGCTCTCAGGTTCTTCCCTATCTAGTAGATGGTTAGCTATGAGACATATAAAATCAAATGCAGTATTCATTTTTCATAAATAAATAAATTTTATAAGCGAATACTTAATAATCAAATCAGTAATAAATAACAACAACCAAGGAAAACAGCCATCATGAATTCAGAGAACGAAGTCTTCTAAAACAAAACACAGAGATCTCAGTTCTGCAAAAAACACGAACAGGTATTCAGTTGTATCCCTGTTCAGGAAATCTTGATAAGCAGATACCTTGAAGCCACTGATTACAGTGAAATTTACTCTTCACATGCTTGAAAGAAAGGAAACCAAAAAAAAGAAGAGAGTTTAAACTAGGTAGACAAGGAAAGAAAGCAGGAAAAAAAAAAAAGAGAAAGAAAATATGCACCAAAAAAATCAGTAAATTTAAAAATGCAACAAAAGCCACTTGAGCTACCAAACAATTGTTGTCTGGTATACGGAATTACGGAAGCAACGTGAAATGACAACACAAGATAGTATCAAAGCATTCAATTTGGTACCTAGCTAGTTAGTGGCATAAGATGAGACTCAAAACTACACCTCCCATGCCCTGACAACGTAGTCTGCTTAATGGAACAATGATGTGCTGTAAAACAAGATCACAATACGGTGTATAATAGATTTCTGGAGATCTGTTGTTGAAAATGGACTGCATTAGAAAGAGATTTTCAGAGTGCTCTTTCACAGTAGCTTCCAAAGTTTTTGGCTTGTTCCTTTTTTTCAAAAGGTTTCCTATGTTGCCCTTGGCAAAGAAGTGACAGAAGATTCCAGCTTTAAGGCATACATTGTAACATAACCAAGGATGAAATTGAGAAATAAGTTAATCCTGAAGCAAATTCAGGAGTGCACACACAAACCAAGGACGTTAATAATGATGCTACATTCCAAGACTGGAACAGATGATGTTATTGATCCCTTTCCCCAAGACAGGCTTTAAGAAAAGAGTAAAAGAGAATGAGAGGATCTGAATTACCATTCAGGATCTTTGGTCAAGTGCAAACATCAACAATCTGACATGATAAAAGCAATTCCACAGCTCCGTTAGGGAAATGCCCACCGATCATCCTAGAATGCTGCCAGATCACAAACATTATTTTGATTAACAAGTTCAGATTAATAAATATATCACTTCTAGATTAATCACAAAATTTATGACAAGGTGTTTTACATGACGTAAAGGCTCCCAAAGATATTCTGTGTCTGAACCACTGGGCCAGCTTGGGTGAGGTTTTGAGCAATTTATTCTACTGGAAGGTGTCCCTGTCCACAGCAGGTGGGGTGAAACTGGAGGATCTTTAGGTCACTTCCAACCCAAGCATTCTATGATTCTATAAAAAATTATTAGTTTGCTACATCTTCAGTTGTATCTCAGCCTAACTTTTAAGAACTATGGTGATCATTTTGTGCTAATTATTATTTTTTAAATCCAAGTTTCAGCAAAGCAGAATTTCAATAGCTCAAATCTCAGAGTTTGTTAAACAAAAAGGGCACAGACTAGTGCTCAGGATTCACGAAGGTTCATTCGTAACTGTGCTACACTTTCCCAATGGGATTTAGCAAAACACTTCATCACACTGCACCTGGAATCCTATCTGTAAAACTTCCGAATTGCACAGTACAGAATTCAGAGTATTATCTAGAGTGCTGGGTACATGCACAGCAGCTTTTCACAACACTGATCTTATACTACAGGCTTTTAAGTTCAACTGCAGCATAAGTTACGACTTTTATCTTTCTTTCTAATTCCTTAAGAAGAAGAAAAACAGAAGACAGCTTCCTGTTCTGCCAAAAGGAAGAGAGGGTGGGTGCCCAGGTTCACCACTTTTCCTGTTTGTCTCTGCAAAATTACGTGACAGGTGACTTTTAGCTAGTTTCAGCTCTGCAAAAATTTGAACGGCAACCACTTTCTTGCATGATCTGAGGAAGAGAAGTGTCTCACTCTGGAGTAATGCCTGACCATCGATGCTGTCGCCCAAGTGCTAGAGGCAGGAAGTGCAACTGCTAGTCCATGAAAGAGTGAAAGTAATTATCTACAAAGACATTTTTACATTTTACAGACTTACAAAGCATATTTAGGCTTCTAAATCCAAAGCATATATCTAACTTGTCGGAGTATAGCAGCCTTACTAACTTTACACATCTTCCTAGAACTACTGGCAAACGAAGTAGAAAAAAACCCGTGAACATCATTTTTATGTCTTGTTTCTGACTTTCTTCTTTCTTCTGCTTAAAACAATAGCAAACTTGATGTCTGACAGAGAATAAATATAAAAAACCTAATAGAATCTTTCAGGTGGAATTGAGTTTTTCGCAGCTTTGAGATATCAGAATGTTTTAGGTTTCAGAGATCCTGGTCTTCTGGTTGCCAGAAATCGATGAAGCCCATAACCTCACTCACAAAAAAACCCCAGGAACATGATATGGAGAGTTCTATTCTTCAAAAGTCTGCAGCAACAGCAGTATGACATGGTAGAACTAAATGTTGATACCTCTGTTAACTTCCCTAATAACTCAGAAATCTTTGTTCAGAACTATGTTGAATGCTGTTGTACTGTATTTTTAAAGTAAATTCCTCAATAAACACCTTATGCTATTTTATGTTCAAATTACAGCAGAAGTTAATGTTAGATCAAGGTTACGAGAAAGCAGATGACTTGTTCAGGAGGTGAGATAAAATAATGATGGTGCTTTATGTACATAAAAGATTGGTATTTACAGATTTGGTTTCAGTAATATAGGTCCGATTTACATCATCTTACTATACCTGTGAACCATGCTGTAATGAGTAAGGCTGTGTGAAGAATGATGAATGATGAAGAATGATTCCCCAGTGTATGAGAGCACGTGATGCATTGCAAAAGGATAAACATTCTCAAAAAAAACTGATGTAAGAAACAGAAATGAACAAACCTAAGGTGGAGCTCAGGAAATCCAGCTACTTCCAAGGCAGCTCCCAACAACTAGAAACGTTCAGCACATACTCTGCCATATACTAGAACCAGCATTATGCCTTTTCTTCAGAACAGAGAGGACAATACTTTTTCTGCTTCTCTCATTCTGCTTCCCTTAGTGAAGTAGCCCTTCTGTAGCTTCCTCACAAATGTGGACTCTGCAAGAGCACTGAAAGGACAGAGCAGAAAGGCATATGCAAAGAGAAAATCTGATTAAGTAAACAGGCGATCTCCTTCCTCTTTTATCATTTTTAGTTCTTACCATTAGGTTGCTACTTTTTATCATTTTTGTTTCTCAAAAGGTTGCAAATAAATGCTTAATACCAGCTCAATCTACTAAAGACAACTTTAGGAAAGGCTTAAAGTGAAAACCTGTGAGTTTCAGTTTGTGATCCAGCTAAAAGTACATTTTCCTAATGGCATTCAGGGAGCTTTTGCAAACTCGAAGGCCATCTAGTGGCTAAAGATAAAAAATACACATCTTCAACAAGGCAATATTCAAGTCATACTACCCGCCAATCAATGACACATGCACTTCTGCCCAACAGACCTGTTCATTGATAGTAAAGAACAAGAAGCATCTGAAATATGAAAGTGTGTCGTAGTTTGACAATAACCATTTTTTTTGGAAGTAAGGGCTCTGTGCAGAATAGAGCTTTTTCTTACATGTCCTTCCCTCTTCAGCCCTGAATGTAAAACTTACCTGTTTCTGTTGCTGGGCATGTACAGGAATGCCTGTGTTAGATAGTCTCAGCATCATTAGGAACCATGGTTTGGGTTACGATCTAGCAGATGTTCTCAGATTATCTTGCCATGCAGCTTTTCTCAATCGATAAAAATGGAAAGGTGCCTACTGAGTCCTTAAAACCTGGCTGTGCAATTAGTCTAGTAAGGTTAAAAGCAGGATGGAAAGTTTACTCCAATTTCCATCCCAGCCTTTGTCAGAGCCTGATGTTTGTTATATCAAGACAGCATATAGTGCTGGTATTACCACAGGCAGCTTTTACTTCACAGGATGGGCAAGCTAAGGGTAGTTTTTGGTCTTATAGTCGGTTATTGTCAGCCCTACTATTGTCATGACCATTCTGTACTAGACGGATATCAGGGTGACTTGGGGCACAGAGCAACTCCTCTTGTTCTATGACAAATTCATACTTAGTCAAAACAAGTTGCATTTATGCTTACAACAACACAAGTAGACAGATAAAATCTCTTATACTATTATCTCAGTAGACATCTCTCTGCTTATTTTGTATCATCTTCATTGACTAAATTTGTATATCTAGGCTGAGTTGATCCCTAGATTTATACAGACCTACACTGACCACTGTAGGTAGTTACCACAGTAGGCCTTGTACTACTGACTCAGTTATTAAAAAGGAGTCTTCAAGCTAAACTTTGAATCTGAAAGCTCACTGTGGTTCCTGTGTTAAGAGACTTCATTCAAGTTAGCAAAAAGAGTAAGGAGTATTCCCCTCAATTTATTTCATTCTTTTGTCTCAAGATCAGATTTTTGCCTGCTTTTTTCCCCTTTACCAAGTAACAAGAACTCAAGAGGCAGTATCAAAATCATGCTAATAAGTGAAACATACCGTGTAGATCTTGCATAGCAAGGTTTTGAAATTCATACATAGATAAGTGGAGTTAAGTCTACATCGGCACTGTCAATATCTTCAAAATTTATGGCACCAACATAACCACTGTTTGGGTAGAAAGGAATCAAAGATAAGTACATTATTCATAAGACATCTGGTGGAGGCAGCTGAACCATGTAATGCCTGCTCCAAAATTCTAGTTATTTATTAAAATGGTCCACAACAAAAAACATGGAGGTGAACTGCCCTGTGTGCTTGACATGTCCCAAGATGAAAACAATCATCTGCTGAACTTGCAACACATAACAAATGACAGCCCCAGTACATATGTGCAGAAAGGCTTGGGAAGAATGGAAATAAGGTAGAAATGTGTCATCTCTTGTCCTATTGGCTATGCCCATGATCAGACAGGGATATTCTTTCAAAGAGGACATAATGGATCCTGATTTCTAGTCTACAGGTAAAAAGCTGAAGTCACACACAAGCAGAGGAGACTCAGCATGTGTTCTCCCTTGGCACCAGAAAACAACTTAAGATTAGGTAACATAGCCCAGCTACAATTGCTTGGGCTTAATAAAAAATGTAGAAAATAGAAGGAACCCAGAGACATAGTACTTATATATGCAAAAGGATATGACAGGTTTGAGACCTTTGACTTATACCATTAAAGACAAAATAGATCAATCACTCTTTTTTCACCAGACAGAATATTCTGACAGAATATTCATGAATTTCAGAAAGAGAGTCGGTGACAAGTAAAAGTTTTGTTCTTGGAATGACACAATGCTCATTTGAATTTGGTAAAAGACTGTGGTAAATGATTAGGTTAGCATATATGCTAAACGGTCCAGTTCAGCAGGCAGAATCTTGCCTTTTAAACTTAATCCTCAGTTACTGGGAATTCAGTCAGTTTCATAGGACGGTATAAGCAAGGTTTTTTTTTTTTTTTTTAAATTAACTGCTTCTCTACTTTTAACACTTTTCTTAGTACTTAAGAGCAGAGGAAAATTTAACATCAGGTCTGTTTTTCTCTCTTGAACTACACCTGCAACCTGCTCTTACTGCCCAAGTCTATGTTCCTTTGAAAGAGTAACACTCAAGAGAACGTAATAGAACATGACAGACTTGCAGCCTGCAGAAGTACTGGTCTCTCACATTACATGCCTGACTACACCCCATAGTACACCACTACATTGAGTCTGCCTGAGAAAACCTGCTGGGTCTTGACCTGGAAAGGAGGCAAGTTCTAGTTTTTCTGTCTTGCTTTGAGTAGCCTTTCTTTCCCCTCCTCTACTTGGCTCTTATCTGAACCTTTCTGAACATCCTGTCAACCTTTACTGGCTCATCTCAAATGCTCCACTCTGTAATAGAATAGGTGAAATATAGAGTAAAGTAGAGACACCAATGCACAAGTGATTGTTTTGGATTCTACAGACAGCAGATAAAACCTTGTGTTTATACATGTCTATGATTACTGTGGCATTTTCATAAATGTCATGTCTTAATGAAAACATCAGATGCATGAAATCATGACAATAATTTATTTTAAAAATTTCTTCTGTTCTGCTTTTTATATTTAACTCACAGCAGCATGTTAAAGTATACTCTTCACTTAGTTATTGATTGAATATCTTAGCTTCTCTAGTTACAGAATGCTACTGCATTGTCTTCTGAAACAATTAACTGCATGTAGACATCATACAGGAAGTGTTCAGAGGACCCTGATATACACACACACAGAAAAGTAACTTACAAATCAACTCGTCTCTGTGGAGAGGTAAAAGACTTTATTTGAAATCTGTCCCAGAAACTAATATCATAATTAGATTCTTCTTGCAAGAAAACATTTCCTAATAAATTTAGCTTAATAGATTTTCATGTAGCAATAAGAACCCATTGCAAAACTGATTTTAAGTTTAGTAAAAATAATAACTATCATAGTTAATATTCGCAAGTAAACTAAATTTAATGTGAGTTTTTTAATGTTAAAACATAATTTCTATCAACCAATTTTTCATCAATATCTTTGTCCTCTCTTCTGGTACTATGCATGCATATATTCTTCTGTACTGATTCACAGGGGAGGTAATTACTTGAGTGTGCTGATGACCTTAAAGGTTCACTTGGGATTGGTTTTACTTGAAAAATATTGCTGTGAGTTTATGTGTATGACCTGCACAAAATTTAGGATACATTTCATTAGTAAAATCTAAAATCAATTGGCAAGAAATTATTCACTGACTTAGCTTATTTCAGATTCAGGATTGTATCTTCATTTTGCAAAACACTGGGAAACAGGATCAGCCAACAATTCCAGTGTTGATTATTGAGGATGGATTTTAAAAAGTAACGTATTATCCCAAGGAACATCTTCACTAACACTAGATCAACAATAAAATGAAGTGAAAGAAATTCTCAAATTATCATTATTAAATGACACTGATAGCTAGACAGTAAGGAATTACGTCACAAAAAAGGATGAAGAAAATAACAAAGGTGCCTATTCCTAGTTTAAAGGGAAATGACAATCATGGAATTATATATTGCTTGTTGGGGAACAAGTAGTTTTGACACAGTTTCACAGGCTTATCTTCTTTAAAACTGTCTAGCTAATTGAAAGAAGTAGTTTGTCCTCCAGTAAGCTTAGAGTGAGGATGGGATTTATTTTGCCTAAATTGCAATAATCAGGTAAGCGAGATGAGGCACAAACAGAGATTAGACACCAGTCATATCATGCCTGTGAAAGGCATTGAAAACAGATGTAAAGAATGCCCTTTTGTAAACTCCAGTTTCTCTTTGCTGCCTATAGAGGAAGTGGAGATGAAAGGCACAGACTGGATGCAAGTTTTTAGGTAACTGAAGTTCATGAGATGACTCCTCGGCTAAATGCTGTTAAAACACCAGAAGTTCTGAGTGGTAGAAAAATTGTTTGTAGTCTTAAGTGTCCTGATACCTAGAGGTGAGATGTAGCAAAAAGAAGATTAAAAAAATGAAGCAAAGCACAAGCAAAACCTGTTTTTAAAAGAAATGGTGTCTCACTTTTAGCATTTGACTTGTAGAAATAGTCCTTTTTCCTTCTTTCCACCTTGAAGAAGGATTACTTGATTCCTAAGAGAAATCCAACACACAGCAGAAAGAAATGCAATCCACACATATGATGCTATGATAGTTGTTTAAAGTGCGAACTGTATGTATCTGCATTTTTGTAGTTTGCCTTCTTCTTTTGCATTAAACTGTGAAACGTAACTTGACATACTTCACTAGTCAGCACTGGAGATCAAGAATGGATCTACTTCTGAGGAGTTTTATACAGGAAGGAAAATGTAATAAAAGTGAATACAAGTTAAAAAACGAGTAGAATACTCTTGCTTCTCTGCTCTTCATGAGTGTAGTTTTCCATTTGTTTTATTATTTATAATATGGCATAACAAATGCACTTGCACATCTTGTCTGATGTATTTGATGTTCATTGCTACAAAAGGAGTCCAAGTTAAAGAACTATTTAAGAATGTGCAGTACTTTAAGGACTATGAATAGTCTCATCAGTGTAGAAGGATGAAGGATGTCATTACATTTCCAGCACAGGACAACCTAATTAGACATGGACTATGGAATCATTGATTTTTTTTTTAATAACTTATTTGTTTGTGCCTTGCACCAAATAAGGTAGTGCCTAAGTGTTAAATTTATGAGTATTTATACCAAGTTTAAGGTTTTGGTATCTTTTGTACATTCTGATGTTATTTTTATAACTATGTCTCCAGTTACACATAACTGGCATTGGTAGGATCAGTCTCACTTAATGGTCTTAATGACTTAACCAGAGTAATAGTACAAAAAATGTAAATTAGTGGAGCAATAGCCATCATTAAAATCCAGTCATGCTAACATACAACTATGTGAAATATAGTACTTATTTCAATGTAGTTGGATGAGTAAACTAAAAAATCACTATGCTATTGTAATCACTGCCAAATTATGTCAAATGGAAAGCAGACTAGAAACAAAAGGATTGAATTATGTTTTCTGTCATTACCAGGAGGCCACCAGACACTTGCTTTGACATCAGAAATCATGCAAAATGCAAAAATTATGGTTTTGGTCAGGCAGAGCCGAGCTTCCTATTGTGTTAACCAATTTGTAGCAACTCTTATTGCTTTAAATTGGATGAAATCAACTCATGGCTTCCCACAAAAATCAGTGCATCAATGTTCAGTTACCTGTTACCACTGAATTACAAACTTCCACAAAAATAACTTGAATTACATGGAAGATGAAAGTAAGTAAGAAATAACACCACAATATACGGTTTGGACTGTTTCACATATTGTTATGTACAGTACTAATTTTATGAAGGAAAATATCCAAATTATCAAATAATTAAAGCTTGCTATTGCAACCCAAAATTACATACTGCATTTCTATAGTTACATAATTTTTCCCAACCTTGAAAGCAATGGGGAGTAGTTGACCAAATTCCTACAGGTATTTCACTCTCTCCTTCATCGTCCCAACTTCATATTCAAATAATTTGACCTGTGACTGATCAGGTTCAGTAAATTAGGCTTACCTGCTAAACAGCCATATCCTGAAGTTACTGTGGAGTCATAGTGTACCGATTGGTGACCCAGTACACATATGCTGATAACCAAGTAAGATGTTGTCAAATAGAAAGATATCATAATGACAGAGTTTCAACTTTCCTCTCCCTAGACTTCATTCTTCAAAAATCTTGCAGGAATGCAATTATCATTGAGATGTTTATAACTGCTGAATTTGGCAGAAATTGGCCAATGGGTTAAAAGTTATTAGGGAAGAACCAATAGATAAATAAACAAGACAAATGGAAACAACCTATCTCTTTTGGGAATCAGGACAAAATGAACAAAATAATCTCACAGGTAAGGTATCATCCAAACTCCTGTGCCATTAACTAATATAATGCTTTTGGTGACTTTGGAAAAAGTGTATTTCTAAATATACTTTGTTAAACTATAGTGAAAAGGGTAGGTAGACATACAGCCATCATACCACTACCTCTATGAACACTGGAAACCCTTATTTAGTACCAAGAACTACTTAAGTAGTTTTCAACATGCTTTTTACTTCCAGACCCTTAAAATTCTCCAATGTATATGAAGAGCTTCATGTGGCAAATTTAAGCTAACTCATAATGGAGTTGCTTTGCTCTAGCTATTTGGAGAAATTTTAGATATACTTTGGAGAAAATAGTTCAAAGACTAAAAGTTGAGAACCACTGTATGGAATGCAAAATTAGTTCTTACAGAACTAATTATTTTGACAAAGTTTAAAAGAAAATCACAGCTTTCAGTAAAAGGCACTGTTTAATATCCTAAAGCTGTATGTAGGTACTGAAATATATGACTTGTTTTTTAAAAGAGTGTTTTGTACATCAAGATGTAACTTTAAATCGCTAGTTTTGAAAAGCTTGACAGAATTTGTGGATCTTTGCACCCTGAAGATCTTTCAAATGGAATTGTTCTCCAATTAAAACGCTTAGTTTGGAAAGTATCTCTTAAACAGGTAACGCGTTTGCAGTAAAGATGGTGGCTGTATATTCTTTCTTCAGCTTGGTGTAAACTCTAAATGCTATCTGCAAATATAAGACTTCTACTCATATGGGAATGTTTCCATTAAGATTTCTGTCTGAAATGTAATTATTCAATACGTATGCATGTACTAGTGCCCTCTACAGTAAAGAGGTAGGTGCCTCAAATACATACATCCATGTGTCCTAGTAGTTCCACAAAAATAGTCTTCAGCTGGTTCATTGACCAAAGAGCTAAAGGTTGCAACTGTTATTCCTTGTGTCATATGTGTAAAACACTCATGTCAGCTACAATGCCCTTAGGAGGGCATGTATATAGTTTGCTTTCATAATTGTACATAAGAACTTCTAGAGACCTCTGCTCTTGGACTGTATACTATAATCTGCCATCTTGACACTACTATCCTACTCTGGAATGATTAATTTTCTAACATTTACTTATCCTTTTTCTTTCAGTGGAAAAATCTAGCATAGAAACGGCAATTTTTTTTAACTTAGCTTTCTAGAGTTTCAATGTTTTTAATGATTTGCTCAAGTCCAGAGGACTGAAAATGGCATGATCTGTTCTTGTCCAAGTTGGGAACTGATTGTCTTGGCTTTGTCACTTTTAACTAATGAGAAGCTTAATGATACTGTCAGTTTCAGTTTATTACTTAAACTAGTCTCCTAATCTGACAAAGTAAAATTTAATGATGAATAATGAATTTAGGGAATTCTGTTTTGGATGCTGAGTCAGAAAGTGTTTCCCAGAAACCATGAAAGCCCAAATATCTTTTTGTTTTTTTAAATAAAAAGTGTGGGTTTTATGTAACCACATAGAGAAATATGCAGAAAGGTTTAACAAAACCAACAGTCTCAGAAGCTTCACTGCACCTAATTGTTATTCAAAAACTGTCCACAGGTTTTGACCTCTTTGTTTTAGAATTATTAGGACTATTGACTTCAATGAGCCCAGCAAGTGATGATAATGAAAAATGAAACGTTTACAGATAGCTCTTCCAGCTTCTTTTGCCTTGTTCTTTAGTTAATTATTCTACTTCTCTTTAAATATGGAAAAAAATATAATCCATTAATGTTACTTCTTTTCACTTTTTTACTCCTTTGAACAGAAAGGCTACAAATCACCCCCTGAAAACTAATATAAATAAGCATAAACCCCATAAGTTTATATTGCAAAGACATGCACGACAAAAGAAGCAACAGAGAAAGAACAAAGTTGTTGATTAAAGAAAGCATCAGTCTGCTATCAGGCAATAGCATAGTGAAATACATAACTGTAGGGATGATAAATGGTCAAACACTTAGTGAAACCATGAATTGTTTTATTCAATGGCACTCAGCCCTCAAAAGGTTTTTCTGAGATTTATGCATTATTTCCACATGACCTACTAGATTATTAGGCAGTATGTGATTACACAATTCATTGTATGGGTAATTACTTAATAGCACAGGTATTCTTGACTTTACTGTAAGCCATTTTCATTGTTAGTTGACTTTATTTGCTACAACAGTTATGAGCTATGCATGGTATTTATGAATGTCCCTGCAGTGTTAATTTGATATTTTTCAAGTTGCACATTTTTTTGCTCTTCGCTTGTAATTGCCTCTGACTGACCTTTCTTCTTTCTCTTTTTGTGGAAAGGTAAAAGGTTTTATTTCACTAAGCATCTATGGTGCAAACTGCAGCTGCACCAGCATTGCCTTTTGAAAGGTAGGAGTGACTGGAATCCTACCTTGATATGCTTCGCAAGCATTGTGCCACTTAATCCTGGATTACTCCTGAATGTTTACTTTTCCAGAGTAACGATTACTCTGGAAAAAAATGCTTCTTTCTTCAGGAGAGGAAGAACTGGGAAGGAAACTCTTCCTATGCAAAGGTCAGTGGGAAATCAGTATGATGCGATCATAATTATTTCACCAAGTTTTGCATAAAATTCTTCAACAGAGCTTCTTAAAATAAAAATGGAATAAAGATAAGATCTTCACACAGATAAGTAATTGATTAGAAGACCGGAGAAGGAAAGAAGGGGTAAGCAATCAGTTTTCCAGGTGGATGGAGATCTCTGGTAGTGAGACCTGGTGGTAACCCATTTGGGCTTAGGACTTCGTTGCTTTACATATTGGCATATTGCCTGGAAACAGAGGGTTGGAAGATAAATGATAGCTTCAGAAAGAAATGGATGCATTCATGTAGGCAAATCTATGAATCTGTGAATTCTAATTACAAACACATCATCTCCTGGTCACGAATCCCTGATCAACAAATCACATGATAGGAAAACATGTGGAGGAAGTATGATGACGTTTCTTTGTTAATTATCCTTAGTCTTGGATGGAATGCCAGACTAGTGGGGCTTTTGGACAAATCTGAATACAGTCACTCTAGCAGTAGTATGATTTAGCTGCTTATTTCTGATAAAAACGGTTACTATCAATCAAGTGTGCAGATAAAATCTATAGCGTTTCCCATTTCCCAGGTTTTGAAGAAAATTTTGTCTGCTGGTATGTCATCTTCCAGCAGGGGCAAGAAGTCATCTCTGCTCCTTATCAAACTTAACAAATATCCTGGTTTCTTCTGCAGTCTCCATGCTGTCTCTGTGTTAAGTCATACAAAATAGAATAATAATTACAAACTGAGTATGAGGGCTTCATCACCAGGTGTCCAGGTGTAAATATACCTGCATGGTCAAATTCTAAGGTCCTCCTAAACACTGCAAAGAAGCTTGAGGCCACAGAGAAAAGATTACAAAATTCTGTTGTCATATAAGTGAGTGAAAGGGACTCTTACAGACAAACACTATCAACTTCCCAAAGACCTCATTTTCTACCACTAAACACCTTCCCTATACCAAGAAAGAATACATGAAGAATAACTCTTCAGCTCTCTCCCTTGTTTGTCAGGTTCTGATTCTCCAGTCTTAGAATGACCTTCTTTGTTAGCTTCCCACTTTTTCTTTGCTGTCACGGAGTCTCACTGTTCAATAAATTTACTTTGATCAATAGATGCAAAAGACTGCTGGGGAAGTTCAAAGTAACAGTATTGACTGCCAAATCTGTAGCACTATGTCTTCTTGCAACACAGAACCTCCTGTCTGTTACAGAAGTTTTATATACCTCAGCTCATCCATCTGAAAGGCTGCTTCTGTTTCTGGGGTTTTTTTGATTCATCCCTGACACAGTGGAGAATGTGACTGTAGAATTTGCTTGCAAAATGCCTGACTGATCTCTCTTTCAGCACAACTTCCTCAAACAACTTAGCTGTGGAATGTCTTGGGACTGATATCTAGAAAGATTAGCAACTTTCATCATGTCACATGCCTGGGAGTTGGTAGCTGGGCTCTGAATCATATAGTTGAAATCTGTAATTTGTTTATTCAGTCTCATTAAAAAAAGTAGCTTAAAACTCAACTACTTTTTATACCTATATTTGCGCATTAGTAGTTAATACCTCAGCATCACAGGAAAACCTGTAAATGAATACTGGGTTTGGAAGAACATTTGCACAGCTTTCCTTAATAAATTTGTGCTGGACTGTATCTGTTTCAAAGTTTGTCCCTGAGTTAAGTCTGACTTTTTCTAGCAGCTTCAGTGGAGTCAGTGAACTTTACCCAATGAAAAGTCACCAGAAAGCCACCAGACAGTTTTTATCTGCTTTCTGGAACTACTCTCCATTTCAGACCACTTTCTTGACTGTAAGCCGGATTACTGCATTGATGACACTCAGTTTCAGACTTTGTCTATGTTCATTTCAGGTGTGTCTATCTGTCAGAGTATCTCTGTCTCTGTCACTGTCTGCTTTTCTCTGCATTGGAAAAAATAATGGTCAGATAGAATTGTATATCTCAAATCTTCTTTCTCCTTCAGTTTTCCAGAGGTATGCAGAAAAAACACCCAAAAACGAACATCTGATCAGTTCTGACTGATTTCTGAGGTCTAATTTTATATGTAAATGAAGAACATCGTAACTCAGAAATAAGTGTGAATATTACATGGATGAGCAAGGGAAAAAAAAGAAAAATTACGGAACATATTTTTTTATCCCTTGTAGTTTCTTCAGTTTCTTTGGGTTCTCTTACATGACTGCAGTAAGCTTAAAGTGATTGAAAATGCAAATTTTGAAAACTGAAATAAGGAACCAAAACCACTGTCTGAATTTATATCACATAGAGATTTTGTGGTGACAATAATACAGATAAAGTATAGTTAACCATGAAGTATAATGGAAAAAGGGGTCTATTTCAATTTCTTTACCATATTCTGAGAACTGCCACCCTTCATACATGAGCATATTGCTTGAGTTCCCAAAAAAGTTTGTTTTAGCTGTAATGAACATTTCCCTACGAATATCGTTGGAATTGGCTTAATCTTTATAAAAATTCAGCCATATTGGTTACTGCTAATTATGCTTGCCTTTAGATGGCCTGGGTAGATATTTTTACTTTCCAGAATTTTCACCAGAAAATTCTGAATAGTAAACCCCCCCTGATTTACTTCATGTTAAAAAGAGGGATTTTCCATTTTTATGCTGTAATCAACACAAAATCATCAGACCCAACATTAAGTATAACACATCAATGTAAAACAAGAGGGTAATATGTACGTTGACCAACATGTGATGGCAGTCCTGAAGAACTTCTGTTTTCCAATCAGCTAGACATTGGAACAGGTCTTTAAATGTGCTGCACTGCAACTTGTCAGGAATACAGACAGAGAAATATCCAGGGGAATTCCTGACTCTGGAGTGAATTTTTGTTTTGGTTTACATCAAAATAAGTACTCATTAGAATTATTAGATGTGACTTCACAATTTACATATATAGAATTTTTAAAACATTATTTACCTTCAAAAATTTTATTCATTTATTTATTTTTAACACTAGAATGCTCATTAGAATTTAATGATCAGTACCTCTTTGCTACATTATCCTCTTTGCAGGGATAATGAGTTGTACAAACAATCTACTGGAGTTCCTATATTCAGCTCAAATATCCCGAGTAACACATTTTATAAGGTTGTTACTTTAGAACTTTGGACGGCAGAGTTCAAAAAATAATTTTATTTATTTATTAAGCATCACCAATTTATTTTGTGATTAAGGAATAAAAATAGTAGTTTGCTTTACATCTGTGTTTTGCCTGGACAGAAACGGCTGACACAACCGTGGAGTTCCACCTTCTGTCCTGGCTGGTTTCCTCCAGGAGGATCATATGTCTCCTGTGGGTAGCTTGGCCTCTCTCTCCTGTGATGAGGCCCCTTTGGTTGTAGTTCACATCACTGTAGTCAACCAGGGATTCAATAGCTCTTCCAACACTGGGCTGCAAGTCAGCATCTGCTCCTGGACTTACAAAACCTAAGCAGGGATCTGCTTCCTGGAGTGGGAAGAAACGGTAATTCAGCCCTACTGGAAGAGTGAATGGATTGAATTTAAGGAAAAAATTACTTTTTTTTCTCTTTAAAGCTGGCAAAGCCATGTCTGTTCTCTGAACTTCTCACAACAGGCACACATATTCTTATTTAACATATTTTGATAGCATAGGTGATCCACCTTGTGAACAGGTTCAACTGATAAGGTGGACTTTATGAAGCTACTTGCTTGCCTTTTAGTTTCATAGGAAACCACAGTGATTCTCTTCTGTTGTCCTTATATGGCAGTAAACTTAAAGGACTCCACTTGCTCCTGTTTCTCCAAGTTTCTGAGATCCTAGTCAACAAGCCACAGTAATACTAGGGGTCATCCTCCAGAAGACCAGTGCATAGAAACCATGAAGAGCAAGGCAGTGATTTAAGTAATGAATTCTTTCTTGGAAAATGATTTATCAAGTATGGTACTAAATGAACAAAACCACTGAATGAGCATAGAGGGGGTTTTTTGTTGCTTGATAACAATGGAAACCATCTCACAATGAAATGTCTCTTGGTGTGAAGCATGATTCATGAACTTCACTAAAATATAACTTACTCATCTAACAGAGACAAAATAAACATGTTTTCAATCTTACTAAGAATTATATGATATTTTCATTGACGCATTTTTAAAAAAGCTATTCTGTTGGTATCTAGATCACAAACAAGAATCAAATTGAAGCACAGATTTGACACAACAAAATTTATCAAACACAACCATAGATAAATGTAAATCCAGAAATCTTGCAATCTATACTTATAAATCACATTGACGTCAGAATTCTCCGTGCAATTTAATTATGACCGGAGTTTTCCCATTTACTCTATCAGGTTGGCAAATCCATTACTGTCTCAGCTCAGAATATGTAGCACTCATTTCCTACTCTCAAGCTGGAAGGTATTTATTTAGCAATCAAAACAAAAGCAGTATGATTTATAGAGGTCCTCTCTGCATGAATTCGGTGCCATCTGCAAAGATATGGCATTCTGGAAAAATCAGACTACTGTTATTTGGACAGCCCAGTTCACATGATGGGGGGCCTTTATTTTGTGACCTTGATAGGAAAAAACAGGACACGGAGTCTGGTCATTCTCTCATTTATGTTAGTCTCACACAGATATAAATTTCCTGAATTCCTAACTTGCTCTTGATTAACATGAAATCAGAAATGGGTCTAACACTTATTACAGTATAGGTTATTGGTAATAAAAAGTTATGGTCCATAATGCAGAATCATTGGGGGGGAGTAGTTTGCTGGTGGACTATAAGTAAATACCTAAATACATATATACATACATACAGCTTCCTTCTTTATTAAGACAGATTTCATATATAGGTCACAAGATGTAAAATGGGTAAAAAGTGACAGCTGAGAACACTGTATATGCAGTACTGGCATTGTAAGACCAAGCCAACACTATGAAAACCCAAAACTCTTTGTCTGACAAACCTTGTGTCCACTTTCTATGACACTTGTACATTCAAGTTAGTGAGAAGACACTTCCACAACTTGACTTCTGCCAGTAGCAATGGCCTTTAAAATGCCATACTGGTGTCTATATTCACCGACACTCAGTAACTTCCACACCAAATATCATCATTTTTACGCTAGAAATGACACCCAGTGTTGCAGATTGACCTTTTCCTTACTGCTTACTTTCTCCTGGAAAACTTTTGAAAGACACAGCAGGAGAGACGAAGACATGGGATCCAGGTAAGGCACAACATGGAAGATGTTGCAAGGACGACTCATGTTTCGTTGCATTCATTTTGCAGAGTGAAATGCAATTAAAGCTTTATCTTGGATTTTGTTGACAGGGAATATGCCCAGATTATCCTGGGAAGTAAATTGACAAGTAAGGTTGAATTATTTTTACTGTTAGTTTTCAGAAGTTATCTGTGCTTTAAAGAAGCATATGGATGAGCTGGTTGTATATCTAAGCTAGTCCTCTTTACTAGACCTTTAGATTTACTTTACTGCCTTTTACTTTGCTTCAGGGTTCCTGTGGAACAGTCTTTTTTAGATTTCTTGATAAACCACTACTTTTCTTCTCTGGCCTGGTAACAGCATACCAAATCATAGAATGGTTTGGATTGGAAGGGACCTTCAGGACCACCTAGTTCCAACCCCCCTGTCACAGGCAGGACACTTTCCACTAGATCACGTTGCTCAAAGCCTCATCCAAACTGGCCTCAAACACTTCAGGGGATGGGGCATCCACAACTTCACAGGACAACCTGTTCTAATGCCTCACCACTCTCACAGTAAAATATTTCTTCCTAATATCTAATCTAAATCTACTCTCTTTCAGCTTAAAACCATTGTCCCTTGTCCTGTCACTCTGCTTCCTAATAAAGAGCTCCTGCCTAGCTTTCCTGTAGGCCCCCTTAAGTACTGGAAGGCTGCCATGAGATCTTCTTGGAGCCTTCTTTTCTCCAGGCTAAACAAGCCCAGCTCTCTCAGACTATCCTCATATGGGAGGTGCTCCAGCCCTCTGACCATATTCGTGGCCCTGCTCTAGACTCACTCTAGCAGATCCATGTCCTTCCTGTGCTGAGGACTCCAGAACTGAATGTAGTACTCCATGTGAGGTCTCACAAGAGCAGAGGGGCAGTATCACCTCCTGCCAGACTTTGTTTGCTTCCCCACCCTGTTTCAATAAAACCCTTTCTCTACCCTTCTACAAATTAAATACTCTTATGCAACAGGAATGTGCAAATATCCTGGAATTCCAAAAACTTTCTTAATTGCCTTTTTGTAGCAGGACAATAAAGACTGAGAAGCTGTAAATGCTCATGACAGTAACATAATCAACACAGCACTTCGGTTTTCCTTGCTCTCTGTTTGTCAGGAACAACTGCACTGAGTATGAAGCCAGTTCTCTGTGGCGACCCTCACCTGCCGTCCACACCACTGCAGGCAAGGCTCTTTCAGAGCAGCTGCCCCTGGAGTGGAGGTGAAGGTGTGCTGGTGTATTTAATGGATTTTGATATATTATGTATAACCCAGTGCTGGACTATTTAGGATGGACCTGTCCCAGCAGCAGCTGTTTCGCTGGGGTTTGAGGATGTGAAAGCCTGCCCTCCTCCCTTCTTTCACCACAGATGCAAACACAAGGCTGGGAAACCCCCTCCACTGAGTTCTCTGTCAGGTCAAGGCTCAGAAGGTGGCAGGCACTGTGACCACCTTCATCCACAACTTCTCCAGGGAACCTGTTCCAGTGCCTCACCACCTTCACAGTAAAAATCTCTTGCTAAGATCTAATTTAAAACTTTCAACTTAAAACCATTGCCCCTTGTCCTATCCCTGCACTCCCTGCTAAAGAGCCCCACCTAGCATTCCTGGAGAACCCCTTTAAGTACTGGAAGGCTGCTATGAGGCCTCCTCAGAGCTTTCTCTTCTCTAACTTGAACAACCCCAACTCTCTAAGCCTGTTCACACAAGGAAGGTGCTCCAGCCTTCTTTGTGGTCTGTTGTTTTTAGGTTTGTGTTGCTGTGTGGGGTGTGCTGTTTCATAATAAAAGATCTGTGCCCTTTAACATCCAGCATTCTCCTGTGGGTTTTGTTTTAAACCCGCCAGCGCTTTTTCCATCTACACCCACCATAGCCACCAGTGGGATTAAACTTCCTTCCCACATGTGGAGGTGGAGATGGATGCAAGAAAGCTAAAGGATTATCTAAATAATTTTTTTTTCCTCTCAAAAGTGAGTAATGAGTGCTGGGGATGGGGATGTTTCCCTTTCCTAGGTACCAAGGAAGCTTCATGCTTGAGGTCTCTAAAACCAGGGGCGGGTTGCATGGGCAGTGAGTAGTTCCTAATTCAGCTAAAAGAGCTGCATCGCCTTGTTGAAGGCTATGAGATACAGAAGTAGTTATGTGGTAGGATAGCAAGACTGTACATTTCTGGTGTACTAGTGCTGATTTTGTATCCACTGTGTACAAAATAACAGCTCCCAGCTGTTGCTGGCTAGGAATTCAATTGTATGGCCTGAAACTTTCAAGTGAAGTTTTGGAATTTGAACTTAGTAAGTCACTTAGGCTTTCTGATAATATTAGATTATTTAGTTTGTATATTAGTGCACATACATGCCAAATCTTCTTATTTCATGTTCTGGTTATGGTTGAGTTTCACCAGCTCCTTTAGAAATTTAAAGTCTTTTCCAGGAGCAAGATGAGAGGTTCACAGTTCTTCTACTCTTTGACAGAAAAGGGAAAACCATATATATATTTCAGTTTATATTCACTGAAATTTCATAGTATTGCTTCTGTCTTTGGTTTTAGTAAGCATAATAGACTTTTTAACTCAAAAAAAAGACACTTATTTCGATGTGATTGCACCGGGGTGTTATTAATAAAGTCTGAGTTCAAGATGATGTAAAGAATATGAACCCTTCTTTTAAGTGTTTTTAATTTTGGTTTTGTTTGTTTGTTTGGTTGGGTTTTTTTTTGTTGTTGGTTTTTTTTCTGTTCTTGTTGCTTTAGGAACATTGACAGATTTGGCTTATGTGTTTTTCCTTCAGTGAATAATTAAACTTTTTGAGGACAATGAGGAGAATGTTTTTCAAAATGCCATAATTACATTGGAATTTTCTGAGCCATCTGAAGTAAGTTTTCATCTTAATGAAGAGATACAACATTTTTCAATTTATGTGTGATAAGGAAAAAACCCTCCTTTTTAATTTATGAAACATATTAGTGATGTGAGTGTCAGAAAGGAAATATGTAGGCCTACTTGAAAAGCATAATATAGTTCATATCTTACAGACTTTTTGACAAAAGGGTTAAACTTAACTGAGACAGATTAGAAACTGAAGTTTGATTTCTCCTATATGACTTTCATAAGACTAGCAATGGAAATGGTAATATTTCTTCACAGCACTTACCATCAATAGGCAGCTTAGAAATGCCAGCTGTAATTAAAATACTTGGATATAGACAAACACTTGACTATTAGCATGATCAAGCAGAAATAACTTAAGTAAGCAACGTTGCTATTTATATACTGTTTTGGTGCAGATATCTCTTTACAAAAATTATATCAAAACATTGAAGAAATTTTGAAAACCTTTGAAAACTATATCAAACTTTGAAAAAATCTTTAGAAATTATCATAACTTAAACTTTCTCCTATAATTTACAGAGTTTTAATTTCTAAATAAATGAGTTAAAACCATGCCAATTAAGCATTTTAGTAATACAATATTTTATTAATTAATAAATTTACAACCTAATTATTTAAGGTTAATTTTAAATTCTCTTTCCCCCACCTCAATTTTCAGACAAAATTTAAATTTCTGATTAATTATCATGAAGGTTATAAATTTTTCAATTTTAATGCTCATTTAAGGAATAAAAGATTCAGACAAAAATATTGTATTAAATAGTAGAATATACTTGATGCGAAACTTTAAGTAGGTGAATGGCATTCTCTTTCAAGTCAATGGAAATAGGAATGAATGCTCATCCAGTCAGTACTAGCCTACCTGGATTCCTCCTTTGGCCAGGAATTGGGAAGGGATCTCTCTTTACCTGGTACTGTTGTAACTTCATCCAACCGGAGAGAAACAGGAGAGGTTGGTTGTGCAGAAATAATCCATGTGCTAATTCTGATCTCAAATAGACCCTTCCCTCTGTAGGCAGAACGCCTTAGAAGTAAATGAGCTCAATTTCTCTCTGTTTAGATGGATTTTATACATCTGCCAAGTAGATTTTAAATGCATCAAACAGGATGTTAGTATTTTGCACTTAAATTTAATTCCCTGCAGGATCTTTGGCCTGTTTCAGTGGCATAAATCAGTAGTAAAGCTGTTGAATTTAACTCCATTAGGTTTTAAAGTCAGCTGGTGAATTCTCAGGTAACACAGGCATTTTATATGACAAATGTACCCTTGAATTCAAGTCTTCAGGAGTGGCATTTCTGGCAGCTGGGAAGTTTGAATCATCCTGGCGCTGGTGGTGAATTAATCAAAACTACCATGAGTCTGATAGTGATGTAAAACTATTTTTCTTTATCTGTGTTCTTCAAAAGGAACTGTTGCTCACACCTTGCATTATGCCTGTAAGAAATGCAAGATAGTGAAGAATAAGACTATATATTTACTGGTATTTTGGGCTGCTTAAAAAAATTAATTTGGGGTATTAATTCAGATAACTCATTTATTTTTCTCAAAAATGAGTGAAACATCTTTTCCCACTGCTTGTTAAGAGCAGGATCAGATTGAAGGGATGGGATCATATATTTAATGACTTAAAAATGCATTTTAAGCAGTTTCCTTTCATTAATTTTTGTTGCTCTTTTTTGTGGGACTTCATGACCTATTGATACTTTTTTATTTCATGAAAAGTTTCTTTTTAACCTGATCACATGTATTGTTAATACAAAGTGAGAATGGGACGATCATCTGTGCTAGTGATGGCTGTAGGAAGTGCCCTTTAAAGTCCAGATGATTAGAGGGAGAGCAAAGGAATTCAAGTAGGAAACCTGAGAAAAGGCTTGAAAAACTTTTAAAAGTCAGTCTAGAAAATGAGGGAAAGAGTGTGTGAGAGCTGGGGACAGAAACATTTACTAACTGAAGTGACTGTTATATAAGTGGAATGGGTATACACGTGAAAGAACATTTAAGCCAACTGTCTCAAAATCTATCATGATTCCAGAATGTAATTCCAGAAATTTTACATTATCGTCCTTCAGTTACTATATTGCATTCATTTTTTCTTGTTCTTTTTATAAAAACAGTTCAAGAGCTCCATCTTTGGGTATAAGTTATTACTGTAAAATAACATTACTTTCCTTTAGCACTGATAAAGTAGTCCCTGAACATCCCATAAAGTTAGGTATATCTTCTCGTACCTTGTTATTTTGCAGTGCTTAACTTCTCTAGCTGTATTTATTCAGTTGCCTTTTGATAAACTTTGAATAGAATCACAGAATCTTCATAGAGTCTTCTGGTTGGAAAAGACCTTTGAGATCATTGAGTCCAACCGCATCCATCATCCGCTAAACCATGTCCCTCAAAAACTCATCTACATGTTTTTTAAACACCTCCAGGGATGGTGACTCAACCACCTCCCTGGACAGCTGTGCCAGTGCCTGACCACCCTTTGGTAAAGAAATATTTCCTAATATCCAGTCTGAACCTCCCCTGGCACAACTTATGGCCATTTCCTCTTGTCCTGTCTCTTGAGAGAAGAGATCAACACTCGCTCTGCCACAGCCCCCTTTCAGGCAGCCATAGACTGTGATGAGTTCTCCCCTCAGCCTTCTAGGCTAAACAACCCCAGTTCCCTCAGCCACTCCTCGTAGGACTTGTTCTCCAGCCCCTTCACCAGCTTCGTCGCCCTTCTTTGGATGCACTCCAACACCTCAATGTCCTTCTTATACTGAGGGGCCCAGAACTGAGCACAGTACTTGAGGTGTGGCCTCACCAATGCTGCGTACAGGGGCACAATCACCTTCATGGTCCCGCATCTCACACTGTTTCTGATACACGCCAAGATGCCATTGGCCTTCTTGGCCACCTGGGCACACTCCTGGCTCATATTCAGCTGGCTGTCAATCAACACCCCCAGGTCCTTCTCTACCAGGCAGCTCTCCAGCCACTCTTCCCCAAGCCTTTAACGCTGCATGGGGTTGTTGTGTCCCAGGTGCAGGACTTGGCATTTGGTCTTGTTAAACCTCATCCCAACTTTTTGTACAAGAAGATAGTTGTTTTCAGTTTTCTCTAATTAATTTTTTTACTGCTGGTCCATTATGTTTTTCTTTTCCAGTTAAGGCACATAAATCAACTTGACAGTTCATAAAATATTTATGGACCATGTGGACAGACAATAGTGGCAGAAGGAATTTTAAAAAAGGCTGGTTTTTGGGTAGTTTTTATAACTTGCTATAAATCAGAATGCTTTTATTAAAGCATATGCTGATTTTTGTCAATGGAGAATCTGATCATGTTCTTTTGGGAGCTGAATTTTACTGAAAAATTAGTTTTGTTTCTGCTAGTGCAGCAGAATTCTAGAAGACTTAACATAAATATTGCAGTAAGAAAGTTTTAATTCATTTTGTTTTGCAATAAAAAACTTCCAATCCTTCTAGGATGTCTTTGGGGAAAATGAAGAAATTTGAAAAATTTTGCTTCTCAAACAAAGTTGTGGAAGTGGTACATAGTACAGAAATATTGCGAAGTAAGCTAAACTGTTAATCACCGAAATCCTTTGTATATGAGATTGCTCATTATTATCTTCTCTCAGTTGGTTTTTTTTTTCACATGTAGGGTTGTGTTTGTTCCTGCTTTCTAAGAATTTTCAATGGCATGCTCTGCTTATTTTCTGAAATGCAACAACAAGCAGTTCTTTTAACTTGATCATCTTGTCCTGATAGCTGGATGATCTGCTTTGCTTCTTTTTTCCATAACAACACTGTAGAGAAGTACAATTACCACTTGTATAATAGATGGGACGCATTGATGATTTCCCATTATTGCTTAAATCAAGATAAATCAAAACAAAGCTTGTACTCGACCCAGTCTCTCTCATTGCCTCCAACAAATGCCTTAACTTAAACTAGTTTACTAGAGCATTTATTGTTGTTTTTAGTTTTTGAATTTTGAACCCAAGTAAACAACGAGCACTGATAGGGTGGCACATAACTCTTTAGCCCATCTTTATAAAATAATTGCTACTGATGATATGTTCAATATTTTATTGCTGTCTTTTGTATTCAAGACTTGCTATTCCTTTGCTATTCACTTGCTTTCCCAGATTCCTCAAAAGAACTAGAAATCATGAGCATACCTTAACTCTTAGTGTTTTTTCCAAGCAGGAGGTGGAGACAAAGAACACAAAATGCTGAGAGGTCTGGTAGCCACTGTTCTCTTTCTGCTGTCTTCAGTTCTCTATCTCTGGAAACTCTGTAAATGAAACTCAGATCTGGCTTGTACTAGAATGCCCACCTGAAAGAGACTTCAGTTTTCTTTCAGAGACCTTGCATGTCTTGCAGAACTTTACAATCTTTATGAACATATTTTGAATTCCTAATAGAAATAGAAAAAATGCAAACAAAAATAGCGTAAAATACCTTAGATTGCATCTAATGGGGAAATTAAGCAAATCACAATCATGACAGAACCTAAGTTCATTAATTCTTTAGTGGTCAGTGTACACCTTTATTGACATCCCATCTGAGGGTATCATAACAATGCAGCTAAATTTTATCCTCATTTAGGACAGTGCTTATCCCCATTTTCCACATTATGGACAATCATTATATAAATTGTGACAGTTCTTTTGTAAAACATAAATATATTTAAAACTAAATGGAGCCTTGAGTGCTGTTTAGAATAGGGATGCTTCTTCTGGTATCAAACCTTTGCCATTGTTTTTTGTTGCCTTAATGAAAGTCATGCATTGTATAAGACATCAAGCAGATTATTAAAGAATAAGTCTGTTAAGGGATGTAGATTAACCTCATGTATTCCGCTTGTTTTTCAGATATATTAAATAGTTGTATTAATGTCATTGTCTTATATTTTAACAATTGAACCTTCTAAGAGATTTTTAAGAAGTGCAGGGCCACGACACAACAGTTTAAAAATAGTTGGATCTGTCGTATTTACAAGTATTTCTTTTTAAACATAATGAAAAAATTTTAGTGAAAATAGGTCTTTTTACCAAGAAAGGCCCTTCTTTATCATTATCACTTGTTGTTGAATTGTTATAAGTGGCTTAATTAATTACAATTATGTAGTGACTGATGTATACTTACTAGGTCATTCCACAGAATATATTTCTGTCATTGAAATTTATCTTTATAGGTTTTTTTCAATTCTTACTCATAATTTTTATGAAAACAAGATAATTATTTCCTGTAACTCTTAGCATTGTTCTGTGTACTCCTCTACCTGGCTGTAGGACTCAAATATGTCTTTCTTCCACTGTAGGTATTCCTATTTCATCTTAATTGTTATGTATGAAGAACCTCCAGGTTGAAGTTTATGTTAAATTCTACACAAAAATTACAAGAGTTAAAAATTAATTTCTTTTGAAGTTAAATCCATCAAAGTCCAGAATATAATATTATCAGTTTATTTTCTCATTAAACAGAACGATTATTGGAAAATCTGAAAATTAAATTGAAGTCAATGTTGTTCTTCATTGTCATATATGTTGCTTTTTCCCTAAATGCAAATTGCTGCCTTGGTTTTGATAATATTGTTCCCCGTGCTTTTTCCATATGTGTTTTTCATTAAAAGCTTTACTAGTAGCATATCTAGAAGTGTTACTTCTGCAGTTTAGGGGAAAGTTAAAAGAAAATATTTTTGGACTTTTTGGTACAATTTCTTAGAAATATCCTTTTTTTTCCAAAATAATAATTTGTTATTAAAGATTATTTTAGTAATTTAATGTTATTTAGCATTATTTAATATTAAATAACGTCTCTGAGTTGTCTAAAGGTTCATCTTATTACTGTACTTCTCTCTTGTTCCTGATTTGAGTCTATAAATGCAGCTACTACTTTAATAGCACAGGGCAGTTTGAAACTTAGAAGGTAAGATTAAAATGTTTTATTCTGACTGTTTCTAAACAATTTCATATTAACAAAGAATGTTTCCACTTTCTGTGAGACAGACCATTGTGAGTATACCAGATTTGGCTTCAGTGTTCTTTTGAGATGCTGGGCAACACCTTTGTTTTGAGAGACTTTTTTACAGTAAATACAATTCTGCCCCTTTAAAATCCTGTGGTTTTAAAATACCTGACTTAAATGACTTTTTTGGGATACTATCTAAAGTAAACACTTTTTTAATGGAAATAGTATGAACAAATAAGAGTAATTGTAAAGAACTTTAATGAAAAGGATAAAATTGGTTTTGAAAGCAAGAAGAATATGGTTACACCTGGTAGATAATTTTTTAGCCATTATTTTCAGTCAGAAATCGGAAACTTACAGTGGTGGGACAGAATTTGCCATTTTGGCAGGTTATGGAAACAATGACTCCATAGTTTGGTTAGTTTTGTTATGGATATGATTTTGGTTGTTTGGTGTTTTTTATATTGCTACAAGATAGAGAAAAGCAGCCTTGAGGAAATAAAAGACAAAATGTGAAGTGGGAGAGGTACCAATGTATACAATTCTGCCCCAATAGACTACTACTAGAGCCTGTTGGTTCGTAGATTTGGAGAAACAGTATTAAGGATTTTCAATGGAAAAAACCTAATCATATTGGCAATTGCATGAACATGTAGAATTGATATTAATTTTCATGTTTCAAGGTTAAAAACTGCAACACCACTTGTAAATGACAGTAATATTCATGAAATACTATTGTGCTGAAATTACATACTGAAAATACATACTTTGCTGTTTTCTGCAGGATAAGCTACTGTGCTAAACTGATTATTAGCTGAAATACCCACTGATCTGAGTATCAACATTCTGAAGTTATTTTTATGTATTCAATGTTATATATACGTCTTTATTCTGTTAAAACAACTTAATACTGTAATGTGTTTGTAAGTTACTTTTCATTTTTTAATGAAAAAAAGCAACCACATTTAGAGAGGAGAGAAAACTATGATGGCATTTCTACCAGTTGCCATAATGGAAAAGTGAAAGCTTCTTTTTGAGCATTAATCCTTTTCCGCAAAAAATACTTAAAATTTTTCCACTTACAGGGAATCTATATAGGAAATGGTAAGATAATATTGTGTTAATTTGTTTATTTGATTCAGTTTTAATTATTAGTCAGATGCTCTAAATCACAAATGTTGTAGTAGCTGTGCAGTTTTATGCCAGTTGTAGCTTTTCAGCAGCATTAGGATAGCCTGATACAGAGCAATATATGTTCACTAGAGCATAAATATCTAGCATCCCATACTTCTGAAAAAAACAAATTCTTCACAGAATGTGATTGGGAAGGAAAATAAAATAAATTGTACACACTGAAATCCTGGTTATTATGGAAGTGATTATGACTGTACCACTTGTCACTTTTAGAAACAATTGAAGATCTAGAAGCACCTGTATGCAACATATCGTATACAAGACATACTGCCGCTTTACTGTGGGAAAAGAGTAAATAATTCTTTACCTTACTCAGCTTGCTTCTTGTTTCATTATCTCTGAATTAATAGGCAACTCACCATTTAATAAGGTAAAGAATTAAATCCTTCTTAGGCAAATACGTTGTGCACTGGTAAAAGGCAGTTGCTAATAGAATGGAAACAGCAAGCTTTTAGGTCTGAGTATCCTGGACCAACATACTGTAACTTCACTCTCTACATGTGTGTGTTGGACAGTTATAGAGACAGAACACTGCAGAAGTTCATGCTTGTGATAACCCACGAAGTGACATCATCCATTCAGGAGGATGTTACAGGACATTGTGGTTCTTGTTTACACAGTCAGATAAAGCTAGAACTAGAAAGAACTCTTTTAATTTTGTTTTCTGGAGAAAACAAACCTACTGTCAATTTGGTATTTCATTTTGAGGGTAGAGTTAACAGAGCTGGTCCCAAAATTAGAGTTCCATTCAAATCATCGTTGGACCACTACCTTGAATTTTATAGAGCTCACCATTAGGCTACCATTGATAAATGCTTGATGCTAATGATGATTTCTTTTTTCAGTCAAGGTTTTTGTCAAGCTGAATCACAACAGTCCATGAATTTTATATCTGACAAATCATCTGTGAAATTTGGAACACATTGATCCAATATTCTAGTGCAATGGACCAAGTGGTGGATTTATTTTCTTATATGTGCTCCTACAATCCCTTCTCCCTCCTCCCCCCAAAGAAGTATGAGGGCTATAAAAAACAGAATATAAATGGTGAAGTAGCTGTAAGTAAATGTGTTTGTATGTATAATGTATAAATTAAGTTTCACTTTTCAGAAAGAAAGGGGTGGGATAACAAAACTAAAACACGTTTGCAGGTCTCTGTAGAGAATGGTGCCTTCTCTAAAGAGTGATAGATGGAGCAGGGCATGTTGGATGCAACAGAGGCTGCAGATAAAATTTTTTGTGGCACTGAGAGACAGCTGGGAGCATTCTTCAAGGACAGAATAATAGAATGATAGCAGCATGATCTAGCCCGACTGCCTGCTCTGCCTTCTACAGGTTGCCTTCAGATACGAGGTAGCTCAAGGCCTTGACCACTTGAATTTGGGGACTCTCTCTCTTTGGAGATTTTCTGTTTCTTCTGTGAAACCTATTCCTTTTTTTTTTTCTTGTTTTCAATCAGAATTTCCATTATTGCAACTTGTCATCATTGTGACTTGTCCTTTTCTGGTGCACCACTCAGAAAGTATAGTTCATTATTCTCTGTATCTCCCCTTAAGTAATGATGGACTCCAATTCCCTCCTTACACTTTCCTAGGGTAAAAAATCCAGTTTTGTTTGCCTCTTGTCTTATGCTCCAACTTCGTAAACATCTCAGAAACCTTCTTTTTTTGATTAGCTCCAGTTTCTTAATATCTGTCTTGTACTGAGGAGTGAAAATTGGGTAGTGTTCCTGAGTGCCAGGTAGAGAGAGAATAATCCCTTAGTCTGTCCCAGCATAAAAAGAACAATAAGCATTGTAGTGAATTTAGAAACATGCTTAATTTCTTATTTAGTTACAGTTTAGGCAGTGTTTCCAAATTCTATTTGCTTTCCTCTTAGTCTATACTAGTGACTATTAGAATTCTGTCCTTGGTCTCATGTTTTCCTGTTATATGATCTGAAATACCATTTACACCACAGTGATTCTTCATTATTAATCCTCTATTTGCCAGCCTTCATAGGAGAGTATTTCACATTTATATGATATCTAACACTACACTGTGTTTTTGCTGTGAATCTGGTAATAGACTTTTCCCTCAGAACATTTAGCATTCTTTCTCTCAGAGTGGTGGAGACGGTTTGGCTCATATTGAAGCCTGTGGGCTATGTCATTTGACATGAAACTGCTAATCTCCCTTGGGATGGACACATTCTTAGTTAGCTGAGTGTCCTGCATTGATAGTTTTTGTTACCTGGTCTCTGACACACGACAGACACAGTATTAGATGTATTGTCATGCGTTCAAGTACTGAGCTTAATGTGATGGACGGAAGACAACCTCTTGATTTACAATTAACAAAATTTGTGCATTTCACTCCTCTGGTTTCTGTTTACTCAAACTGCTGTTTGAGACCTCAGATTTCTTCGCATTGACAGGTTTAATCTTTTTGCGCAGATTTCTTCAATAGAATCCCAAGTTGCTGTTCCCATCTTGGCTCGCAAGAAAAAAAGCTATGGTAGCAGAGTTTCTTGGCTCTGTGGCAACTTCAGGTGTAACAGAAATCAGCCAAAACACATTTCAGTAGGAGAAGAAAATTTGTGTTTTCCTGACATAATTTTCTATATTGATGACAGAGGTTTTATAAAATTTATTTTTCAAAAGGACTAATGAGAGGGCTTCAGCTTCAGCCACCACAACTTCACATAAACACCACAAAGATACTTCTTAGTATCCTAGGGTTGTTGTCACATTGGTTTTCTTTTGTTTTTTAACCCTAAGAAAGTGCAAACAGACAAAATGTTATTTAAAATTTCTAGCTTATGAAATGTTTGCCATGTAAAAGAATTTGATCACACAGCCTCCTTTTAGAATGGGTGTGATCCTCTACTTCGTAAAAATTATCTGGGTTTTGGTGTGAGTCTTCAGCCTAATATCTATCATAGCAAATCTCTCTAACAGTGGGAAATTGTAATTCATGAACTTTGCTTGATACATTGTTTCATATGCATTCTGTGTGGTTGAAGGAAAGGAAAGAATCCTTCCAGTGAAAATGTAGAATTGTGAATTAAGTTTTAGGAAAGAACATTGATATACTGCTTCTTGGAATGCTTCAAAATACATGTAATTATTTAAGCACAAAATCTGTAGAAAGGAAGCCTATCTTTCATTGTGCTACTGGTCATTAAGAAGGATACGGAACTTTTGGAGCATGAAGGAGGGCTATGAAGGGTGATCAAAGGGCTGAAGCACCTCTACTATGAGGACAGTCTGAGAGATTTGGGCTTGTGCAGCCTGAAGAACAGAAGGCTTTGGGGGAACCTTGTAGCAGCCTTCCAGTACCTGAGGGGGATCTATAAGAAAGCTGGGGGGGGACTTTTTACAGGGGTTTGTAGTGACAGAGCAAGGGGGAATAGCTTTAAACTGAAAGGGGGAAGATTCAAATTAGACATTAGGAAGAAATTCTTCACAATGAGGGTGGTGAGACACTGGCACATGTTGCCCAGGGAAGCTGTGGATGTCCTCTCCCTGGAAGTGTTCAAGGCCAGGCTTCAGCAGCCTGGTCTGGTGGGAGGTGTCCCTGCCCATGGCAGGGCACTTGGAACTGGATGATCTTTAAGGTCTCTTCCAACACAAACCATTCTATGATTCTATGATTAGAAAAATCAGATGCTCTTTCAGGCAAACCTGCTTTTGACACACACCTTAAAAAGGTTCTTTTTTCCTTAAAAGTCTGTCTAACTGTATACCTCAATCACCATACTACCACTACAATAAAAACTCACAGAGAGCAGTAAATACTTTACTTTCTGTATCCATTATAAAACAGTTCTGTTTCTTTGAACAAGAAGCTTTGTTCATAGACAGTTCCAGTCCACTTATGTGGAGTTGAAAGAGTAATGAAAAATTAAATACTGCACAGAATGTAATTTAAAATCATTATAACTTTAAAATTAGAAAGTCATTTTTCTTCACTTAACAAAGTGATTCTTTTGTACTAAAATCTGGAAATTGTGCTTTGAGGTTTTTAAGCGGGTGTTGGGCTGGTTGAGAATAAAGAGGTTTTCAAAATATGCTTTAAGTGAAGGAAAAAAATCTTCAATAATTCCTTCTTATGTTCTGAATCTTGAAATTTTACTGCCTAAAAGAATTTTTTGATGGTGTTCTGAACAGCTAAATAGAACAGAAAAGAGAAAGCATTTCAATCTTTATTTCCAAATGCAAACATTGGAATACACCTATTTTAGTTTGATGAAAATGAACCTAGGAATTTGAATTTCCAGGAAAGTTGATGCTTTTCAAACACACTGCCATCTAAATGTATTTAGGAAGAATGTACAAACACACTGGCATCTAAATGTATTTAGGAAGAATGTATTGGAAGATCATGATTATCCTTTCATAGAATTGAAAACATTGTGTACTATAGTTTTGTAAAACAAAACAAATGACAAATTAAATACCTGCACTCAAGCTCTCAACTGCAAGATAAATCCTGTATATTCCAAACCTTACTGTTGGTATATCAAACGTTTCTTCTGTGCAGAGGGAAGGAAAGAGCATCAGAAAAAAATATTAAACTATTTTTATCAGTTGTGCGTATCTGTATACTCATGCTATCCTTATAACTGATACATGACTTACTTACTTACACATTTTTCTGTGAGACTGTCAGAGTCCTGTCTGGATTACAAAACAGACTATGTTTCATTCCTAAGAAGCTTTTCCAATGAACTCAAGTTTATTAAATATTGTGTTAGTTTCTGTTTCTGTACATGTATAATTAATTACTGAATTTACCTATTTGGACACCGTAGATACTGCATATTGAAATTTAAACATACTCATTAGTTTAATCTAAACATTAGAATTTATGACAGCTGTTTCTAAACTCCTGAAAAAATCTTTTTCTGAAAAGCCCATTGGCCTGATTCTGCTGTCATTTACTTTTGCTCTTAATACATAGTTTCAAAATACAGGAGTTGCTCTACAGTAAAACTGATCTGAATAACAGATGGGGTGGGAGGATGGGGAGCAAATTTATTTTTTTCATTGAAAGAACTGGAAGAAGCATCAATCTGTTACTTACAAGTTTAATAAAAAGAGAAACTAAAATACAGGCACACAGTTTTAAACATATTTATAGAAGGGTAGGAAACTTAAGGGATTTAGTCTCTGTAACGTAATTCTCACAGGAATAGCTCATCCTTCCTGAAGATCCTGAAAAATGGTCTAACATCCTCTCTTAGCATGAATCAAAAAAACCCCTTCTGTTCTCTTTTAAATCATGCCAGTTTTCATTGACTCCGGGGAACCTCCAAACTTGATCACATTGCTTTTTGTTCATCATGCATGTGAAATGCCTTCTATGTAATACACGTATATTAAATTGTATAATGTAATTCACATCACAGAACGTGATGTGAAATCCTGTTTACCTGCTGCAGAGGAACAACTAGAAAAAGTACTAGTGTGAATGGCCTAAATACTTCTAGAATTATTATTATACTAACAGTCTGTTTTGTGAAACTAAATTCGAGTAGGCAATATTTACGCAGATAATCCCATGGAGAAAGCGTGATTTCTTTTATAACACTGGAGGGAGGGGCGGGAACCAAACAGAAACATAATTGTCTCTTGGTTTCATGATGTAAGAGGAGATTTTTTACAAGAAGACATGCCATTAAAATAATTAACAGTTACCTAAACTTGTTGAATAGAATTGTGGCCTTGAAGCGAATTGTTTGATTGTACCCACTCACCACATGATGTTTGGATCATGGTCTGGTCTATGAGTACACAAACTGGATCCCCGTTTGGGTGAAGCTAATTGTAAAGATTTATCTTGAGAAATGGTGCTTGCTCAACTTGTAAAACCAGATTAGGACTGGTCTGAATTAAAAGCCTTTAGATAAGCGTAGTATAGATTTCGTGTTCTTAGCATTGATTCTTTCAGTCTAAAATATGCTGCTTTCAAACCACACTAATACCAGAAATGTCACAAAATGACAAAGTAAATTTGAAAATAAGAGAGATTTCAAAAAGGAGAGTTAATGGAATTTATGAGAGTTAGCTATCTGCTTAACTGTTTTTTACTCCAAAAGCCTACTGTGGCAAAACACCGAGCAAACATGTAAGGCAATTCATCTTGTCCAGCTTGCTCCTAACCGCATTTCTTATCCGACAGTTTTGTGAGGACAAACATAATCACCCAGCCCGTCAGAATATGATAACATTAAGCAATAACGTCAGGATAATATCATGTCATCCAGTTTGCTCTAAACCATTTTCTTTCTCATATTATTTTTGGCAATCTCACAAAGAAAATCTAGCTTACCAAGTTTAAATCAGAAACTCCCTTTAAACCCCACTGAACAGTTGGTAAGATTCCTAAGAATTATATGTGTATAAACAAGTCAGTTTTGTTAAGATTATAACAACTTGTGACTAAATAACAGTTTGGTGGTAGCTGGGAATAAGATACTGTTTGTGAAAATACATTGAAAGTAAAGGAGCAATATGCAGGAAATAAATGTGTTGTTAAGCTCAAAGTACAGAGAGGTGCTAATAATCAGCTTGATGTTAAAATTTGTATCCAGCACGCGTAACAAAAGACATTACCCCAATGATGTTCCAATGTTTGAGGAGAGGGGAGATAGGTCCAGCCCATTGGCCGATACCAAAAGTTTCAGTGACATTTTCCTGCTCCCCATCCTTTCTTTGTTTGCATTTTTTATAGCAACCTGCACTTTTGGTGTGGAGATTTAGGTGGAACTTGAGTGACTGAAGTCATTACATCAAAACCTGTTGACTGGTGGAGAAAAATTCTCACTTCACTTGTCAAAACTTAACTGCACAGGCACAATAGGAGGTGGTTTGGGGAGGGTTTTTCCTCAGAGGCGGGGAGGAGGTGGGTAGCCTTAGGTGTGTTTTAGTATTATAATGATATTACAATGATGATTTAATTAGCAAAGGTTAACTGGAGTGCATAGTTTATCAGAGAAAGAGCTGTACCTCATCTTCTTGGGAATTAATTTGGTCTTGCTGATCACTGCAGAAAGCAGGAGTGGAGTGCAGTTACCTCCCAATTACCTCAGTCCACACTTCATCAGGTCAGCATGTACCTGGCCGCATTTCTTTCTGATGAGACGTGTGCTGCCTCTGTGTGTGCATATTGCATCTCCACTGATTTTGCTTTTAAAGAAAAACTGTCTTGTACTCAGAAAACTTTTAAGGTTCCCATTTGTACCCACATTTAGCCCTACTTCTAAATATAGCTTTATTCAAACATTTACCTTTATTCCCACAACTTAAAAATTCTAAATTATTTAGGATTTTAAAAAGATCTTTTTTTTTGGCAGCTGAAAAAAGAAACAAAATTCCATTCACAAAATATTTTATCAGAGTATTTTAACTTGAAATCTATTATAATCGACCCTAGTCTAGTGGTTCCCAAGGTTTTGTTTGGCAGAAAGATGGGCTGCATATTACTGTTTGAGAATCCCAAATTTATATTGTCACTGCCTGAGGACTTTTCAAGTCAGAGAAGGACTTGGGCATGCTGATAGAAAACAAGCTGAAGATGAGCCAGCAATGTGCCTTTGTGACCAAGAAGGCCAATAATATCCTGAAGTGCATCAAGAATAGTGTAGCAAGCAGGCCAAGGGAGGTTATCCTCTCCCTCTACTCTGCCCCAGTGAGGCCTGATCTGAAGTTCTGTGTCCAGTTCTGGTCTTCCGAGCTCAATAAAGACAAGGAACTACTGGAAAGAGTCCAGAGGAGGGCCACAAAGATGACAGGGGACTGGAGCATCTATCTTATGAGGAGAGGCTGAGAGACTTGGATCTGTTTAGCCTGGAGAGGAGAAGACTGAGAGCTGACTTTATCAGTGCTTACAAATATTGAAAGGACAAGTGTCAAGAGGATAGCGTCAGACTCTTCTCAATGGTGGCCAGTGACAGAACAAGGGACAACAGGTACAAACTGGAACACAGGACATTCCATGTTAACATGAGGAAAACCTTCTTTACTGTGTGGGTGACGGAGCACTGGAACAGGCCACACAGGATGGTTGTGCAGTCTCGTTCTCTGGAGGCACTAAAAATCTGCTTGGACAAATTCCTGTGCAACCTCTTCTAGGTGAAACTGCTTTAGCAGGAGTGTTAGACTAGATGGTCTCCAGAGCTCTCTTCCAACCCTATCCATTCTGTGATTCTGGGATTCAGGAGGAAATTCCTGAAGACTGAAATGTTAGTAGTCAGTTTGATTATATACAGAGATGTGAAAAGAGATTATTTGTCCACTTATTCCTTTTTTTTTTCTCTGGGAGATTTTTGCTCTTGGAAGAGTTTATTGGAGAGAAAAATAGATGTCTGAGATCAAATAAGCATAGGTTTGTAGGACTCCTTTGTCAACCAATACTTAAACACACAACAGCAATAAAGCGTTTGTGTAAGGCTGAACTGCGCCACACCCAATCAGCTTCAGTTTACAAGTCCTGTGCCTTCAGCTGAATCCATAATATTATTATGTTTTGCACAGCTTTACAGTAAAAAAGCATTTGGACCCTTACTTTCTGCATTTTCCCATGATGACAAGTAAAATTCTTTTATTTACTAGAAAATATCTGTATGCAAATGTTACTAACAGGAACTTTACGTTGAGACACTTCAACCTGAGTGTTCTGTTCTGTGTTCAACCTTGTTCTGTTTTTTATAAGCTAGCAGCACTGTAATCTGATAAAAACGTCGTGATAAGATACCTTTTTTATGGTAAGTTATCAATCCAGGCAAGTGTGTTGTTGCCTTGAAAATGTTTTATTTTTTAAAATATGTGTTACTATTTTTAAATAAGTAGGCTTATTTGGAATCTAACTTGCAGAGATAAATACATTCTGTTTCTCTGGGAAATCGTTTTTAATATTAGCTACTACCAGGCAGTTCATTTAAAGTAATTTACAGACTTTTAAATAAAGCTCAGTGGCTGACTGAGAAACATATGAATATGGTTGTTTTTGAAAAAGAAATATAAAACATAATGAAATGTAACAAATTAAATAGGCAGTAATCCCTAATAACATTAAAGTATTATAATTTTAAACTGAATTATTCTTTGAGATTAATTTTAGCACAGCCGTATGGATTTATTTCACACACATTAATGTTTTTATTAGTACCCAATTGTGTTTTTTTAAGTATGTATTATTTAATGATGTGATACTTGTAGCTTATTCTTTCCTGTTCTGTTAGCAGGTAAAAAGTCTTTGATAAAGTGAAGATTGTAAAGGCAATAACATTTATCTACTACTAGATCTCCTTTTCTTCTTTAAAGGACATTTTATTCTCCTGGACATATAAGCAAGAGCTCCTAATGCCTTCGGTAGGAACTTTGTCTTATCTTTAATTTAAAATGCATACCAGTGCTCATTATAAACATAGTAGAGCAAAATAACCTAAATTAACCTCTGGTGTAAGTTAATTATATTTTGGCACTGTATTTTTCAGACAGACTCACCATAACTTGAAGTAGCTGGCTTGTTTGACAGAACTGGAAAAGAAAAGGTTCTTTGAAACAGTTCTGATGGAAAACGTTCCAGTTTTCAGTAATATAGACTTACTTCCTTCAGTAAGGATCCAATCTAAATGCTAGCACAAAAAATTCAAGCTTCATACATATATACAAAAAAAAGGTGTAGAACATGCAGCAGCAAGGGAAAAGAACTGGGTCTTAACTGGATATCATATTTTCAATGTTCTGCTGCTTCTGTCAGCAGGTTTGGTTTCTGTTCCTTCATTCTTTCTTCCCCACTGCCCCCTCCTCATTTCTGTGATTATACACATGCCATGAACCCTGTTCTTGTTTCTCTTGCTCCTATTTTCTATTTAACATTGTGCTCTGTTTGTCTTCAACTTTGGGCAAGAAGAGTGGTTATCATGAAATAACTAGAAACACACATTTTTATGGTACATTGCCTTATTTGTAAAAGAAGCCCCAGGTATGCATTTAGCATAGTAAAGGTGAAATAGCTGATCCATCCATAAAAGTAAATTTCATACCTAATGTGGAAGCTTTTTCGGTCACTTCTGCTCACAGAGGAGGAATTCCTGTTCGTCTTAATTCATCTTCAATTGATCTCCAGGGAAGAGGCTTCAGGTTTTAAGCCCTTTAAAATACTTTTGTGATAGTTAACTAAAAATTACGTCATGTACTACTATAACTGGTCATAATGTGTGAGATGAAATACTGTGCTACTTACTTAAGTGTATTTTGTAGCTTCTTAACCTTAGCATTTCTATTCCTGATCCCTTTACTATAATGTCTTGTTGGTTTTAAAATAAAAAAGATTACAACAATAAAGAGTAAGACTTACCTATGGATATGATTAATAACGTTGACTTGTAAAAATCTCTTAAGTGTTTCCAACCACCCCAACATACACTATTTTATCATTAAAAATTTTTCTGGCATGCAAATTAGATTTTGTTTATAAATCAGGATTTAAGTTGGCAATTTTATTTTCGAATACACAAATTACTTTTCTTCTTTTTACTTTGTGTATATTTCTCATCACCCTTCACAATTTTTCCTGCAGGTTAGTCTGTTTCTAAAAATTACTATGAATGCATAGCCTGGTATCGTAAAGTCCCCTGCAGCAAATCTCATAACACTTATGCTGAGAAAACCTTGCTTCAGATATTAAACAAATGTTGCTGAACTTTCTTGTGAGGTTACCTTGATTAATTTGGAATGAAGAGAGGTCTACAAAATGAAATATTGTTTACATTTTCGGGTAAAAATTTGCTTTGTTTTTAAAGAATGGTTAATTTTTTTCTAGTTAATGAAATACATTTAATGCTGATATGAAGTATTAGAAGTTTTTAGTAATAAAATTCTACGTTGCAAAAATGTTTCAAAGTATTGTATGTGGATTTCATGTCAACAGGAAGAAGGCAGTTGATCTACTCTAAAGTGAAGATTTTTCAGTATTTCAGAAGAGCTTTAGAACATTATATAGCTGTGGCTAGATCAATATGTTTGTAATTGTCTGTCATAAAACATGTCCCTTGTTGCACAGTAGCATAGGAAGGGAAGTGATAGAGTGTATTCTGTAACTCCTCAGACTACCTTCATATAGCCACCTACAACAAGTCTATAAATCACTCCATGAATGTGCCTTGGTCTTCATAAATAGCTTCCAAATGAAAGTCTAAGGCTGGATGCCTACTTTTAAAGAATTAAAATTAAATGAGATAAACCTCAGTACTTTTCCCTCTTTATGTGGCAGCAATAAAAGACTGAGATTTCATGGTTTTCCATTCCTTTAAAACAAAAGGAGCCTAAAGGTGACAAGGATAAAACTGAGTTGCGAAAAATATTGAATTTGCAAATCATCAGGTGACTTGGGAAGATGTCTCCAAATTATGGGATATTTGGGGATTCTTACTAAATGTGATTATGTATTGTATTAGTTATAAAATTTTACATCTGGCATTTGGGTTTGTTTGTACATAAATGTGTTTGTGTTTATATATAAATGAGTTTATGCATAAATTAATACCTCAGAGTGTCTTAGTTAATTATTCTTTGATAAAGTTTAGTTATTAAAAATAAACTTTCACTTCGACATGAATTTATTTTCATAAAATATTTCCATGACCAGCTTTTCACTAAAGACGTTCACTGTGGAACTTACTGTTTCTAATTATTTCATATCTAAAAAAGCCATTGTTTTCATATGTTGTATTAGATTAGTCACTATGCATCAAGACATGCAGTTTGAAAAGGTCCCTTTTTGGTCAAAAGTATAACTATGGTCCGCTTTCCACTTTCTAATTTTAATTTTCTCAACAATTAAATGTAGTTGTTTATAAAAAAAATGAAAGTATTTGTTGTGTTTCTCTGAAAAGTGTATTTGTAGGGGATAGCAGTGATGTATCTGAAGTGTCTCATTATTGGTAGCGTAGTTAGTTAAGGTTAAATCTAAGGTTATTGGGACTACATAAATGGGATTTAGCTGATGTGTAGGCTTTATAGAATATTTGAATATTTGGAGGATAGGTTCTCCAGTTAGAAATTTAAGTGGATGTAAACTTTAACACAACTCAGTGGTAAACTACAGATTCCTAAGTAGCTTGAAGTCGTAGAAAGAATTTTTTGATCTCTAAGTAGCACTTGGTGTTTCAAAATTACTTCCATGACAAAGGGAGGTAAAACATATTATAATGAGTTAAATTCACATGTTAACAGATAATTTTTTTCTTAATATGACAGCTTACTCTAATGTCAGCTCTGGAGAGCAGTCCAGCAGCTTAGTTAACTGTTTCCCAGGCCTTCACCATAACGTGTTTGTACTAATGAGTCAATAAGGAATGTGGACGTATGCAAATATGTTACTGAAGTGGGAGTCTTCCTTCGGTTCCATGTGTCATAGGCATTCTTACAAGAGTATAAAGGGTTGAGTGGGTGAAGCTTAGGAACTGATGTGTTTGTGCAAGGGTGGGAGGCAGGGAAAATCTTTAAAAGCATTAGATATTGTCTTAAATATTTGCATCAGAACTGGTTAAAGTCTTAAACCAACAAATAAAAAAACAAATAAAAACCAGTACAAAACATACTTTATTTAGTAAATTAATAAATCAATATACAATTTTAGTGGATATAATATTTGCATAAGTTAAAATTGCTAATATTCTATTACTGTTAAGGCAGATCTGTACAAGTCTGTATTAAAGGCAGTATTTTAAGAGTATGAAGTGACAAGACAATCAGTATCACAGTATCACAGTATCATAAGGTTGGAAAGGACCTCCGAGATCATCGAGTCCAACCTATAACCCAACCCTAACATCAACACTAACACCACCATCTAAACCATGGCACTCAGTGCCTCATCCAGTCTCCCCTTAAACACCTCCAGGGTCGGCGACTCCACCACCTCCCTAGGCAGCGCATTCCAATGGCCAATCACCCTTTCAGTGAAAAGAATCAGGAAACTTTGAACATGCGTCATCTTATAAATATCAAACATTGTTTTGCAATGGAAGTGCATTTCCATCACTTCAAAGTGATTTACTTATTGATCCAGCAGAATTTTACCTCCTTGCAGACATTAGACTTTTACAGTAGAGTCTTTCTTACTAGGTTAACTCTTAATTCAGAGATTCTTAAAGGGGAAGGAGAAAGAAAATACAGGAGGTATACCAATAAATAGCAGGTATGGAAATCCTGCTTTGGAATTCCAGTGGAGGAGTGAGGAAGTCTAAAATAATGTACTCATTGAGCAGCTTCCGTCCCGGGCACTGAAAAAAAACCCTCTAAATTTGTGACGAAATCTCATGATCGAAGTTCATCTTTTTCATACAGACAAGAGGATCAAATTAAGAGAGCATGAATACATTTGTTTTTGCCAATTTGTATGTGTACTGAACCTTGAAATCATATTAAAGGGAACCTTTTTCTTTTTAGCTTTCTCTGCTTATAATTAATCTGTGTATATAAATGAAGAATTGTCTGGATATACTGCATTGATACTTTTTACTGTTAGACTTGCTAATAGGTCTATTTTAGGTTATATATTTTATATATATAAAAGTCACATTTTTTTCATTTTAACTACTATGACTTAAATTCTTTAATATTCCAGTGGAAGACACTTTGTAAAAAATGGTCCAAAAGTCCAAAGAAAATTAGGGATTTTTTAAAAAACAAAACATTGCCTTTAGCTAGGGAGATGGAGTAGATGAGATGGAATAGTGTTCCCTTGTATCCTTGCATTTCTGTGATTCTGTACTGCTGGTTCTGTACTGATTGAAAAGAATGTTTTTCCTGTCTAGGATTATACTTTTTGAGTAAGGCATTTAGTCTTCTGTGATTATATTTGGCTGATAAGATAATAATCCCCTAATTTATCTTGGCTTCAGAAGATCTTTGTTTTGGGGTTTTTTTTAACTGAACAGAAATAGCTAATAAAGATGGAAAGTACGTCTGAAGTATAAGTTGACCTAAACAATAGTACCTATGTAGATTGGAAAGCTGCAAGTCTGTTGATCTTGGGCTACAGACATCTAATGTAGACAAAATTGCCGTGAATTGGCTTTTAAAACTCTTTTTGTATAATCCTGAGATTTTCAAAGAAATTTCCTTAATTGATCAAGGTTTTTCTAAATCGAAACCAACATATCCAAGAATATAAGATTGCCCTGTTTCTATTCAGCTACAATCAAAAGACTTAGTGTAACATACTTTAGATCTTAATCCTAACCCACACTCGCATTCTTTTTTCTTTTCTTGTATTCTGACCTCTTTCTATTAATGATTCTGAAAAAAATATTATCTGTTTCTATTTAGGCAAAACATCTTATAGAGAAACTCTTTGAGCAACAAGTGAAGGATGAAAGGAAAGGTTCTGAATCATGTCTGAAATACACTACATTGAAGATACTCTGAAAATGCTATGAGTCAATCAGTCGCTGCTATCCAGGGTATGGAATCAATGCTCTAATCCATCCAGACTGTTCATGGTATTTTAGTAAGTCAACAATTTGTTTATTATACAAAGTATTAAATACTGTTGCAGTGGTTTTTGCTCTGATTGAACTCAGTACTTTGCTATTTAGCTTTATAAAATTGTTATGTTATATTGTTTTGAGCTGTGATCCTGTCAAGTCCTTCAAGGTGACAAGTACTAGATCAGGTTTGTACTTGGCCAGAGTTTTCATAAGGCCTTGTTGATCTAGATTTTAAGCCAGACCCACAATTTGTATGGAATGATTTTAATGAGAATCAATCAGGTTAAGTTCAGACATTTAGGTAGGGTTTTTTGGAGTTAGCATTGGCAATCCATAATCTGACAAAATACGTTTCAAGTGCTGTTTTACAGAGAGACAAACAATTATTTTTGTTCTTAAACTCATAAAAGTGAGCACATTAATGTAATGCTTTCATCTAATTACAAACTTAAATGTACATTCCATATCTGAGTAAAGTAAGAATAATAGATAAAATAATATCTCTGTAGAGCTCTGCAAAATAAAGTTAAATTTGTAAATATTTGCGATCCATTTTCTTTTTAATCCTTGTATTAAAACATAATACTACCCTCCTTAGATGCTAAGGAGTAGGTTGCTCTTGTAAAGAGTGGCTTTGCCAGACTGCTTTTCACCCAAGAAAAGATTATTCATATGATTCCAAGGCTTGAAGTCTAAAGGGAACAATGGAAGACAGACAGAGAATAAATCTGGAGTCAAGCTTTTGACAGACATGATTCCCTACAGACCTAGAAATAGTGTAAGCATAAAATGACTGGAATATGTATTGAAGACAGTTTATGGAATCAAATACACTTTGAAATAATAAGAATATGGAAATAGATAGAAAAAACTCTAAAATTGCAGGACATGAGAAAAGCTTCCACATATAATTGTTTTCAATTTGTTGTCTTCATCAGAAGGAACTTAAGTTTTTTGTCCATGTCTTCCAGCAAAAAGTGACAAATAAGTGTAAGGTATATATATAAATATTGCATTTATTGTAATACAGAATATTTTTGCACATGATTTCAAGTCACATGAAATCAAGTTTAAAAAAGCACATCTTCTTTTCTTGATGGTTTGTTTTGTACGAACTGCAGGTTTGTATCTTGCTTTCCCCCAGAATATCTTCATAGAATCATAGAATCATAGAACAGTTTGGGTTGGAAGGGAACTTAAAGATCACGGAGTCTGATTCCCTTGCAAGGAACAGGGAGACCTTCTACTAGTTTACTCTCAGGTTGCTGACAGTCCCATCCAGCCTGACCTTGAATGTTTCCAGGGATGGGGTTTCAATCACCTCTCTGGGAAACCTGTTCTGGTGTTTCACCTCTTCATTGTAAAAAATTCTTACTCCGTTCTAAATTAATTTGTTTTGGTTTGGTTTTTTTTCTCTTCAAAATACAACTTCCATCTTAGTTGTTATCGCTGCTTAACACAATTGATAAAAAAAAAAATGTATTAGCTGCCATGCTCCTTTACTTCCTGCACTGGACATAAACACTACATAGCCCTACATCAGTGTCAAACCAAGACACTGATCCTGGTTCAGCTGGGATCGTAACAGACACCTCTTGGGCAGATACAGGAGCAAGATTTCACATCTATGGTACCAAGAATCTGAAACAGTCAGCTCTGAAACTTGACTGCTTACGGCTTCCCATAGTTGAGGACATCATCCTGTCAGTAAGCTCAAGCGTACACTCTTTTTCCTTAGTTGACCTCTTGGTAAAATTAATAATTTCCTTTCCAAGAATCCAAAACATTATCATAGGCAGAAAAAATTGAAAGAGTCCTCTGCTTAGCATTCTACCTCAAAGCAAGATATGAGCTTCATTTATTCCTGACAGATATATCCTGCGCAATCTTAAAAAACCTCAGCAGATAGACTATGTAAACTCCCAAGGAACTATAATTCAGTACCCAACATTCTCAGTACCGGAAAACTTTTTTCCTAAGATATTAGAGTAATTTCACTTGATACAGCTTATACCTGTTACTTCTTGTTCTGTCTCAGTAAATCTGGAAATGATTCCGTCAACTTTATCTTTGCAATACCTTTTGTATGCCTAGAAGACTCTGACTGTTTTCTTTTCCTGATACTGTCTTCATCAAACTAAACCACCTAAAGTTTAGTCTTTTTGGTCATGTTTGATAGACCTCTGTTCAGCTTTAGAGCTGTGCCCTGTACATTCTCTACATTTGTTTTCAATGCCTCAAACTTCATGCAATAGTTCTGAAGAAACCACGTTAGCATGGGAGAAATTGTTGTGATCCCTAGATGCCTAGCTATAATCCCTAGATCTTTTACTCAAAGAGAAAATAAAATATTTTCCCTCTGTCTTTGTTAGCATGGGAGCTTTTTCTGAAACATATACTTGATCATATAAACAATTTGATTAATGCATTTCCATGGCAGTACAGCATAGTTCAGCTTCTTGGGTTATCAAAGGTTTGCTTGTATTTCACAGTATCACAGTATCACAGTATGACAAGGTTGGAAAGGACCTCTGAGATCATCAAGTCCAACCTATAACCCAACACTAACACCAACCATCATCTAAACCATGGCACTCAGTGCCACATCCAATCTCCCCTTAAACACCTCCAGGGTCGGCGACTCCACCACCTCCCTGGGCAACGCATTCCAATGGTCAATCACCCTTTCAGTAAAGAACTTCTTCCTCACATCAAGCCTAAACTTTCCCTGACGTAGCTTGAGTCCATGCCCTCTAGTTCTGTCACTGGTCACCTGAGAGAAGAGACCAACCCCTGACCGACTACAACCTCCTTTCAGGTAGTTGTAGAGAGCAATGAGGTCTCCCCTGAGCCTCCTCTTCTTTAGACTAAACAGCCCCAACTCCCTCAGTCGCTCCTCATAGGGCTTATGCTCCAGCCCCTTCACCATCTTCGTTGCCCTCCTCTGAACACATTCCAGTATCCTGACATCTTTCCCAAACTGGGGGGCCCAGAACTGTACACAGTATTCCAGATGAGGTCTGACTAGTGCCGAGTACAGGGGGACGATAACTTCTCTGGTTCTGCTCACCACACTATTCCTGATGCAGGCCAGAATGCCATTGGCCTTCTTGGCCACCTGGGCACACTGCTGGCTCATGTTGAGCTTCCTGTCAACCAGCACTCCCAGGTCCCTTTCTGCCTCACTACTCTCCAGCCACTCTGTCCCCAGTCTGTAGCTCTGCATGGGATTGTTGTGTCCAAAATGAAGTACCCGACATTTGGACTTATTAAACATCATCCCATTGGAATCGGCCCATCTCTCCAATCTGTCCAGGTCCCTCTGCAGGGCCATCCTACCCTCTAACAGATCAACCCTTCTTCCCAGTTTGGTATCATCAGCAAACTTGCTGATGATGGACTCAATCCCCTCATCCAGATCATCTATAAAGATATTAAACAGGACCGGACCCAACACCGATCCCTGGGGGACACCACTGGTGACCGGCCGCCAACTGGATGAGACACCGTTCACCACCACTCTCTGGGCTCGGCCATCCAGCCAATTCCTAACCCAGCACAGAGTGCTCGCATCTAAGCCACGGGCTGACAGCTTCCCTAGGAGTCTACTGTGGGGGACAGTGTCAAAGGCCTTGCTAAAGTCCAGGTATACCACATCCACAGCCTTCCTCTCATCCACCAGGCGAGTCACATGGTCATAAAAGGAGATCAGGTTGGTCAGGCAGGACCTGCCCCTCCTAAACCCATGCTGGCTGGGCCTGATCTCCTGACCGTTCTGCAGGTGCCGCATGATTTCACCCAGGATTATCTGCTCCATGATTTTACCTGGGACCGAGGTCAGGCTGACAGGTCTGTAATTACCTGGATCATCCTTACGGCCCTTCTTGTGGATGGGCGTCACATTGGCCAACTTCCAGTCTTCTGGGACCTCTCCAGTGAGCCAGGACTGCTGAAAGATGATGGAGAGCGGCTTAGCAAGCTCATCCGCCAGCTCTCTCAACACCCTAGGATGGATCCCATCCGGCCCCATAGACTTATGAGGGTCCAAGTGGCTCAGCAGGTCTCTAACTTCCTCCTCATGGATTGCAGGAGGGCCAACCCTGCCCCCATCAACCACTTCAGAGGGCCAACTGTCAAGCACACTGACATCCTTACTGTTGAAAACTGAGGCAAAGAAGGCATTAAGTACCTCGGCCTTCTCTGCATCAGTGGTTACTATATTTCCCTCCACATCCAACAAGGAGTGGAGGTCGCTGCTGCCCTTCTTTCTACCATTGATATATTTATAAAAACTCTTCTTATTATCCTTAACAGAAGTGGCCAATTTGAGCTCGAACTGGGCTTTTGCTTCCCTGATTTTCCTCCTACACGACTTAACAACATCTTTGAGCATGACGTGGCTTACGTCCCCTTCTTTCCAACGACGATACATCCTCTTTTTGTTACTTAGTTCCTTCAGAAGCTCCCTACTCATCCAGGCTGGCCGTCTGCCCCTACGACTCTTCTTACAACACATGGGGACAGCCCACTCCTGCGCCTTCAAGATTTCATTCTTGAAATGTATCCAGCCTTCCTGGACCCCCTTGCCACTAAGAGCTATTTCCCAGGGAACTTTCCTGACCAATTCCTTAAATAATTCAAAATCTGCCCGCCGAAAGTCCAGCATCGATGTTCTGTTCCTGGCTTTTCTTTTTACATTGTTTAGAGAGAACCTGATTATCTCATGATCACTACATCCCAGACAGCCTCTGACACCAACATCACCCACCAGCCCTTCTTTGTTTGTAAACAGCAGGTCAAGAAGAGCCTCACCCCTGGTGGGCTCACTCACCAGCTGCGACAGAAAGCAGTCCTCAATACACTCTAAGAACCTCCTGGACTGCCTCCTCTCGGCAGTGTTAAGTTCCCAGCAGATATCCGGGAGGTTAAAGTCACCTAAAAGAACAAGGGCAGCCGATCTAGAGGCAGCCTCCAGCTGCTTAAACAATAGAAGATCCACCTCCTCATCCTGGTCGGGCGGTCTGTAACATACTCCAATCAGGAGGTCAGACCTGACCGCCCCTCTGACCCTTACCCAGAGGCATTCAACCTGGTCGTCACCGATCTCGACTTCGACAGCATCCAGGGTTTCCCTAGTGTAGAGGGCCACCCCTCCACCCCTCCTCTCACGCCTGTCTCTCCTGAAGAGCCTGTAGCCCTCCATGGCAGCACTCCAGCTATGAGAGTCATTCCACCACGTTTCCGTGATAGCAACTATGTCATAGCTCTCCCGCTGGACCAGGACTTCAAGCTCCTCCTGTTTGTTTCCCATACTGCGTGCGTTTGTGTACATGCACTTCAGCTGGGTTACTGACGACACCCTTTGAGATGGCTCATCCTCCACAGGAACATCTTTGGTGAGCCTAGTTACTCCCCCCTCCCCCCTCATGCCTAGTTTAAAGCCCTCTCAACAAGTCCTGCCAGCTCCTGAGCTAGGATCCTCCTACCCTTTGGAGTTAGGCGAGACCCATCTGAGTCAAGCAGGCCAGGTGCCGTAAAGGTTTCCCCATGATCAAAGAACCCAAAATTCCTCTGCCGGCACCAGCCCCTAAGCCATTTATTAACAGCATATATTCTCTTGTTCATATCTGTATACATCCCTGCCACCGAAGGAACCGAGCAGAACACCACCTGTGCTCCTGCCCTATCCAGTGACCGTCCCAGTTCCTGGAATCCCTTTTTGACTACCCTTGACCCTCTTTTCGCTAGCTCATCACCACCAGTTTGTACCACCACAAGCGGGTAATAATCTGATGGTTTAACTAGGTCTGGGAGTCTCTTGGCAATGTCGTGTACCCGGGCTTGGGGAAGGCAGCAGACTTCCCTATGAGTTGGGTCCATCCTACAAATAGGGCCCTCCGTCCCTTTCAGAAGGGAGTCTCCCACTACAATGACCCTCCTTTTCTTTTTCTTGCTTGAAGTCCTGACCTGTCTGACGGGCAATGTGTGGTTAAGAGCCTCCTCGGGTGAGTTCTCTGTCACACTATCCTCCACCTGAGCATCAAACTCCAACACCCCAAACCTGTTTTGTAGGGGTAGTTGGAAAGGTGGCATTTGAAAGGGAGGTCTATAACCCCCACGAGAGCAGACCTGCTCCCAGTCCTCCTCACCAACCAAGTCACTCCCCTTATCCTGTTGATGAGGAATATGGCATTCCTCAGCCTCCTGGGGAGGATTACTGGGAGGAGAGAGGGTTCTACTCCACCAGTCTATCTCCCTTTCACTTTCTCGAATACTCCTTAACCTCTCCACCTGGTCCTTAAGATCTGCAACCATAAGGAGCAGATCTTGAATCTGTTCACACCTCAAACAAACATTTTTGGTATGGTCCTCAGGAACCACAAGTAGGCTGAGACACTCCCTGCAGTCCCGAGTCTGGGCAGCGGCGTCCCGTAATAGCAGTTCTGTTTGGACGCCTACACTCCTAGTGGCAGAGGCTTTACCACGCCTGATCACCATTGCTGCAGGGGAGTGGGAAGCCAACTACCTGCCAGAGAGTGCCTGCGCGAACTGCCGCGCAAACTGCCTATTCCGTGACCCTGTGTACTGTGACCCTGTTTGCCCGCCCCTGTTCGCTGCGCTCCGGTCGCTGGCGCTCCCAGGGAGATGTTTAAATGCCCCGCGGCTTCTTCCGGGACCGCCCCCCGACCACGCGGTCGGCCCACGTGACAGTTGCCGCTTCTGGGGTTCAGAGAGAGTCGCCCTGCCGGGGTCCTCTCCTGAGCTTTTGCCTTCCCCTAGGAACTCTCCACCCGCCCAGATTGAGCACCCAGCTGCAGTACTCACCGTTCCTGCCGCCGGTCACGCCGAATCTGGCTTAGGAGCTGATTAGGTCTCGTTTAAATGCCCCGCGGCTTCTTCCGGGACCGCCCCCCGACCACGCGGTCGGCCCACGTGACAGTTGCCGCTTCTGGGGTTCAGAGAGGAACCAGGTCCTGTAATCCAGTTAATACAGTTTCAAGGTCCATGATAGAACTATGTGGGAGTTTTGGTCTCTTTAGCCACTCCTGTTTTGTAGTTAGCAGATCCAGTTTTCAATCTGAATTAATTATTGGAAAGTTCATATTCATTTGCCCTATGGGGAGAAAGCGCTTTAGCATAAGTAGATTTTTGTCTCCTATTTTATAATCAGAACAAGCCAACTACTTTCTATCTGCTTTTGTAAGAGTTTGCATTCGTCAGACCTTTATCTCACATCCTCTATTTTGAGATTAAATTTCTTGCACAGAGGTGGCTAGAATTTGATGTGGTATGTCAGATGAGCTCTTACCAGGGTCTTTTTCATCATTAGTGCTTTTCTTTTGGTCCTAAGAACATATCTGTCACATGATGTAATGGTACCATGCTTCTCCTTTTCTTTATGACTGATTGTGCTCACAGTCTTCTTTAATCATACAATTCTCATTCTTTTACTTCTTTTTGCCTATTTAAATCTTGTTCTTATTAACAGCGTCTCACAGTTTTGTTGTCAGCATAGTTCATTGGGACTTTTTCTGATAATCTTGTTAGTGGAAATATTCAGTAAAGTCTGTCTAAGAGCAAGCTCATGAGTAATCCTTTAAGCAATTTCTTTCCAACTCATTTCTAAACATCATTCAGTACTCTTTTTTTTATATTTCATTATAACTGTAGTCTTCTGTAGTTTATTACAGTTGTATTTGCTGCCATACTAAGTGCTTTCAAATGATTAATTTTATCTTCATTGTAAACCCACAAGTTGCATTACTTTTAGCTTACCAGCACATGTTTCAGCATTCAATCATAAAATCTTTACGTAGCATAGAAATCTGATCAGTTGTTCTGTGGTTTCTTGGATTTTCTTTTCCTTTCCTGAAAAAATTATAATACATTTCTTACTAGTGATAGGAAAGCACCAGATTTAGTGTATTCCTGCAGATACATTGCAAACCTCAGTTTATGATCTGCATTACCCTTTCATGAGCCAGTTCTGGAACGTGGAAGGATATGTTAGGCTTTCTAATTTGAGTACATTAACCTCTGATTAGTGTGACTGTTTCTAGTCTCTGGGTCTGGAAAAGGATATGACAGAATTGCAAAGGTTAAAAAGTAGGCCCAAAAACATGGAGAAATAAAAAACTTATGCATGGTCTCTGCAGGATTCATAAAAAAATATACTCTGTTTTTACTTCTCATACAGCAAATAAGGTGAATGTTCAGTTATACCTGTTCTCTTTCCTCTGTTATTTTTAGAGTAACAAGGTTTATATTGTGTTCTAGTACTTTTGGTTTCTTCATGCTCTTGTGCAGTTCTCTGTGAACAATGCATCATTTATTTCACACTGCCATCGCACAATTTATGCACTAAGCATAACCCTCTCACTTACTGCATCATCTACCAATCTGAATCTCCTGTATTAGAACTTGCTTTCATTTTCTTCCCCATGATTCAGTCGTCTCATGTTCTTTTATACTATACTATGTCTTCATTTGTTTTTTCGCTCTGCTTTTATATGAAAATGGCATTAAATATTGAGCTATTTTCTCACCTTCTACTCCCATTTTCTAATCTAAATATCTTCCTGAATTTGTCAATTAAAGATGCTAACCTGATTAGGCACAGTGTGATGTATCTATCTTTAGAGAAATCTTTTTGGCAGAAGGCACTGGTGGTAAAAAAAAAAATTTCATCAGGTGCAAGAAAAGACTCAGGCAGAATCCTTTGGTGAGTGATTTTGTAGAGGCAATGACTTACAGACATGGAATTACTGCTGGTTAATAATTTCATTTAGTCTTCTGTCTCTGTAAAGCAGTCTTGAATAAATGAACATCTTAGAAATTATTTAATGAGTTTTTATCTCAATTATAATGATTTTCTTCTTTTAAAGACCTTTTTTATGTTAAATAAAGCATATTATTACAGGATAAGTTAGGTAAATATTTTGGTAACAGCTACATGAGGTAAGATCCACCATTAAATTTAATATAACATGGGCAATTGAGTCACTTTCACATCATCAAAATTTCTAAATATAATTTTTCTGCTTTTATATCTTTTTTTTTTTAGGTTTTTTTAATCAGATATAGCTATAATATTTACATAGTGCAAAAAGTCAGATGTTTTTAGGGTTTTCTGGAGAGAAAATTTATTATAATACTACATACCAGCTTTATAAAATATTTTTTTGTCCTGTATTATTATTCTGCAGAGCTGGATTTCTGTCATATTTTTAGTAGACTAGATACTGAAGAGTCAGTTCTACTTTGATTTTTTTTCAGTTCTTCCGCACAGTATGGTGATTATTTATATTACTGAAACGCAGCAACTTGAAAGTTCAAAAGGTAATACATTATTCAAGAAAATATTGAAATAGTCCTAAAATCAGAAAAGAGTGCAAAATAATAATTAGTTTATAGGGAGGAATTAATATGTGTGCATTTTAGTGTGTGAGGTGTGAAACAGCAAGTATATAAAATGTGCTGTAAAGCAAAGACATACTGATAGGAATTTTCCATTACTGAAATAATTGAAAAAAGTTAGTTTTACCTGTTAAAGAACCTTGCTAGCAGCTGGCTAAATAATCTACAGGTCCCTGCTTCTGATTCCTTTCTCCTTTTCATGCTTTTTGCTTGATAACAAACAGATTGCACTTCTGAGAACTAATGTTTTGTCTCATTATAAGAGAAGTCAATCTTGCTTCAATTAAATAAACTGAAAATTGTGAAGGATTTACTAGAAACGTGCCTATAATTTTCACACAAAAGAGGAGAATTTTTCCTCTAGTACACAGGATGACTGATTTACCATGCAGAAAGCTGGAAAATGCCTGTAGTTACATATATTTGTAAAGCTTTCTCTTTCCCATAAAGCCATCTTGACTTGTCTATACTAAGGTACAAAAAGGGGTAAGGTTTTGGCACCATCTGCAGATGTCTTCTTCTCTCTTAGATGACATATGACCTCTAAAACCTTCTTCGGTCAACAGCAGTGGCAAAAAGTGCTAGGCAAGATCATACAGCCACTGGGGATCAAGTGAGTCCTGCCAGCCTCAACAAAGAAAGATAAACCAGACCAAATACTGAAAATCCTGCTGAAGGTTTGTGCAGTCGTGGTGGAAAAGTCATTATTAAGCAAAGCAAAGCCCAGTATCTAAGTAAGCACAAACTTTGCAAAAGGAAGCAATGTCTTAATCACCTTTTTGTACTGAATAGTAATGCTGTTAATTACAGATCTATCCTAAAGAAAGGCTGACATTACCAAATTCAAGTATGATTCAGGGATAGTCATAACCAAATAGCTCAAATTCTGCTTTTTCCTGCTAAGAACATAATGCTATGTTAGTCTTTTGTGATGAAGTCATTCTGCAAATGACTGGGCAGACTTCATCAAATGGTATACCATGATGCAATAGTAAAAAATAAGTTCATTTAGAAAGTTCTGCATCATATTGATTCCTGTTTTGATGTATTACTTTTGCACTACTTTTAATAATTATCAGAGCTTAGATTTCAGCTTTTTTCCCCCTTATATTACTTACAGAAACAGCTATAGCCGTAAGTTTGTTTAAAACTGTATTGGATACAAGCCACCGTTAAATGTAATTGGAGGACAGATCATCAGTAAGCAGGTGATATAGGAAGTGATGAACAGAAAAGTACATTTTAATACATAGGTGATGTACAAAATACATATTTTTTCTTCATCAAGTAGCTGAATGCTGGAAAAAATCTGATCTTTCTTCGGATGCATAAAGATGCATAAAGATGGAGTGTGGGCAGGAGTTGGACTCAATGATCCTTGTGGATCCCTCCCAACTCAGGTCATTCTGTAATTCTATGAATTTGCACAGGAAATTCCATGTGAAATGGGAAAGGACCAACCTGTTGCTACAGTAAAGATGGCAATAATATGCTGGTACCAGGACTGAAAGGTGGAAAAATATTTTGGAAAAAATTTGCAATAAAAATATTTATAAAAGTTACACTAGTTTAACTTTGCAGTCACTACTACAATACAGACAGAACTTCCCAAAAGAACAGAAATTCAAATTCTGGTAAATGGTATGTAGCTTAACAAGAACCTTCAGTGAAGGAGAAAGAAAGGGTGACTAGTCCAAGGTGCGGTTTCCAAAAAGTAAAACATTTTGGCCATGCACTGAAAGACATAAATTCTGAGTCTCTCATAATTTCACTGAAAACACTCATGTGTCTCTTAAAGAGATACTAAGCAGCCTACTTGGAAATGCTCCCACACTGAGTTGCAAGTCCACCACCTCTGCTCTTACTCATGTCACACAGCTGCTTCTTACATGGGTACTTCCACTTGTCTCGAGGAGACATGCATGGAAGACCTTTGGCACTCATGGCACTTTCTCAGATCTGTGTAGATACTCAGTTTCAGTAAGCAGAAGCCTACAAGTAGCCATGAGGCACGGGTCCTACTGATATAGCAGCTAGCTTTCTGTCATATGACTATTGACTCTTACAAAATGGATAGGTGTAATTAAAATGATACCATCTTTAGCCAAATCATACTTCCTTTGCTCCCAGATAAGCAGTGTCTCACTGTGTTATTAAGAAGTATGCAATGAATGCGTCACTCTTTTTGTAAAATTACAATATCAAGTATTTATGTTTGTACCTGGAAGCGTACATTTGGTCTAGGCACAGATGAGACAGGAATCACTCCTTCCCCTTTTCCAAGATAAAAATAAAAATCTGTACTGTCACCCTCCACTTTCATCAGCAGACCGAGTGACAACTCAGGTATAATAATTCCTGCATCCCTGCTAGGAATCCAAGCTACTGGAGAAGAGCATTTCCCATAGAATATTTATGTATGTGCACATCTATTTCAGGGAACGTCATTATTCACTTGATTTTTATGTGATTTAAAGCTATCCAAATCCAAAAATCGTCTTCCCCTCTCCCATTCTTCTTGTGGCTAGACCAATACCATGCATCGCTTCACTTCACCACAGGACTGTCTGTGCAACAGACCACTCCTTGATTTCCAATTCTGTCACTCTTCTTCCTCTCCCATACCATACTGAGGGGAAAAAATGTCCAGCAACAGACAGACAGAGGCTCCAAATAGAGGCATGAGGTGATAACTGGGATCCACTGAAATCACCTCCAGGTCTGATGGTCTTCAAATGTACCAGAAAATCATGCTCTATATAGATGCAAACCTAATAACCAGGTTACACCACAGGAGGTGGGAATTAAAGCAACAATCTTCTGGTTTAAGATATCAATTAATTAAGTCTCCACCCTAGCAAAAGCTTAAAGGTTAAGTACATGTTTAATTGTTTTCTTGAGCCAATGCTTTAACAGGTATTCAAAGCAGACATAATGTAGGAGTTGATGATAAACTAAACTAAACCCAGGAATTCAAAGCAAAGGCTGTTGATGACTGAAACAGTGAAATGCTGATTCACCTCACCTGTAGTCAGGCTCAGCTTCTGTGCTAGAAATCCTCTGACGGATTCAAAGAGTTTGCTCAAAACCTTTCTCCTCAACACAGTGTCACAGATCCTGTACAGACTAACAGAAAGAACCAAAAAGTTGAACCAGCACCTACAAGGTGGCAAGAGCATGGTGTAGGGAATGGCACAGCTAGTGACTAGCTCTCCTGCCTATGGATTTGCAACTTCTAGTCATGTCAGCGGAGGCTTGTTTGGCTCCCCCACCCTTCCAAGCTCTGCTTCTCCACATCCATTATGTGTTACATTAATGATGCCATGTGATTACTTACCATCATTTCCACCAGATGGATGATGCTGTATTTTTTACATCACAGAGAAATTTGTCCTGCTCTAATGTGTCATGCCTGAACTGATTATTAGGAATTGAATATGTCTCGGTGGCGGACCAGTAGATATGCACCAGTGGAACTAAAAGAAGGAGCTGGCCAGCCTGTACACTACAGCTATATTCATAAAAGAGCGTATATTCTCTGAATGTATATTCTACTTCATTTTTCCCAAAAGTGAGAATGTCAAAGTTTTGCCATATGCTGGCTCTTTCCTGGCCCAGTAAACTAAAAATAAGAAAAAAAAACCCAACAAAAACCCAAAACCCCAGACCATAAAACCTCCAAGAAAACATCGCCGTTGGGAAGAAGGGGACGTAAGCCAGGTCATGTTCAAAGGTGTTGTTAAGCCGTGTAGGAAAAAAATCAGGGAAGCAAAAGCCCAGCTGGAGCTCAAATTGGCCACTTCTGTTAAGGATAATAAGAAGAGTTTTTATAAATATATCAATGGTAGAAAGAAGGGCGGCAGCGACCTCCACTCCTTATTGGATGTGGAGGGAAATATAGTAATCAAAGATGCAGAGAAGGCTGAGGTACTTAATGCCTTCTTTGCCTCAGTTTTCAACAGTAAGGAAGTCTTTTCGCTTGACAGATGGTCCTCTGAAGCGGTTGATGGGGACAGGGTGAAATATGGCCCTCCTGCAATCCATGAGGAGGAAGTGAGAAACCTGCTGAACCACTTAGATCCTCATTAGTCTATGAGGTCGGATGGGATCCATCCCAGGGTGATGAGAGAGCTGGCAGATGAGTTTGCTAAGCCACTCTCCATCATCTTTCAACAGTCTTGGCTCACCGGAAAGGTCCCGGAAGAGCGGAAGTTGGCCAATGTGACGCCCATCCATAAGAATGGCCATAAGGATGATCCAGGTAATTACAGACCTGTCAGCCTGACCTCGGTCCCAGGTAAAATTATGGAGCAGATAATCCTGGGTGCAATCATGTGGCACCTGCAGAACGGCCAAGAGATCAGGCCCAGCCAGTATGAGTTTAGGAGGGGCAGGTCCTACCTGGCCAACCTGATCTCCTTTTATGACCATGTGACTCACCTGGTGGATGAGAGGAAGGCTGTGGATGTGGTATACCTGGACTTCAGCAAGGCCTTTGACACTGTCTCCCACAGTAGACTCCTAGAGAAACTGGCAGCCCGTGGCTTAGATGGGAGCACTCTGTGCTGGGTTAGGAATTGGCTGGATAGCCGAGACCAGAGAGTGGTGGTGAATGGTGTCTCATCCAGTTGACGGCCGGTCACCAGTGGTGTCCCCCAGGGATCGGTATTGAGTCCAGTCCTGTTTAATATCTTTATTGATGATCTGGATGAGGGGATTGAGTCCATCATCAGCAAGTTTGCAGATGATACCAAGTTGGGAGGAAGGGTTGATCTGTTACAGGGTAGGATGGCCCTACAGAGGGACCTGGACAGATTGGAGAGATGGGCTGATTCTAATGGGAATATGTTTAATAAGTCCAAATGTTGGGTACTTCATTTTGGACACAACAATCCCATGCAGAGCTACAGACTGGGGAGAGAGTGGCTGGAGAGTAGTCAGACAGAAAGGGACCTGGGAGTGCTGGTTGACAGGAAGCTCAACATGAGCCAGCAATGTGCCCAGGTGGCCAAGAAGGCCAATGGCATTCTGGCCTGCATCAGGAATAGTGTGGCGAGCAGGACCAGAGAAGTTATCGTCCCCCTGTACACGGCACTGGTCAGGCCTCATCTTGAATACTGTGTGCAGTTCTGGGCCCCCCAGTTTGGGAAAGATGTCAGGATGCTGGAGTGTGTCCAGAGGAGGGCAACGAAGATGGTGAAGGGGCTGGAGCACAAGCCCTACGAGAAGCGTCTGAGGGAGTTGGGGCTGTTTAGTCTGAAGAGGAGGCCTCATTGCTCTCTACAACTACCTAAAAGGAGGTTGTAGTCGGGCAGGGGTTGGTCTCTTCTCTCAGGTGACCAGTGACAGAACTAGAGGGCATGGACTCAAGCTTCGACAGGGAAAGTTTAGACTTGATGTTAGGAAAAAGTTCTCCACTGAAAGGGTGATTGGCCATTGGAATGTGCTGCCCAGGGAGGTGGTGGAGTCGCCGACCCTGGAGGTGTTTAAGGGGAGACTAGATGAGGCACTGAGTGCCATGGTTTAGATGATGGTGTTAGTGTTGGTGTTAGGGTTGGGTTATAGGTTGGACTCAATGATCTCGGAGGTCCTTTCCAACCTTATGATACTGTGATACTGTGTGATGAAACCAGAACATAAATGTAAAGTTTTAGTCATAGTGGACTTACACACAACAGGAAAATGCTACAGTACTTTAATCTGTATCGTCTATAGAAAACATTTATTTTTAAGCTCTATAATGGTATTATAGAAATACATAGAATATTTTTATAGAGTGTATTTTAGTGTACTCACTGTGAAAATAACACATTTATTAAGACAGGTATTCTCATGTCCAAATGTTTTAAATATATGCACTGCTTTTTCTTGCAGTGTTAAGTTACTTTGAAAAACAAAATATCAGTATTTTATTCTTTGCTCCTCACCAGAATCTTGCCATTCAGGTTTTGCGGGGTCATCTATGGTGCTCACTGCTGTGAGATATTTTATAAAAACCACAAAAAGTACTTAGGTTTGTAGATTTCCTATATCTGCTTGCATTCGTGTCTAGTGCACATAGCTTGTCGTTCAATTCTCCAAGTGCCTTCTTCATAAGTACAGTGACATATAGTGCATTCATCAGTTTTCACCTCCCGGCCTGCTGGAATGACAATGGTTTCTGCAAAGCAGTTCGGGCCTGAAAAAAAGAAAGAATTTATTAGGAAATACCCATAGCACACTGTAATCCAGCATGGTTCAGTTTTAGTCTCAAGCAAAGAAACCTAACACAAAGTGAGTAAGGCTGTGCATGTTAAACAAACATGAGCATCACACACAGGGCATAAAAGCAGCAAAGAGAGCAAGGACCCTGCCCTCCAATGTGGCTGGAAGTTTTCAGCACAGGCTGTCCTGTCCGCCACAGGGGAAGGTGCAATAAAGTCTTTCTGTGAAACGTGCAACTTGTGACAGAGACCTGAGCACAAACTGAAGAACCAGATGAGTCAGATTCCAGACAGATAAAAAACTGGCAATTGATAACACAACAGTGATACTAGGCTACTAGAGAGCTGATTATAAATGTTATTACCTTCTTTCCATTGGGAACAAGCATTCTATTTTGTGTAATAATCAAAGTATCAGATTACTTTATTTTCTGTTTCATGAGAAAATAGTTCTTTTCCAGTAGAATGGAATAGTTTCAGCCTCTTCTGAATGAAGTTGCTTTTTGTGTATAAAATGAAAAAATCTATTTTATGTAAGTCAGCAAGTCTACAAACACTTATTTTCACAGTACACTGAAATAACTTCATTTTCAAGGACTGGGCAGGGGAACAACCTACCAATGTAATGTTCACAAGAAAAATCTTGTTCTTTCAAAAGGTGACAACCTTGCATCTCTCTGCCGCAGAAGGCTATGAGTGCTGTATTATCTACAGTTCTGTTAAAAAAGAAGTATATTTCTGTGTTGAAAATCCACATGCACTTATAAAACAACACTAAACCTCTAGCAATCATCTCCTATCTATGCACTGACATGTCCTCAGGGGGATTCAGCCCTTCCATTCAATAAGCACACACAACAGCTGCTCAGGCAGAGCCTGGCCACTCAACAACACTTTGGTACCACTCTCCATCATGGCAGTATGTACTACAGGAGCCAGCATAGATTGATCTGATACAGCTGATACAGCTGAAACTCTTGAAAGAATACGGGTGTGCAAAACACTTATCAACTGCTGACCTGTTTGTCACGTAAGTAAATAAATCACAGGATAATTCGATGCTTGGATCCCAATTGCCAGGGGTCTACTCTAAGACCTAAACCAAACAACATGGCTTCTTATTCTGAAGTGCTTCCTCTGAAAATCAAAGGCAGAAACAGGTTGCACATTTTACAGCACAAACCAAATACTTCACAAGTGAATTTTAATAGTTGTCTCTTTGAGTAACATTGTGCGTTTGCATACTAACACAGAAGCCTGAGAATTAGATGGCAAATTGACAACAGTGAAAGCTTTTCCTGACTGAACAGTTACCCTTTAGAAGAGGCCGATAAGACTTGCAGAAATTTCTTTCACCAAGACATACTCATTACTTCTCTGAATATTTAATCCCATATATTTTTTTATGACTAACTGTTGACAAGCATCTCTAACATGTGGCCTCTTCCATAGTTTTGGATAGCTTCTTGCTCATTCAAGGCTTTGAATGCAAAATGAACAGCAAAATATAGCATATCTCACATAAACTTGCCTGCTTTACTAACATAATGTTACTGTGATATTTCTGTGTTTGCAGCCCCCTCAGTCTGTCCGTGCAAAATATCACAGGAAGGAGGACTTTGGAGTGGAAGACAGAGGGTCCTACCATATATGGGGAGGTGCCCTAGCTTTCAACTGAGATAAAGCAATGTTATTAACTATACTATCCTCAGTGGAACTTCTGTTTCAGTTAAATATAGTGTTCTTGCACATAACAAACTTTCATCCCAAGATGGGTTCATCCACACACTGGATAAAGATACCTGAATGTTTTGCATGCTGTCCTGTAACAACCCCATGATTTATAAAGCTATAGAATATAAAGAGTTAAAATATTAAAAGCAGAATCGACTTTCCAAGGAAAATTTGTATGAAACCTACGAGAACACTTGAAATTTAAACTTTATATAAAAGGCACAAGAGGAACAAAAGTGATGTCAAACCCCTGTGCAGTTTTTATTCCATTCTGGGAAAATAAATATTAGAGGCTATACTTCGTTATAAAAACCAGCCAGTGAATGAAGTAAAACCAGTGCAACACGTGTAATATAATTCACTAAGGTTCAGAGTTTAAATGCCTCCATTCACAATTACCAGCACCTCAATATCATGTGTCACAAGTCCTTCTTAGATCAGAAAGTTACTAAAAGTAAAGATAAAGCAAGTTATCCCTAAATGATTACACTATTTAATGTGGGGGAAAACCATTGCTTTGGTAAATATAAAGACGAGCAATAAACATCTACTTGAGAAAGGGACCTTACAAAAATTAATGAGAGCAACAAATATTTCTTTTATTATGATGCAACTTTTCTCTAGAAAAGTGCCCATTTTCTCGTTCTGCATTTGCACCCATCATTACTGTAACTGCAAATCCTATATAGCACTTAGAGTGGTAATAGTGAACCAGCATCTTTGCCTCCTCTTTTTCTTTGCAATATCGTGTGCACACAGTGTTGTGGTTAATGTTACAGAAAAGGTCGTCAATGAAAAGGCTGAACTGACTGTATTACTGCAACACTATGCACATAAATGTCAATGCAATATAGTGTCCAAACACAGAAAAAATATTTCACAGCTTTCCTTTTACCATTACTCCAAACCCTCAAACTTCTTCTAGGGAAAAAAAAAACCTCTGAGCTTCACCCCAAACCTCATTCAATTTTGAAGCTGTGTGAGCTAGTCCTGCCTCTTGGTGTCCTGTGTCTCCCTTGCCACCAAGCAGGTGATGCTCATCCCTTTGCTTGTCATCTGAGGAGCACTTACAGAAACCAGACTTAAGATGGATGGACTGGCCAGAGGCCACCAGCCTGCAGTAACGGGGGACATGAGAGGTTGCAGTGGTGGGACCCATGGTGTGGGGCTGCCCTGGCTGCACTAGTGACTCCAGCAGCCCTCTCCTAGCCCCTGCCAGTTGGATGGATGGTGCTGATGAAGCAGCTAATGATCCAATTCTCCACTTTCCTGAAATGACAGTAGGGAACTGAGGAATCAGAGATTTTAAGCAGACAGTGGGGAAAGGAGGCAGCGTGGGCACACAAAGGCTGGTGTTGGACTCAAGAGAGCCATTTTCTCCCTCTCCCTTAGCAGATGGGTGCAGAAGCACGTCTCTTTCACATTCAGAGTGGATAAGCTCCCTGAAGGCGTGGCATTTTATGAAACTACTGCCTTATTTAAATTGGGCAGTTTATATTGATTTAGTAAAATTTTCAGCTTCCCATCACAAAGGGTGAGACATTTTTTTAGTTTTTAAAAAGTTTGCAAAATTACCTGACTTAGTGCATGACAAACATTTCCAGCCAAGGCTGTTTCAACTACAAAGTGATGGTAGGCTATCTGACTAGATGCTGCTGTTGCAGAAGGACTGAATCTCTTCTGCTTAGTCTACAAAGTAGCCTGCCTTCTTTCTGAGCTCCTGCTTGGTAACACCACTACTCTACCTGACTTCAGCACCTGGTACTTGTTCAGTGGAGCAGTGGCTTGTTCAAACTTTTTTGATCTATAGTATAAACCTCCTGGGCCCCATCTCCAACTGTATACACCTAGATAGCTCTAAGGAAGTCAGCAGTGCTTCACATCTTCACAGCAGATGAAGATCTTGCTGTATCACTCTTAAATCTGACAGAAAATTCAATATGACATATTGTACCAATTCTAAGCGCAGCTTGAAATCTACCACGACGTCATTTGTTTTCCTAAAGTATGTACTGGCACTATCAGCCTCTGCTTGAGCCACACCATGCTGGTATCATAAGAGATTTCTTTCCTAGGGCTAAGGCACAGTTGTTGCCATCTCAATGCCATCTCAATGATGTCTCAAAGCAGCAAGTTCAGTGCACGTGTTCAATCCAAATCCTCTGTTCTCACACTGAGCACCAGATTGGCATGCATCTTATGGCTCTCCTGCATCTGAAACAGTGGATTTTAGCTTCCAAAAGCAACATTTATACTAAGATCTAAGGAACTAGGAAGGCATATTTGTAGGTTAATTTTTTCAGAGTTTATAATGGGATCCTCTCCTTAAAATCACAGCTGTATGCTACAGAGTCGTTCCTTTTTCCTCTGCAGTCTGCCCCTGCTTTTGCATGGGCACATTCCCATCAGTTAAAAAATATAAGATACAGCAATTTAGTAAATTGTGTTTTAATCAGCTGTGTTCATCATATGTTAAATCAAATTATGGACAAAGAAATCTGTTCAACTGCAAATTAATGTGTTTGCCTTGAGAGCAAGACATGACAAATTTTCGTCAATTAGACCTACAGTGACAACCTCTGTAATAAAACACTTTGATGTAAGAGTGTTTTGGGCTCTGTTTTATACTAAAATCCCTAATAGCTGCCTTTTTCATAGCTCCTTGCAGCAGCCAAACAAACAGGTCACTTCCAAGGTACCCAATAGCTGGCCCATCTACCCTGAAAGTTTTATGGCGTTCATCATTGTGGTATTAGAACACTCTGTGAGCAACGTAACCTCAACATTTCCCTTAGCTTCTATTTTTGTTTTTACTTAATTTCTTTTCAATTTTAGTAGCGATATTTCTGACAGTTAAAACATGAAAAGACAGATTCTATACTTCATTCTGGAAGTCTTGACAAACACGACATTATGCAAGAATTAGTGGTGCTGGGTGAGTTCAGAGGTCCACCTGCATCTGCAGCAGTCAAAAGGAGATGCATGGGGAAGCATACAGGGACAGAGCGAGTACACACATGCAGCTTCCAGCACTTTCTGAATCAGAGACTCCTCTGTGCTGAGTTAATGAATGGAGTTAATATATTTCTTTTTGATTAATGTCTTTAATATCCTGCTGAATCCATAGAAAAAGCAAGGAGATCCACAGCTCTTGAGCACAGGGTAGAATAGGTTTTTATTGTTGTCTGATGCTTTTCATCCAATACCTAAACCTCGTATCCCCAAATCATAGAATCATAGAATAGTTTGGGTTGGAAGGGACATTAAAGATCATTCAGTTCCAACCCACCTGCCATAGGCAGGGACAATTTCCACTAGATCAGGTTGCTTAAAGCCCCATCCGGCCTGGTTTTGAACACCTCCAGTGATGTGGCATCCACAGGCTCCCATGTCAACCTATTCCAGTGCCTCATCACCATCACAGTAAAAAATTTCTTCCAATGTCTAATCTAAATCTTCCCTCTTTCAGCTTAAAATTGTTCCCCCTCATCCTATTACTGCACTCCCTTATAAAAATTCCCGCTCCCCCACCCCCCAGCTTTCCTGTAGACAATTCCTCATAATGGAAGAGGCAGTAACTATCAGCTCCTCCTTTGCCATGATGGTATAGACCTGTATCATGCTTCCTTTCCCTCCCATCACCTCATCTGCAACTTGATAAGGCCAGTTCTGCACTCCCACTGTCCCTGATGGCCTCCCTAGATGTCTCCCAGTTCTGCTACCTCCTTTTTAAGCTGTAAAGATCAGACCTGCCCATCATATGCAAGTTGTGGGAACACTATGACCTTGCACAGTAGCACAGTGACAATCCCTGTTTTGTTTACCATTTCCATCCTGACTTTTGCCTTTCTGTTGTGACCACTGATGAAAAAATTGAGCTTACGTTTTCATGACACTATGAATTTTAAACCAGATAGAAATCCTATAAAAGCAAACACTTCATTATACTCAAATCAAATCTGCTGCTGCCCTTCTGCATTACACAAAAATTTTTCTTTCTGCCAATACTACTTGAGTCTTCCACGTACAACAAGTGTTCCCGTTGTTCGCTAATTTCAAGAACATGCCAAGGAACCTGCCAAAGAATGTAAAGCCTTCTCTTCCACTTATCAGATCTTTCAGAACTTTCTGATGTTTTGAGACTTCCTCTAGGATCTTTTGCAGATGCCAGAAAGACTAATGAAACACTGAACTAGAAGAAGAGATGTAGTCAGGTTCCCTGCCTGCATTTCAAGCTGTCTGCTGGTGCAGATGACCTGGGATGCCACACCCCAGGAGGAAGTTACACTGGGGAGCTAGGACAGCTGAGAACCAAACCACAGATAAAGAGTGGCTGCAACTGCCTCCTAGAGCACTGGGATACAAAGTTCCTTACGCATCTGTTGGGATATTTGCGATGAGTTTTGAAATGTGCTAACAGCATGGCGAGACAAAATAAAGCTACTCTGCCACATAGCACCTTCAGCAGCAAGATTTTTGAACTGCAGGCACTACCACCTTCATCCCTCTCAAATCTAATCCTCCAGAGATGGTATCGGTGCCTACTTCATGCTTTTCCAATCTCTCATCTCTTCTAAAGGGTCTGTATCTCCCTGACTTCATTTTGTTTCCCTCTTGTGTGTGTGTATATATATATATAAAATACATCCATCTCCTGTAAAACGTCAGCTTGAAAGATAAAGCACAAAAAGCAGCTGGCAAAAGTAGTCTGTGACTAGGATTACAGCAGACTTTCATTTTCTCACACAAATAAGTTCATTACCCCTGCTGCTGTAACAATTCTGACTGCTCCCAGTCCAATGCCACCTTTTACTTGCCTCAGTACCTCTGGATGCTACTGAACCAAGTCCAAAATAGAGTTTTCAATTACAGAAGAAAGATTCAGGTAGACCCAATTTTAAGAGCAATTTGGGACCCTTAAGAACCATGTACTATTTCTGTGGTTTATCAATGCCTTGAGATACTGGCAGCCAGAGAACCATGACAAATATCCTAACAGACTTAGAGTACACATGTATGTATTTGACAGAGAGAAGAAAAATAAAGGTATTAATCCTGTTTGTGATTTTATCTGGCTGCTATGACAAGTAGCAAAAAAGCAGTGTGTGCAATGTTCTAACTTTCATAAAAGAAGCATTTTGTTCATATTAGATAGAGCATTGGTGTTTTTAAGAGTACTAAAGCCCCTCATTCTGCTAGGGTCATGTTTTATTACATGCACAGGGAACTGACAGATTGGAAGAAAATTTGTCAAGGGCAAAACAATTAAAAATAACATTTTGCCACCTAATTTAGAAGGATGAGTATAGCAGCATCTGCTGTGAGTGGACAGAGAGAAGTTCTTCTCTAAATAGGATGGTCATGTCCTCAGTGACATTGCTGTGACAAAGTGGGTATCAAAACTCTGGCATTTGCTGTGGTCTAAGTGTGCTTGTGTTTGTGCACACACATGTGCATGTGCTTTAATCCGGATGTTAAAACAAGCTATGATCTTAGTTAAAGCTGAGTTTTAATATTCTGCTGATAAGACTCAGAAGCCCTGTTTATGATTAAGTTCTGTTGTTTCACTTTTTAATTTATCATGTGTGACAGCACTATCGACTAACGTTTTGCTCTAGTCCCAGTCCTGGAAATTGGAGGAGAGTCCAAAAATCCCACGGAACGTAAAACAAAGCCACTACAGCCATTGGACTGATCCTTTATACCACTGCTTCTTCCTAACTCTGATTTTCCATCACCTTAAACTTTGTAGTGCTGATAGCATCATTTGAATGACAATGGCAAAAGCTACCAAAACCAGGTCTGCACAGTTAATTTTGCACAAAGCAAAATTTTCTGCAGGAGGAGAATGGTCCATAAACCTGCCACCACCACTGTTCCCTTGGATTTTCATGTGTACTCAGACAACAGAATTTCAGATATCTGCTTTTTTGTGTACAGAACAAAACAAACCAAAGGAGCATTGAACACTACACAATCCAATACCACATGAGCCAAAGAGAAAGCCTCTGAGCATAAAAGGGCCCAGTTAAATAGGAGGCTCAAGCACCATAAAAATAAAATACATCAAACAACTTCCTTTATGAAAGAAAATATCGAAAAACTTGAATAGAATACTTAAAATGATTTTCAAAATTCCTAGGACTTGTAAAGGGATATTGTGTTCCACCTAGAAGCGGCACCAATTAGACATGGGCTGAACATTGTGTGTATCTTAGAGAAAATTATGTAAACACTTAGAAGCAAGCAAGCCATACATTGATTTTGCACTCATCTTTCTTGCAGCTCAGTTACCACCCAGATGATTAGCAAATCAGAGATACAGGGCTTGAATGCATCGGAAAAACTCATGTCAGATGCCTCAGACAACAGAAACACCCAAGGGCTGGTTCTGCTCACCCATGGCTGAGCTTGCCACCGACCCTGCCTGCTGGGGCCAGGTTTTCACTGATGTTATGCCTGCAGAAAGCAGCCTGCCTGCGCTCCCCTACAGCTCTCTGCCCCCATCTCTTCACCCCACACTGCCAGTGAATCAGCCTAGGCTAAAGCTGGCCTGGAAGAGAGGATGGTGGTTTCAGTCTGGGAAGTGCCCTGCAGTGGAGAATCCTGCAGAGATGCTTGTGATGGAGTGGGTCCCAGTGGCTGTACAGAATCGGGGTTGTCCATCAAAAGCATCAGCTATTCTCTTGGACGCCATTTCTGAAGCCCAGAGAAGGTGGTTACATCTAAGAAAACAAGCAGGTGCATGACTAAATTTTCCCCTGGTTACAGAAACTGCAGTAGCATTGCCAGACACTGCAAGGACAGACGGACTGACAGTAGTGGTGGGATGTCATGTGGGCTGCAGCAGGGTGAGCTGCTGCCTGCCCCAGCACACATAGCATAGGGGCTTAAAAGCTCGATTGCTGAGGTTAACAGGGCTAATCCTTCTCTTTCTTAACCTGTTTATTCATTTGAGTGACCCTGCTGGGTTTGGCAAGATTTCTGGGGGCCTGGTGAAAGACCTGCTCAGCACTAAGTCATCTTTGCTCAGGAAAACATCAGGTTACTCTTCAGACTAAGCAAGATATGTGAAATGCCTTTGTTGAAAGATCCTCAGCAAGTTATCCTAAAAACTATTATGCAGTTTTAAATAGACTTCACACTTCCAAAAGCAGGCACTATGAGCTGGTAATTTAATGCATCAGAGACCTGCTGCAAACACTGGAAACAAAAGCACATTTTAATTAGCCAAAACACTGCAGCACTAGTAGGCTGGGGTATCTATCAGACATGTTAGCTAGATCACTGGTAACTCAGGAAGTAAGCACAGGACTGTGTGTGTTCTGAAACACATACTAAATTCAGGTTGTTAATGAAGGAAGAGATTTTGAGAAGTATTATGGAAAAATCCGTAAAAACTTCAAATACATTGAAAACTAAAGTGGTACCAAAGTACAGTATAAAGCTGCTTTGGCAATGAAGTGGAATCTAAATCACTGTATTTTTCCAGTCACTATGAAACAAGAAGTAGCGAGAATATGGTATACAAGGATGGCCAGTATGGCTTCAAGGAATTAGTCAATCAAACCAACAAAATATTACCAGTCAAACATCAGCTGTTTTGTTGCCCCGTTTTAGAATAAATACACTGAAGGCTGTTAAATCAGGAGTTCTCTTTCTTACTGAGAATGATTTATATCAAAACACTTAATGCTGCATGATTTAGTTTCAGAAAGACTGTCAGAGCAGACAACGATGACTTTCCCCATCAGTTTACTTACAAAACTAGGTGTGTTATAAGGGTTTGGTTAGGCTATTTTGTTGTTGGTTTAGGTTTTGTCATTATAACCAATGCTTTGGGTTTTCCTTTTGCTTTAGGTATGACCTTAGGGTCTTGCCTACACAGACAGACTTCTACTCCCTCATACAAATTCACTAGAGCTGGTTTGCTCTGGATGCAGCTGTTTAGATGTACCTAAAAGGGCTCACACCAGTCCTGATGAATTACTGCTATCTTTAGGTATGAAAATCTACAAACATACAGTTGTAATTGTTGGTTGTTTTAACATAATACTAATATTATACAAATATATCAGTAAAGAACAGAGATGTTGTTTTCCTAAGAAAAAAAATTCTTTATCAGCTTTAAGATGCACCCAAGTTACTTTGTAACTGAGAAAAAACAGAGTATTTTTATGAGTAAAAGAGAGGTTACACTTTACCCTTCATGCTGCTTAATCAATAATTCTACTTTTTCTTCCCCTTTAATGATTTTCCCCTGGTGGCTATGAAGAGAGTCACAGGACCAGACATGAAAGGACACGCACTACACAAGAGAAATCTTCTATACAGTATCAGCTCAACTTCTTCATTTCTGGTGTCTGAATCCCGCACTTCTTTTCCCATGTACTGCAAAGTTAAAGCCACCATTGGATACTGCAGCATTCTTCTCCTGTAGTGTTATCAATGGATCTATCTTGCATATTTAGCCATCAACCATAATGTCAGAGGGTGGGCTGTTTTGATTAGGAAGATGCAAATGTTCATCTGAGTCAGGCACCAGGATGCAGGCAAGTCATCAAAAGAAAACATGGTTCTTTCAGAGACCACTGTTTTTAGCCAACACAAGCTCATAATCCAAGCAGCGACATTCATAACATGGACGTTCTAAAGATGCCTGCTTCTCTAAGAAGGAAGAGACAAGATATTTTCAGTCAGCATCTGAAGTATTTAAATGTCCTACCACTAAGCCAAAAGCACACGAGGATGCAGGCATTGCCAATGGTACTGAAGCACCTGTTCCGAGAGCAGCCATGAAGCTCCAGCAAAGAAAAGCAATAAATCAGATCAGGTCTTTCATTATGTTAAGAGTCCAGAAAACTCTGTCCTGACAAAAATCATATTAGCTCCCAGGCAATTGCCCCCCAAGATAGCCACGCTGGCACTGAGAGGCTGGGCTGCTTCCTAGATGTCTCTTCTCTTTTTTTTCCCCAACACATCAGACCCCTGGAGCAGTTATTGAGGCCTGAAAGCTAGTCTTTGTATTCACAGTAATAGAATTATTGTAAAACTATTTTTAAACATTTCCACATATTATATGTTTTTTCTTGTAAAATTATCTCTAAAGGCAAGTATTATGGAAATAAAAATTCTGGGGGACAAACAGCTGGTGCTTTTATGTTTATCTGAAAGCTATGTTTGTTTTCTCCTAGGTAAAACCAGATCCTTAGGAAATGGTAAATGATTCCCATGACACTTTGAACTGATTTTCATGAATCTCAGATTAGTGCTCTAGAAAAAGAGTAGTAAATAAAATGAAATCAGCAAAACTAGAAATTACAATTTACTTTTCTAATGACGTTATTGCTCCATATATCCTATGAATAACAATTAAGCTCCTGATTTATGATTACAATGTCAACTACTCCATCTGTCTTTGAGGTATTCTTCTACTCTATGGTAATAAAAATGATCACTCCTCACCTGCAGCATACACTGCACAAGTATAACGAATGCCTGGAAAGCTGGTGTGGAAGATAAATTATTAGATTACAGAAACCCCTAGAAAACAAAACTAAATTAAAAGGAAGAAGCTTTTAATTACAGAATGGATCAAAGCATTGTAAAATACATGGGATTCAGAGAGCTGGAAAGCAGATATTTTCCAGAGAAGAACCAATGCCCTAGTGAAGGGAGAGTATCAGCCCAAGAGGAAGACACCAGCCACTCCTCTGACTTTTTGCAAGGTATGTTTTATGCCCGTCCTGCTCAGGAGCTGATGTTGCAAATACTTCCTTTGCACTTGATAACAGAAGCTTTGGTAACACAATATGTACTTGTAAACTCTACAACCGTTGATGGATTAATAATTTCTTTTCTCATTCTTCATTCCAAGTATGTGTGTAATTTATGCATGTGCCATGGAAATTCATCTATTAGTGTGCATAAAAATGAGTTCTGCATTGAATCTTTGTGAAACAAAAACTTTGGATAGATTTTCAAGAGAGGATGGAGAAGTTATCAGGTGAAGAGGATTTTTAAGGGGAGTCTTATTTCCACTACAGAATGCATGAAATGGAGGACAGAAGAACCAGTCTACAAACAGCAAACACATTAAGAGTCATACAATATCTACACTGATTTTTTCTCTTTTTTTTTCTACCTTTTCTTGCCTGTTGTTGCTTTATAAACTCATCATGGCTGAGGCTGTTTCTTGCAATTTTTTTTCCATACAATCTTGCAAATTAGAGACCCAATCTTAATTTGGAAATCAATCATAATAATGATCATCAATTTTCTTCCTTTAAGACCATTTGGAGCTTTGTCTGACAGTTCACATACTAAGCGTCAGTTATTTGACAAATATGAAGCAAAAAGTCATATTGAACAGTGAGAAAAAGTTAAAACATAAATTAAATCTCTCACAGGTGTGTTAGAGATGAAGGAAGCGAAATAATGACCACAGAGGAATTTTCAGGGCTCTAACACTAACAACACAAACATACTCACATGTGGTAACCCTCAAAACTTAACAAGGTGGTTCAGCAGTGATTGAGTTGCGTGGCTATTTCCATCTACTAAACGCTAAAAAGCCACTCATAGTGCTGTGGGACCTGGCAAATATTTCAGCTTCTCCATAGACACTGTGATTTCTAGAAACCTTACTCATATGTCCGCTCCTCTGTTTTCTTTCCAAAATGAAGAGTGGCAGCCTTTTTGGTCTCTTCTTGTCAGCCAGCCCTACCTCCTCCAGCATTCACTGCTTGTCTCTGCACCTTCTCTACATCTGCTACTTCCTCAGGAAGCGAGACCAGGACTGCATTCAGTGCTCACGCATGGGGGGAAAGGGCACCCTCTGTCTAATTCTCATTATCCTTACTGATTATGACCGGTATTTCTGATGATGGTTAATATTTCATTGACTTTGCTGCCTGCCATCACACATTGAGCTGGTGTTTTCAGAGATCTCTCTGTGACCACTCCTGAGTTGCAATTGCTGCTTCCCAGTCTGGCATAGAGACACCACCTAGATTATTTTTCCCTATGGATATCATTGTACACAGAACCTTGTCTATAACTTTTTGACCACTCCATTTTGTGAGCTACTTTTGGATTTTTTTACCACTTGTATACCATCCCACTATGCAAAATGGCTTTGTACCATGCAGAACTGTGGAAATCAACTGCATACTCCCTGCTATCGGTTTACTGATGAAAATATCAATTTCCCCAGGAATCCACACAAGAAAACCTTGGCCCGCGTGCTCCTTGCCTTTTGCTTCATTGGACTTTCTTTCCATGAACTTGTCTAACTATTTTTCAAGTCCATCCAGACTCCTGACAGCCAGGGGAAAACTTAGCAATGAGTCCCAGAGTTTCACACTGCTGTGTATGAGAGAACTCTTATGTCCCTTGGCATGTTTTAAGCCCTCACCTAATAATTTCATCAAGCTAGACTACTTCTTTTAATGGGAGAGAAAGTAGAGGTGGTATTCAGAGAATGAACAGCTGAAGTTCTTGATAATAAGGAGTTTCTCCTTTCCAACACCTTCCAGCCAAGGATTTCAAACTATATCTTGGGACTTAGATGCTGTAAGATTTTCCAAAGGTTGATGAATTTATATTTTGAGAATCTGTTCACTTTTTTAAGAACAAGAATAGCAATGAGTTTTAATACATATTTCCCCTTATATTTTGGAAAAGGGAAAATCACGTAATTCCTATAGATAAAATTGCAGTACAGAGAGACACTCGCTAACCAATTTCCAATAACCATAAAATATGTTCTTTATATCTAAAGTGCATGTGGAAATAATATTTCCAATGTGATTATTTTACAGGTTTACAAAGGATAATTTTATTTCTAAATTGCAATCACCAAAATAAAAATAAAATTTCAAGGGAAGTCTTGACTATAAGGCTGTGAATAAGACCTCTTAAATGCTTTATAGTCTAAAACACTTCAGAATGGAAACTTTTATACTGAATTTGTATCACTCCCAGCAAATTATGTCAAAGACTGAAATACGTCAAGGAGTCTCTTCCCTGAAGCACGAGTGTCAGTTGATTTCTACTATATCAGGAATATTCTTCCAAGGAAAAACATCCCAGCAGAATGATAAAGTAATCCAGCTGCAAAGATTAGATTCTCTGAGGGAATCATAAGCAAACAGAAGCAACAGCTCCTCAAAATGTCTGCAATGAAAAATACCGTTAACTGCATCTTCATCTTTGGCTAGTGCTGCAAACACCAGAACTGTCAGAGGAGACTGGGACTACATAAAAATACCCTGACCATAGTTAAATAATCAGACTGATAAATTTAGATTTCAGATTTCAAGCCTTCTTGGCACGATATGCCATCTTCCCTGGGCACAAAGTCTCAGCAAGTAAAACAACGTTACACCTGTAATTACAAGACTCATATTTTAGCTAATTATGGCACACATTTATATAAATAAAATCGTATTGACAAGCAAAGATTGAATGCAGTTACTGGCAAGTCAGAAAGGGGCAAACTCTTAAACCAGGATAAAATGTCAGATATAATGGAAGATAGCAAGAAAAATTTTGCTATTCACCCCTTTGGCACTTCCTCTCCTTAGCCTTCACTTGTTTTCAAAGTGGAACCTTTAAAAGCTGCACTCAGTCACTTATTTTTCCCAATAACTAATCTGTCACAAGTTCTTCCCGTAAACAACACTGCTTTTAAATGACCATTTCTAACACAAGTTTCTGGTTAAAAGCCAGATTCCACTTCCAGGCACTTAAAAAATGAGAAAAAACTCCACCTAACAGTGAGGGCTAGCTTGCCTAGCCATGTTTGACCACATTCCACTACCATTACAGACGGGCTTCCTACAGCTTGGTTTCTTATTTGTTTGCTTTCTATCAAAAGAAAGATTTTAAGAAAAGCTTCCACCCCGCCACATTTTTCTTTCCCTTTAAGACGCTCCTCTGCCCTTTGTTCTGTTTTCAAATGTGAGCTCTGTGAAAAGGTTGGAGGAAGATTGTGCAGGGCATTCAACCATGTAGACTCAGGAGAACAGAGCCATATGGGTACATGGCAATAGAGGAGGAATGGGAATGGTGAAAGAAATAGTGGTAAAATACGAGAGCAAGGAAATGAAATAAGCAAGCATGGTTCCCACGCAGAAATGAGCATATATGCATATTCAGGAAACCAGGCTCAAGGCATAAGGAAGATTTCAAAAGAGCGCATGTAATATAAATCACATTGAAGTGCACCCTTTCTTCTTCCAACTGTCAGTGAGCAAGCACCTCACGACTAAATGAGTTTTTTCAAATCTACCCCTTCTATATGGGGATTTATTAATGTTATTAAATATTTCACCACGAGTTGATATCTGAGAGGGGAATTAGATTCACTGAGCTACAAAATGGCAAAAAAGAGGTGAAATTTTTTTCATCATGCAGTCTAAACCAATTTCATTTTCAGAATATTTCCATTTTCTTCTTGCTAAAACCACATAAATTGAAAAAAACAAAGCCACAGGTTATCATATATTTCAAACCACCAGAAGCCACCACGAGCACAGAATGGGGTTGGTTACATATTCCAAGCCAAACTTTACAGGCAGGTATTTGACTCAAGGGAGCCTAGGTCTGCTATGAAAACACACAAAACTTTCTCAATCTGTAACATATTTAACAGAAGAAATCATCATAACATTTAAATAACTTCAGACTATAATTGTGACTACAGAAATGGTATTTTGAAACATGAACTTCAGACATGATCTAATACGTTGAAGAAATTTTCTACTACAGATGATTAAAAATATGTTGAAAATATACTAAAAAAATATTCTGCTTCTACATGGAATTTGAGAGAAAAAATATTTCACATTTGATTCCTTCTAAGCAGTCCAACTTTCAAAAAAACTTTTGAAAAACTTAAAGAAAATTTAAGATTTTTTTTGGTTTAAGAATTAAGGTGTCTCTGCCTTCCCATATATCTTTTTCACTTCTTCCTCTTTGCTTTTATTGTACAAGGAATATTAACTGTGGGAAGAGAAAAAAAGAAGTAGAAATTAGTTTTTGTAACAAAACATTTAAATCTCAAAAAATAAAAAAGCACTCACATTTGCAATAAAATAAGTATATGAGGAAAATTGTTTTTAAAAAATCCCAACCAACAATGAATTAACTCTTCTTTCCTACTTAGTATTGATAAATTTACAAAGCATCTTCCACAGACCTAACAGTAGAGTTAGTTACCTACAAGCCTGTAAGTAGAAGTCTGTGAAGATTATTTTACCTGATACTGAAATACAGGTGCCTCTAAGGTATAGCAAAGCAGACACAATGACATCAGCAAAACTATACTAATACTTTAGGAACAAGAACTGCTCACGATGGAATTTAGGCAATGAATCGGGATGAATACACCAGGTGTTTACTATGTATGCACACCTTTCCAAATAAAGGTCCCACAGCCATCCAAATCCTTCCTAAATCCTCCTCATGCGAGCTTGTTCCATGACAGTGATCCCACTGTAGAACTTCCTGCACTACCTATGCTTATCCTGCACGCCTCTCAGGTGAGTCAGCACTCCAACTTTTTCTGCCCACAAGACCTTCTGAAGTTCTTACATGGAATGGCTTTATACTGTAAAATGAAAAAAGGCCATGAAAAAGGTCACTTTGACAGGAGTTACAGTGATTTCATGTGTGTCTAACCAGAAAGGGCTGACAGGTTGGAAAACCATAATGTCATATCAAGTATGAATTCGCTGGTGCTGTAAACTTCCAGAGATCCCTCAAAGGGCATGTTATTTTTGGTGTAGGGTGCTACTTAGCTTCTTTTGCACTATGAAAGATTAAATCTTTTGCTCTGGGAGCCATTTCAGGTAGCTGTAGCTTATGGCACTGCTGTGCAGCATGCTGTGTCCCATAGACCCCATTCCCTAGTCCAGGGGATGTCAAACTCATGGCCTGCGGGTCGAATCCAGCCCTCCACCTTGTTTTATCCAGCCCAGCACCTTGTTCCTACCCAGCAGCAGCGTTGAGCTCCTTGCCCATATGCTCTTTCCAGTGGGGATAACATATGCAGTGTGACATGCGTTTGTTACACTGTAGGAGCAGGAGAACGGCGGGAACACCTCTGCCCTAGTCAATCAGAACAGCCTTATATCTGGGGTGTGCCATGGACCCCATCACCATGCACAGGGTCATCTGTTCCATGAAACCACAACACTGAGCTTCTCCTGACAAGAGAGACAAGGCATAAGCAGCCCGTCCTCCTGCTGACTAAGGAACAATATGGGCAGTGCTCATGATTCAGAAGACCAAATGAGATGCCAGACTTATGGTGCATCTACAAATTCAGTCAAACAAGATGCAGGGCAAATGAAGGAATTTTTTTTAAATGAGGGTGGGAAGATGTGGAGAACAGAATAACTCAGTTTCCCAAACTCACACCATCAAAGTGTTTTTACTTCCCTAACATGTTATATAATAACATATGATAATTCAAAAATTGGTCAGCTGCAAATAGAGACATATACTGCTGCTTGTTATGATATTTTATATATTTATTTGAAACTTGCATTTGCATTGAACATGAAGTTGATAAAATTGGTGAGAATATGCTGAAGGCAATTCAAATGTGATACTCAGAAGAGAGATAAATCCCCCTCAAACTTCTGCTCAGTAAATAGATTAGCCTTAGTTAACACATAACTTCTGTCGTTGTTTCTGTGTTAAGGTGGAATGCACACAGACACACACACTCATTTTGTTAGGAAATTGAAAATTACCAATCTGTGCAATAAAAAGTGAAGCATCTATACACACGTATACACAGATGGAGGACCAGTATGGAAGGCAACTGAAAAGCAAGAACTGTTGCTTAGCTGGAAATTACATAGAATTGTAACATTTAATGCTCTGTCAGAGACCCTTATCATGATACAATGTTCTACTGTATAATAAAACTTGTTCTGCCATGATTCACTGTCAAGCGAGCAAAAAACAGATGAGGGAAGAAAAAGAGATTTCCATTCCCATCATTTTAAATAATCCCTTTGTTTCCCAAGGTCACAAGGAAATTCTGTGTCAAAGCACAGGTCTGTATGAAAATGTTTAGCAGTGTTCATAGCATGTAACAAATAAGCCAGATGCATGGCTATTATACATCAGATTACCATTGACTTTCAAGTATGGGCTTGAATGACTTGCACTGATAGACTTCTGCTGAGAATGCTGTTTTGTTGCATAGTTGTTAACTATATGATTATGAATGAGGGCAAAAATTTAAGTATTTTCTTTTTGAAGGCAAGCTTAAACTTCCAGCATGCAACTACCACCTCTGCAAATGGAAAAGTAGTAGAGCTAGATATATCCAGGCTAGATATAGCCTGAGGGAGGTAAATCTGCTAGGTGCAGTGATGCCTGACTGCTACAGGAGTTGCATATTTCTCAACAGTCATAGACACACAGCCTGGCACAGCAGGAAATGTCCAATGCAGAGATACTTGTTTTGTCTTATGAGATAATTTGGGGAGAACAATCAGATTGGGTTTGAAATGGATGAGTGCGAGACACGTGGTGGCTAGGTCTGTGGTTCAAAATACTTCTAGAACATCTTCTGAAATGTGCTCAAATGTGAGTCTGCACCAGACCCAGCTGCAAGCTCTTCAGGGAGCCACATGTCTCAAGGGTGCTCTCCAGTCCTTCACAGTAACAGGTGCCTCTGAAAGGGAGAAGTCAGACTGGAGATCATGGCAAGCACATTGCAAGACACACTTGGAGGAATCTGAACTAAAAACTAGAAATGTGCAGGGGTTCCAGAGAGCTCACCCAGGGCAAGGAATAGCTGATAATGTGTATACCACACACAGACCATCTTCTATATCTCTCATCTTTCTGCACAGCCCAGAGTAATAGGATAAGAGAAGTGTTGGGCATCAGGAACCTTGCAAAGCCATCCTAGTCTCAGGGAGTCTGTGAGAAGGGAGCGCTAGTAGACAAGAAGTTACTGATGAGTCAGCAACGTGCCTTCATGGCCAAGAAAGCCAATAGTCTCCTGGGGTGCATCAAGAAGAGTTGTATCAAGTAGGTCAAGGGAGGTTATCCTGCCTGAAGAGGACGGAAGAGTGACACCTAGATTCTAGATGAGCAGACTTCGTTTATTGAGAGTAGAGTACACACTTTTATACATGTCGCAACTATGGTTATACATATTCATTAAACAAAGGAATATATTGGTTCTTCAGCTAAATGTCTACCCCGCCCTGTTTTTCTCATTACCCGTTATCAGTTCCGAATTCTGTGCATTCTTTCTTAACTGCAAGTTCCGTCTTCTGAAGTCAAGGACAGGCGCCCCTGCTATATATCTCTTGTTTGTTATCCTAGCAGTTCTTGTGTGCTGCCTGCATGTCCTTTCTCACGCAACCACATCTCTACAATTCCCCCGTTTTCTTTCTGTACCAGCAATGCACGATTCATAGTATTTAAGATTACAGATTTAATCATTGAGAATATACAAATAATTGCTATTATGCCTATCAATAATAAACATAAAATAAGAAAGACTTGCTTAACTACTTCGCGCAGCCATCCAGACAAACCCCATCTGCTGAGTAGTTTATCGAAAGGGCTCTGCCATTCTTGCAATTTCTGCATGTTATCATTAAGTTGCCTTAATCTCTCATGAATGAATTGTGATTTATCAGTAAGGTTAAAACAACACATTCCTTCAAACTCATCACAACCATGACCATGTGCAAGTAACAAAAAATCAGTGGCAGCACGATTCTGCACTGTCGCTTTTCTAATACTATCACTCTGTGTAACTAAATCATATAATATATGTGATGTTAGATTAATCTGCTTACCGACCAGCATGTTAAAGCCTTTATTGTTAAAGCATTATGGATTGAGCTAAGCGAAGGTAGAAATATAGAAGCAGCAATGGTAGTGGCTGTGCCCAATAACTGGACAGTGTCAGTACAATTCTCCTTTATTTCCTTTATTTCCCTTTTATGTCGGTGCGGACGTTCCGCCATTTGTATAATTTGCTTTAAGTGATGTTTCCCTGGGGTGAGTAAAGGTAATTGTCCAATATAACATGGGCCACCAAAAGGTTTGCATGGAATTCCTGGCCATGCTCTATCCCCACATATTAAAAAAAATAACCAGGAGGTAGAGCCTTAGCCCTTGCCTTTGTATACTTGATGTCGTGAGTAGGACAATAAGATTAATATACTGCATGTCAAGTGGTGACACTACGGTTTCAATTGGCCCTTGACCGTTTGAGGGAGAGCTAAACCTAATGCATCCCTGTTTTTTTTTTTTTTCTTTCGATTCGCAACATTCTTTATACTTGATTCATTCAGTGATATTGGTAAATTTATCCATTCTTTGGTAAAATCAGACAAATTGACCACAGGTCTACCTATCAGGCATGTTTTAAAAGGATTTCCCACTTGATACAAAGATAAGCAAAAGTCATTCACCCCTGTCCTGTGAGCCCAGTCCACCCACATATTTTCTCGTCGCTGTCCATCAATCAGTTCCACAGGAAGAGGAGGCTGAGCTGCCGTTAGAAAAGAGAGTATGTACACCACTAACAGTCCATTTACGATGAGGGTGATGACACCTGTATAATCAACATCAATCAGGCCAGGAATAACAGCTATTCCTAGCAAAGCCACCGATGATCATCCAATTAATAAAGCTCCAACAGGTTTATCGTTGATCTTTAAGGGTCCTGTGATTGTAGATGGTACCTTTTGTGGCTTAGTATCGATTAAAATGATATCTATTGCAGTTTCCAAGTCAAATCCCAGGCTCCCTCGGTGGCTGGCTTCAGCTGCTGGGTCCCGTCTGACAGTCCGGTTGCATTACTGGGCAAGCATTCCAAGTTGTTGTGGTTGCAGCGCCTGCTTGTGTCGTCGCGTGGGCAGGCGCGCTGCTCCGGCCGTTTCCTGACTTTCGCCGACAAATTGATGCGTCATGGGAAGCATTTTGACAAGTGGGACACCAGACTCGTCTGCGATCCATTGTTGGTGACTGACTTTATAAGGGTGCAAGAGCAGCACAAACATGCGGAGCTTGTGCTTGTACTGACAACTTTTCACCTAATTCTTTACCTAAATCTTGAACTGCTTTTACCAAAAAGGCAGCTGTTCCAGTAGGAATTTGGGCAGCTTTATCCAATAACTCCTCTATCCTCCACGCTCCATGCATTGTAGTTATTAATTGTCTGGTGGTTGCATTCCCATTTTGCAACACACACACTGTTGCAACAATGCTCCTTTCATATATTCTGGGACTGAAGCTGAATCTAAGGCTAACGATAAACGATCCACAAACTTTCCTAAAGGTTCTTCTCTTCCCTGCTTTAAACCCATGTAAGAGGGGATCCCTCCCTCTGGTCTAATTTGTCAAAAAGCCTGTCGAGCAGCTCGCATACTTTCTCTGATTTTATCTGGTCCCAGCATTGCCTGTGCTTCCTGCCTTACATAGGCTCCTATTCCTAACAATTCTTCTAACGTTAAACCATACAGAGGATCCCCTGGCTGCCTTAAAACGGCTACAGATTCTTGACAAATAGCTTGCCAATGTGCCATAAACAACATTGTCTGACTAAGTGTAAGAATCAATTTCATTAAATTTTGTATATCAAATGGCAGCAAAAGATTGCCTGACCAAATAAAATTCATCATTTGTCGTGTGGGCTCACCGTGTAAGCCTGATTCTGAAATAGTAGCCCGCATGTCCATCAGGGGTATAAATCACCGGACACGCCACAGCTTCTGCCACATCCCAATGTCCTTCTCTTGCCACCTCTCTGGCAAGCTCACCCCAGTCTACCCCTGTCCTTTCCGATGTTTTTGACGACCCCTCCTGAGCTCCCCCAGGAGGGTCCATCAGGGAGATTTCTGGCGGTGCACTAGGCATAGAGGGCTGTGGCAGCTTTTTTGTATTGGAGAGCACAGACGGAGGAACATACACTGTCTGTACTGAGGGTGGCATCGGCCCCTCCTCCACCCCAGGTACCTCTGTTAACCGTTTTGCCGCCTCGGCAGCCACCTTCTGTTCTACCTGATGTTGTTTTAAAGCATTAATAACTGTTAACCAAGGGATCCCTAATTTTTTGCATTCTTTATCTTCCTGTAATGTTCCGTGCCACAACTCATCTCCATATTTACGCCATTCTTCTATTTCAAAAACACTAGCCGAGGTTGTGAAAAAACCCTTTTTCACACCATGAGATAATAATAACTGTAATTCCTTATCAAAACCTTTATGCCACGCTCCCCGCTTTTCTAAAAAGCATTTTAGGAGACTAAAAGCTGCTTCCTTTTCCATTTTAATTCCCTACGCCCTATAGCGCTAGGTTAATAAATACCTGGTTACGGCCGTTGCACCCTTTCGAAGTCAGCTTACGTTGCAGCGTCCTCACTTTGTTAGGACAGATCCGGAGTCCAGCTCTTTGATCCTTGTGCCGGTGCGAACACAGCTGCGCCCTCCTTATAGTCACTCTTCCGTGGCCACGTCCGTATGCCAATTGCCTTACGGATTTAAAGGGGTCCCTGTTCAGGGCGCCATTTGAAGAGGACGGAAGAGTGACACCTAGATACTAGATGAGCAGACTTCATTTATTGAGAGTAGAGTACACACTTTTATACATGTCGCAACTATGGTTATACATATTCATTAAACAAAGGAATATATTGGTTCTTCAGCTAAATGTCTACCCCGCCCTGTTTTTCTCATTACCCGTTATCAGTTCCGAATTCTGTGCATTCTTTCTTAACTGCAAGTTCCATCTTCTGAAGTCAAGGACAGGCGCCCCTGCTATATATCTCTTGTTTGTTATCCTAGCAGTTCTTGTGTGCTGCCTGCATGTCCTTTCTCACGCAACCACATCTCTACACCTGCCGCTCTATTCTCCCCTAGTGAGGCTGGATCTGGAGTACTGTGTCCAATTCTAGGCTCCCCAGTTCAAGAGAAGGATCTAATGGCGACAGTCCAGTGGAGGGCTATGAAGATGATCCGGGGACTGGAACATTTCTCCTATGAGAAGAGGCTGAGTGAGATTGGTTTGCTTAGGCTGGAAAAGAGAAGACTGACAGGGGATGCTATCAATGCTTATAAATATCTAAGAGGCAGGTTTCAAGAGGATGGAGCCAAACTCTTCTTGGTGTTAGTCAGTGACAGGATAAGGGGCAACGGATACAAACCGGAACACAGGAAGTTCCACCTCAACATAAATAAAACCTTCTTTACTGTGTGGAACAGGCTGCCCAGGGAGGTTGTGGAGTCGTCTCCTCTGGAGATATTAAAAACCTGCTTGGACACGTTCCTGTGCAACCTGCTCTAATCAAATCTGCTTTAGCAGGAGAGTTGGAACAGATGCTCTCCAGAAGCCCCTTCCACCCCAACCAATCTGTGATTCTGTGAAAGCTTTCAGACAGTTTAAAGCATCTACAGAAATGAGAGCAGTTTGTAGGCAGGGTAACCCCAGCTCTGCCCACAACAGCTGCAGACAGGATTTGCAAAGAATTCTTCTGCATCTGACAATATTTATCACGTATACCTGTGAGACATTTGTTTCACTAGCACCTACATATTTCAAGATAGTGAATATCTGAAGCTCTGGTTTTATTATTAGAATGCTTTTCTGAAAAAAATGTATACTTCTTTAAAAATAGAGTCTCCCAGAAAACCACTCGCCTCTCTGCATAAGAGCTTTACACTGCCTGCAGAAATTACTTCAGTTAGCACTAGCTTCTACAAAGATGGATGAGAGTTTACAGGAAAAGTAGTAATCACACAGGACCTCATCTCTGGACATGCCCAATGAGATTTGCATTTATTTCTCATTTACTGGTAGGTGATGCAAATGGGCACAGATACTGAATTGTTCTATGAACTGACTATAAACAAAAAAAAAATCGTTTGAAAATGTGTTTGTTTGAAGGGTTGAAACAGTAAGAATCTTCGAAGGATTAGAAGACAAACAGTAACAAGTCTGAAATGGTGCCACATCTCTTAAGCTGCATGAGATCAGGTATGGGCCGGGGACTTTTAAAACTTGAGGAAAGTTTTACCCAGCTAGAAGTGTAATTAAGCATAGCTGGAGAGCACATTTAAAAGTGCCTCAAGGAGTGTTCTTGGTCATATGAGTTTTGTCTATCTTGTCCAAGCACTTTCAGGAAAATGCAACTGGTGATCAGTCTGCTCCTTAGGCCTAACAGGTACTCATGGGTCTCTTCAATGCACCAGCTTGTAACTTCCCCAACTGCCGCTCCGTGCTGCATCATGCTTTCACAACAGAAATACAGGCAGTTAATTTTCTTGAAGTAGAAAAAGACCTTGTACTGAATGCCAATGTCCCTCAACCTTACAGACTTCTACTGATACACAAGTACCTGGTCCTGCTACCACTGCACAGGCTGGTGAGAAACCACGGAAAAAAGCTTTCTCTGTTGAAGAGATGATCAGAGAACAACATATTCTTGAAAGAAAAGCATACAGAAGATATCTGATGTGAGAATGTAGTCCATCAGTTAGTGATCCCGTGCTCTCTTTTGCTGGAGAACAGATAACTTTGCATGGATAACTTTTGCAAAATTGGATATTACTGGTTCATTTACTGTGGGGCAATTCTGGATTCAATACTATGAGCAAAATCCAAAAAAAGTTAACAAAAAGACAGATTTTGGTTCCAAACCACTAGAATCATAGGGAGCTATGACCAGCCCACAGCTGCAGTGGCAAGGGCATTTAAAATACAGTAACAGGAGTATAGAAATCAACTACAAACCGTTTGTACAAAATTCAATCCTACTTTTCCTCCCACTAAGTAGCACTAACTCTGTGTGACAGCCACACACTTCTTATTATTACACGTCGCCATCTCTCAGTCATGGAGGACAGAGGAAGTGTTACGATCTGAGTTGGAAAACCTAAATAAGACAAGTTTCAGTTTTAAAACAGAAGATTCTACAAAATACAAAATGAGCAATTTCATTTAGAAGAACAATACAACAAAAGCCCTATTGAAAACTTTCCAAGGCCACCTATCTAAATTATTGACAAACTGAACATGATCTAAAGAATTGATGGCGTTAACAATACATCTGTAAAATTTGAGGAATGGTTTCAACCACTAGCTTACATGAAAGTGGAAAAAAATCTTTGAACTTACATCATGTTTTATGTTAAAAAGAGATTTCCTAAAATGTTCTAACATAAAACACAGAATGGAGTAAAACCATTCATTTGGAGGAAACAGCTTCAAGTTACAACCACAGATGAAAAAACCTGTCACTTCAACATTTCCTGAAGGGTCATGAACCTGTGGGTCAATGAAAGCTAGCCCAACCTATTCAACAACAAAGAGGTCCTGAAGGTCAAGTGTATCCTTTTCTTTGGTTTATTGTTTTCCAGCTAACCAAAACCTCTGCAAGAAAATCTCACTTCTCAAGTCACTTCTACACCACAAACAAATGACTGTGCTTGTGCTTCATCCCACACACAACAGTCCTAAGTCAGTCCTAACACTGCTAAATGCACATATGCATGGCATTATGCTCAGGCTGTACAATGATGTGACTTTTCCAATATCTCAGAAATTTAGAACATGAAACAAGTATTAACCAAAGATTTATCAAGTTGTTGCTCAAAATCTTCAAAACACTGACATATTAAAATGTTTTTTTTTGGATGTAATATTCAATCAGGGTATTTGCAAGCAAAGAATATTGGGAAATCTAAACATTTAGACAAATGTTTGTTGGGGAATATATTCCTTTTCACACATGTGAATGCACACAATACTTTATCTGTTCTCTTGCAGAAAATTCAGGAATTCAAATGCCATGTCCACATCCTTAAAAGCACAATGGTTGTTATCAATTAACACTGCTACAAAATCTCCCTTGACAAAACAAAACCTGATTCACTCTCAACTCCCCCAGCAGGAGAAGAAGCGTATCAGTTGGAGACAGCTCCTGCAATACAAACATCTCCTGCCAGGACCAACAAGTTATGGATGGATAGCCAATACTAAAAGGTAGGCTGGAAATTCAATGGATACCAAAGTAGCCTGGAGCTCTTGAAATGATTTTGCATCTTTTCTTGCCAAATCAGTAACTGATTTAGTTTCCCTCTTGTGTTTCAAAGTTATTAAACATGGGTACTTATATTAAGCCTTTTCTAAAAATTTTATATCAAAATATCTCTAGCTTATAGATTGATGGGTGCCATTATTAAAAATGTATTCATCACTCCTAGGCTACCACTGAGAGGTAGTCACCAAGGCCAAACCAGAATCTACAAACAAAAAATTAAAAAAGAAAAAAAAATGTAAAAAATGTCATCTTCTTGATTTTAGCAACAGTTTAAATTTAGGATCACAGCTCAATGACTAAAACACAGTGGTGGAGGACACGTACCCATTTAGAAGCATGGACAGGAATATAATTACCATGTATTATGGCAGCCTTTCAGTAGCATATTCTGCTCAGTAAAGCTGGGAGATAGACCATTTAAAGCAATTAAAAGTATGTACCAGGGGTCATTACAAATGGAACTAAACTGTGATCCTGCCATTAGCTTGTTACAAGTAAACGATTGTATACACAACTTATACGCTGTCCTTGTCAATGAGTTAATGAAATCACACCAAAACTCACTGCAGGAGAAGAGTTTTCTAAATAAAGAACATGCATGTAAGTACACACACATGCATATATTATATGCACACATGCATATATATTTGCAAACACATAAAGTTGTATGTTGTGTGTATTATATAGTAAGTCACTGTATACTACACCATATATCTATATTGAAGAAAATGTAAGAAGAAAGACAGTACTCTACTTAATATTCTAACTCTGAGATCGAAAGCACGTATAGGATTAAAATATAGTAGGAAATAGAAGGCTAACAATGAAAACAATTTCTTCTTCTAACACTTGCCAAGATATGGATTTGGTGTACTGTGCTTCTTCAGAAGCAACTTTAGAAGTGTTTTTTCTATCACTATGGCATTGTACAAAGTTGCAGGGATATATGTGTGCTCTAACTGTCCACTAACCAGCCTAAGAAGAACACCAGACTCCGCAAGAAGGAAGTTCAGGCCACCGGTTCTGCATAGTCTGCTCTGAAGTCATTATTGCAAGAGCGTTCAGCTCCGTCAGTGTTCACCTGTCCATGGTTCAAGGTGAATACTTGATCCTGAGAGTAAACATGTTTCACATGACATGAAAACTCAGAGCAAAGGAAAGCAGAATAAGATTGACAAAGTCAGGTCACATGAACTTATTCTTAGTTCTTTAGACCCTTCTCTTGAATCCTTGGCTAAAAGAGAAACTGCAGCTGTTTTGAGGAGCAGCAAGTCTACCTGGCTCAAGGTTGCATCTTATAGATCAGGCTCAGGACTTTCTCAGGTTGTCAGGCAGCTGGGAGCAGCAGTGGAGGCTGTTTACTGTAATGAATAGAGCTGCTTGCTCCTCAAAACTCAAAACCAGAGATAAACTGCTTCAGAATATTATTAGTCTTAGCACGTGCTTATGGGCAATTATTGCAGAAGAGGTGATGATATCTGTAATATCACTGATCCAGAATCACTATCATCCTCAAAAGACTATTAGCAGAGTCTGTGGTCGTCTTACAATAATCATAAATACACATTTTAATTCCCTCATCCCCTTTTTAGGAAATAACCAGAAACCCTAATAATGAAAGAAAATAAGGAACAGTGCAACTGTGACAGCATCCCTTGTAGGAAAATACCTTTGTGGTTCCTGGCCTCTGAAAGAATGAAAACTCTTCACTAATGTTTAAATCCCTTAACCACAACCTTCATGCAGGATTTGAATGTAATAATGTCATTCAAAGAAAACTGCAAGAAAAAAATAATTACTCATGGGCTTCCAATTTTAATTAATGCTTCCTGTTGTAACAAGTACAGAGTATGATTAAAGCATGCCCTACCAATAGAATTTCATATGGCATGCTTATTCCTTATAGTAGCTTTTACCAAGTTGTAAAACTGCAATCATTAATTTAAACTCTTAAAATATCGACATGATATGTTTACTACCAAGTATTAAAAATAATTGGGTCATAATCATTAAATCTCCTTAACTGACTGTTTGCAATAGTGGAGATATGATGTATAAAATGAACATGTTTTAATCCCATTTTTAATGCTTTGTGATCTAAACAACTAAGATATCAATGATCACACACTTTCTAACAGAGAGTTTATCCATTTAATGACATCTAGTTTTCTATTGCACTTTTCCCTTTGTCCCATACACTTCAATCTTCCCATTTATTTTAAATTACTTTATATCAGCAGCAAAGAAAGATGTAAAAACCTAAACCTGCAGCTGAGGGTACAATTCTCTCAGTGGTATCCCCCTATACAGAGCAGCAAGCATGCCTCGTTCCGAGATCACTTTATAGGTTTTCAAACAACTGTCAGCTTCAAAACAGAGGCAAATGAATTAACATATCCACTACTTAGGTGTAATCCAAAGATGAGTTTCAGAGAAAATGAAAGACCACTCTGGCATGTTAACTCTCTGCTGCCAGTTTTGTCCTGACTTACACATGACAAAATTGTCACCAATTGGTCTGACAGCACACCTGACTACCACAATGCCACATATTAAAACATATCCTTTAAAGCCAAAGGTGTTTTATAGATTATTGTTATTTCTGCCTCGCACCGTGTGATGGTGGCTTCCGTGTGTCACAGCCACTTCTCAGCAAGCACTGTTGGCTGGCTTGTCTTCCCCCCCAACATGCAGCAGTGCATGCCTTCAGCTCCAGCCGCACACGCAAACACCCTTTGCAGTCCCATTAAATTTCTCATAAGTGTTGCCTTCTCCGTTGCCGATTGTTTCATGCTACACAAGCTGCTAGGATTAAGGTTTACCCTGTTTTGCTAGCCAGGGCACGCAGAAAACAGAAGAGGAGGTAGCAGCAATCCACCTGGGAAGAGCTGAAGGAAAGGGAGTTCTAGCTCCCAAAAACTCACCGCATTTGTGCGTGAGCAGGAGCTTGAACAGTGCCGAAAACTGCAGGTCAAAGATAGGAAAATGGAGAGCAATGAACATCAAAGTAGACTAGGCAGTGCCCCAGGAAACCTGAAGCTTTGCTCAAAGGAAGGGTGCAAGGATCTTTCCTCAGTTAAACATTACTGAGCCATCCACATCTCAGCTTGGGAGACACAGAAAGATGCTGCTGTCTCTCATGGTGGGACACACTCCAAGTCAGCTGTTGACATGTAAGACAACAGTCTGGTAGAGAGTTAAACATAGAGGTGGTGGAGGTGAAAAAGAGACCTTCCAAATAGTTCAATGCCATGAACACCTTCAGCACTAGGAAGTACTGAGTTACAGGGCGCCTTGACACACAAACTCAGTGTCACCCTCCTTCTTCTCCTGTTCTCCTTATGCTTGCATAATTATTTATTAAAGGTGTGAGATCTTCAGAGCAGGGCTGTTTGCTCTCTCACCTCACAACTGTCTTTCCATTATCAATAAATACAAAACAAAATAACACAGCTCTGTCTTCACTATAAAGCGACTGAAATATATATAGCAATGTAATTTAAATTTTTTCTGTTTTCTTTTTTTTTTTTCTCCAGAGATAACTTTGGAAAACAGACTATCCTAACTTCAATCTGTTAGGACTGCAAAATCACATGCAACATCCCCAAATCAGACTTTGTAACTCAAATGTCTATCATTGTAGCCACACGTCTATACTCAAAGCAAGGAACTCCTTCCTTGCAGTTGTATTAAATAAAGTCTTTAACATTATTACAATAGCAATCTCAATTCTCCCATACTGCACAATTTCACACAGCAGAAGCCCACAGGAAACATTTATAAGCGTACACACAACTCAACATCTGCACTGTCTATTTTGAAGACACTATAAATAGGCAATGACCCAAATCTAACCTGGCTACAAGTTCAAACCAGTGAGTCAGAAGGATGGCAATTAAAATTATACTAAACAAAGAAAGTAACTTGAGACACAGTTCACCTTAATTTGGATGTAAATCCATATCTGAGAGTACCTCTTATACATTTTTCCTCAAATAAACTAGGCAGCAAGACAATATTGATGGCACTAATACATGCTTGAGTACATATATTCTTAATAAATAGAACAGACAAAGAAGCAAAAAGTTCTTAAATATTTACACCTTCTTTGTGGTTTAATGAAAGCAATCAAAGAAATGAAAGTCAGGGTGAAATAAGCAAGCCAATTAAACTGGAATAAACATGTCAATGAATAATAATTACTTTTAAAGTTGTCATGAACGTTACTTGCTTCATTCACTGGCCAAGCTTAAAGATTAATGATTGATGCTATTCTCTATTTTTTCAGTACTTTCAACATTCATGTTGGCTCAGGATTACCAATATATTGTACTGAGTTGTCTCATTCATGAATAATAATAAGGATCAGATTTCTTCCCTCTGTAACTGATACACACTCTTCAGTACTAGCCAAATCCTGTGTGTTTTGTAGCTACTAAAAGTGACATGAGATTGAGAAAACCACTGTGTGTAAAGGATAGGCACATGATAGTTTAGGAATTAACAGTTTGGGGACTGCAGCATTAAGAAATATATGTACAAAAATAACATACACCTCCATTTTTCATACTGCCTACAACAATTATGTATTTAGACTGTAAAATTGTTAAAGCAGGGATTTATTTTTGATTCTTCAGTAAATAACACTTATTACCTACTTTAATCCTGGTTCCTGGGTTCAGGGTCTTTAGTGGTATTGTCAACACAAACAAAACAACCATGAGTCTACTGAAAGCTGCCCTGCAACTTCAAGCATTGTCTTTAAGCAAGAACCTTTTTTGAGCACATGAATTCAGGAAGGAGGCATTTAGAAGCCATGATAAAGTTGCTTGATCTGGTCAAAAATCTATGCTACAAATCCCTTTTGACTTACTCATACAGGAAAGCATCAAAAAATAAAAAGGCAGTTGGGAGACAGTCATTCCACCAAAGAAATTAATCCATTATCACTGTCAAAACCTTCCATGAGCTACAGCTGTCACCAAACAGATTACAAATGCTTAGTTTAGCATGTCCCATTTCAAACTGACATTGTCTCCCTAAAATGAAAAAGGAGGAAAAAGCAAATAGTTCCCCAAACCTTAATGTTTTTTCCTCCAACATCAGCTTTGATGGTGACAAATAAAATAGGGCATCATGGTCCTCCCTCAAACAACAGAGCACAGGGACATCATGGGTTCATACTGGACAAGATGCCCTTAGGCTCCTCTTACCTGTGTTTCTCACACTCAGGATGCCCTAGACACTGAAAACCTGGGAGTCTGTAAATTGTATTTCACAGAACTTTAGTAGAAATTTGGACTTCAAGCATACTTTACACGTAGGGCTGTATCTTACAGGTTCCCCTTCTTCTTCCATTTTGCTAAAAAAACCTCTAATCTCTCTGTGATTCTTGTGCTTGCAAAAGACAAGATGTTATCTTTATAAACTTCATAATTGAAACCTTTTGCCAACAACAAAACCAATCATGTCTGTTTACTTAGAATCATACAATCATTGGGGCTGCAAAACACCTTTAAGACCACCAAGTCCAACAATTAACCTTGCACTGACAAGTCCACACCTAAACCATGTCACTAGCACTAAGTCTTTTAAATACCTCCAGGGATGGAGACTCAACCACTTCCCTGGGCAGCCTGCTTCAAAGCATGACAACCCTTTCCATGAAATTTTTCCTAATATCTAACCTAAACCTCGCCTAGCACAACTTGAGATCATTTCCTCTTGTTGCAGCGCTTGTTACTTGAGAGAAGACACCAACACCCACCTAACTACAACCTCCTTTCAGGTTGTTGTAGAGAGCAACAAGGTGTCCCCTCAGCCTCCTTTTCTCCAGACTAAACCACCCCAGTTACCTCAGCTGCTCCTCATAAGACTTGTTTTCTAGATCCTTCTCCAACCTCGTTGCCCTTCCCTGGACAAGCTCCATCCCCTCAGTATCCTTCTTGTAGTGAGAGGCCCAAAACTGAATGAGGCATTCGAGGTAGAGCCTCACCAGCACTGAGTGCAGAGGGACAATCACTTCCCTAATCCTGCTGGCCACACAATTTCCGATACAAGCCAGGATGCTGTTGGCTGCCTTGGCCACCTGGGCACACTGCTAGTTCATGTTCAGCCACTGTTAAACAGCAGCCCCAGGTCATTTTCTGCCAGGCATTTTCCCAGCCACTCTTCCCCAAGCCTGTAGCATTTCATGGGGTTGTTCTGGCCCAAGTGCAAGACCCAGCTCTTAGCCTTAGATGAGAAATCATTCAATCTTACATTCCTTAAATTCCTCTGTTGCTTACAATTAGTTTCAAGGTAATGAAAAATCTATTATGACTGAAGGCAATAATTAATTAAACAAACAAACAAACAATAACCCCTATGAATTTTCAGTTAATCTTTCTATTTTGTGAATGCTACTGACCCTTTTTGTGCCTCTACTGACTACAGATCTCTACCACTAACTTCCCTTATTATTTTCAATAAACATTTAGCTGTGCCAACCCCCTCCTTTGTTTCAGACATTTTAGATAAAATTCTCCAGCAAAAGCAACAGAACCATGCTGTGATAAAAGCCACTGCCAGACACATATAAAATCTCAATAAGCTCATCAATAAAATGGCTGCTTAGCTCCTATCCTAGGAGGAAAGTTTTAAGATGCTGATGGATGACTTTGTTGAGGGTGATTAAAATGATGAAGTAAATCTGGTGCTTGCAGGAGTGCAGGATGAATTCAGGGAAGACAGAGACATGTACACCATGCAGCTTGCTTTTGTCTGCCTTGCAGGGTTATAGCCAGCCAAGCAGATGTGACCCTGCAAGAATATATGGTCACCACTGTTTCATTCTCTATGCCTCACACTCCCCAGTTCTTTATTTGCAGACATTTGGACTTGATCCTGTGTATTCTTCTCCCCCAAACACAGATAACAAGAACATATATCAGGCAAGTAGGAGCACCTCTTGCCTACCTCACTATGGCTACACAACCTTTTTCTTCAGTGTGCCATATTCTCTCTCCCATCTTCATCGACTCCTTCTTTACCGTTTCCTCTTCATTCTTCTCTCTCATTTTTTCCTCATCCACATACCTTCCATATCCTTTCCTTAAATCACTTAAGCACTGTTTGAACTAAGATGATGGCAGATTTAAGAACAGCTTAGATGATTGAGAAATATCTGCAATTATATTTACTTCAAGCAATGATAATTGCTTACTGCACCAGTGTACCAAATCAAATTTATCAGGAAAGGAAACAATGTTGCTTTGTTCCATATAGCCAAAGTATCCCAGACTTTTTCTGAGTTATCTTCCAAACAGAGGAATGATGTGGTTTTTATTGAAACATTTTGGATTTCAATGATTACACTAGGAAAAACACCTAGCTTTTCACTGCTGTACCAGAAAAGATGGGCTGACTCTCTCTACAAGTCTGGATGTTTACAAACACAGACATAACAAAGGCTACAACATATTTTACTCATTTATGATAATAATCTAGATAGAAGTGGAAAGAAGAAACAAAGCAAGACTTTCTTTTGAGTATTTCCTCCCTTATTATAGTTTTTCAAAACCTCTATACATCAGCATGTTCCTGGGACACAGTAATATTTTGTTTTCTTTTATTGTTATAGCACATATAATCTTTATCACAGTTTGGCACAGCTTTGCTCGATGCCTCTGCTAATAGGTATAGTTCATACTAGTGGGAAAACAGCCAGTGACAGAATTCAAGCTGCAAACCTGATAGCTACAGACCTATCTCAATCCTGTCAGTAGTCTCAAAGCTCATAGAGAAAATACATAGACTGCTCACCTGTTTCTGGTTAAACAAAGAAAATTGGATTTTTATCAGTTTGACTGTCACCTTTTATATAGCACTGTTTTGTCAAGAGCCACTAATGAAAGAGCTTAGCAGCAGATAAGGACATACAGCTTTGACTGAATTCATAGATTTATCTACAACATTTTCCAGCAAGAATCAAATTACATTCTTTTCAGAGCTGAAATAGGATTACAAAGCATGGAAATGGATGTCTTAAAATATACATCTATATTATTGCATATGACTGAGCAGCTCCATTAATAATGATGTCTCTGAAGATTTCAGTTTTGCACAGTCCCGGTGAAAGTTTAAATTTACTGACTGTATATAATCCATACTAATTCTGATATTTTGAATAGATGCCCTAGGAAAGAACAGAGGAGTTTAACAGTTTGTATGCTAATATATAATGCAAGAGTTAACATGTTAATTTCCTTTTTCGTCCATGTCTTGTTTGCACATGACCATGGACATGGTATTTGCTCCACCAGCATTCTTCTTCAACAACATTACACAGGCACAATTTGGCTGGGAGATGTCTGGGCTGCACTGGGAGATGGTTGGTCTGACTACATACTGTGCTCATGGAGGTCTGTATAAAGACTTAAAATAGACAATCCTAGCTACATGAGGCTGCAGCTTGAAGACCTAGAGGTCTTTCTGAAAATTTCACCTAACGTTTCAGCGGTACTGGAAGAATGAGTTACTTCGAATATCTGAAAAGAAGTTCTGAATCAACACACAGATTTTAATTGTCCTCTGAGACCATTAAAACAAAGAGTTAAAAGAAAACAGGATAAAACCACAGTCACAATAGCAGAGCAGTAGAAAAATCTCTCCTCATAAAGCTGGAGTCCCCTCCAAGAGCCACATCTAAGGCTACCCTGGGCAATGCAGCTGCCAGAAGACACCTTTCCATTCAGCTGAAAAGTCAGAGTTGAATAAATAACATGCTAACTACACCATTTCTTTGTGCACATGAACTGCAGGAAGCTTGTGTGCCTCAAGCTCAGTTGCCAGATGGGATAATTAGGCTCAGACAGATCATTGACCTTCCTAATAAAAATAGCCCAGAAATGGAGGTTGACTGAATAAATCTGTGTCATGTTATCAAATTCCCAAACAATTTATGGAAACTCATCTACACTAACCCATCTAGTAGCTTGGTATTCCTGTGTTTGCATTTCTTGAGGGTTGAAAACATTGAGTTTTGAGTATTCTTAAGTATATCTTGAATTTTCTTTACTAAAAACGTGCATTGAGAGTTCACCACTAGGAACTACTCAGATGTCTTTCTATGAAAAAGATGAAAGAACATATATATAAGTTTATGCTAAGCTATTCTCCCTTTAATTTTCACCGAGGCTGGTTTGTAACACTGAACAATTTGGGGGAATTCAAAGCTTTGAAACAGCACAAAATGCAACTGTCATTTCACTTTCCATAAATGGACACCCATTTAAATAATACCATTTTATCTGGAATTATAAAAGTAACTATAATCAAGAAATCTTATATTTGAAAATAAGTTCATTATTTTACAGTTACAAAGGTGACTGAAATCAGGGGTTTCCTTCCTTTCTCCATCAAGTCTATTTCTCCTTTCTCAATGTGTACCACAATGGTCAAACCCATGTTGCTGAAGAATCACATTCAAATGAGAGTACTCTGTTATTTGCTAGGCATTGTCATATCACATAATTCTCTCCCGTGCCAATAAGCCCTAAGCTAGGAAGGGTTAGACACATTGCCAAATATTGCTAAACGCAATCTGCTATGAACAAGGTACACACCACAACCCCAAAGATAAGTAGCTCTGGAAGCTTATGGGCAGAAGATAATACCTACTTTTCAAGAGCTCCAAAGCTCCAATGGAAATTAGAGCTGCCTCAGTATGACATGGAGACTAGCAGTATCTTTTCCTGTATCCCCATCACCTGGTATTCTCAGGCAGATAGAAATTTAGTTATCCAGAAGCTTTCTAAGAGCACAACCTATAGACATCTTGCGTGCTACAACAGGGACATGCAGCACCACTTGGACATACACTGGACGTTCTTGCATGAAGAGATCCATCTTGCTACTTGAGACACACATATATACACACATTGCTTCCACAAGGAAAAAATGATCATCAAAAGGTAGTCCTTATTTTAACAAAACACATAATATTAAAAAAAATCAAAATAACTAAACAAAAAAATTCAGCTTGCAGCAAGATCTGGCTATTACCTACAGTTCTGCTTTGTATGTTATATTCAAAGGTGATTGAAGGAGACTAGAGCCAAAGAACCAGAGCTTTGGTGAGGAAATTTTATATCTGCAACTCCACAGAAGATGTTATTTATGTGGACAACACCTCCTACATTACAACAAATTCCAACAGAATTGTAACAGCATCTTTCTATCTAACTTCTGCTCCAAACCCTCAGCTGAAACCGATTTTAATAGCTATTCATCTGGAAGTCTTCTAACAAAATAACCCACAAATGTAAAAAGGAATACAGATTTTAATTACAAAGCAGGCAAGTAAGCAGGAGGGAAAGCACAAGATAATAGATCAAATCATCTTGCGATTGATCTGGAGGTAAATCAGCAGTCACTCCATCAAAACAAAAGGGGTTACCAGAATGTGTGAAACAGCTCAACCCAACTAGTTAAGCTCAGTGTTTTATTCATTGTATGCAAGATCCTCTGCCACAACCACCCACTGCGTGAAACTACAGACAATCCACTACATGGTAAGATATTTGACCTTAAAATTACTTTAACACTGACCTCTAGTGACCATAGGTGGGAATTTACTTTTTTTATGGAGTTGCCCGTTTGGAAACGCATCCTCGGGCCACTCTAATTACAGACCTTGCTTTTGCATCTCGAACCCATAGCTGCCCCCACTGCAAGGAGCAAGCTGCCAAGGAGGGACCTTCAACTCGTGTGTATAAGTTACAGTCATGGGTGAATTATGGATGATGCACTACAATCTGTAGAAATTTTATGTTTAAATTCAGATCACTTTTCACTTACTAAAAAGAAAAGGCAACAGAAAGAAAATGCAAATATTGGATTTCGAACCTTGTAACTGTAACAAATGTATTACAGCATAAATTAGGAGCGACTAATGACATGACAACAGCCCACATCTTCAGGCAGCCAACCAAAATGTCAAATTTCATCTCAGGGACTGTAATACCAAAGCAACATTTTCTCTAATGCTCTGTAGCAAAAGTAGCCCTGCAGCTCTTGGTTCAGTACTCCTGCAGCCTTCTCTGCAAAATCAGGGTGCAATAGTCTGTGTGCCTGCAGGAGCAGGTATTTTGCCTATGCACTCCTTTCAATATAGTCCAGATGGAAGGATGAGGATGTTACAGCAAGCTGCCAACCACCTTGTCTCACTGAAGAAAGTAGTGAGAAAGCTACAAGCTGCCACTCCAGTACACAGCCCATCCTTTGCATGTAGAACCATAGAATGGTTTGGGTTGGAGGGCACCTTTTAAAGTCACCTAGACCAAACCCCTGCAGTAAGCAGGGACATCTTCAATTAGATCAGGTTGCTCAGAGCTAGATCTAACCTGACTTTGAATGTTTCCAGGCATGAGTCTTCTACCACCTCTCTGGGCAACATCTTCCAGTGTTTCACCACTCTCACTGTAAAAAAATTCTTCCTTCTACCTAGTCAAAATCTACTCTCTTCTAGTTTAAAACCATTATCCCTTTTCCCATCACTACAGGCCCTACCAAGAATTCTGGGAGGTGAAGTAAGAGGATAACGACCAGGCCCCACTGCAGGGAAGCATTGAGAGAGGGAGTTTCAAAAGTGGGAAATGTTTTCAGTAAACATCGTGTCAAAGTTCCCTTTTGCACTGTCCAGAAGTTGTGATCTGTGCATTTCATTTACACAAAACATGATTTGTGTCAGGGGAGATTTTCACTTTCTGTCAACTATTCAATATTGACTATTTATCTCTGACAGCAGTCCTCAAAACCACAGTCCAGAAAACTTCTGCTCTCCCAAAAACTTGCTTCGAGGACTGTAAAGGTGTCCATACTGCTCCTCCACTTAGCTGATACAACACGGGTTTTCACAGATGCATCTTCTAGTGTACAGCCACAGCCATGTCACTGCACAGACAGCAGCACAGGCAGGGGGAGAGCACCAGGACCCTGAGGGAGCATGCAGTGCAACAGACCTCAGAGCCAAAGTCAAATCAGTCATCCCTGAGAACAAATATAATCCCATGTATTTCAAGATAATTGACTTGACTCTCCAGTCATTTTGACTGGAAAGAATCAGCTGTCAGAACAAACTTAACTAAGAAGACTGAAGATTAAAGACTCGACTGATGTGAAATTAGGAAGTCCTCTCATACTGACAAATACATCACCTGCTTGTAATGAAAACTGCACAACAGATAAGACTTCTCTGCTGAATGAGCTGGCTGCTAGCAAGATAAATCAAGGAAATCTTTATTTTTCAGGACTATGGGCATATAGATGACATCATGCCTGACTAACACTTACTTGCCAGCAAGTCAGGCAGTCTTTGGCAACATACCTGGATCTCTCTTCCCCCAGTGCTTGGACCTGACGATTCTTACATGTTTTAGCAGCTTACCTAATCACAGCAAAACACAACAGCCATGGGAGAAGGAAAATATTTCAACACACTGAAATCAAAATCCTACTTGAGATTTAACGTTTACAACACAAACTAGGTAATGAGACTTCCTCATGCATTCCAGCTGTACTTATGAGTGCTTAGGGATGTACACGTGTAATCAGATTTAAATATCTATGGAAAAAGAGAGAGAGAGAGAGAGAGATACATCAAATAATGGATACAGAATTGCCTCTAAGTTGTCATAATCATTACCTGACTTGGAAGTCAGCATCAGTACGAACTGGTCTTAAAAACAATTATTCACTTGCATTAGCGACTGCCAAACTCCATCTAATCCAATCATTAGCAATATATCAGGTTAGCAAGCTGCCATGGCATGAAAATAAGTAGCTTTCCATTGTGGGGTGGCACATTCTCTATTTCATTGACATAACATATAAGCCATAAACTGCTATAATTTATTTGCTTCTCAGTCTTTTTTATTTTCTTAATTAGCCCTTCAGTAGATTGTACTAAGCACACATAAACTCTAACTACAGAGAAGACTTAGATGGTATTACAGAAGCAATTTATGGGTGACCTACGTTTAGGTCATTCAAATAAAACTTCCTAGAATAGCTGAAAGCAGATCATGCCAAAAGGCATCCTCATTAGGTCTCTTCTCCATCACCTACATGTACTGAATAATATCATATTGTGTCCCAGCACACGCCACAATGATTGTGCAACGGTTGTGCGGGAAAATGATTGCTGCTATTTTGAAGATCTCTTTAATTAGTTCTGTCTTCTTGCTGTAACAAGAAGGCATGTGTATTTACTGGATGTGTTTGGCTGGGCTAAAGTCAAGAAAGCCTAACCATTTTTCTGCAAAGTGCTTTAAAAAGAGGCAAAACCAGAATTCTAAGATATGGAAAATAGGAAAGAGTAATGTTATGTTTCTGCTCATGTGAAAATGAACTCTTATTACTAGGCTGCACAGCATGTCACCTCAAGTAGTTTCACCGTAGCTAGGTTAAGGTGGTTTATTCTTTATATCAAAGGCATGATCCTTATTTTAATCCTAGGAAACTGTGTATCAGGACTATCATCTTCTGCAGTGTGCTTATGAGTTAATTACATGGTGCATAAAGACCTTATTATGCCTTCTTATTTTCTTGCTCATCTCTTGACTTTGTATTGTGAGCACAGAGATTTTCACTGGCACTTTTCCCCTTCCCCAGTACCACACTTCATCATGTGATTTTTAATTCATGTGCTATCACTACTGGAGACCTCATCTATTCTCACTGGGGAATATTCAGCTTTCTTGCTGCTCTTCGCTGTACTTCTGCAACCTCCTCTTGCTGAGTGCTCAGCAAACATGGAAGATTAAACAAATCAGGTGGGAGGAACAAGTCTTTATATAATAGCATGCTTCTAATAAATGCAAGCCTTTCCTAATTAAGTATGACAGGTGCTTACATACAGCATTACAAAAAGATATTTAACTAAAACCACTATGCAGAAATCTTAACAAGAAACCATCAAAATATTCAAGTAATTTCTTTCACTACCTGACATATAGCTTTGCTGAACTTCATTTACTATTGTGCTGTCTTGTTCCTTGGCTTCATAAGAAACCATTAACAGTAACTATCCCTTCTTTCTTGTCTATCTTTAATAGGATTTCACTAACTGTGTATCACCCCCAAAGTTGCACAGCTTAACCAGTGATCTCCCTTTTGAACTCACAATTTTGAGACCATACTGTCAGAAAGAAATAGGAAGTATTTTTGAGCATAAAAAGTAATATTTTTACTGTTTCTGGGAAAAGCAATTAACATCACATTCTTGTGGAATTACCTTTGAGAAAGGAAATAGATAACATTGCAAGCAAGTATTTCAGGCCCAAAAGCAATCACCTGGATATAGATCTTCTATATTCAATGCTATTCACCAAATAGTATTTTGAGTCTTGTTTCAATGCATTGTTTGTTCTTTTCTTCTTGCCACTGCTCAATCTGATCAATTCCATTGGAAAAGAAAAAAAAATTAAACCACACATTGTGTGAGCATGAAGTGAAGGTACATTATCTTTTCCATGGATGATAAACAGTGTGTGAGTTGCTGCTTGCAAGTACTTCAAAGAAAGGTGGTCAGTAACCAGTGTGCAGTAGCAATGTGTTGCAATATGAGAAGAAATGATGCAGGAGAAAAACACTCACCATCTACAAGAGTTTAAAGTACATTGGATTTAGACATGCAACTTTCTAATGGGCCTCTCATACAAGGGCTGTCAGCACAGAAACAAGCAAAGAGAGCTGAAGACTCAGCAAAAGAACAAGACATTTACACAAAAGTGATGTTGTCCTGCAGGAAGTCAATCCTCTAATGAAAGTTCAATTAGCAACAGTATAGGCAGAAAAAAAAAACCAGCCAAAAACCAACATTAGAGGGTTTCCTAAATGAAAACAGCAATCAAAGTTTTGGGGTTTTTGGTTGCCTATCAGCTTCAGAATGCTAATCATTATATTAAATACACTGGAGAAAATAAGGAATTACTTACGAACTGTTATTTTCTTTCTTTTTTTTTTTTTAATCACTGCTGTACAGCTGAACACGCTCCAGGAAGAAAACTGTATGGATAATTACCCCCATGGAAGCAATCCAAAAGTTCACGAAGTAAAAGCTGCTTCCAGCTTAAAGATCAAGGTTTTAAATCAGGAAAGCACTTGAGCCTCCAACTGATAAAGATGTTTGACCTGCTGGGCAAAGGTAATTGTCAGGGACTTAATTCAGTACTCGCACAGCACATGGAGTTCCCCAGTGCAATAGTTTGAAACAGTAAGATGTTATTTAGAGCAACAGAAAACTCAAGCACTGCAATTTTACAAATATTAATAAAAAATACCAGAGGCTTTTAGCATCTCCCCTAAGAACTTCTCTTCCTTCAGAACCTTTTCCAAACACAGGCAGAGATGTCCAAGTCATCCCCTGGTCAAACTGATATCAGGAAAAGGAACAGGTTTTCCTGTTCTTCATCAGATATGTACTTCACCTACAAATACAGTTCAAACAGGACTGGAAGAAAACTTCTGAGATTGCTGTCATGCTCATGTTATACCTAACATATCCCAAATAATGAGGATTTACAAGGAGTTAAGGCAGACCTTGCATTAGAGAACCTGCACCGTGTGGAGAGCCCACTGTGGCTGCAAAGCACAAACCAGAGAAAAGCAAAACGTTAAAAAATGAAGTTTAACAAAATCAGCCATTTTCCTGCTTCCATCAATCGGTAATTCACCTGCATCACATCTTCCTTAATGCTTAAACCTTAACTTCCTGTGAAAAATAAGCAGAGAAAGTTACAATTGTTCTTAGAAGTATAAGGAGATTTTAAATATTTCATTAATCATCAGAGGGATGCACTGCCAATATACTATCATGTAACAACACTTTAGTACAAGCCTCCGTTTCCCCTCAAAGCCAAGCAAACTCTTGGATGCCTCATTTAACATAGTGAAAATAGCAATGAAAAAACCCTAAAGAATATAAAGCAAAACATATATCTTTCTCCATTGCTTCTTTTAATGACACTGCAAAATACTTATCAGCCATGTAGTCCTATTACTTATATCACTGTAGCACCTAGCTATTAAATAGTTTCTAGTTACCAATATGATTATCTGCACAGAATACAACTGAGAGTTCATATGGACAGTGAGAGTGGCTCAGCTAACATGAGGTAATGCACTAACCTATGGTAATTCAATCTGGAGCAAGACAGGGTTTCAGAATCTCGTAATAGTGACTGTTCTACTGACAGGGAATAATATTCCAAGGATACAACAATGCACACAAGTATTCAGGACCTTGGAATCAAAGGTCCCAAAATCTTTGCCACAACTCTGATTAGTGACACGTACAACATTAAAATACACATCCAACAGCAGAATCAGGGAGCAAAACTACCACTGGGAATACTTTCTGTAATAAACAGCATAAAGAACAAGGCTGGATGTAGGAAAATCTTCATCTTCCTTAATGTTAGTTTTTCTGACCTTTCTTCAAACAGCAAAGAATGCATGCTTGGGGTAGCATGGGGAGGAAGAAGGGGCCCGCAACATGAGCTCCAGGATTTTGGTTTCCTTCTCCTTTTACATATCTCCATATCTTTGTGTGAATAAAACTACAGTGCAAACCCAGAAAATTCTTCTATGAAGAGCTTAAACCCCAAACCTAATAAACAAACAAAAACCCAAAGCAACTGATGACTTCATCTTGAGAAGCATGGATTAGGAGTTTCACTAGAAAACATGCAAATCCCAAAATGCGCCTCTATGTAAAAGAGAAGCTGTCAAGCAGGACAAACCAAGCAATATCATACTCTTTTATCCAACACCGTGATGGATACTAGCATGAAGGCAGTGTTCTGTCTGAACCAGAATGAGCATCCAGGACTCCACAGTTTGGCAGACAGGTGAAACTTCTGTGGCAAGCAGCATATGGTACATCAGACCTTTCTCTCTTCTTGTTTTTGGTTTTGGTTTTTTGGTTTTTTTTTTTCACATGACAGTTCTAAGAAAAGTTATTCTTCTTCCCCCATCCAAGGATATCAATGTTTTCTATTTTTTTCTATCAGCACAGAGAGAATTTTTCATCTTTCTGTTCCTGGAGTTGCAGAAAAACATCTTTTAAGAACCCAGGAACCACAACACACTGAAGTTCTGACCTCACCAAGAGGAGCTGGCAGCTTGTTTCCCACACTCACCAGGGACTGTCACTGCTAAACAACTGTTCAGGGGACATCAGCAGCAGCTTTTGTTTCAACCCACAGTAAAGTGACACTACATTCAAACAGTTGCTATGAAAGTGACTGATACTATAGAATTTAGCTGTGGTATATGAGTTAAGGCTGCAGTATCAGTGAGAGGAGAAAAACTGACTGCTGAAAAACTGACTTCTCAGACACAATGTAGCAGCCTGTAAAGAGAAGATGCTGCAAAGCGAGTTCTGTAAAGCTTATAAGATACACTGCTTTTATATATTCATAGGCTCTACTTAAGTATAAAATACTACTTCAAATACCAAACGCTACTATAACTTCTGATTGTCCTTGCATTTTGGAGCAAAATGACAGGATGCTATACACTCGGAGACACTTACTGCTGCCTTTTGACAGTGGAACACTCAAATGAAAGTATTTTGACTTCTTGGTGAAAAAAATATATATACACACACAATATGTATATGCAATAAAAACTTACACACTATATAAATAGATTTGTCCTGGTAACCAGTTTAGGCTCAGTGCAACTGGGAACTTTTGCCACATCTTCAAACAGATCTTTCTCATCCTCTGACAGTTTGCTTTCATCAGGGAAAGAAAACACATACCCTGAAAATCAACATAACTTGTACACTAAATATCCTTAGAGGAAATAACAACAACTACCACTACTTAGCCAGCTCAACATGAAAATACCAAGCCAACATTGGACCCCATATGTGTGTGCACGCATGCGTATGCACGTGAGTTATAAACAACAAGGCCTATGTGGGTTTTACTCAGATCAGTTTGCAGCAGTAATCTGTCCACATGTGAATAAGTTATAATCTAAGTGGGAAAAAAAAGCACAAGAAGAAAATTCTGTGATTTCTGCACAGGAAGCACAGGTAACTTGTGTTACCAGCTCTCCCAGAGTAGAGAGAGAAAGTGAGAGAGACAAGCAGACAGACAAAACGGGCTTGAAGGAATCCTTGAACTAAGGCAACACATACTGAACAACTACTGCAAATATTTTATCAACTTCACCTGCCAGCTTTGGAAGACACTTTAACTGCTCAAAGTAGCCAAAAAGAAGCAAGTGCGATACTTCCCTGTTTTCAACAAATAGCTGCCAAAATATCTGCCACCGTTTTTTAATCTACCTGCATATTCGCTAGGCAATTTTAATCACATACGGCTGTTCATGCAAATTTAATGGTGTTTTTCCCCCGAAACATTAATTCCGCTTGAAACATTAATATTTCCTAGTTAACAGTCCCATGTTACAAATAATTTTGTGAAATATAGCCTACTAAAGTGGGAAGTTTATGCTGGAGTTTTTGCTAAGTGACCAATGTACACAGAAACATAGAACAAATACTACCTTACATACACAGGCATTCAAATACCTTAAGCAAACACATCAGAAGGGAACAAATCACTCTGGTGCATACAGTATGCGTGGAACTGGGATAGTTTGAAATGATTTCTTATTCCTTAGGTTAATATTTTTAATGTAAATTACCTTTTTAATAAATGAAATACTGTTTCAATCTTACAAACTAGAGTTTAAAATCATTTTATGATTCCTATATTTTACTTGTAGAAGAAACCATTATGATCACTTGATTTGATCCTTTCCTTAATGTAAACTGAAGAACCACTCTCAAGATTTAAAAATTCTGGGTCTTCTTTGCTGTACATAAATTATCTGCTACACCGTGACTGAAAAAGTTATTTAAAATGAAAACACAAAGAGGAAGAGAAGACAATCAAAGGCAACTAAATTCCTGATGTTTGCAATAGTCATGCCTTGCCCTCTACCTGGACAGCATTATGACACTTTCTTCACTGATGAGATAGAGGCATATATGGTCGAGGGCACATCATATTTTATTTAAATACACTGCAGAAGGGCATTAAATTTTACGGGTCAGATTCTCCATGGTGCTTGAGCAAAGCTGAGGCTGCAGGGAAGAGCAAATAGCCAGTTCACATGAAAGCTGCCAAGGTGCAGCTTCTCTTTCTCTGCCCAGAGTAAACATCCTCAAACTTGCAACGGCCAGACAGGTCCCTCATCCCAACATAACCTATCTCCACCTGGATTTTAGAGGGACAAAAGCTCACAAGGGCTACAGTATTGCATCATTCTTTAAAAGATTTGAGTCTCACTATGCAAAAAAGTGTTATCGTACAAGCGGCTGCAAAAGGGGACAGCAACTCTTCCAGTCTTCATCAGGTTTTTGCCCCTCTTGGGAACTCCTTCACACAGACAGAAGTCCCCACTTGCTATTTAAAGTCACCCTTGAGTCACCTCATGCAGAAACATTGTAGTTGTACACAAATATACCAAAGCAAGTTTCAATGAGTCAACTTCACAGCACAGGTATACAGACTCACGACAATTTACCCTCTCTGACTGCATCATGTTAGACTTGCACCTTACTAGCTGCTACCATTTCAATCACATGATGCATGTATTTCAAGCATATCAATGAACCCAATATGAAATAAAGTCCTGACTCATCTCACCTAAAGCTCCTCAGATGACTGCTTCCAGAGTAAAATCTCCCTATTGCACGGCCAGTGAGAATAGGCAAGACATTTCCTGTGGACTTTACAGCCCTGAGAACACACATGATTCCCTGGGCATTTGCACTTGTATTTTCGATTATGCAGCTGTGAGCCTTTGCAGGCAGGAGAAGCTCAGCTCTCCCTGCTGCCGACAGAGAAACACTGACACAAAGATAGATAAATTCTAGGAAGGCACCATCTTATCTGGGGCAATCTTTCAGCCATATAATGAAATAAAAATCTCTTGGGGACTTTGGAACAAAATATTTTTTGGTCTAGCAACCACACCTCCCCCTCAGGCTCCATGTGGGCTGCAGGTTTAATCTCATCTCCTGCAAAAACACCAGCAGGAGCAAGGCCATCCTTAAGTCCATCAACTGCTGTGTGACTGCATGCTTCAGGCAAAGCGGCATTCAGCTGTGTATGTCTATTAGGGCTCTAATACTGGAAATAGAAGTGGAACAGACAGCCAAGGTAATTTAATCAAGCAAGATAATTCACTTTCAGTATTAGCCCCCCATCCCCTCTCACTGCCCCAAATGAAGCAGTGACAAATACCCAGCCTTTTCCTATTAGAAAAGGAATTGTATGCCTATTATCTTTACCCTTCTCTCCATACAAATTGTAGAAATGTCTGTACTGAATTCCAAACTTATTGATATCATTGTGAACACAGACAGCTTTCACAGAAGCAACTATGTTGTTAGTACTGTAAAGCAAGATAGAAATCTGAATTGGGTACCTGTTACTTAAGGCAACTCTCTGAAGTAAGATTTAACTTTCTGGACATTTTTTCTTGTTGCTGCTACTGTTGGTTACTGAAAGTATGAAGCTCAATATGTTAATCCACACAAGAAGAAAGCCTCTCTTCCTTTTCCCTCTGCCCCCACCTTGCTTCCTTGCAGGGTATGTATACAAGATAAACACAAACCAGCTCCCTTAACTGTAGTAACTTGAGACACAACAAGCAGGAAAACTCCCCTCATCCCAAGATTTTGTCAGTTTTCGCCATCTTTTATCTCTTTTATAGACTACTTCTCAGAGTAGATACAACACATCTTTAAAACGCTCGCTGTCCCTGCCCATGAAGAAGAAAATAACATCGTCAGCTATCTAGGTTCCTTCTTGAAAGTCTGGATGTGACACAGAAGATTATTAAATTGTACATAAAAGATATCTCTTCAATCTGCAAGTTTTCCATTCACCACTGCTTATATTCGAAGTAGATCTGTACCTCTACATGCCCGTGATTGTGTAAATGTGATGGGCAATTACTTATCTGTCCCTCACCTGAAGGGCTGCCAACACTTTTGTGGAATCAGGCTGGAGAAGTCAACTACACTTGCTCCTTCCCACAAGGCATAATGCATACTGTCTCACTCCTGGCATCAGGCTGAATTAATTCATCTCTAATAATGGTGGGCTTTCATTAGATCTCCTCCATAATTCTTTATCAGGTATTTTTATGTGGTCTTACCAGGGATGGGTGTAGTTGCTTAGTCTAACTCTGGTGGTTCACTACCAGCGACCTGCAGTCTAGACAAGTTGGGGAAGTTTTACATATTACGAAGTGCCAGGAAAGAAAGGGAAATCTGAGCTAGGTTTTGTGCATTTCTAACACACAAACACTAGTGGACAACATAGACTTTACCTCCCACCCCTTCTTGCTCTACCAAGGGCAGGATACAGTTCATATGAGCAGCCAGCTCACTAGTACACTTCCCATGGCTCCCCTTTCCCACAACTCAGGTTATGAGGCTGAGCTCCCTGGGCATCACGCAAGCTCGTTTGGGTCAGTAACACGATGCCATTGATGTCATCGTTGCAACAATCAACCCTGAAGCACAACATGATGATTGTTTCTCCAATTCACATTCAAAGCGCATTTGTTCCAATAGGCTTGAAAAGGAGGGACAGGACAGGCTAGGTTTTCCTGCTCAGTAGGTTTTTGCTCTAATCTAATTAAAAACATTCAGCAATTCAATGAAATTCCTTGCAAACTGCATTTGTCCCATGCTTTAAAATAAGCTCTGAATGCAAATGGTCTGGTATATTTTTAATGCATTCCCCTGATGGAGAGGATTCCTCAGAAATTTCTTTGTGATACTATACTGAAGCCGCTGAACCAGAAAGTCGAGCTTCTTCTAAACTCTCTTGGTTTTGTTGTTATTGTTAATAGCTTTATCCTCATCTAAAAGCTAACAAGGAAAGCCACTCTTGGTTCTCTGACATGCAGAGAAGTGACAGTAGAGCTCACTGGAAACAGGCAGCTCTGGTCACCATGGTCTGAAACAGGGTCAGGAATGCCAGTCTGTGGGTATACCTAAGGAAAATGCAAGTAATATTGTGGATTCAGAAGCTGAGGGCAAGACCACCCTTTAATTGAAGGCAGAATGCTGGTTTTTCAGCTTTAGCTTCTTCACAACTAAGGCATGTTTCATGTACAATTTTTTAAGAAGTTCCGTTTTCTGGGAAATGTCTCAGGAGATCTATGTGAACAGCCAAGCCAAACCTCACACTGCCTTAGCACTTTAACCCGAAGGCAAGCAGTGCTGGGAGATGGCCACTACAGTGCACCATGTGGGAGAACAGGCACTGATGTAAAGTTAATCCAGTCTCCAGTTAACACCACTACAGAAATTCAGTGGGAAAGACTACATAGACTTAACCTGTTATGCTTCCTAACTGAATTCCCGATACTGAAAACAGATCTTTTGCCTGCCAAGAGTCACTCCAGCCTGGGGAACTACAGCAGAGTGTGGTGCACACAAAAAGCCTGAGAGGATTTCAGGAAGGCTCTTGCCATTGAACAAGTGCTAAAGGACCATCCTGAGCAGCTATCTATCACACCACCAGTTCCCAAATTCAGTCTTTCTCAGGAACTGTCCCTAAACACCTCAAAAAAGCCTGTACTCATGTCCAAGAGCAGACTTCCCTAAAGCTATACAGATGAGTACAAATTCCTTCAGGGTTGTAACAACAAGTTAAGGGATGGGAAGCAATTACTTTTATATTCATACCAATGAAACTCCTCCAATGCAATTAACTACCCTTATCATCCACTGTTGAATTTGCTGAAAACATACGCTGTACACTCTCTCCTCCCCTAGCTTTTCCACAATTTTAATCAGCTGGTTTTAGCTAATATAATAGAACCTACCTATTCTAGAGAAATTACATATGGATGAAAATTATCTGAATTTTTTTAAATGTCTTTTTTCATTTTAAATATAATTTCATTTGCGATTTTGCAGCATTCATTTCTATTAATAAATTATCATATCTTCTTTATAAGTGATGAGCTAGTGTGTCATGTAATTTTTTCCTCTAAATAGACCAAGACTTTGATCTAATGCAAGCCCTTGCTGGGAGTAGAGAGACTTTCTGTCTAATTTAGTTACGAAAAATATTCAATTAAACTTGGGAGTTTAATTCATTTAGTTATGAAAATTAAATGAGCTCAATAAGGTACATTTGATTTGCCTCAGGAAAAAAAACGAAGACAAAAATCTCTGAAAGGGGAACAAATAAGAATGGGAACAAAAGTAACTTTTCCTACTCATGTTGGAAGGTGGATAACACGAAAAGCCTGAGTTCTGTTTTGTGTGCCTATATAAAACATATCTGCAATGAGTTCATGCAAAACTTCTACCCAGAAGCTATATGAATATCTGGTATTGATGCCCTAACTGTCTCCTGGGTAAGAAAAATCCCTCTAGGTCATAACCAAGTCCATCTCAGTCAAGGGAAGGTCTGACTTCTGACACCAGGAAGACACCATCCACACACAACTCTTCATCTTCCTTTGGGAAAAAGGAAAATATTGGAACTTTTTTCCAAAGCCAGAACAGAGCAACATCAATCTCTGACAGAAGCCCCCTTCTAGTTTTCCAGCTATCACTTACCATTTTTGCAGATAGGACAGCACTGATCGGGCTCATACACTGGATCCACACACTCAGTCTGGGGACAAGCTGAGACAGTGCACAGCACTTCACCATTGGCTTCACAGCGACACTTCTCACAAGGAGAAACCTGAAACACAAATCCAGTAATCTTTTAAGTCTTTTACTTAATGCTTTCCTGCAGTGTGCAATGCCTGCTTTCCCATCTGTATTGTTCTTTCTTTCATGTCTTTTGTTTCCCTGCATTAAAAAATGCTTTTTGTGGTCTGAATGATGCAGAGTCAAGCTAGGCTCCTGCAAAATTACAGAAGTATGGCAGGAAAAAACACAGGTTCTGCTCTCAACCTGTGTCCCAAATGCGAATATTAAAGGGATCTTGGGAACAAGGACACTTTAGATTTTTAACACAAATAAAACAAACATTCCCCTGCCACATTTTTAATTAATTTCCAGCAAATTAAGCTCATAATTTAGATGAAATCTGGTTTATTTCTATCAGAGGTTCAAAAAGGATCTTAGCAAAAAATATTGTATTTAAAGCAGAAAATGTTATTAAATTAAATACAAAACTTCATTTAATAGAAATCCTTATTGCAGTTTTTCCAGTTTTGAAAGCTTTTTGTTAGCAGAAAGTTGCATTTTATTGAAAATTATAATTTCAAGGAGAAGTCAGTAAAAAAACATCCTTTGAATTCCTATAGCTTAATTGCATTTGGACCACTCTTGTGCTCTTTCTGAAAAGAGATAACAATTCAAAGAAAGGGATGAATTAAGACAGGTCACTCATTTTACCTACTGAAATGTTACTGTTTTGAAGAACTCTACAGAATAGGAATACTATGAGATAATTACTTGAATGAACTACTTCAATGAAATTAGTTCCAAACAAAACAGTATCAAGGCCCTATTTAGGAAAAAACGAACTTCCAAATGTCTGCCTGTGCCACATGTATAATTCAAGCTGTCCCCTTTGTATTGCTGACATTCTCGTACCACACAAGGAGCTGAAAGTAGAGGGAAGCAAGGGTACTAAAGAACAGTAAACAGCATACTGTAAATCTCAGAAAAAATACACTGGCAACCATGCTCAGAGTGTAGGATGAAAATGTAGCTGAATGTCATTATCAGTGATTCTTTAAATTCACAATCTATGCAGATTCTAGGTTTACTTAAAGATGAAGGGGTTTTTTTATAGACTCTTTTTCATTCCAGATTCCAGCTGATATCAAAAAACTACCCATTGCATTCCTCCAATAAAAGCAGAGCAACCTCAAATCTAAAACAAATTAATCTTTGTGATGAATTATCCAGAAGTATAACTTGCAGATCATACTTCTTAGGTAGCCCATCAATTTTTCCTCAAATACATTCTCTGCTTTCTTCCCTCTTTTACATCCTGTCACTTCTGAAGTTCAAAGAGGAAGATGATCACACAGCATCGTCTCCAACTAAATGCTCATCCATTCTTTGCCACTTCTCTTGACACCTACCAGGGTTGTTATTTGCTTATGTACTCATGTATTTTTCCATGCTGTCTCCTCTGTTTAGAAAGCCTAAATAGGGTCTCTTGCTGTGTTGCTTTCTGCTCCTATTACTATTAGTTATTTCAGGCTTCCTTTGCCAGCTACTCATGATTTTCTCTTTGCTCTACGCTTTACCCAGGATAACACCACACTATACATTTATAAAATGTTGCAAGGAGACTGGCAGCCCAGTACTGCAGATTTTTATTGCAGGCTTTGGGACAATAACTTTGTTCTTTAATTGTTTATAAACTGTCACATTCACTTGCAGAGATGGAGTGTCAGTGGACAAGGAGGTTTCTAATTCAGCGGAGTCGAGAGGCTCAGGTATTCTAAGCAATCGTTTAAATGGCATGTAAAGTTTTGAGTGTCAGCAAAACTGGGCTTCTATCTATCTGCAAGTCACTAGTAAGAATCCTTTCCTCTAGAGCTACATCCAGAAACAATACTTACCAAGTTACAAAAACATGCTTTTTGGAGAGGATTGATTGATTTATTCTGTTTTTAATTAATGCTACTTGATGAAAGCTACTAGAACTCCATTCCAAGAATAAGGCTCAATGAGGCAAGCCTACAGCTTTCGATTCGTTTCTACTCTTTTTGCCAGCACTTGAGAAAGATGCAAATTTGCCAATGATCACAGTTCAATGCGTTCCAGTAACTACAACAGATATTGCCTCTCACAGGACTCCACTTAGTAGCTGTGCCATTCAGTATTAGAAGTGATGTAAAAACTAGAGTATCTGATGATAATCAGGAAACAAGACAGTATACAGATTTTACCCCTAAAATCTATCATCTGTAAAATGTAAAATATTCTAATTAAGTAGGTTGTTTACTTGAATTCCAAATTTGACAGAATACTGAAATTCTAATTAAGTAGGTTGTTTGCTAGAATTCTAAATTTGACAGTAGCTTAAAATTCCTAGAACAAGAAGATATTTAAAGAAGCATTGAAAATACTATCGAATGAGAAAGAAAATTGATCTAATCTTTATTTAATAATGATGATTCAGAAGAATATATTTCCATCCTATACAGTACATACACTTGAAAACTATATCTTCCATGCATCCCACTTCTTCATCTGGGAAACAACAAGCCCAGCGGCACTCAACACTTAGCACATCTGACGTAACTAGGCTGGACTGGAAATAATATGACCTATCAACATCTCTCTGAAGACAAATGATACTACATCTCTGTGGTCCAAAGAAGAAGCTATTAACACTGCAGTAGGAGTAGATCTGCCTATGTAAAAACTGGGGGAAGATAGTGAGAGGCACAGAAGTCTGAAATATTCACTAGGCAGACATAAAACCTGTAGAAAACAGAGTACATGGCGAAACAAAAACTTCTTTAGAATTGTTTAAAGGAACGTTTATGAGCAGATGTATAAATGGAGTCGCAGATGTTGTAGAGAAGTAAATATGTTACTATGTAAACAGGTAGATTTCCCACTAGTGGGAGATGAAGAAAACTGTAGCGTAGTAGGGGTAGTGGGTTTATTCAAAAACTTAGTGTAAACTGTCATAATTAAGAAGAGACAAATCATTTGCACTCAATGAATTTCTGGACCAAAGTAATTTGAACTTTCTCTTCCCCCTTTCCACATGCCAAACTTTATTTAAAAAAACAAAACAAAACCAAGCCTACATTTGGTTCCCTGAGCCTTGACTACATCTAAGTTTAAAAAAACCAAACAAACACAATTATAATCCCAAACCGATTTGTTATTCTGCTAGAATATTTATTAATATTTCTTTATCATTTACACAACGCAGGAGAATGTGAATGGGGTCGGGTTGACAAGAATAAACATTCCAGTCTTGATTTTTCTTCTGTTTGCCTTCAAAATGCCACAGATGTTTCAAAATCCATTTGGGTTTGTTGACTTGCAAATTTCCAAACTATTCACAAATAGATAAAAATTTTGGTAGGAGATAAATTCTAAACACAACACATGATCCAACAACTTTCAAAAAGGTAGGTCTTTCCTAAGCCATATTACCCTTCTGAAGAGAATAAGGACCATAAGTCCTTTAAAGGCTATTACTTTTCAATTCAGCCTACATTTTCAAGTCTTACTGTAAGATTGAAAGATATCTACCAGAGCACATACTCAGCAATCTCCTGCTCCAGTGCAGGATTTTATCCTCATCTCATTTCATCAACTAAACTTCTGCTACCAGTTCCACTTGTATGGATGCTGTGATCCCTCTGCCATCCAGCCTCACAATACCCATAGAAGAGTAGAGGTGCTGACAGAAACAGCTTTATGAGAGCTCATCCTTTCCCCAAACCTGTGTTGTGTTTTGCGTTGACATCCATGTCCTTTTGAAAAGAGAGAAAAGCATGCATACACAAACACAAGCTAAGCCTGCAGAAAGGACTGTGAAACAAAGGAGAAATGCATCAGATCGCCCTTTCCCTGCCATATCTGTCTTCCGAGTTAGCACTGGTTCCAGTCAAGTCAATTTTTTGCAATGCCAAGACATACGTGAATTTTATATAAGGAAACACTCAAACCTTCATGCGTGTTTATACATCTATACTTAAATGTTTGTTCAGATAATATCACTGAAAAGTTAGAAGGTCATCTTTTTCTTCCTTCAGTGATGTCTGGTCCTCTTTGCCATAAAAAAAAGTAGGTGCAGACAGAGAAAAATCAGATTGCTATCTATTTATCCCTCTTTCCCTGACCTTAATCAAGAAACAGCATATTAGCAACTTCTCTAACAATAACAACTTTAAACTTGTAAAATGGCCTTTGAAACCAGGTGCAATTACCTGCATTTGCAATTGCTTCCACTGAGCAGCAGCAATCTGAATGCATCCGCACCTTACCTCAACAGACATCTCCACTGATCATAGTGCCATGAGCAAACAGCTACATTTAGAGTTCTGTGGTCTCAATATTGAAATCAATATTGAATCAATGTTGAAATCAAAAACATTGTCCACACATGTCAAAATATACAGGCTGCAGTTCCACTGATATCCACACTAGTAACTTCCCTTGCACATCCCAAGCAGGCAACCCTTCTCCCTCATGTTTCCAAAGCTGTCTAACACAAAGCAGTAAGGGAACAGATGTTTCATTACAGGAAGGTATCAAGACAAGGGATAAAGGCTGAATAGGGTTAAAAAGAAAGTCAAACGCCAAAGCCTTTTTAGAACAGTTCTGTACGTGTCACCACTGTTCAGCACTCCCTTTAGACCAAGGCTGCCAGCCCCGTTCAAATGTACAGGGAGCACTACATGCTTAGCACAATAAGGTGTTTCAAGATTCTTTCACTGCCATTAGTACAACACCACTATAAAAAGACAAAGAAATGCAATGCATTAGAAGAGTCGGGGGAAGCCTTTAAAACTTTGATACAGAGACGTACTGATATTGTGTATAGAAGTATCGCTGTTTTGGCCACCCCTCAGAACTATCTTCTCTGAAAAGGAAGGATCTCAAAATCCATCTCCAGAAGTTCACAGCAACTAGCCACTATAAAATATACCTATTCTTTTAATGTAGAAAGCTGCTGCCCTGAAGCTGAATACAATCCTTGAGGGCGACATGGAAGAAAAGGAGGATGATACGAAGCTTTCTGCCATGCTTTGAGAAATCACTGATGATCTACACATTACTGCCTAAAGAGAACAAGGAGAAATGCTGTGATATATTCCAGAGACAATAATCCTGCTCCTCTATTTATTTGTTTATTTTTCATGAAGTTGAAGAATGTGGAAAGACATCATGAATTGAAGATAAGTTTCCAAGAACACACATATACCACAGAGAGCAGGGGTGGCAACTTATTTACAGCCTTCACAAACACACTGACATTTTTCCACCCTGAGGCGGCTCAAGCTGCCAGAACCCTGAAATGGATTTTGTACTTCCCTCAGCATATTCAGGTTAAAAATCTCAGGTATGTTCAGAAATGGGTTTTGAACCAGTGCTGTATCTAACAGTCATTCACAAGCAAATTCTTAGAGAATCTGTTCATGGATCTCAGTCACAATAAAATACGAAAGGTAAAAAAGCAAGGTAAGCCACCAGGGAATTGGCCTCAACTCCTAAACTTTTGAATGTGCTGTAATAAGTTGCCTTTTCAATGATAATGACCTTGTACAGTGGTGCTAGAAAGGCCCTACTCCAAAGTGAATTCCCTAAACATAAAGCTTTTCAAGTCTATTGTTTACGTACCACTGTAATTCAAGCAGTAAACAATGCTCTTATTAAAAAGAAGGCCCATAGTAATTCTCAGAAAGCAAACATTACGTAACCTTGGCAGCACAGTTTAAACAGCAAAAGAGGAAAAGAGAAATGACTGTTAGGAAAAAAGATAACATCACAGACTGGCTGCTAGGAATAGAATTCAGGCCACAAAACCTTGCTGGATCCCTGTAAGTTAGAAGTTTCACAGCTGTTAAATAAGGAAGCAAATGTAATGCTAGAAATTCTCATAAAATTCACATCACCACCCAAAACAGCATCCTTTCAAATAGCATTTTTTTACTGTAAATACCAAAGGAATTAATAAAGATCAGCGTCTTCATTTAAAAATCTTCCAGTACCATAAAACAAGAAAGGTCATGTTTAAGGGGAATATTTTACAGCATTGCAGAAGTAGTATTAACACAGAAATGAAAAGAGGAGGGGGACAGCCTCTGAGATAGCATGTGAAGAATGTAACACCCGTTTAAATGACCAAAAGACCCACAAACTGACTTTTGGCTTCAGCCCTTACCATGAACTCCTCTAGGGTCTGGTAGGTTTTCCCTCGAAACTCGCAGTAGTTCTTCCTCTCCTTGCACTGCGGGCAGCACTGTGTGGTGTCCACATGGATGCACCGAGGGTGGAGCCTGGGGCACTCAGGCTGTATACACAGTGGGCCCTCTTCAGTGCAGAGGCAAGGGCAGGCAGAGGGGCCTGGCGCAAACTTCTCCCCAATGGCATAGACAAAGCCGCTCTCGTCCACACAACCTTTCCCACGGTAGTCCGGATAGGCGTACTCCTCCGGAGGCTCAGGAGTGACACTTGCCACAGCTTCTGGGAGAGATGAATCTTCAGTTACCTGAGGTTCCTCAGGAGCAGCATCCCTTGGCTCTTGCACTTGAATGTTCCCAGATTTACTGCTTGTCCCCTGGCTGTTCCAAGCCTGCTTTTGCTTAGTCCAAGACTCCTTGTTTGAGTAGTTTCTGTTTCCTTTGTTCTTCCAGTCTCTGCTGCCCTCCTCCCTCCCACTCCTGCCGATCTCATTCATTTTCCCAGGGCCTGTCTGGCTGTCCCTTGTCGATGTGTGATCCCTCTTTTCCTGGCCCGCCTTTATCTCCTGTTTGTCTTGAGCCCTAGCCAGTTTTTGTACAGGTATGGTGGAGCTACAGAGGGCAACCATGAGGCAGCAAGTTACAAGAAGAGAACTAGAGAGAGCTCCAATTGCCATTGCAGTAGAGCTGGGCATCACCTACTGCATCCCACAGGGGACACTGCATTCACATCTGAGGAAAGCGCTGCACAGATCCACAGACCCTAGGAAGAGAAGGATTAGGAACACTTCAGCTTCTGCACTTCACACACACACACACACACACAACCTCCACCGATGCAACATTTCAAAAATATGCAACCTGTTTCAGTAGTTTATGCAAAAGGTAAACAGCAGCCTGGTGCTGCATCCCTCCTCCTCCCTCGCTCTGCCAAGTCTTGTAAACAGCAGGGCTCTGGACACGGAGCAGGCATCTTCGGCTCCATGAGAGCACCACACCGAACTCCGTGGAGTTAGGATCTTCAAAGGCAGGTGCATGCAAAAACCAGAATGTTTGGGGGTTATTTTGCCTTTCAAATGATAACGTGTGAAAAGGACGGATGCTGAATTAAATGGAGCTCCCCAAAACACAGCTGAGTCTGGAACAGAAATCAGCCAATTGAGTCCTGTTTGCTGACTGCATGCACGATGATTTCCATTAACCTCTTATTCAGTCTGAAGTGTGCTACTGTTGTTTTTTTTTTCTAATATACCTACCGGTGAGCACATTTATTTTTAAAACAACTAAAATCTTACATATTAAAGCATGTAGAGCTAAACTACCCCTCTTCTGAACTACCTAAACAAGCACACACCACCTCCTTCTCCCCAAGTGTTAAAGGCAAAGCAGAGTTTCTGCAGCGGCTTATTTAACCCACGACTTCCAGGAGTTCAGTAGCACTCCCAGTTCCTCTCCTTAAAACGCTGCACATTAAATCGTGGGGAGAAAAAAAAATAAAACACCAAACAAACAACAACAAAAAACCCAAACAAAAAAAAAACCAAAACAAACAAACAAAAAATACCGAGGAAAAAAAAATAATAACCCAACCCCGAATACGTACACTACTCCGGCCACGATAAGCAAAGGCACTCCAGCCTCCCGGCACAGACCCACCTCCGAGGTACGGCTCTTGAAAGCCATTTAAAAGCCTCCCTCTCTGCCTGTCCGCCCGCCCACCTCCTCCGACCCACACCGGCAGCAGCTTCAGCACCGCGGACAGTGCTCTCTTGCCCAAACTTTCCGGCGGGCCGGGCGGCACCGCCCGCCCCTCTCCCGGTTGGGTGGAGGTGGGGAGCCGGAACCAGCCCCTTCCACAAGCCAGCAGCTTCCCTCGTGGCCCGGCGCGGCCAGGCGCATCCCTACCTGCACTGGAGCCGAGCTCAGCCCCGCCGGCGGCTGGGAGCGGCGAGCCTTGCCCCCCTCCCGGCTCCCATGGCGGGAGGGCAGGCGGGCGGGCGGCCGCTGTTGCCTTCTCGCTGCCCGCCCGCCACCGCCTCCGCGGACCCTGCAAAGCCTGCAGCGCAGCGCGGCGGCCAGCCCCGATCCGGCCCCGCCGCCCCGGGGGCGGGCTCCGCCGCTGCTCCCGTTCGGTTCACATGGCGCCCATGCACCCCCGTCCGCGGGGGAGGCGGCAACGGGGCAAGATGGGGTGCCCCTTCCCCTCTCTCTCTTCCTGCGCAAGGCGCGGCGTGGGGAGGGGACTTGCCGGGGGAGTAGGGGGTGGGAGCGCCTGGTGCGGCCGCGCAGCGCCCCTGCCCACCCCTCCCCGTCGGCCTCGGGGTTTGCGAGGGGCAAAGCCACACGGCGAACAAGCTTCGGTCTTCTCAGCGATGCCGGGGGAAGGGAGAGCGAGTGACTATTGGGAGGGAATGCGGGGTGACGCGGGCTCTTTTAGGGTTCGCCCCACACACCTACACTGGAAACTTTTGCCCATGTATGGGCAATGTGGGACGTGAGCTTCGTACTCTGCCCGCACAAAGCCTGCGGGGACGGGCACTCTAATCGTGTGAAAGGCTGAGGCTGTCTCTGCTGGAGCGAGGCGCGGGACCTCGGCCAGCACGGCTGCACACACCTGCGGGGAGCAGTCGCAACCCCCCCAGCATCGCCGAGTCCTGGGAGCGGGACAAGGAGGTTCAGCATCATTTAATCGGGGCAGCGCAGGCTTCGCCCGTCTCTGTCCGCGTTGCAGCACCAGATTGCTTGAATTTAACTCTCTCCTGCCAGCCTTTTCTAGCAGTGAAGCGGAGCGTGATTTACTGGCTGAAATGGTCACTTATGGTTTTGAGTAGGCGCTGGACACTTTTGTGCTTAAATGGAATTGCATTTTTCTCCTTTATAGTTTTTAATAGAGCAAATGAGCAGAATGGTCTATTGCAAAGACAATGGTTGAAATTCAGATAGTCAGACTGTTGGGACAGAAATGGGAAAAAGAAAAGCTAGACTGATCTTTAAGCGAGGTGCTTTTTTTTTTTCTGGAGCTGAGCAGGGGCTTGGAACTCACAAAGTTATTTATTTATGTATTTATTTTTTTTAAGCTGCATTAGATGACATACCAGTGTAATTTTCTATGAGTTCTGCTCTACAGATATTCCAGAGCAGTCTATTTGCACTAATCCTTCTGTTGCAGTAGCTCTTCAGCAGGCTTCTGTGCCCTACTCATGGCTAGGGATGGATTTCCCAAAGTACTTGGCATTATAACTGAAATTTTTAGGCTAGTTAAAACAATGGGGGGGGGGGGGGTTTGTCATTAAAATGGTAGCACTGCAATGAAAATCTGCTGGATACTGATGTTTCACTGTTAAGTACCTTCATGAGCACCTGTTATGTGTGAAAACCCAGACACTTAAACTCCTCCACAGGAGAATGCAGGTGCTAAACTCTTTTGGCTGCTAGGTTCTTGCTATAAACATCTATGAGTCCTGTCTAGATTACAAAATTATTTCTATTGACACCATCTCATATCTCTGAGTCATGTATTCACCAGCTGAATAATAGCTTGATCTTAAAAACTTTAAAATACAAGAATAAACTTTTGAGGGATATGAAAAAGTCAAATATTTCCATAGACTGCACTATTAAAATGAATTTCCAAATTGCTATGGAGTTTCTGAACTGAGTCTTATAGAATTAAGCTAAACCTCTCTCATTATCCATCCAATAACCATTAAGAAGTATTTGTCTTCAAATTGTTATCTCATTAGCTCTAAAAAATGAACGGAATCCTTTTTTTTTCTAAACCCAGTAATTTTATGCCTTATGTAGCATGAACTGCAATGGGATGAGCAACATGTATACCACATCACTAATTCTAGAAGAACAACTTTTACTACCTTCCTGTCTTTGTGTTTACAAGCTTGTAAGCTTTGCTGTCAAGCAACAGCTAGTTGTGGCAAAAACAAGACAGAAGAAAATAAGGGACTTGGGAAGGCAGTGTTATTTCTGTGATAAAGAGGAAAGCAAAGCCAATTTACGGTCCTGACATTTTCACATGTTCCCAGGTGAAACTTTGGTAAAAAAAATTTGAGAACTTTAGCATCCAGGACTCACTTTGTAGGAGTTCTGCCTCTCCCAGATCTAATTATATGGCACACAGGTTAGCAAGGGCTGAAAGTTCAAGATACCGCTGTGTAACAAGAAGGGCAAAGCCTCAAAGTGCTTTCATAGCAACAAACTGCAACTCATCTCAGCCTTCTGGGCAAAGTAAGAAGTAAATACCCTCATTTCTCTGTCTGAAAGAATTCTCATTGGATTTAAGCCTCAGTTTATTCAGATTCATTGGTATATTACGTGACAGATGGTAGCTGACATTAGGACCTTTGAAGAACTGAAACCTGACTATTTAATTAGTGTCACAGCACCAAATGCAATATATTATAGTCCAAATAGTCAAACATCAGATTTATAAGAAAAAATTGGTGATTTCATTCATGAGAATTCGGAACTCGAAGAAGAGAGCAACATTTGAATCTATTATTTGAAGGCCGCTTTTAATAATGTCTTTAAAATGAGTTTTATACTCCTGGTATAACGTACAAAACCCTGGAGACTGAAGTCCTGTTTTTCACAGAATAGATATGGCACAAAACCACAGGTCCTGGTTTCCCACTCTGCTCTCTCCCTAGGCAACAGTTAGAAAGACAACTGTATCTCTGGATGATAATCAATCTCTGCATCCTGTTCAAGACACTTTCCCTTCTGATGCGTCTTGTCTGCATGATAGCATTAGCTAAATTAGAGCTATCGTGCACAAAACAGTCTGTGCTGGTTTTAGCTTAATTTTACAAGGAATTGGTTTAATTTCACTAGGAAGCAACTGGATGTAGAACTAAAAGAACTCAGCAGCTGAAATAAAAATTATGCTGGCAAGGAATGACTTAAGTTAAAATGGTATGATGGCCATCTTCATTAGACCAGGCTCAAGAGAGTAAGAGTGAACATCCTTGTTGAAGATAGCTGGCTATTAGTCAGAAAAACTTAACTAAACACCTACTCCATATATTAGGGGGGCTGAAATTTTGAAAAAATATATTTGAGAGTAGGCTTGGTATGAAAAATGGGAACCCAAAAATAAGATATTTCCTTTATCAAGTTAAAAATCAGTGGTTTGACACAAACCAAAAACTTTACAGCTATGAAAACTCTTAATCTGGACATCCAAGAGCACTGAAAATAACCTTTATTAGCCTAATATATAGAAAAGTGAGGATAGGCACATATTCACTCCAGCATAAGAATGCAACCCGCACACACCAGCAGATCATTTAACACATCCATTCCCTTAGATGATTCCACTCAGGGAGCATGCCACATGCTACATCTATTTTAATAAAAGATGTATCCCATAGTGTCCCTGTCTTCACTGAGAAGACAGGGAGAGAAAAGAGGAGGAAGCTCCATGAGAGCCTGAGGAGCCAGGCAAGACAGGGCAGGGGAGGGGCAGAAGAGGATGCACAGTGCAACTGGGAAGCTGGGGGGAGGGTGTTTAGGAAATATCACATGACAGCAAGATTGGCTTCAGTAAGAGTACCTCCTGATCCCTGGGTGAGGATAGGGCATGCTTGAGGGGTAACAGTGCAGCAGGAGGTGCGTACCACACATACCCACCTCAGCTCAGCAGCTCTGAAACTTCAGAAATTGAGAGGAGAGAAAATGTTCCAAAAGCGTGACTCCTCTGGGAAAATGGATGGTCATGCCTTTTTATTCTGCTTTGTTTCATTATTCCTCCTGAAAGGAAGAGAGTTGTTATATGAAAGGTATTTTTTATTGTGGTGCTAAAGTGGCAGTTGTTCAGGCAGGTTCACATCACAGCCTTTGAAAGGTAGCAATTTGCGCAATAGTATTAGTCCAGCCGTATAAAATAAGGCCTTCAAATAGCAGTAAGTCTGAAGACCAAAAGAGAGAGACAAAGCCAAGGTACATATTGCTCTAACAAATCATCTGTATTTGAAAGGCTGGATTATGAATACACAGTTTAAACAACTCTTAAAAAAAACAAACCAAAACAAAAAAACAAGCTTCCATAACTATTTTTAAACTAGGTTACCCTTCATCTTTTCTTTCTTATTTCTTTTATTTTCTTTATGCCACTTGGCAAAGGATACAGAACATGTACTGCTCCAGTTTTTTCTTTATTCACTAGTCTGATGGCTCTTTAATTGTCTTATAAGTAGTTACTGAAGAAGTATTACATAAGCTGTAGTTACAATCACGTCTTCATTAATAATTTTTAAATTATCCTGTTTATCACAGATAATGAGATGTTATAAGATTATTTTTTCTGCTTTAGATGCATTAAAACAAAGCTTTAAAAACCTGTAAATTAGGGTTTAAGCTCTTCAGTGCAAAGACTCTCTCAACACTTCTGTAAATCACGATTTACATGCTGGGAAGTAAATATTTTTTTATTTTAAATTTTGCGGTTTTGCTGTTAATACCAAAATAAGATCTTTGTAGACCAGTGGGAGAGTGAAGCTTTAGAAGTCATAAGTTTATGAAACATCTTTTAAAGGAGATTTTTGCTGCTATTGGTTGATGTTCTAAAAACTCTCTTTCTAGGTTATCATCTCATTATTCAATAAAAAAGTAAATATTATGAAAATAAAATACTTAATTTTTTAAAATTTAAAATATGCTTAATTAAAAGTATCCATAATAAGACTTGTTCCAAAACATGGGAAAGAAGACAGTTTTTGTTTAAACTAAAGCAGAAAAGGTCTCTTTCTCTGATGAGATCAATTTCTCTGCCCTGTCAGCTCTGAGGAGACTCTAATGCACATATTCCAGTAACAGTTCCCTTCTAGGTGCATGAAAGAGAGAGGGAAATAACATGCAGACTTTTTGTATACAAGAGGTCTACAATTATACTGCTTTAAGACACTTTTCTATACTTACGTGCCTGTTGTATCCCAAATGGGAGTTTTTCCCAATATAAGCTTCAGAAGAGTGTTATTACCATCTTAACCACAATAGTTAAATAATATTAAAAATTGCATAATGAAACCTTCGAGAGTGAGAAGGATTCAATTCAAGACCTGTGCCTATGGGCTCATTCTGAGGAAAAAATAATTGTCTATCCAAAGTGTAATATTTTGTGCTTGTAATTACAGCACACAAGAGTGATTATAAATGGATTTCAATGCACCTATTTTCACCACAATTTCAGCAGTCTGGGGAAAGTGAATGTTAATCATGGCTCACAATATTATTAGGTATTTGTGCCTTTTTGCTTGAAAAGAGGTAACAAAACATTTCTGCGTGAACATGCACTTGGATGTGTACAAAATAACATGAAACATTTAAATACACAATCTTTCCTACTAAAATATTCTTAATACTATACCTTGTTCTTCCCTTTTGCAAAGCCAAATTATGCACTAATAACATATTTAGTTTTTACATTGTCATTGTGTTGAAAAACTGAACAAAGTATTTTATAAACTTGTGAAAAATCAATCTGCTAATTCTGGTGTTCAAACCCTTTTGATTTCCTGTCATTATCCTTCCATACATTACTGTAAAATTCCCTGTGTCCTCCCTTTAAGTACCTCTGATAGGATAATAGGTAAGCAATGGATTCTTTTGTTGCTCTTTAAAATTAAAAGCACGGTGATGCTTTTCAATTAATTAATAAACATTTGATAATGTCATAGTTGTGAAAACTGTGAAAATTATGATTTGTAACATACTGAAAGTTTCATGAATTGAAGATTCCTGAGTGTTCTGTCTTTAGATCTAATTACTGGAAAAGATTACATTCAGGACCTTCTGCAGTCACAGAAGCTGGTGATATGGTTTTCTCTGTAATGAAAAATGTGGCATGGCTTAGAAATCATGATTTAGGCTATGAACTGTCAGAGTCGAGCAAAAACAGTCATAGTAAACAATCTATAGGCTACAACTTGAGTTGGGAATCAGACAAAAAAAAGGAATTATTTTTCTGTGTTCTAACACAGGACTTAAAAACCCCAGATGAAACTGAGTCCCCCATGTGTACGCATTGCACAAACACTTAACAAATTGGCTGATATCCCTAGAACTATACATGCTCCAGTGACCAGGAAAGAAGGGAGAGGAGAAATGAGTGGCCTGAAGTCATACAGCAGGTCAGTAACTGAGCTGAGAAGTTGATGTAAAGCTCCTGCTTCTCTCTCATCTTCCCTTTTCAATGCTCCATTTATTAGTCCACATTGACTTTATTCCCTAGGAAGAGACTGAGTGCATAGCTGAATAGCTGGTATACTACGTCCCTTAAATGCGTACAAAAATTTGGGCGCTCCTTTGTAAAAAAACTTGGTGTCTTGTTCAGTTCTTACCAGCAGGCCCTGACATGCTGATGTTTTTAGGACCACTGTAGCAAGCGGGGTGCTCAAGTACCCTGGTACAAGGTCTAACATGAAAGAAACAGAGGTGTTATCTAATTGTGATAACGAATGCAAGTTGTTCATGCTGATTGAGTTTATTGTTTGTTGGAAGAATATAACAGGGAACAATGCAATGTTCCTGGCTCCCCACAGTACCAACTGAGAGTTATTACAGGCAGGGTCTGGTAAATAATTGACTTTTCAGACCAGGTGTTTGCAAGATCAGTGAAGAAAGTTACAGCTCAGATGCTCACAAAATAAATCCCTTGTGACACTAGGGAGCAGTAAATGAGGGACAAAACACCATGCAGGCTACAAGTTCCTTTCCTCCCCTGCCTGAGTACTTTTAGTCCCCTAGTCCTACCGGCCCTAACCACCAGGCTACTGATGATCAAGTTCTCACTTAATGCTATTCTGCTTTATATTTGTGAAACACTGTTGGAGAGGAGATGTGGTCTCAGTCATCACCACTCCAGCAGGAAAACATAAGCAAACCTCATCTAATGCTGGTCTACAGCTCTGCTCAGAGCTTAGAAAGTTGGATTTAAAATGTGTTTTCTTCTAACGGTTCTATGAAATCTAACCCTAGAAAATATTCCATAAACATGATCCAAATAAATTTTCATGTGAGCAGGACTTTGTGCTCTAAGGTGTCAGTCACTACTTCTACCAAGCCTATTCAATTTGTTTTCATAACAGAGTTCATAGATCAAGAACTGCCAAAAGCTCTGGATGAAAGAAAAAAAAGTTGTGTCTTGCTCTAGGGGTAAAATAATTGTTGGAGTCCTGTAAGGATATTCATAGAATCACAGAATCATAGATTCATCTGAGATCACCAAGTCCATCTGTACCTGGCCCCTTACTAAACAATGTCCCTAAGAAACTCATCTACCCGCCTTCTAAACACCTCCAGGAACGGTGATTCAAACACCTCCCTGGGCAGGTATGCTAGTGCCTGATCACCCTTTCAGTGAAGAAATTTTTTCTGATGTCTAATCTGACCCTCCCTGGCACAATTTGTGGCCAATCCTCTCATCCTATCATCTGTCATATTAAACCAAATCAGCCATAAATTGGTTTGCCTGAATCAGCCCTAACTTGATAATCCTCACAGAGTGTTAAGCTCTTTCCTTCAAAGATTTTCAAAATACATCCTTCCTTCCCCCATTATTAAAATTAATGAGGCTTTAAATTTATTACTGACCCCTAAAGCAGATTCAGGCTGCTGAATCAGTGTGGTAATTTCATACAGAGCTATACCTTAGCTTCTGCCTAAGAACAGCAGCAACAACAGAGAAGAAAAAGATCAATACATCTGGTACCTTTGAGACTCAAGAAGCCTTTCCACAGTCCTAGTTAGCTGAGCCAATAACTACAGTAACAAGGAGACAGTTTGTCAAAGGACCTGAGCCTACTGGGCACTGAACTACTCTGATGGATGTGGAAGGTATCACAGTGGAAACAAATTAATGTCCAGGACTTTTGAGTGTGGCCATTAGCATGCCCTAAAAATATGACTCAGTTCTTTACTTGGTTCCTAACCTCAGTTCAGTCCCCTTCACTATTTTCTCCAAAATAATTACCAATGAGAAAACAATCTAGGTGTTGACATTGAAATGGGCTTTGTATTAGTATCTGTTTAATTTCTGAAACTTAGGCAATTACTACTCTTTTTTCCTTATGTTATCTTTTGTCTTCCTTTCATTGCAAGGCTCCATTTTACTTTCTTTATCCTGACAGATTCAAGACCAGATGTTTATTTCAACATTTACAATTTTCATAGACTATTGGAGTGAACTTTTATTCAAGAAATTAGTTTTTGTTTTACACCAGTAATTTCTACATAAAGATAATTCAAAGAACTGGGAACTTAAGACATTCTCTAGAACTAAAGCTATCATGACATTTACTCTTTTGTGCCTGATATTCAGTTGGAGTTTTTTTTTCCTCCTATATCTGTTGGAAAGCAATCATTTCCAGTTATGGGTTGTTTTGTTTGTTTGTTTCCTGTTAATTAAGGACACTAACAATGGATATGAGTTGTAGACACAATAGTAGATGCCCTTGCCACTACTCCATCAACCACTGGCATGGGCCTTTGGAGACATCATTACATAGCAGCTTGCAACTACCCTGAGCAAACACATTTCTCTCTGTAAATTAAATTTCTTTTAAAAGTCTCATTTTATCCTGAGGCTGAATTTCTGTTCCAGTAAATTCTGATCTACAGAGACATCTACTTACCAATGAAGTTGATCAGAGCTGCAGGTGACCGGTGCCTCTATAGCTCAGACCCCTAGGCAGGATTTCTCCCAGAGTACGAATATGTTATTAATATCAGCTACCTATCTTTGGCTAAAAGCCTAGTGAAAACCACTTTTCTGCTTTTCACAGAAGCGAGTTGGTTGATTATGGAACAGACTCCCAGTTCTACTTCTCAGAAGTTTTTGCCTGAAGTTTATTTTAAAACACTTTTTTTCCTCATGAAACCTTCAGTAAGGAGTAAACATGTAAGAATAGGCTCTCAGAACTTTTCTACTTTTTTCAATTAAACAACTGAATGAGATAAAGGGGAAAAAAAACCCTGCCTCCTTCCTTCTCCAATGCTTTCTTCTCAGTTGGGATTAATTTTTCTTTAGAAAAATAGAGGTTATAACTGCTTTTGGGAAAATAAAATATCAAGCACACCTGAGGCTTTAAACAAACAGTTCCTGCTGTTAAACAAATCCATGGTGAGTTGCAGATGGAAGAAAAATCCCTGAAGCAGAAGGAAGAATCTAGTATAATTCACTAGGTCTGTATCTAGGCTCTTGTTTTGGTACAGATGGGATTTCTTTGATAGGTTGACTCAGGTTTTCATGGAAGCAAGATTTAATGAGAATATGTTCACAGTTCCCTTTGCTGCCTTAGTTAATGTGTTTGGTTTTCAGGTTTAGTATCCTATGTTGCTTTTTAGCGTTTACATTGCACAGATAATAATGCTGATTTAATTTCTGTGCCCTTTTGCGCTACAGTGCTCAGATGGCACAGGAAAAAGCTACTCTGTTTGATGTGTGCCTGTAGAGATCACCTTGCTTGGAAATTGAATTCAAATTAAAGAAATACATTTTGTCCTTATTTGTAGCAAGTCAAGAGTGCCAAACACACCACAGGTTAAAAGAAGCTGTGTGAGTAGATATGCTGCTCTTCTTTACTTGCTAGTTGGCAACTGGGCAATCAAAGGCTCTTGAATTATTAGAAATGTTTTATTATTTGGTTGTTGAGTTATTGCAGATGAGTCCCACAATTCTTCTTCATCTTAAACAGAGTTTCCAATAGGTGATTCAGGAAGAAACCTGCTTTAGGTGATCCATTAAGTTCTTGTCTAGAGGAGAGAAATTTAGTGTTGCGCTGGTGTGAGGAGCCCTCAGTCCCCAGGGTTTATTGATACAATTGCTGAAAAGGACTGTCAAAGATGAATAGTCAATTATATCAATGCTATAGGACCTTGATGACAAACCTCAGGTCTAATCTCAGCACAGATGTAGGCAACACTTTGTCAGCTGCATTGGTGTTGCATCAGGAAAAGAAAGCAATAGTAGTACGGGCAAAGCTGGAGTGCTTTGTCCAGCTTGCTGGGGCATCGCAACTTGGGTTTTTCATACTCAGAATAGAGCTAACAGAAATAAATTATTAATTATTCAAGTTCCAGTCATCTAAGAAAAATTTGGAAAATAGACTTGAAAATGTCATCCCAGAGTTGCATATTTTAAACATTAAAATGAAACTAGACAAAACCCCGCGAGCCCCCCAAAAATCTGAACAAAAAAAAAATCCTCTTCCTTCCTCCAGTCTTTTACCTCCCATACAGAATAAACCCTCCGTAGAATGAAAAATAAAAAAATGTCTCAACTCTGCCTGGAGAATTGCTCTGGCAGTGCAGCAAGCAGCCCGCCTGGGAGAAAGGCAGGGAAGCGAGGAGAAGACAGAGGGCCAGTGGGCAAATTTCACAGGGAGAGTCAGGCTGGATCTTCAGCATCATCACACTGGGTCTACAAAAGCCATTGATTTTTGACAGGTATGTAAATTCATAGAAATGTATAGTTAAAATATTTACTGAATTAGCCCAATTTTCTGATTTACTGTCTCTATTTAGAGTTTTGCTTGAGATCATCACACTATGAAAGGCAGAATATGAAAAGGTGTGTTCTAGAGGGAGAATACATCTGAAAGAGACTTCTGCAATGTCTCTGGATCACTGATGTACACCTCCATGGCTACATTCATTCTGAATCAATCAGGACTGTTTGACACAAACTTCTCCTTAAAATCTCCTTCCAGTGGAGTGCAGAACTCTTATCGTGAAGCTTTCATTTGTGGGAGAAAAGAACCACTTCTGTTTCGTGCTTTCACTTCTAGCTCAAGATAGACCCAGTAAACCTTTTCGCCTCCACTGTTCTTTCAGTGCCTAGGCTTAGTTAAAATACTGGTTTTATTCAGCTGCTTCAGCAGATTTACTTCTGTGTGCACATAAAGTAAGAATAGAATGAATCTTCTCATCTTCCCCATTTTGCGCCATGCACTCTACTCCTCCACAGTATCCAAAATGTAGGTGAGACACAAGTGTGCACGTACGTGCCAGTGCATGTGTGTGCTTGGTACTGACCATAACAGGATGACCCAGCATATTCTATTCCTTCATTCCTCTCACTGGAGAATAAACTATTTTAGTTTTGTAAAATAAATAGAAACCTAGACATCTCTTTAAACAAACTACTTGAGGAGCTCTTGGAGGAAACAAAGCTATAACGGAGAAGCTAAATGAATTCTTTGTATCTGTTCACTGAGGGAGAATCTCTATTTTCAGTGGTGTACTAAAGGTTGTATCCCAGACTGAAGGTTTCAGCACAAAGTTGATATAAAGAATGACAACCATTTCTCAGGATTCAGCCAAGAGTTCTAGCCTAATACTGAACTATAACAGCAACATGCAATTCCTCACATCAGCCTTGGTATTAGAAGAATATAATATGAACTTCTTTAGGGGGTTTGTGGCGTTCCACAGATAGCAGAAAAATTTGACATAATGTGAAAATTTGTAGAATAAAATCTGACACGTACTGGCTAAAACAACAGGCGAGAATAAAAAGAGTAGGTATATAAGCAAAATAATATACTATGGAGAGTCAAACAGGTTGTTTATACCTAGCAAATGTGTTGGTATTGTTTGAGGAAATGAACAACAAGTGTGTAGATGAACATGCTTCAGCTAATAACACTAATTTAGAGGGGAAAAAGCTTTTAGAAGTCTTTCTCAAAAGACTTCAACTAAGATGGGTGAAAGGGAAGGCATTCTCATGAACTAATAATGGACTAAAACACAGGGGAAACAGGCAGGAATAAAGCATTAATTTTGACAGTGAAAGAAAATAGATACCTGTGCTGGGGCCTATTCAATCTACTGTATTGATAGATGTTCTAGAAAAGGGATTGAATAGGAAGGAAGTAGTTTGACAGTTAAAAACAGAAGCTGACTGAGACCCGATGCAGAAGGTGTATTATACTTAGAAAAAATCAGCAATAAAATGGTAATGCATCAGTAAAACAAAGTAAAGCATTAGAAAAAAACAACAATTCCAGCTAGTCCATAGTTATGAACTGTGAAGTAGCTACAACAACTCAGAAAAGAGATTTTGGCATTTTAAAGAACTCATCCCCAGTGATAATCATTTGACTACATTTCACAAGAAGAGAGACTAAAATTTAGACATTATAATGGACTTGTGTATTAAGTTAGATTATTTCTTGGAACAAAAAGAAATTTACAAATTTGTAAATTTACAATTTAAAAAAAGGAAAATTTAATCCCAAGCAACACAAAATCTGCTAAACAAGTATCTGATAATGATCCACTCCGTCACAGCAGCTAAAATGCCAAAACATCCACCACATAATATTTAGCTTCAAAAGGGGACTGAAAGAAGGAAGCATTGGAAAGGGCAAAATGCTTTCAGATATCAAAATGACTGTTTAGAGACAACATGTTGGTGGCCCAGAGTAAACTGATTTGCTTGTCAAGAAAAAATTGTTAGAACAAGAAAAATAAGGCATAGTTTTAACAGCAGAGTGGAGGAGGTTATCAGAATTACTAACTACTTCAAAGTTTGCAACTGTGTTCAAATTAAGGAAATATGAAACTGGTAGTATGAATGTAGAACTTCAATAAAATATATGTATACAATACAGAATGCATTATAGGGTTACAGTAACACAATATATTTATATTATATACATATACATAGATGTTATAAAGTATGAAAAATTAAAACTGGCAAGTTAAATAAACTAAATACATGACAGACTAGAAAATAGGATTTTTTAAGTAACACTTGGTAAAACAATTCAACTCTGTTAAGAATATTTTCTAAAACATTAGAAACAAGAAAAATGGTAAAATGCCAAAAAGAAAATGAGATACAGTAGGAGTAGTCAGGGGACATAAAACTACAGGGGAAAAAAAATCCAAGTAATCTTATTTTATTGCCATGAAACAGACAGCCTTAGGTAGATTTCTGTATCAGAGTCCTTCTGTATAGGATACTAGTTTATGGAACTATGGCCAAAACTAAAGTATTGTCAAAAGAGCCTTTATAACAAATAAATACAATTCTTAATAAACCATCAGAACAGATTTCTAAAACATCTAATGGAATTCCAGGAATTCTAAGGTTATTAAATATGTAATCGATAACTTTTAAGTAGTGTGTCCAGTATAATGCTTGTGTTTGCCTTGATGCCAGAGAAATATAAGGTATTTTTGTAATGGCAGTTACATATTTTTTAAAATGTATCCAACAGTACTTGTAGATCAGCAAGTTTGATCTATCTGACATGTAAATACCATAATACATACATAAATGTATAAACAGGTGGCAAATGTGTTATAATCAGGAATGAATATGCCTCACAAATCTCTTAAAAATACTCAAAAATAAAAAAAGTCCATGGAAATCTGTCAAAGAGTGATCCAGCTAGTGAGGTGGACTAAATAGCAGTTTTGCTTAAAACTTTAGACAAAGTCCTTCATGAAAAGGTGCTAAAAAAATAAGCTAGCATGATGATAAGAGAGAAAGGTCTGCTCATGTACAGAAAAATTGCTGAAAGGCAGGAAACCACGTGGACAGATAGGAGTGGGAGCATTCCTTGGGGCTAGCTCTTTTTTTTTTTCCACCGTAATAAGAGCCATCTGGAGAAAGGGTGAAAAGGCGTGACAAAATTTCATATACTGTGACAATCAACACTAAATCAAAGGACAAACAGCTGATGGACTCAACATCAGGTATATTATCACTTAGGAAAGATTCCTGAGGCACTGTTGGTAGGTATTTGAAATCTACTGTACCAAAATTACTGGCAGTCAAAGAGACAAAAAAAGAGATATTAAAACTTACGACAAAACAGAAAACAAATAGAAGACTACCATTATGATACTGCATAAATTTATATCCAATACATTATGTATGGCACTAAAGGCACCTATGAAAATAAATGAAAGAGCAAAATGATATGTAGAAGAATCCAATGATTTATATTTTGGAGAAAATAAATATCAAAGACCACAGCAGTTTAACAAGAAATTACTTTTGGGCACTGGGAGCAAGGGGAAACAGAAATTTGTTGGATAACCATGAAACTATATGAGAAAGGAGTTAAGGGAACAATTTTTCAGCATTTATCATGCTATAGAATGTAGGAGTACCAAATGATAAGTAAAAAAGTTTAAAGGAAACCAAATCCATTGATTTTTAATATAATGAATACTTAAATGGTGGGATTTGTTTTGTCAGAATATTGTCTTTAAAGAACAGTTAAAAATTATAGAGACTATTAAATAGGGTGGTCCAGATGCAACGTCTGATTCAGGCAGTCTCTAAATTGCAGATTTTGAAGAGCAACAGTCAACACCATAAAAATTTAATTCCATTTTTGACCTTTTTTAAAATTTTTCTCTAGCCATCCTCTGTGGGGTACTGTAAAAAACAGAGAAAACAAGTCTAGAAATGGACATCTGGCAATTTTCTTGCTTAAACCTACTTTTTTTTTCGTGGGATTACATGTAGTCTGTCATTTATTGTACATTTTTATTTTTTAATTTTATTTGTTAGCATCTTTTCTGCAGTTTTCAGAGGTTCACTGCAACTGGTTGCCAGATTTTTGTTTTTTGTTTTTTTTTAAAAAAAAAGCGATAACCAACCTCTACTTGGTATTATTTCCTTCTCACAAGTTTGTATCTTTGAATTTTATTCAGTTTTTATTGCAGAATTTTAGCTCTAGACCACTGTTTTCTAAAAGGACATCAGTAACTTATATAAAATAGTTTTAATTCCCTCTAACCATTCCCTGTTGTCCAAGACATTTTCTGAGATCCTAGAAAATACCATTTCTCTCCTTATTGATTTTTTCTTTAGTATAAAACAAAGCATTGATTTTCTTCCTTCTGTCTTGTGTTTCTAATGGTACTTAAATTAACATGGTTCATTTGTATGCCATCTTACCAGGACTAATACATCCTTCTTGTCAGACCAGCATCACCAATAACAGAATGTAGGACCTTCCACTTAATCAGCAACCTGATAAATGGTGCACCAGTTGACAAGAGCAACACTTGGATTCAGTCTTCCTCTCTGCCCTTGGGAAAGACTCTTAATCTAGCCTATGTTTAAATTCTATATGTACAGAATAGGGGAAACTCTTTGTCTATGCCATACATGTTTGAGGGTGATAAAAACAATTAGTGAATGTTGCATGTGCTTAAATACCTCTTGCAGAGGCACAACACACAATCTCATAAATTGGATTCAGAAGAATGAACGCATAACAAATTCACTGGCACAACCTCTCTTGTCACTGCAGTAATCAATACATTGTTGAAAACAATATTCATCCTCTCTTGATGAAAAGTCTTCTACTTTGTGGATGCTATTCAGCATCACTGAGTAAAATTTATTTTTACAGAATAGGCAGGATTTTTAAACTCTCTTGAAAAGAATTTGCAGTCACTTATTTTGCTTCCTGTGAGTTTCTTTCAGCTGCCTTGCTCTGTAATAGCTGCTAGAAAAACCAACGTTACCATTATGCCTTGCAGAATTATTAGATATATTCACGTTCTGCCTGTTTGCCTAACATTTATGTGACTCCCTAATACAAAGTAATGCTTAACTAGTATTTTTTAATTTGCTCTGTTTTCTTAACATCTTGGAGCATGTAGTGTTTTTTATTCGGTTTGTTGTCTTGGAGTTTTGGAGTTTAATTTCATTTTTGGCTTGTATTTTATTTTTCTTAACGTAAGATGAAGCAGAGCAGGACAAAAGAACAAAAATGTGCAGGAGTTTTGAAACAGCTATAAGGACTACGAGTTTCTCAGGGATTTGGCGATAAAGTAAGGCCCTTTTACATTTCAGGACAGAGTTTCACAATCTAAAAACTCAGAACTGAGTGCAGGAAGAGTGGTTCCCAATAATAAGTGTTGTTTCTGTCAATATGAGCCCTGCCGAAAGAAAATATCTACAGACCTGGATTTACCTCCAGCCAGTGCTTATACTCTGAAAGAAGACCTAGGGCGATAGGATTCATTCATTCGGTGCAACTCAAACGAACGTGGTTTGTACGTGAAGAAATAGAATCCATTTATGATGGCATAAGAGATTGTTTCTTTAAAAAGAGTAATTTCCACGCTGGAGCAAGAGAGATGTAGAACTCCATGGCCTAGTAGTAACAGCACTTGGAAATACCTCATCAAACAGGGCTTCTATGAAGCACCAGTGGCCCAAAAACGTTCCCGAGCAAAGTACCAGGAACAGATTTTATAGACCAGACTCCAGGCCCAGCCAGCATGGATTTACAAGAAGTAGGTCCTGCCTGACCAACCTGATCTCCTTTTATGACCATGTGACTCGGTTGGTGGATGAGAGGAAGGCTGTGGATGTGGTATACCTGGACTTCAGCAAAGCCTTTGACACTGTCTCCCATAGTAGACTCCTGGAGAAGCTGACAGCCCGTGGATTGGACAGGAGTGCTCTGTGCTGGGTTAGGAATTGGTTCATTGGCTGAGCCCAGAGAGTGATAGCGAACAGTGTCTCATCCAGTTGGCAGCCGGTCACTAGTGGTGTCCCCAGGGGTTGGTGTTGGGCCCGGTCCTGTTTAACAGCTTTTTGATGATCCGGATGAGGGGATTGAGTCCATCATTAGCAAGTTCGCAGACAATACCAAGCTGAGAGGAAGTGTCGATCTGGAGGGCCCTACAGAGGGACCTTGACAGACTGGAGGGATGGGCTGATTCCAGTGGGATGAAGTTTAACAAGTCCAAGCGCCGGGTTCTACAGTTTGGACACAACAACGCCATGCAGTGCTATAGGCTGGGGACAGAGTGGCTGGAGAGTAGTCAGGTGGAAAGGGACTTGGGAGTGCTGGTAGACAGGAAACTTAACATAAGCCATCAGTGTGCCCAAGTGGCCAAGAAGACCAATGGCATCCTGGCCTGCATCAGGAATGTTGTGGTCAGCAAGACTAGAGAGGTTATTATCCCCTTATACTTGGCACTGGTTAGGCCGCAACTTGAGTACTGTGTCCAGTTCTGGGCTCCTCAGTTTAAGAGAGATGTTGAGGTGCTGGAGTGTGTCCAGAGGAGAGCAACGAAGATGGTGAAGGGTGCCTGAAGCACAAGCTCTATGAAGAGCGATTGAGAGAGCTGGGGTTGTTTAGCCTGGAGAAGAGAAGGCTCAGGGGAGACCTTATTGCTTTCTATAACTACCGAAAAGGAGGTTGTAGGCAGGCAGGGGTTGGTCTCTTCTCTCAGGCGACCAATGACAGAACAAGAGGACATGGTTCTCAAGCTTCATCAGAGGAGGTTTAGTCTTGATATTATGAAAAAATTTTCACTGAAAGGGTGATTGGCCATTGGAATGTGCTATTCAGGGAGGTGGTGGAGTCATCGTCCCTGAAGATGTTTAAAAACAGATTGGATGAGGCTCTTAGTGCCAAGGTTTAAATGACGAATAGGTGTTGGTGTTGGGTCATAGGTTGGACTTGATGATCTCAGAGGTCTTTTCCAACCTTGTGATACTGTAATACTGTGATAGTATGAAGTAACTGACTTAAAATTGTTTTTTCTTGAAGTTAAATATTTCTAGGACTTCATTTTCCATATGCATATGTTGTTCAATACTGCTCTGGCTGATATTTATAAGCTTAGGAGTGTGAGATGAATGTCATTCCTATGGATGAGTTATGAAGATAATAAAATACTCTAAGTGATAGAAAAAAGCTTGTTAATGTTTTTCTTTCATTAAATTCTGTATCAATTTAGGAAAGAAAATATTTAAGTGAGACTGAATATCATGAAAAACAGATTTAGAAGAAATCCTTATTAGAAGTAAACTAATGCATTCATACAAAGATGCAATACAAAGCATGTCATACATCCACGTAGCAGCTCGTTTGTACTTTTCAAAGACAATTTTGCTAGTAAAATTGAGCATCAGAAGAAATCGGCATCACACAATAGGAAAATACAGTGTAAGTGAATCATTCATACTTGTCAGAATTTGCTGATTCTGTTGAATGTCTACTGAGCCTGAAATGTGTTCATAAAAAAAAGAAAAGAAGTCTTAAATACTGCACTCAAATTGACAGTCAGCATATTTTTTTTCCTTGAGCAATAGAAAAATGTTTATAGCTCAGTAGTTACAAGTACTTATTAAACAGCTAATGAATAAAGGTGGGTCTAAAAGTGAATCTCCAAATACACAGGCTACATCTTTAAAAAAAAATGCCCGTCCTTCCTGTGCTACAGCATTAACCATCTAAGTAAGTCACATGAGATCCTTTAGCAGGCATGGCAATCGCACACAGATAATTAACTTACAGGCAAGTGTTCCAGGGAGATATGTGATCTTTAGGGGTATCTGTTGTGCACAAAGGTGTGTGCAGCATGTAACAAAACTCTTCTCACGATGAGAACCATTCAATTGGAGAATTACGTATATATTGAATTGCATAAGGCTGATGAACCTTGAAACTTACAGATCCCCTAATTTTTCACAAGTGGATTCAAACCCAGGAGAAAACCTTATTGTTAAACTGTGATGAAACAGGTTGGTGATTCCCCTCATGGGAATTAAAATCCCATCATGTATAAACCACCATTCACATAAACCATTGCTGACAGTAACTGACATCTTTAATTATAGTGCTAGTAAAGACTGAGGGGATTCAGCTGGCACCAAAAGGTGAACAACCTTCTCATTCTGTGTCAGCTTCATCCAGCCAGAAGTACAGGGGAGCAGTGTAGTGGCATGTTGATCTGTTATGCAGATTAAAAAGTTTTTCCCATATTAGCCTAAAATGTTGCACCAAGACTAAATCCATATCAATATTTAATTAAAGGCAAGTCATATATGACAGGTTTGTTAATGGGCCACCTCTTACAAGTGAATCTGGTTGATATGCTTAAGCTTTAGGTTTTCAAATGTTTGTAGCTGTGTAGAGAGCAGCTGTGTTGATGGAAATCTCTCAGCTAAAATACAGTGAAACTGTTTGAAATTATTCCACCTTGTGCTTGCAATGAATCAAGAAAAAATAGAGGATGCTACAGAATATTTAACTGTTTGTAGCAGCAAATAAACCACATCTGTGGATAGTTGTGTATAAACTTGATAGGTACTTGGGGGAGGGGGTGTAATGTTAAAAAGACAGAGGAAAAACTGAAAATAAGTAAAAAAAGTGATGTTCCACATGTCAGGAAGCTTACCTAACGAAGTCTCAGTCCTGGGAGTGGAGACAGTTCAGGCCAAATAATCTCCTCTGATCTCTCTCAAGCAAAAAGAGTTTTTTCCCTTCATAGTATGGGTAAACAACACACAATCAAACTTCAGTCTGGTTAAAACTGAAATCAGTCAATTTGTTTAAAATGAATGAAGTCCTCTTGGAACAAACTTCACAAGCTAAAGTGAGAGAATGATGTAGCACAGCGAAAGGGTCTGATTAAAGTGGTAGAGTTTTGTAATAAAAGTGAGGAAGTCAGTATCTGGGAAGCCAGCCTATGAAAAAAAGGAAAGGATCAACACTTTTTCATCTGAAGAAAAAAAAAAAGTTATATAACACACTGCAGCATGTTTGATTCTTTCATTTTCCTGGACATAAAATCCCTGGGGGGTTGGGGGTGGGGATAAAAGTCATAGAGAGCTTAATCCTTCTGTACACAGGTAGGCAGAACAACAGGGCTCTGAAACTGAGATCAGATCATTAAAATAGGGCATAAATTCTTGTGCGTTTCAGTCTACCCTGGAGCCCATGTAGCTTAGACAACTCTGGGAATGTTTCAACTCTAGTAATCTCCATGGGGTTGTCCCATTTCATGCAGACTTCCCCTCAAACTCTGTGTAATATTTGATTGTAGGGTCTGTGAGACCCTACACTTACCATTTCCATGTTTAAACTTGCATAAAGTACTCAAACGGCAATTTCATGGCTGCTTTCTACTGTGCATGGCCAGAAGAGTTCCCCTGTTGCTATTGCCAGGGACTTTTGAAAATCTTTATACCCTTTCTTCACTTTGATTTTGCGTAAAGGGGCCAGAGCATAGCTGCAGATTAGCATGAGAGGTCTAACAGAACAGTGTCTCCTTGAATTAGGTAGGGTGCATGTATTTGTGTTAATGTTCAGTATAAAAGGCACACATCTTGCTGTGTGAATTTGTTTATGGAATCAAGTAACTTCCATGTGGCTGACAAACTCTATCCCAAAGAAAGTGCTCTGAATAATCCATTACGTAAAAGGAAAAAAAAGAGTGCAGCGTATAAAAAGGAAAAAACCAATATATTTAAAGCTTGTTCATTTAAGAGACATTGGAACATGAGAGTAATTTAATATTCTAGTTTCACATCCAGACAAAGGCATTTGTGCTTTAATAACAGTAACTCATTTCAGAGTACTTTTGAAATGTCATTGATGCTAGTTCATAACAACAGGTGTCTTTTATTTTCTAGTTGGTGCTGGGAACTTGACTTCATTCATTTTTTCCCTTCAAGCATCCACCCTTTAAGTTTAATAGGTAGAAATAGTGAAGAATGCTGTGCATGCATGGAACAAAAAGCTATAACTGTTCGTTTAACTGGCTAGGCTATAAGCAGAGTAGCAAATCACTAACTATTTTCCTCCAATACTAGAACTACAAATTTGCACGATAGTGAGATGCATCAGTTATTGTGCTTTAGTTTAATGACAATGGATTTTACAATTCAGTGCTTCCCATTTCCAATAGCATTAGAAATTTCTGGGGATCCGCTTCTTTACTTGACATTTTTGATACAAGTCATCAGCGAGGAAGTTCAGAAGAAAAGCAGAAATTAACTGAAGTTAACCTAAGCAGACCAGAATTTGATTCTCTCTTATTATTTGCAGACTTTCACTCTCTTAACACAGGATGTGACAGAAGGGCTAGTGGTATTTAGTGGATGGCCTGATCTGTATTTATGAAGGCAAAGAGCAGAGCTTGCCTTCAATTCTACAGTGCACAGATTATCCTTTTTCCTTTACTCAGTAGCTATCAAGCTGAAAACCCCTAGAGTTTCAATTGTTTTTTGCTACTTTTTTGCATTCTCAAGTCTGAAAATCAGCAGAGTTTCAGCCACTGGTGAGCAAGCGTTGGAAGAGAAAGCATTTCCTTATATTAAAAAATAAATTTTGGCCTTTTTTTGAGCAGCATAACAAATTGTAGCTTGAAGATCAACCTTTATAAAGGTGAACATTTGTTTTTCTGCTGAAGATGATTTTTTTTGCTTGAAAATTAAGAAATTGTGAGAATTGCTTGCTAACAATGCATAACAGATCAATATAGCCCTTCTGCAGCATGTTTTGAAAGCATATGGCCATGACTGCCAAAAAGATGATGACAGTGTTTAGGACTCAGATCCTACTGCTGTCTTCTCAAAATAAATATTTGACTCCTTCAGCTTTCTTTAAGGTATTCTTCCTGTGCTAGACACATATGTGTGAGTGACTTGCCTGTGTTTTTTGCTGCTTCTCTCCTCATTACAGCTGACATAGCCCAATATGATGAGTTGAATTTTCTGAAGCCATATGTTCATTTCCTGAAAACTCAGTGGAATGGGAGGACTTGGGGATCATGTGTGTGAACCAAAAAAAGGTTTTTCTCCTCCCAATGCGCAAACAAAATCCCAAACAGCCCAGCGCTTCAGACGATACACACTATATGAGTTGGCGCCAAAGTTTTGCTTGGCAAGACTTCTGTGGATGCTACTCAAAATAAAATTGAAAAAAAAGCACAGCTTCAGCAGGCAAAGTCTTACATACAGCCTGGCTAAATAATCTGCTGAAGAGGAATATATATCTGAAGAAATTCTTATACATGTATTCACTTCCAGTATTTTTCAGTTCATCATCTTCTCTGAAACAGAAATTAACCCCACATAATCTAGAACTTTTAGGAAAAAATAATTAGATTTACTTTTATAAAAATAATCCCAAATTTGCCACGTAAAACATGCAGAAAGGCATGCCTTGCTTTCTGGGAAACATCGTGCTCCTGGTGTCTAGCTGAAGGTTTGTTAAACTCAAGTGCTGATAACTTATTTTCATTGTCATTAGGGCTCTGAAGTCACTGAGAAAAAAAGTTATTTTCCCTCTTTTTCCTCTGCAGGGCAGAGACCAAAAAAGGAAGCTGTACTTCCCTCACTGGGACCACTCTGAGCTCTAGTTCACTCAGGTTTTGGTACTGAGTGCATCTCCCTCTTCTCACGCTTGCAGGGCAACTCAGCTGCAATGCATAGCAGAGGCAGAACTCTCTCCTTTGCTACCATTGCAGCCACATTATCAAATTTTTGTTTTCAGGAATTCTATTTGTCATATGTTTTTATTCTGTCTGTGGTAGGCTATGAAACCAAACAGGTTTCCTTTTCCTTCTAATAAATTGAAACTTCATCTACTTTGAGTTTTTTTATTCCAAGGAGAGGGCCTGCCCTCTAGAAAATGCAGCTCATTTGCCCAGGGTAAATTAGCTAAGTGATAATTTGCATTCTCCATATGTTAAAATGCTTTGGCCCCCACTGCCTCTTAACTAGAATGTTCTTCATATTTGGAAGAACAAATGCTGAATTTTTGCTCTTGTATGTGATTTCAAATTGGATATGCTTGTACTATTTGAACTGAAAGGACTGCATCATTCCTGAATTTCCATATTAATAATCTACACTTATAATAAGTTATATACATATACTTACATAAGTATTATGTATACATGCCTTAGATACATATATATCCCATATTTAAGATTTTTAAAGATTCTTTTATTTCTTTGGCCATGCAGAATATTCTTTCCCTAAATAGTGCATTTGTGTAAAAAATAAAATTTTAAATAATACAATGAATAAACATGTTCCATTTCCAAACTAATACAAGACAGTGAACATTATTTTATTCAATACTAAACATATTGCAGCACTATTTAGGTATGTATATTGGCATTTGTGTAATGTATTTAAGAAAACATTGACTGTTGTCATACTTATACTCCAACAATTATGATCATTACTACCACAACATTGAGATAGATGATGTCTTAGGTTAAGAAAATAAGCACATTAGAGTTACATTTGTCCCCTGGTACAGTGTACTGAAGCAAATCTCTTCCAGGACTTTCTGGTCATGATTTCATCAAAATCCAAATGTTTTTCATAATTTCCTGGAGGCAATGGAGCTCTTCTCATTCTTCAGCATGCGCTTTCAGACTGTGCTAGAAATGATAAATAAAATAACTCTGTCTTGCCAGTTGTAAGCTTGTAGTGCACACATATTTCCCCACTCTGTTCAGCAGCATTTGACACATGAGACGTCATGTCTTATACTTCAGGCACAAGTTCATTTACCTGTCCCTCCCTTACATCTATTCTTCCTTGCCACAGATTCTCACAGCTTTTCTTGTGGTCTCCAAGCAATAAAGAAACTACAGCTCTTCATCCAAGGGAGGAAGTTTCTCCTCACGGGACTTCCTACCCAGGAAGCATAGCTAACTGATATTAATTACAGTGGCTTCACATCAGACATCTCACATTGTCACATGCCTCGCTGCAGATATGTGTATCATGGGGCTGAGGGCTTAGGAAAGCCTAAGCCGAGACTTAAAAATGATGATCATTTAACCAATCCTGCCAGGTGACATCAGGGCTAAGACATCTGGATTAGATGTTGCAAGCATTCATAAGATGGAGAGGAAAGGGACATTTATAGAGCTTCGGTACATGACTGTCTCTGGGGCAATCTAGGTGGAGGAAAGTAGAGCTATCACTTATATTTTTCTTATTCTTTCCCTTTGTGATGGGCAATCAACAAATGGTTGATTCTGAGTAGTAATTATGGATAATAGAAAAAGAAACTGATATTGAGGCCTCTGATCTTCTAGCTTACCTGGAAGAAACTGGTCAAAGTTTATCTTACGTTATACATCATTACTTATGGTAGCAGTCATTAGATAGGCTCTAATGAAAGAAGGAATGCAAAGAGGAGACAAATATAGGATAATTCAAACAAAACAAACTTTCAAGGACTCTGGTATCATCAACAACATCAAATGAAGAAGAAAAAAGTAGCTCTAATTGATGACTCCAATATATATTACTTTATTTATACCAGACATTAGTTTAGAGTCTGAAGAGCTTTATATACATGTACTCAAAAAGAAACATAAGACTTTGGACCAAAACAAAGAGGTGATGAGTTGCTGCAGGTTGTGATGGGATAAGGCTGGCAGGTGTGGATAACTCTGATCTTTATGAACATACCTTGGATTCTCTGAGCTGCAAGACTCTTGCTCCATCATCCCATGGCTACACGTTCTTCTTCCTTGACTCTCACCTTGTCTTGTCCCTTCTCTTGTTATTCCTCCTGACCTGGGAGCAAGCTGTGTTGCTTGTTGCTGTGTTGCTGTGTTGCTGTGTTGCTGTGTTGCTGTGTTGCTGTGTTGCTGTGTTGTGTCACACCAACGCACCAATGCACAGAGCAACCCTTTCACTTAGGCCCAGCCTGCAAAGTATGACAAAAGGAAAAAGATTTATTCAACCCATCTGATGGGGCTGCAGACCAGGGAAGGAAGCCAAGGTTTAAAGCAACAGCTGTCATGGCTGACCTGCCAGCCCAAAGCATCCATCTGTGACTGACCAGCTGCCATGTACCCTGAGAACATGAATACAGAAACATGCTTCCCTACTTTTTGCTACACTGTCTCTTTCTCTTCTGTGTCTGTTTTGTCAAGTGCAAGAAAATTACCTCCCTTCTCATAGCAATCAACTTGAAATGTCAACGACGCATCTTTCTTTCCAGCTTTATGTGACTGCCTAGGGGAATCTCTGGCAGCCTCTTTTGGCCAAAGAGGCCTGCGTTTGTTTCAGTAGTTTGTCTTCCATAAACTCAAAGCCCCAGTTTCAGAGTTCATTGCAATTTGGTTCTGGCTTTGTTGTTCTTGCATGTAATATATTAAATATTTCCCAAATGGGATGTATGTTTTTTAGAATTTTCTGACAGAAAAAGTAAATTGAAAATTCTATACTCAAAGGCTAAACCATGTTAAGTAATATTGCAGAAAAACAGGATTTCACAGTGACAATAGAATTCGGCTCTCTGCATCTTGTTATTTCCTTGAAATTAATTCCTGATTAGTTTCTGGAGTATCCATGAATAATCTATTATGGAAGATGCAGCCTTGACTTGCAGAAACAGTAAGCTGTTAAATCAAAAATGTAACGTGACACTACTTACCTGAAGCAACTTCAGTAGCAATTAACTCCTTCCCCCTTTTCGTTTTGGCTTCTAGTAAGTAAATGTCTCCTTGCCATATCATTTCTTTCTTGCCTTGTCTGATGAAGTCCATTGACATATCTCTATCAATACGTAATTGTTGCATGATTACTCATAAAAGAAGAATCATAGAATCATAGAATCTTCCGGTTGGAAAAGACCTCTGAGATCATCAACCACACCCATCATCCGCTAAAACATGTCCCTTAAAAACTCATCTATCCTTCTTTTAAATACCTCCAGGGATGGTGACTCAACCACCTCCCTGGGCAGACTGACCACCCTTTTGCTAAAGAAATTCTTCCTAATATCCAGTCTGAACCTCCCCTGGCGCAACTCATGACATTTCCCCTTGTCCTATCACCTGTCACTTGAGAGAAGAGACAACTTGCTCTGCCACAGCCCTCTTTCAGGCAGCCATAGACAGCGATGAGGTCCCCCCTCAGTCTCCTCCAAACTAAACAACCCCAGTTGCCTCAGCCGTTCCTCATAGGACTTGTTTTCCAGCCCCTTCACCAGCCTCATCACCCTTCTCTGGACACACTCCAACACCTCAATGTCCTTCTTATACTGAGAGGCCCAGAACTGAACACGGTACTCGAGGTGTGGCCTCAACAGTGCTGAGTACAGGGGCACAATCACCTCCCTGGTCCTGCTGGCCACTTGTTTCTGATACAGGCCAAGATGTCATTGGCCTTCTTGGCCACCTGAGCAGACTGCTGGATCATATTCAGCTGGTTGTCAATCAAAACCCTTAGGTCCTTCTCCTCCAGCCACTCTGTCCCCAAGCCTGTAACGCTGCATGGGGTTGCTGTGTCCCCAGGTGTAGTCCTGGGAAGCCTGCCCCTCTTCCAAAGCTCATATATTTTCCTCTTTTTTCTGAGACCAACACAAAACTCTCTGTTAAGCCAAGCTGGCCTTCTTTCCCGCCGACTCATTTTACAGCACACGGGGATGGCCTGAACTTCCTTCTTGAGGAGCATCCAGCCCTCTTGGGTTCCTTTGTCATTTAGAACTGTCTCCCACTGGACATTATCAAGCAGTCTTCTAAACAGTTTGAAGTCTGCCCTCTGGAAGTCCAAGGTGGAAAGTTCTGCTGATCCCCCTCCTTAATCCTCCAAGAACTGAGAATTCTATCATCTCGTGATCACTGAACCCCAGGCGTCCTCCAACAGTCACCTCCCCCACAAGGTCCTCCCTGTTCACAAACAGCAGATCCAGTGTGGCACCTTCTCTAGTTGGTTCACTCACCAGTTGTGTTAGGACGTTATCTTCCATGCACTCAATGAACCTCCTAGACTCTTTCCTTTCTGCTGTGTTATACTTCCAGCAGACATCTGGAAGGTTGAAGTCTCCCTCAAGAATGAGGGCCAGTGATTGTGAGACTTCTCCCAGTTGCTTGTAGAAGAGCTCATCGGTTTTCTTGTCCTGGCTGGGTGGCTGATAACAGACTCCCACCACTGTGTCTGACTTACTGTGGGTTCCACTGGTTTTAACCTATCATTAGCATATTTTAGTTCTACACAATCAAAAGTTTACTGCATTGGTATAAAGGAGTTGCAAAAAAAGTAGTAAAACCTATCTGTGGGTAAGAAAGATATGAACTCAAGCACACAGAAAGAGAGGTCCACAGGAGGTTGCTGGTAAAAGGCAGAACAGAGACCTTTGGACTGATTTCTTACCTCTAAGCAACTAAGCAGTGCATCCCACTTGCATCTATCAGTTCTCCAGGACTACAGTAGTCTGTTCTCCAAATCTCAGGAGCCTTCAGGCAAAATTGTCTCCAGCCCCTTGAGGAAAGGCTAATCCAGCTCTCACGATTTCAGCTTTATTAGCAACCAAGTAGGAAAGACTGTTCCTGAATGTTGGGACAAAAAGACAATAGTATTGCATGTTATCACACAGACGGGCCAGCTTCATGGCATTTCACCCTCAGTGAGACAATACAGAGGCTTTTCCTGCCAAAAATGGGATCTCTTATTTGTGCATCTTGTATATTCACTTCCTCTATCCAACTGTCATAGGAGAAATCCTGGTTAGAAACCCCAGGCAAATTAAGAATCTATTTTTAAGCTCAGCATTTCCTTTTCCAGTAACAGAGCAAACAGTGTTTTCCTTTTCTTAGGAGAGTCTAGTCAGATAATATGGAGTTTTAGGTGAATAGTTCAAGTAATTAAAGCAGCTCTGTTGTTGTTCTTCCCTTGTTGACTAACATAACATGGCAGCAAGCCCTGCTCAGAGGTACTGGCTCAAGCTCAACAGCACACCACTTTACATCACAGCTTTTCCCTACTTTTTCTTTTTTTTCAGCAAAGATAGGACATAAAGTGTGGGAAGGACTGATATCAGTGTGAGCCACAGAGATTAATACATCTACATTGCTGAAACAATGTAAACTTTTTCTCTCTTTTTTGCTAATAGGTGAATATTTGGTACTTGTGTGCTTCTCTGGAGAATGCTTCGTTTTTGGAAAACAACTGTGTCTTTGAAAGACAATAAAAGGGATTTCCCAGATCCTCTGCTCCTCTCCAAACAGTGACAGTCACTCTCCTGCCTTCTGGCTTGTGGTGGCCATGCGTTCATAGTGACGTCGCTTTTGATCCTTCAATGTTGGCTCTTTCTATTACTGTGAAGAAGAATTCACCAAGTTTTGGATTGTTCACCCACTGACAGGGAACCTTTGTGAGGCAGGTCAGTTTTACCCTACTGTTGATATGTTTGTTGCAAAACCCCGGGTAGCATGCCCACGAGGCAGTACCATGGCACACAGGGAGAGTGGCAGCTGCACAAAGCCAGATGCTGGCAGACACAAACATCCCCCCCACCCTGTAGGGGTGCTGGCCTATATAGTCACCTCCTCATTTGTTATCCTCTGAGCTTCTTCTCAACAAAATGGCATGAGATGTTTAAGAAATTAAAGGATCACAATATTATTAACATAACAGCCCCCCCTCCCAAAAAAATATTTCTTGCCTATGGGAATGTTTTACAGCTGGAAGAGATCAGACTGCGTAGTCTAGAAATGCAGCCATCTTGTAGTACCACTGACATATCCTTTACGCTTTGCAACCAAGGTTAGATGTAAACAGATATCCAGGCACTCAGGATCAATTTCTGAAACTTTTATTTGGCTCTAATATTGTAGAGTTTGAGGTTTTTTTCAATGTTTCATACTCTCTATATAAACCTGATAAATTATCCACAAAATGGCAACATGTAAGTATATGCCTTTACTATATTTGACAGGTAGGAGACCAAAACCACCCCAATTTGCTTTTAAGGTCCAGAGCTCTGTTAGAGCAGAGGTTGTTCGGTGCTCAATTGAGGCATCTCCCATACTGACATCTACAACAGGTCTGCTGACAGGGCCTCACCTGGAGTTAGGCTGCCCAGATATTGGTCCAGGCAGACTTGACTAATCCTGCCTATTATTCATCACAGAAGGATTAATTAATTATTTGTTGGTAATTTTTAGAACCAGAACAAAAATTACAGTGTATTAACTACATTATTAAGAAAATTACTGATAGGAGATTTAGGTGAATTTGGCATTTCTTGAGTTGCATCTCTCTTCCTGTTTATTGCAAATAAGCTATATCTAGAGGAGCATAGTGAGTAGCAGAAGCCCTGCTCCTGGTACATCTTCGTTTTTATTCTTTCATAATCACGTGTTTTCTCCTCTGATATACCTTACCCAAAACTGTTTTCAGTTTGTACTACAGATATATTTCCTTCCTAGCCAGGTTATTTTCAAACTTTAATGTTTATGTGTTGGGAGAAAGAAGAAGGTGACTTAAAATAAAAAATAAAGATAATAAGGACAATTTTGATAAAGGCTTAATGGAAAGCTGAGAGGATCTGAGACAAATGAGAGCCATTAGGAATGAGTTATTAGCCTAGCAGCTGAAAAGCTAGTTACTTAGGATGTGGGGGACATGATTTCAAATAATTTCTTATTTATTTTCCCCAGTGACTGTTCATGTTAAAGCACTAATAGAACTGGCACTAGGGCTTGATTAATGAGACATTTTAGAGGATGAGAGCTCACATTCAGATCCCCACTTTTAAGTTATAAATTGCTTTTTCTTTTTGTTCCACACTTTAAATTAAAACAGATTTTTCAACAATAACATTTCCTATAAATTGGAATTGTTATTCTTGATTAAATGGAAATATTGAAATAAGAAGCCTACAGGTCTATCTTTTCTAAAATCTGTGTGTGAGCGTTTGCATACTTTATTGTAGGTTTTTAACATTTATAAAAATATTTTGGCCCAGTATCAATAAAAATTCCACCTACGCAGAAGGGGCATAACCAATTTGTTTTCTTTCATAGTTTTGAAAGCAACATAATAATTTTAAAGGTCTGTTAAAATTGGGGATAAAGGACACTATATATTGAAAGGTATTATCTTTAAAGTAATTGCATTGTAACCGTTTGTTGAAAATCTGAGACTTCAGCATGTCATCAAGGTAGAAAACATGAGGGAAAAACACAGCCATAATAATGTAGATAATAAAATAAATGTGTTCTGACAAGAGGAATGCCCCATGGCATTATATTTATTAGAAATACCAGCTAAAGCATGACCCAGCGAAATCCATTTGCACACCTTCTAAATACATGGGATCCAAATGTTCTAAAGTGGTAATGGAAATACGAATGGAAATATACATAGCATTTTTTACAAGATTTGGTTATGGTATAAACATTTAACAAAGAAGGTTTCTTCATAAATGTACTGCATAATACTCATATACGAATCATAGAATTATCATAGAATCATAAAATTATGTGGGTTGGAAGAGACCTCCAAGATCATCAAGTCCAACCCTTAATCCAACACTATCATGATTACTAGATCATGGCACTAAGTGCCACATGCAGTCTTATTTTAAAAACCTCCAGGGATGGTGAATCCACCACCTCTCTGGGCAGGCCATTCCAATGCCTGATTACTCGCTCTGTGAAGAACTTTTTTCTGATATCCAGCCTAAACCTTCCCTGGCAGAGTCTAAGCTCGTGCCCTCTTGTTCTGTTGCTGGTTTCCTGGGAGAAGAATCCGACCCCCACCTGTCTACAACCTCCTTTCAGATAGTTGTAGAGAGCGATGAGGTCACCCCCGAGCCTCCTCTTCTCACGGCTAAACAGCCCCAGCTCCCTCAGCCTCTCTTCATGGGACTTGTGCTCAAGTCCCTTCGCCAGTTTTGTTGCTCTTCTCTGGACCCTCTCCAGCACCTCAATATCTTTCTTGAACTGAGGGGCCCAGAACTGAACACAATACTCAAGGTGTGGCCTCACCAATGCCGAGTACAGGGGAAGGATCACTTCCCTCATCCTGCTGGCCAGACTATTCCTGATACAGGCCAGGATGCCATTGGCCTTCTTGGCCACCTGAGCACATTGCTGGCTCATGTTTAGCCTCCTGTCAATCAGCACCCCCAGGTCCCTTTCCACCTGACTGCTCTCCAGCGACAATGTCCCCAGCCTGTAGCGCTGCATGGGGTTGTTGTGGCCAAAGTGCAGGACCCGGCACTTGGCCTTGTTGAACTTCATCCCATGGGACTCAGCCCATCTCTCCAGCCTATCAAGGTCCCTCTGCAGAGCCCTCCTACCTTCTGGCAGGTCGACACTCCCTCCCAACTTGATGTCATCTGCAAATTTACTTATGATGGACTCGATCCCCTCATCTAAATCATCGATGAAGATGTTAAACAGAATCGGACCCAACACTGATCCCTGAGGGACACCACTGGTGAGCAGCTGCCAGGTGGATGCAGCCCCATTCACCAGCACTCTCTGGGCCCAGCCATCCAGTCAGTTCTTAAACCAACTGAAAGTGCACCTGTCCAAGCCACGGGCTGCCAGTTTATCCAGGAGTATGCCATGGGAGAGAGTGTCAAAGGCTTTGCTCAAGTCCAGATAGACTACATCCACACGATACTTAGTCAAATATTACATCCTACATATATTATCTCCAAGACCCTCAGTTATTCCAGAATGTACTGGTTTTTGTGGTAGAATGCACTAATACATTATTCTTATTATGAGAGCCATGATAATAGCATGGGTAATTTTGGGAAACTGTGAATGCACTTTATGCAGTAGAATTACATCTGTATTTATGTAAGTCTTTGGCATGCACAAGTAATAGAAATACAGTATTTTATCATAGACTTCACTGGAAATCACTAAGTATCGGAGGATACTCTCAAACTGAACATATATGCATTTTTTGTCAATGCTTTTGGTAGCAATGCAGTCCTCCACACTTCTGCCAACAATTCCTAAAAGCTTGTGACCTGTGGAATTAGTTCACAGCTGTAGAGACACATATGAAACTAAATGAAGACATGGATATGTATCAAAATAAGCTGAATATGTTCCAGCATATATAATATCTACTAGGCACCTCTGTGCCAAACACTAATTTGTCTGCTCACAAAAGCATTTATAGAGTTTGTGAAAGTGAACTAGGACTTTGTTCTCTAGCTCAGGTGCAGAGCTCCATTTAAATTTTATTTAAAGCAGAGGTGTTCTTCTGTAGCTTTACAAATAGCCCCTGTTAATTATTGCATAGTTTCAAGGATGTCTTCTATGCCTGAAGTTTTTGCTTTACACTTCATGGCTTACATATGTCCTTGTGCTAGGATGATGCTGTTTCACTGTGCAGCCATGGTAAGCAGAACTATAAATGGCTCACTCCCTCATGCTACACTTACTGAGAAACTTGTGAACAGCCAGAAGAACTGCAGCAAGGTAGCACAACGTGTCCTTCTGCTATGGCCTTTAACCATTTCTTTGCTCCTCAACATATGTGATGACACAGTCCAAGTACATTTCCTGTCCTTTTCCATATATCTGGTGGGGCCTCATAAGAAGAGGCACACTACTCTAAAGAGCACCTTTGGGAATTCAGAGCTCTGGTCCCACCTTTAGCCTCTGTACCGAGCTGTGTCAAACTGCTTTATTTACAAAAGAGTAATTTACGTTTCCTTGCCCACAACCAAGGCTGTTTCCAGGCTCAACCAAAATTAGCAGCAAGTTCTCAGGAGCAGCTAAGTGTCCAGGAACTTGTTCAACTCATTGCTTACAGATCCTACAAAGTCAGAGCCAGTGCTGCTTCACTCAGATCAGGGACAGAAGCAGAGTTAGGCAATAAGATGGCAGGCTCCCGCTGTGCTTTTCACCAACCATCACAGCCTGTCTCCTACCCTCATGTTGATAGGAGTGGAGGCAGACTCATCTGCTTGGGAGTTCTCCCAAACCTGACTCTCCAGACCAGTTTCAGGCTGCTGCCATAAGAGATTCCCACTTTGGTCATCTTGCCCACCCCATCCTGTTCCTCAGTTGGTGGCTGAATGTGTCCTGCAACAGGAATTCTGTGTTGCCTACCTGCTTGAAAACACCTGAGCTTGCTTTGCTGAAGGTTCAGCTCTCTGGGATCTTCCCTTTCTGTTGCACCAGTGTTGGCTTTACAGATCAATGTACATACATAGCAAAACTTGCTGAAATCTGTTTTCCTTTTTTTTTTTTGGCCAGCTTGTACAAGTAATTAGAATGTAATTAACCTCTTGTTAGCAATCTACAGGGAGTACCAGAGTCCAGTTAACTATCCCTAACAGGCTTTCCTCTCATGATCATTTTGCTTCAAAGCTTAGATTCCACAGCAGGTCAGCTGATAGGAGAACAAATGATTTTTCGAAGGTAGATATAGCGGGGTGCCATTTTGCTCACTTTCAATGGTGGAGAGAACTCCCAGCTGCAGTCTTCTTGCAGCACGTGCAGCTGGATGATAGATAAATGGATTAACCAACGTGCTTCATACGGAGTGGAAATGATACGTAAAAACGTGATAAAGTATGTATAACCATGGAAGTGGGACAGTAGGAGCAGAATGTGCAGATCACACTCCCTTGACGGGATATAAATGGCCTAAACCGGAGAGTGGGAAAGCCTCAAGTTTTCTCATTATGATGAGACGGTGCTATTGAAAGATTACAAGGTATATCTTGTAAGACTATTTCCACAAAAATCTGAAGAACAACACCCCCTTTAAAAAAGAAGAAAAAGTAGATCCATGATGGCATAGAGGCTGAAGAAGCAGGGATATAGACAGCATTATTTCCCTTCAGCCCTTTGAAGTCCTTCCAATGCTTATCTATCCTCTCTGATTCTCTCCTTTTTAATACACCATCCACATATATTTTACTATTTATTTATTGAATATTTTGGTGTGCAGGGGTCTAGGGAGCTTTCTGAAACTCAGGAAACACTTAGCTGAGAAAGCCCAGGGAACAATGCAGCAGAACTTCCAGTTCTATAAAAGTTTACCTTGCTTTAAGAAGCCAGGTCTGTAAAAGTCTTATTGATTTGTGGGTTTTTTACACAGACAAGACAGGTAGGTTCTATTCTGGGCAACTGTCTTTCAAGCTGTGGTTCTTTGTACCTCCTCTGCTGAGGATATAGCAAGGACACCTGAAGCAGCATCTTCTGATGAGAAAGGAGGAAACGAGTATTTGCAGTAGCTGTTATGATTAGGGTAAGAACTTGGCAGATAAAGTCCTCCTCCTGTCTCAATCCAGAGCATCAGCTCCCACATACATTGAGACCTAGAACACAAGGTTTTTTCTTCCATCAAGTGAAATGCAGCATGCAGCCCACCTTTGCTTTAATAGGAATAACAGTCAGAGAAAAGAGTGTTTACAATTCATCTTTCAAAGAATTCTGAGTCCTATGCCTTCCACCCTTAATGGTAGTAAATGATTCCTTGCTTTTGACTAACAAATGTGAGAAATGAGGCTAACCAACCAAACCAGAACCCTTTTATAACTTATTTTGAACTAATATCTCTGTCTCCTTCCCCTTCTCATCATGTTAGGATCTTACTGCGGTTCATTTGCAATATTCAGCGTATAGTAAATGTGATTAGCTTCAAAAAAAAGAGCTGAGGCTACTCACTGAAAGAAGAATATTCTGCACTTTAGGGACAGAAAAGGATCTTGTGTGCAGGATTGGTGTGGAAGATTTGGGGGAGGTTTCAAGACTGTTAATTTTTTTTCATGTTCTTATTCAAAGCTTTTCTGTTCACAAGGGAAATATTCAATTAGAAAACCCCTATGGAGTGGAGGGGGAACCCAGCAGGTGAGGAGTCAAAATCTCTGCAATCAGCACTGATAAGGGGCTGTTATTTTGACAAATGGGATAAAAATAAAAAGCATAAAAGGCTGCAGCAGGAGGCCTGAAATGGACCCTGAGCACTCCGCTTCCTCAGCAAAGATGTGTTTGCCATGGTAAGTCATGCGTGATTGTTGGAGGCAATATTCTCTGATTTGTCACTCTTTTTTGTCTTATTAGCAGTTACTGTAGTTTGAAATGTGTTAAGCAGAGCAATGCGCCAGGCGTGAAATTCCTTCAAGAGTTAGAGGGTAGCATTTTGATTCATTTCACAGGCCTTCTGCATTGAAAGAAGAGTTCAGATGATGATGACAAACAGCTCTGTCATTTGGGATGCAATGTCTGTTCAACTCTGTGGAATAGCATCTAAACCAGATACAGAAGTTGTAGGCTTAGTTCAGCACACTTTAACTGATCTTTCACAAGCCTCACCTTTAGTTAAATAATCAGATGCATCAAGGGACTACATGGCATTATATCTGATGGCTGACTCTCAACCCTCTACCACATTTCAGCGTGTGGAGGTTGGCCAACAGGCTGCCCAAAGCTGTTTTCTATAGCCCCTTGAAACATGGTGACTGGAGAAGCAAACCACTGAAACACTAGGAGGCCATGCTCAGCAAGATTATCACTTTGCAACACTGATTTTGTAACACGCAAACCTAACATCCTCTGCCAAGAGGAGAAATTGTATATGCCCTAGGATTTTTAAAAACCAACCCAAATTAACAATGTGTAAACACAAAGAACAATGGAGAAAAGCCAGGAGGGTAGATGTAGTGAGTCATATCTGAAACACATGCAGCTATTAGCACGATGAAATAAATCGGATTAGTTTCACAGCCAGAAGTTCTCAAAAACTGATCTGAATAATTAAATAAAATGCAGATTCATCTTTATCCAACTTCCCTAAGAAATCCACATACTTCTAATGGTTAGGACATCATAACAGCCCATTTCTACATTTCTTGATTCACTTGGCCTGTGTGGGGATGCCTGATAAAGCTGTTCTGCTCTCATTGTTGAGTTTTTATCTGTAAAGCAGGATTAAAATACTTGCTACCATCCCCTGAAGCACATAATGATTGTATATGCCTCAGGATGAAGACAATGATGAATTGTCTTTGTGAGCCAATTTAGATTTGAAGTGGCTTCACATGGACTTACTATGCCCACTGACATCAGAGTTATATCCTGTACAATCAAGGAATGTCTTAATATGCAGATTTGAATTTTTTGGAAAACACTGGATTTTTCCACTCAGTTCAAAGATATTTTAAATCTACTCACATGCATTTTAATCTTAAAGAAGTAAGTAACATGCTGATGCATAACTAGTCTTAGCACACTGTGATGCAATATTCATTACAAAGGGATCAAAACCAATCATATAGATATTATCTACTAAGGAAACAGAAGCAACCTAAAATAGTAAGAGTTTAACAGCTCTGCTATATATGGAGTCTGCTGTTGACAAAACCCAACTAATTATTGCAGTTATGCCTTAATAATTTATAAAAACAGCCATTTCCCCAAAAGATCTATAGGTCTCTTTTGACTCCTCAAGGGGAAGAATAAATGTATCAGAAATTAAGTACCTAGATTCTTCACAAAGGGCTTCAAATCCAGATCTTCAGTCTTTTGAAACAGATGAACTGAAAAACTGCATGGCTACTTGAACAAATATCCTGAATTTTGGGGTATGACTCGGAGCTCTGAAATGCTGACTGAGGAAAACAGAGAATATTATGTCTCCCAAAATGGTTTTCCCCAATCCACTTGTGGCCCATAGACAAAAATAATAATAGCCTATTGTACAAACATGGCCTGAAATTTTCAGATCTACTTAGTGTATAAATATCTAGATATCAAATTTTAACCTTTCAGGAGGTTCTAATTACTTGTTCCTGAAAACTTCCATCCTTACCTGGTATCTCCAATTGGTCATATAAAATTAATAGTTTTTTTTTTTCCTTTTGGGACATTTTCTGAGGGCTTGTTTGTCTCAAAATAAAAATCCATTTCTCTCCGGGGTGTGTGTGTGTGTGGTTATATAGCTATGTAAATTTAGAAATTATGCATGTTTTTCTTTTCTCTTTCTTTCTTGTTTTAAGTTCTTATTGTTTTATGCCTCTTCATTCTGAATTAACTCATTGTTTTCTTAGTCTTCTAATTTTTTAGATTTTACAATGTTTATACTATGTATTCTATTGGAGCAGGAGCAAGATGAGTTGAAATAATAAAAAGCAAGGGTGAACACAAACCTATTGATGGCACAGAAATGAATGAAAGGAAATCACAAGCTAATTGAAAGGATAATGCAAAGATAAGCCAGCCTACAAAATCTCTAATTTTTAGTTTGGTTGCACAATATCGTTTCATAATAATCAGTCATCTTCGCTATCTTAGAAAACAGGCAAGAGAGTTCACTGAGCAGTTACCAGTTCCTCTCTTTGTCTCAGCTTTTAGGAATGCATTAAAAGTATTAACATCTTGCACCAGTGAAATGTGTGTGCAGAACATTTAGGTGAATTAAGTTTGGGACATTAAAGAGTTTTTTAAAACCTCAAGAGGCAAAGGCATTAAATTTGAGGTGCTTCCAGGCTCTGCCTGATGCCAGACTGGGCTTTTTTTGTCTCTGCTGCCACTTGGGTGCAGTTGGCTGGTAACTGCATGTGCAATACAGTGGTCCAAAAAGAGGCCTCAGGAATGCCAAGAACACAACTTTCTGTTTGCAGTTAAAGTCCCCTTGCAGCACTGTGTTTTGTCCTGGTGCTCCCCTCTTCTCCCTATCGCTGCAATTCCAGTGTAATAAGGAAAGGCCTCTCTGGCCCGTTTGCACTTCCTTTCACCCTAGAGGCACCATTACAGTCTGTTCACCACTTGAAAGGGATTTATTAGCTTTGGATGAAGATACCTTTTTCAAAGCCATGGTTGAAGTTTACACTGAGTTTATTGAAAAAATTCCACAACATTGGGCCCAAATAATTGTGGAGCATCATTTAAAGGCCAGTTTTAAGTCTCCCTTTTCCAGCTAAAATCTCCCTTAGGAGATGGACATCTTTTCGGTCTCTAATGGCAGTATCCTCTTCCTTTCTCACAGAGAGGAGTAAGAAATAAATTTTCTCTTCCACTCATCATAGCTAAGGAGTTACAAGAAAGGATATTATTTTAGCTTCTATTCTAAGAATACTATATTTTACATCATAGCAAATAAGAATTTCATTGTAAATCTTTTTTTCGTGCAAAGTCTGAGAATATGTACATGATGATGGGTATGTTGCTCAAAGAATTCAGCTGACGAAGAATTGTGATGATTACTATACAGAAGTGTATATACTAATAAAATGTGTGACGGGTGCCAGAATTGATGATAGAAAACAGAACATAGAGAGGAAGCCAGATAGCCTGAAAACTCAAAATTGTTTAGCAAATGCAGCAATATATTCCATTAGTAACAGAACTCACTAGGAGAAGGACTTTAGGTTAGGGAAAGTACGCTCAGGTGAAATGAGTATTCACAGATCTCCCCTTTTTCAGCTCTGCTACAACTCTCCTCTAATAATTTATTCCCACCCAGTCTCCAGCACATTGTGTCTAGCCAACCATACAAACATAAAGTAAACAAAAACCTATAATAAATTAATCAAGCCATTTCTCCTGTCTCCAAGGAAGAAGAAAGGGGAGCAGCTGTTATCTCTATTTCAAACATTTGGGTGACAGCCACATAAGTATTTTAAGGTAAATAAGTGAAGTGCAGCTTCATTAAAGGACTGAAACCCTATTGAAATGCATAGGTGCAGTCCAGGAATTTGACTGCACACTAAAGCAGAGTTTTGTTCAAAGTTTGCTGTCAGGAACTTTAGCTGAAGCTAGCACAGGCATACTTACATATTGGTACTCTTTTATTCTGTCACATTTAACCATCTCCTTTCTGTCAGGCAGCATTGATAGCACTGATACTCCACAAATAAAAGAAGGTAAGTTGCTGGTCCCTAAGGATGCCATACCACCCTATAACCTGAAAAAAGCCTAGCAAAACAGAAAATGCAATCAACACGAGCACAAAATAAATTTTTTTTTTTTGTTATCACACTGCAAGAAACAGCGAGAAAGGCATTTATAAAAGACCTGAAATAATATTTGCCCCAAACATTCAGCTGAGCAAATTTTTCAGTGCCACACTAATGAGAGGGTAATTATGGTCGGGGTTGTGTGTCACCTGATTCTCATGCATGCAAAAGCTGGTTGTTTTATGACTGCAGCCTGCTTAGCCCCTGCAGAGGGAGCAGGAACACCTCATTATCAGAGATAGGAGACGTGCAAGAGGGAATCTTGGATAAGATGTACCTTATTAGACAAGTCTTCTCTCTCCTTCCATCATCAAAAAGTGAGAAGAAACCCAAGGATTTCTACTGCAGGCAATATCTTCTGAATGAAAAGCACCTAAACATGTATTTTATTGTAGTATTTTTTTCAAGAAATTAGTATGAAAGCCACTGATGGCAGCTAGTCCCAAGTGTGAAGCAGTTGCATAATCAAGGCCAGAAGCCCTAGGGGCCTGACAGTCAGTAGCTTTTACAAAATCACACTGTTTCAAGGCAATTTAGGGAGGATTTTTGTAACTTCTGATTTGATTACTTTCCTAAGAAAAATCCCCTATCATTTTTCTGTTGTTCCTCATCTTGCTGTTTATTTTTTTTCTACTGAACATGGTTTAGAAAGTAGGCATTCATTTTAAATAATTCAATTACTCCTACTGCTGTGCAGTTTTCCTTAAACTCCCTGTTTCTATGCCCAGAGCTATGCTCAGGGCAAGAGAAAACTTCTAATTAGTTGAATAGTTTTGCTCTTTAATTATAGAAAATCTTTGGCTAGAATGACATTTTCAAGCAATGAGGAGAGGCTTATTAAAGAAAGATATCAAAAAAATGTGCAAAAGCCAAAAGCTGGAAATGTTCATATATTCCTTGTTCTGATATAATGCAGTCCATTACGATATGAGAGTGTTGAAGCAGGCTGAAAGCCTAGGGGGTGGGAAGGAGAACAGATAATGTGGCATATTGGAGAGTGTGAGAAACATAGCTACTGCCAATACTGATTTTTCTAATCTCTGAGCTCAATGTTTATCCTAAGAAGAGTCCACAGTTTGCTTAATGTCCTTGCAGGCTTGGTTAAATCCATAAAAGATTGCATATTAGAGATCTGTGGATGCTGGATGGCAACTAACATATATTACATGTCAGCCCTGCTCTCTTCTTTCTCATGCAAGGGTGCTTGCATTTCACAGGAAGATTCCCTGCTGGCTTACAGTCTCCATCTGTCTAAGTAGCTTTTGAACATCTTTCCCTTTTTCTTCCTTCCCTCTTTTTAATGTAACTCCCAGTAGCTTTCTATTGTCCATTCTGCTCCACCTGTCTTTGCAGTGCCCTGTCTATTGTGACTTCCTTTGCATCAGATCCATTGCTGGTTCTTTACTCTTTCTCACAGTTTGTTTCAGAACACTAAAAAAAACCAGTTCCTTCCTTTTTGAAGACAAAGGTAACAAGTGTTTCAAACCTCAGCTTGGCACTTACAGCATCACAGAAAACTTCCTACTTCTTAAACTGAAGATAGTACTGAAGAGGGAATCTCATCCTACAAAATGATGAATTATCTAATCATCTTCAGAATGAGTCAGCTCTACTGAAAGTGTTTGGTCTGGATCGCAGCTTGCAGTGGTAACTCCCCATGGGTTAATTGTGTGTTGCTGGGAATGCGGCAACAGTTCCTGCCTCTCAGAGAGGTTTTTCAGGCAGGAGCATCATCTCATGCACACACGATGTCAAAGCTTCCAAGCCACAGCAGCTTTGGCACCAACCCTGACACCAGTTTTCATGCCACTGCAAGCACTGGTTATTATTCTAGAAAAGGAGCAAGGTGCATAGAGCACATATCTCTGAACAGATGATACAAGTGAAAAAAAATACCTGAACTGAAAGAATCAAAAAGCTCAGTCACTGTAGAAACATGAGCATATTCTGCCACAAAACGTGTTTACATAAGGAAACAAAGATTCCACTCACTGAATTAATAGAATGCAATTAAGTATTGCTAGATCTTATCAGTTTTGTGGTATCATTAGGACTGAAGCTTCTATTAACCAAGAAGAGGAATTTAGGGATTTAGACGACATAACACTGGAATGAAAATAAATTGTTAAAATAGAAGATACTTCAGATTCACCCGCTGCATATGTTTTGCACAATGAAGAAGGGTCTTAATTTTAACTTCATAAATTATGTTTCAGAGTGGTATTAAAATCTCCTTTAGTGTTCAAATATGCAGTAAAAAAATATATTAGAAAATGCAGGTTAGGCAATCAATAAGATATCAGGCAAAACCAGAGAGATAATAAGCATAGTTTTTTTCCTAGTGAATTAAACGAGGTCTTTTAAGTGCCCACACCACACAGAATCTGACTTACAAGAGTAACAGAATTCTTGTTTAGAGGTCATAAGGATAGAGTAAGTCAAATTGCTCAATCACTACTGTTCCATGACAGCAAAATTGATCTAAGTGAGAAAGCATGTGCAGGAATAGTGCTGCAAATATAAAGTATTTAACATTCTCCAAGTACAGATGCATACAGAACTGAAGGATGCATTGCAACCTGTAGTTGCAACTCTGAAGACAGAGTTAAAGCAGCTGCACAGCCCTGAAATTACCACCTTCAGAAATTCAAAAATTTCTTGCTATGAAAAATTTTGTACAGGTTCATAAGAACCAGATCTGTAGTGACCTCAGAGGCTCATTGCATGCAGTCTAGCTTCTACAAAAATCATCCTGCTGCACCCACTGCTGACACAGTCCTGTGTGCCTACCTGCAGGCTCTGGCCAGGATGATGCTATTAATATCTGCTGCCTAGGAGATGCACTGACCCCATGATGTCCCTTGGGATTTTGTTTACAATGTGATTTTGTCTGGTATTTCTTAGATTATAATCTCCATTTCTAAATCAAAGACTGTAATCAGTTCAGAGAGAGTCTCTGTAACTTCCCTTCCCCCCCTTTTCTCATCTAGAAACTTTTCCTCCTAGACCTTGCATGCTTATCCTCCTAATCACTTATTGATTTTGTTGTCTATACCCAGGGACTATGCTGATCCCCAAACACATCACTTTGCTGATATTAAGCATGGAAATTTGCCCAACTACTTGTCATGAATTCCTGACAGCTGTTTTTGCCACAGTGTATGCTACAAGCTGATTAAATTGAACATAGGCAAGTACCAAGCAAGTCTTCAGCTGAGTGTTAAATTCCAAGAATAAATAGTAGTTTACTCAAAACGATTCATGTAATAAAACTGTGTAGCAAATAGTACTATTTCATATCTATATAAGCGTCCTGTAATGGACTGAGCATTCTTGTCCTAGCACAGTGATGGATAGTCCCCAGATCAAAGCACCTATGTTTTCTTCTGGTGTAAAGGTTCAGTTTTAAAAGTTTATTCTGCATTATTAATAAATTAACATGGAAATAATTTAATTTAACTGGTACTAAGCAAAGATGATATCATGCATAAATCAATAAATGTAGCTAAACAAGTTGTCTTTTCACCCACAACTTAGCTCAGGAACACTGGGTATTCTTATCCTTAACAGTAGGTTACGTATTTCTGCATGTTTCTTAGTCAAGATTTTTCTTGTTTCTAAATCCGAGAGATTCTTCTTAGTAGAGACCAGGAAAAGAGGCAGTGGGATAAAATCAGGTGAGACAATTCCCTGGAGATTCAGGATTAAGGAGAATTGCTCCTCTCCTTCATCATCAGCTGGAGAAAAGATAGTAAGAGAAGTGTGCAAAAGAAAAAAGAGAAGGAAGAGGATAGCTTTTTGCTCCTAGGGCCTAATCCTTACTTGCTGGTACAGCTCCTTGGGGATTAGGACTGGATCAACTCTGCTGCTTATTTTAGAGTCAGCTTTTTTTCCAGACTGCAGTGCTGTTTTCCCATTTTGCTGTTCTCCCTAAAATCCTCACACTTCTCTTCCTTGGAGAGCTGCTTTTGGAAACTCGTGACTCAGACAAAATGCTTTAGAAAATTATAAACTAAGGACCATGGAGTATTTTAACTAAACAAAATGGATCCTTATGAAGGACTCTTTAAAAAATAGCAGGTTCCCCCCTTCAGAATATCAGATACTCTCCTTCCCCATCCATTTCATTGTCATCTGCAGACTTGCAAAATTACATAGGTCATTAACAAAAACTTTAAGCATTGTTGACCTCACTGAGGGCAACCACTTGTAACAGGGTACCAGCTGAATTTTACGGCACTGAACACGCTTTGAGCCTGAGGGTTCGGCCAGTTTTTCTATCCACCTTACTGTCCACTTATCCATACAAAAAGTCATCACTTTGGCTATAGAGACACTGTGAAAGACCATGGCCTTGCTGCAGTCTTGCTACAGATACAATATCTACTGTTTCTCTTATTTATCTCATGTCAGAAGGTTGGCTCCGGTTAGACAGCTATGATTTGCCCTCACTGAATCCATGCTAGCCATTCCAAACAAACTTGTGCTTCATGTAGCTAAAAATGGTTTCAAGAATTGTTTATTCCATGACCTGCCCAGGGACTGAAGTGAGGCTGACCTGGATCTTCTTTTTGGAGATGGTCATAGTAGTTGTGTTCTTTCAGTTCCTTCTTTCAAACACAATATTTCCTTGTGGGGAAGGATAAGTTAACCTTATATAAAAGACTAAATTAGTCTCATAAAGCATGACAGAAACACTCATGTGTTTCTGATGGACCTAAATGTACCATGATTCTATTTATAGGACTGAAGAAAAGTCAATCCTTCTTGAACTACTGGAAAAGCAAGTAGTCTGTGAAACTTGAGTTTCAATATTTGGCATGGATGTCTTGTTGCAGAAAGACTGTATTTTCTATATCATGAGTTTATGTTTCAACTCTAGGCCTGGCTTCATAGTGTTAATCAACTTTCAGAGATTTCCTTGCTTTGTTTCAGGCTTCCTGAATCATCCTTAACTTGTTGTTGCATCACAGATCTTCTAAAGATTTCTATCTAGCTAACAGAGACCCACAGCAAGAAGGGTTAGAGATGGTGTGCTGGGAGACACATGGGGAGCATAAGGCAACAGGTGGAAGTATGTCTCCTGTTTAAAACAAGTGAAACAAACATATTGTACTCTGAAATTCCAGACTACTACGTTGAACTTAGACTTTTAGCTCATATGAAATCCTAGCAAAAAGAATGCTCAAAAATTTGAGGTAGTTCTATAACAGTAGGCTTCAGATATTTGTCAAAAGTTGATATCCTAATAGAAGGGATGGTGAAGGATTTTTTAAAAAAAGCTCTGAGATCTGACTGTGAGAGATGGAGGCAAAGATCTGGATGTTTATTAAGAAAATTCGTGTAAGCTCTGGAATTATTTATGTGAAGGAGTTAAGTAGATCAACACCAAAATAGGAGCACTTTGTTAGCAGCTTAACATGTGCCCAAAATCTAGGTGGGGAGCTGGCATCTATTTGACTGCATTGCAGTTTTGAAAGAAGTTATAAGAGAATTTTTCTATTAGAAGCTAATCAAATTTGACCATGACAGAAAAGAACGGTAAAATGGAAGGTGGAAAAGTAAAACTTACATCCCAAGGTTTTACATAGTTTAGTTCCTTGTTGACAGCCATGAAGAGTATGACTTTGCAACAGCATGTCAAAGTGAGTCACAAGAATGCCAACTCAGTTTCCTACTGCCTTTTGCAAGCAGACGGTGTTTGGAGGTAGAGCTTACTTACAGAAATGTCACTCATTTATACAGAAAAAAGGAAAGTCTCATGAGCTTGTGACGAACCCGTGAGTTTACAGAGCCTAATGGGATTAAGTCAGTGTTCCCATTCAGATCCTCTTTTGATTTTTTTTTTGGCTGACGAGGACTGGTCTCTATTTCTTTCCCAGTGCTTTGTGGTTCTGTTAAAGCCATAGACAACCAGTCTTTCTTTGCAGGATATAAACCTGTAAACAAGTGCAGAAAAGTGCGGTGTATTTATTTCATTATTCCCTGAAATACAGATGAGGTTGAATTCTCTCTCACATAAAACATTTTAGTAGTGCTTATGTAAAATGCAAAATCATTCAGTCATATCTAGAGAGACTTAAGAAAATTCATTACTTGCAGTGAGGAGTTAATCAACTGTAATAATAACTACAGGGTCAGAATTAGATGCATCAGTTTAAGACTTCACATTTATCATTAACCAGAAGTAAAATTACATATTGAACATTCATCTGTTCATTTAATTTATTACGGAGTCAGTGATCCTTACATATACTTTTGACTCATTGTTAAATTTTACCCATTAATATGATTATTTTACAGATATATCTGGGTAGCCCAGTAATACAGTATTGCCAGTATTTTGTACTGCATTTGCAAGGCCTTATAACTGAGTCTTATTAGGTCTGCCTCGTCAAAAGTTTTCTTGACCTGTCTGCAGCTTTGTTTCACTTGCTTTAGCCCTGACAACAGTTCTGCATGTTGACCAGGTGTCTGTGGTTAAATTATTTTACATCTGTCTTTCTTTCTGTGTTACAGCGATAGTTTATACAGATAGTAGTAACAAGCAGTTTACCCTCTGCAGAATGAGGTATTTACTACTCTGCAGTGAAATTTCCTTGCTCAGTTTACATCCTTTCCAGGTGATTGTTTCATAATGCACGTATCCTTGGGATATTTCATTAACAGCAACATCTACTGTCAAGGCATTTGAAAAGCCTTGATATTCTGAAAATGAAGTGTCTTTCACAAATATATAGATGAAGGTTGAATTTTTATTGTTGAAATAACCAAATTTGAATTTTAATTATATATCCTGGCTATAATCCCAATTCAGAACCCTAGGAGGTTGTATGGAGGCTCTACTAAATTCCTTAGCCCTGAGAATGTTTACATGAGAGCATGGTTTTCTGTTAATATAGATCACATTCACAGACTGGAATTTAGTGGATAGTTCTTGCCCATGCTTGCCCCATTCCCATTTATACAGAGAAATTTTATAACTATATTCAAAAAGTGAAAGCAAATGATACATGTAATCAGGATTGGCCCGAATCAAGGTTCAGCTAAGGGCACTTCAGTCTATTTCCTGATCATCAGTGTCTTAAATGAAGGGGGGTGTGTGGATGTGTGTTCTGTTCTGAGCTCTTGTCTTAATAGCTTCATCAATGAAACACCAATTACCATCTTGTAATAGCCACACTTCAAAAGGCTCAGTTCATATGGTCGATACAAGTTGTCTACGTCTCTCTAGTTTCATTCATGCTCTAAAGCATTTTGTAGGAGTTTCAGCAGATCAGTTCCACTGGACCCAACATGTCTGCATGCAGATATGGTCAGAAACAAACCATAAGAACTTATTGTTTACACCAATTATAGGATCACAGAATGACCAACGACAAAAAGTACATCCAAAGCATAAAAACTAAGCTCATACACTGCTTTTATATGACACCTCCTCTTTGAGGACTAAAAGGACTCACTGATTTTAGCATTGAAGCACCATGGAATATCTTAGTTTGCTGTAGACTGGGAGAACAGGATAATATCCAGCAGCCATGTGTCATTTGTTATTTTTTTAGCTACTTCATAAGCTTTGTGTGAATAAACATTGATTAAAACTGATTAAAAAAGTTATTTGCTTGTTTGTTTTGACTCTGCCTCACACCTTTCAAGCATCAAATATTCTGTATGCATTTACTGTTCTACTTTTCAATTGGCTAGCTTTTCAATTTGGCTGTGTTAAAAAGAAGAAAGAATGTACAATGCAATAGAGGCAATATGGCACATTATCTTTTGACACTAAAACCATAGAAATAGTGTTAAACATCAGTTCACCAAGATAAGTGGAAAAAGCATTTACTTTTATTTTTTTCATGCTATAATTGCATTGACTATGGCACAAACAACTATGAGAGAAGAAAGTACCTATGTACATAGGCATGTAGAGGCAATCAGGAAGATCTAACCATTCATAGTGTGGCAAATAAAGGAGGAAAATAATGAAAATACACTTAAGATGTTACTGGTTTGTGCAGAAACAGTAATGAAAGTACCCATGGCTAACAACAGCAACACACATCATGCTGGAATAGAACTGCATTTTTATGTTAGAGCCATCACTAGGCATTGTAATGCCAGTAAGAGTGAACTGCAAAGCACTGGCACTGATAAAAAACTACATGCATTCCACCTTTCCTTACTGTACATGAAATTCAGCTTAAATATGTTCATATTGAAAACACCTCCACTGTGAGCACAGCCAGAAGTATGTTCTTGCAGGAAGAACTTAAAAGAAACCTCTGGTTGTAATACCAGGCACAGAAACCCACAAATTTACTTCTTTAGATCAGAATATGTTGCCCAGACATCAGCTATTTTCATAAAGTAATGGGTTTTGTTACACATAGATTAAATACTGACCACCACACATAGCATGTGCGATCCTTATTGAAGTCTCCCTTATGTTGCTCAGGTTTTGGAACACGCCTATTAAATATTGTTTGTGTAATTACACCCATTTATGATATACCCTTCTGCATCATAGACCATAAATCACTCAAGAACAACACCGTAATGTGAAAAATTTAACTCATCAGGGTTTTTAAGGTGTAGCAAACAGACATTTTGTCTCTGTTCTTATAAATCACCAAGGTAGGAGATAAAGGGAGTAATTTTTAAACATGAAGTAGAACACTTTAATGCTACTTCTGCAGGCTCTCTGAAATTATGTTTTTTTTTCTAAAGTCAGGGAAACAAAATAACCCAAAAATTGGAGAGAGGAAAGAAACACAGAACACACATTCAATCTAAGCGTAAAAAATCCCCAACCAAATAATGCCCCAAAACATTTGTCAAAAGAAGCTGCCTGTAACTTGTAAGGGATTTAGAGTTAATTTTAAGTTACGATCATTTTGAGAAAAATAAATACAGTGGGAAGAGATGGTGTTATCTAAAACTAGAGTCCCAAACACATAACGACACACAATCTTCCCTTTTTATGAAGATGCACAGTAACGTTGGTTTTGCTTCAGCAGATCCTGCTTTTATTGGGACTGTCAAAATGTATGTTTAGTTTACCATGAAACAAAACTGGCATGTTCAGAAATCACTTAAATTATTGAAAATTACATAGAGCATTTTCTGCTAGGTCACAAGCAAAAACAACCTACAGGTCTGGGGAATACAATGTGCTACATCAAGATTTCCATTTTATTTTTCCACAAGAGAAACAACTTCTTTGCTGGGTGATTTTTGTTTTCATGTTTAAGTGAGTCAGTACAAAGAAACAGTCACATCTCTGAGGCAGAGGAATAGATGCATAATTCAGCACACGCTATAGAAACAGAGGGTTAAATGCTGTCTTACAGTGGATCAGGTTTAAATCTGGTACAGGCTTGTGCCCAAACTAACTGTCACAGCTATAGTGTCCTCCAACTCCTTCTCCATGTACCCACATGCCGGGGCTGGCATTCATGCAAACACACAACAAAGTTTTTCAGGAAACTGCTGCTAACCCTGAACAGGCTTCCCCTCATCTCCCAAGTCTTAGTCTTCACCTTACATCACGTTAAGCAGTTAATGCCGAGGCCACATGAACGTTAGCTCCAGCATAAAGACAAAAGTCGAAATGACCTTTTCAACCACAGCATAAACATATGCCAGATTAAACTGACTGTGGAATTCAAATTCTTCAGACAATTTCTAATTATTTGTAATGGCTTATTAAATTTGAAATCCTCAGTAAAAAAAAGTGCCCATAGCTGGGCCTGTCATAGTGTAGTAAGTAGAACTGTGCCATCTAAAATTCCAGTTTATACATTTGAAAATCAAGATTCATATTCATTTGAAAAAGAAAATTGCAATGAATTTCCATCATACACACATACACCGGTTACACTGTCTGCTACCAGAGGATTTATAAAACATTCTTTTTCTGTGCACTTGCTACTGGAAAAATACAAAGCGTATGTGTATCTTTTATTGCCTATGTGGCTGTCTTTCTTTTTCTACATCGTTTTGACCAGTTATATCGTATATATTACAGGGTATTGTAAAGTACCAAAATCAAACACTATCAACACAATATTAGGATAATAAATGACAACCTGCCAAATCAAGACAATCAGCAATTAGATCCAAGTCAACCTGCTAAACCATAACAAATTGAAAGAGAAAATGCAAAGGACATGCAGTCAAGAGAAGGAAAGAATCATACCAAACATGTCTCACTTAATCCCACATTTACTTTTGTACAGCTCCAATAATAAATATTCAGTAATAAGACTACAAACTTTTCTAAAGAGTTGATAAGTAGTAACTTCTTTAGACCGTATATAGAGTACTTATTCTGAATTTGTAGAAAGTCTCACACAGACCAGTGAGCAATGAATTGATTCCCCCACCAGAGGCAGGATCATGGACTAACCTGGAGCTTTATTTTACCCAAGGTAAATTACACACATAATAAAACAAAGAGCAAATATCTAACCCCTCTATGAAGCACAGCAATACATATACAAGTCAACACGATGCTCCCTACTACCTCCAATACCAACTTCAGGGTAGGAGAGGGAAAATCTCCTCACCAAACTCACCCCAAACACATCAGAGTACCAAAGTCTTCAAACCTCCCCAGGGAAAAAATAATTCTTTTCAAAAATATCCAAGCACCTAAATCAAGACATGAATAGTTATTAACATTTGGACAAGAAAACACCAACAACGGAAGTTCAAACGTTTAGTGAACAGAGAGAAATCACAGGCTCCACCACTAAATTGCAAGAATATGTAAGAGTTCCCTGGCTGCAGCATGTACGGTATTCCAGGTTTAAAGTCCTAGCAAATGTAACTAAAAGGAGAGGCTGAAAAGATGATTCAATGTTAATCTGTTAAAGAAAAGGAAGTCCTTTTTATAAGCCATATAATGTTTGGTTGTGGGGAGAATATGGAATACTATAATGGCAAAAAACTACCAAACTGTTTTAACTTGGTTAGCGCTTATCTGTTGCCTTATAGTGTATATAGTTTGAGTTCCATCAAATCCATCAGAGTAGCTTAAAAACCCTATTTCAGGTTTCTTCGTTTAATTTGAAATAAAGCTGCAAAATATTTTTGGATCTAGATTTCTATACTGCACATCTGCAGTTCATGTAAGTATAACTAGACATATTTTAAACTGTATTTGCTGTGTTTTTGCAGAAAACAGAGATTAGTGTGGATTACTCACTGGAAATTCTACTCAGGTTTTTCAAATGGATATCATAAATGGTCTGAACTCCTACAATGCCACTGCTGAACTGTTGACTCTACCTGTGCTATCCTGAGAAGAGGTAATCTATCACTGTCCACTTCAAAAGATCCCATATATTGGCTTTACTTGCTAGAGTGCTCAAGAGAAACATGTGACCAGGACTTCACTTTTAGCTACAGCTATGAAAAAGAATATTTTATTAAAGTCAATCAAGGGTATTTTTTCTTTTCCTCCAGGCATTTACAGTTACTGTCCTCAGTAATCTAATTCAATTGAATCATAGAATGGTTTTGGTTGGAAGGGACCTTAAAGATCATACAGTTCCAACCTCCCAGTGATGGGCAGGGACACCTTCCACTAGATCAGGCTGCTCACAGCTTCATCCAGCCTTGAACACCGCCAGGGACGGGGCACCTACGACTTCTCTGGGCAGCCTGTTTCAGTGCCTTACCACCCTCACAGTAAAAAATATCTTCCTAATATTTAATCTAAATCTCCCTTCTTTCAGCTTAAAACCATTGCCCCTCATCCTATCACTGCCCTCCCTGACTAATAGTCCTTCCCCATCTTTCCTGCAGGCCTCCTTTAGGTACTGGAAGGTCTCCCAGGTGTCTTCTCTTCCCCAGGCTGGACAGACTCAAATCTATCAGCCTTTTGAGCTCAATCAGTGCATTTGCATTTTGAAAGTCTGTCTCTTTGTAGAATTCAGTCTTATATAATATAAAAACCCCTTAAATTTGATTGCTAAAATAATATAGGCAAACAGGTTTAGAACTTGGAATTGGTATTTGTGAAGTGAACTAAAATATTCCTGAAACTTTCAAGGTACTTTTTCCTTGCATGTAGAGATCATACACAAAATGTAATCATGGTGTGCATGTTTTTTCCTCAAAGATTATGCTTCAGAACTGCAGCTTGTCTGCTGTTTGAATCTGTTCTAAAAGACATTGGAAACCACTTGCTTGCTATAGATCATAGTATGAGGCTGCTAAATGTATAACTATGACAGTATGTTGCCTGCTAAACAAAAGGAAAGAAATACTAGTTTACATTCATGGAACATACGTAGATCTAGACTGCAAAGCCCAGATGGCAGACCAAATTGTCTACTCATTTACACGTGTACAGCCTCAATGACACTGGGCCACTGAGTGACTCACTCCAGCAATTGTGGAAGAGTAAATCTGTCATTATTTAAATTAGAAAAGAGCAAACCCCAGTAGGTCACTAGCAGCCTTGTATTTCATATATCACAAGCTAAAATTCTAGGTCATAATAATTAACCTTAAATAGAGCAACTGTTGGCTGTGAAAATACAGCTATTTTTAAAAATATTAGCCAGGTGGTTGCCTACTAGTGAGAAGTTGCATGGGTGGCCTAACAGAATTAAAAGTATTATTTCACAATGTAGCCCTAAAAAGCCAATAAAAGAGTGTTATACGAAAAGAAAATGTAAACAGATGCTGTCAGAAATGTATATGAGAGACACTAGCACAAGTATTAACATACACACAAACCATCCGTTTCTTTCCTCTTGAACACTATCCATCCCAATCACTTTCAGATAATGTAGATCTTTATTAAAAATGTTCAAGGATTTTGTTTTCTTTTTCTAAACTGCTAACCTCATAAATGACAAATTATTTACATTTTGAAGAGAAAGCTCTGCTAGATGAAGGTTCTGAATGAATATTTTCATGCACTTTAATGAGTCTATTCTAAGGGTTTTCCCAGTTGTTAGAAATAGTTTGAAGTTTACTGAAATAGTTTGAAGCTTTGGCAAGTGGCAAAGTCTATCACTTTTTAAGAGCTCTCTAGGGAGTGGAGGTGCTGCAATCTTTCCATTACTGAGTCAATGTAACAAAATTAATTTTTTCCTTCCTGTTCTTTTATGATCCAAAACACTGATGTTTTTTATTTAGAGGGACTGAACATATTATTATCTGTTGCATAGCTTAGGAAAGCATTTTTTACTATTTACATGTCACACCGTGTGTCTGCCTTATTATCAAATGACCAAAGAAGTGCCAAACATCATAAATGCTACACTCTGTAAAATAGCACAATAACTGTTACTGCATTGAAAATCATTTTTTGATCCAAAGAATGGCAGTGAGAATGTAGTCTGTTATGGCAGTAGAGGATGCTTTTCGATCTCACTACAGAGAAACCTATTTTAAAATGGACTATTAGAGAGCTTGTAGAAAAGGAAAAGCACTTTTATTGTGAAGCAAATGAAAATGCTTTATTGATTTAATTAAGATTGAAGTGGACCCTCTGTACTCATTATCAATTTTGCATCAAATACTACTGCACATCACAAGTACTTTCAGTGGGATCTCTACAGGACTATTTATGTTGTACAATAATCTACCCTGCTCTTATAAAGGCACCAGAACCATCTCGATCATTCAATCAAAGGCTGTGTACACTTGAGGACATTTACAGAAGTTCTGGAACAGAAAATCTTTCATATTATTTGGATCCTGGTGACTGAAACTTAGGATTTGTACTTCTTAGAACTTTGCAAACACTAATTACTAAAACACCTTTTCATTATCCCTCAAAGACACAGACAAGAACTCTCTGTTTCATAGGATGGAAGTGAAAACAAAGTAAAAGAGGCCCACAAATTTTTCCATATATAAGGTGATTAAAAGTGTACAGAGTTACAGTAAAGAAGAAGCACCTACATCCTAAGTGTGTTAACCTGAAATATACAGTTACATTACTGCAGCAGAGATAACTACAGTAAGCCACCATCCTTGTGGTCATTCTCTTCACCTGAGATTTCATGGATTGCTCAATGAAGATCTTACCACTATGGTGGTAGTCTGGCAATGCTGAAATTAGCAGTCGTGAAAGATTTGGAATTTTTTCGGGTGTGTGTATTTACATGTGACTACGTATACAAATTTTATATCCGTACATCTCCTGCTACATCGCTAAAGATCTCTCAAGCATTTGACTTGCTTATTTTTTTCTTTTTTTCCTCATGGCTATTGTGTCTAAATCCATGCATCCACTCTTCTATTTTCTGTCTGAAAGAAATCTGATTATTTTTTTTTAGTAACCAGTATGTTCAATACAAATTCTTGCATCAGTGTCGCTTTCCATGGGCAGGTTTCTAAAACAGATGTTTCCAGAGACCAACTAGAGCTATAACTAATATACAAGAAAAGCCCCAGGATACTTTCCTAATTTTCTGCACTGCAAGGAAGACGTTTGGTTTTTAGGAAATATTTATATATCTGGGATCAGATTAGAATATGGGAATAATAGGAGAGGCTGAAGAAATTATTGTGGGCCAGATAAATTTGGAGATATAAGAAATGTAAAAGAAAAATGAAAAGGATTTGTAAAATTTTCTTTTTGAATATTCTAAAAAAAAGTGCGCTTTCATTTCATAGTTTTGCAAACATTCCATGTGATTTAGTGATAAACTAAGTGGGTAGGTGACTGTGGAATATTTCTCACATTATGTAACATTTAAAATTATATTTTTTAAAATGACTATTTAGAGACAGCAACCAAGAGAAATGGTAAAATACTGCAAAACAATTTTCGGGAAAAAAGACAAATGTTGTGTATTCTTACCCAGGAATGACTACCACAGAGTAGAGACTGCATTTTTAACAATCCAGTGACAAATTTCTAATACTGAAGTGTAGCTTATATTTTAGAGGAAGAGTCTGAAATCCTTCAGTAATCAGTTACAGAGAAATTCACTTTAAAGTAAAAAATAATTCTATATTCACAAATATTTCTCCAAAGAATAACATTCTAAATCTGATTCTGAAAGACATAGTCTTGTATAAAATTAAATGTCCATTTAAAATAAGAAAAACATTGAAAATTAGTTCACTTCATATCCTACTAAGCTTCTGACCTCAGTTATCTTTTGAGAATGAGTTAAACATGCAACATATTTTCATATAGTTAATATACACCTCAGACAATTCGTATCTCTTTACAGATACTGACACTTGAAAATAAACTCTTAGCAAACACAATGACGTACAAAATGGCAAGAAGAAGCAAAGATTTAGTAAGCAGGAATCCTTACACAAATTTCTTTTCATCCTACCTGCACATGCATACCACTCCCGCTCATATGAAGGATGAAGGCAAATGCATGTGCATGTATCTATATAGCTATATCTATATACCTATGCCTATCTATCTCAATATACATGTACACATCCTCATGCTCCCTCATTTTTATAACGAGGGTTGTCAAAACCTGTAAAAGGTTACCTGGAAAGGTTGTGAACTCTCCATCATTGGAGACATTTAAAACCTAACCAGGTATGGTCCTGGGAAACCTGCTATAGCTGACTGTGCTTGAGTAGGGAACTTAACTGGTGATATCCAAAAGTCCCTTCAACCTTAACTGTTCTTTGATTCTCTGTGATTTTTAAATGGGTAACTTGTATGAATTGATTTCACAAACAACTCAGCCTAGATCTCATAATGTCTCTTTGTAGAATAGTTTTCAGCATGTCATACGCCTAATAATTCTCATTGTTCATTCCTGCACTTTCTATCTCTTTGTCCTTTTCAGTGTTGAATCTGAAGAGAGCGATCCATTGATTTCCAATGTTATACTCGTGTGCTTTATATTCTGTTCATTATCCATCTTACCAAGCTTGCTTTCTTTAATTGTTGCTCTGAAGCACAGAGTTCTCTGTAGCTTAAGATCTCTGCAGTGATAATTACTATTTATTCTTTCAATGAATCTTTACGTGTAGCTACCTTAAAGCAATTTACTTGGAAAGATACCATTTTGCAAATTTGTAGGTTTCAAACTAGAAGGAAAACAAAGTGAAATGATTTGTCATCATGTTGTAGATGTATCTTTTATTTTAAACTAAATGCTTGCTTTTCTTACTAAGTCCATCAAAAATCAAGACAAATCTTAGAAACATTTAGTTAAAGAATGACTACACATGTTAGCGAAGAGACGAACACATAACCACTCAGGTTATGTGGTGCTTTATTTCGAGGCCCCAGGAACCAGGGGTACACACCCAAATTTGGTTCCAAAGACCGCTACAGTGCAACCGCAATTTATCCCCTACATGTTTCATAATCTAATGTATATTCAATAGGTTACGACATTTTCTAATGCATATTTATGTACCGATTACTTCATCGGTTAATTACAACATCAGTCCCTTCTGCGCTTGAGCAGCCCCCTCTGATGGTTGTCCAGATGAAGTAAGTAGTCTTATCCAACGTGACTTTTGGTGCCAGCATCCTTCTATCTCCACTAGATTAACTCTGGTATGCGAGGTCCTTCCTTTTATCTCAACTGCAGACTCAGCTTGGATGGGTTTCGGGTACTTATTCTTCTACTTCTAACAAACACAGTCCTCATAAGGTAAAAAAAACTTCTCGCCTAAATAACCGCTACTTCAAACAATCATTACATCACCTTAAACATTTAACACACTTAACCCAAAGTAATCAAATTTAAAACCATTATATTTCTGTTTCTACCTAATTAATATCAGACTAATAAAATCATTGATTTTGTACTTGATTAATAAAAGACTAATATAACAGACTAATATAACACTTTTCCAACACACATATATCATACTTTATCCTGATGTTCTTGTACTCAAACAAGTAGAAATATATAGATCAGTCAGTTTCAGAAAGTCTAGATTTGATTGTCTACTTATGAAGCAAGGACAAGAGGGATTCTAGTTAAAAAAATTTGATGCTAAGCAAAGCTATAATTACACAACCAAAAAATGCTTCTTCATACCTCAAAGCGACATTCTTAATGCCACTGAAAGTGCCAAGAAAATTTTGCACGCTAGCTGAGGGCAGCATGACCCTACAATTGGAAAATTTATGTGCAGTGAAATTAAACAGGTTATTACAATATAACATCCAGAGTTGAGCTCTTCCACCATTTCTCCATTTTTACAAAGGTCGATTTGCCAATGTGATAGAGACCTCTCCCTTCTTTGATAAAATAGCTATTCAGGGCCTTTATTTTAACATCAGTGAAGTGGTTTGAACACCTTCTGCAAAACAATAAAACTTAATTCACTTTTGTGGTGACTCACTGAAAGGTTGAACTAAAAAGTGCAGAGCTGACCATTTTACTCAGCATCCAATCTTCAGCTAGTAAGGATTATGTATATGTGAATAGTTTACAGAAATTTAGAGTGACTGAACAATAACATAGAAAATTCCATCAAGGGTTATTAAACAGACAGTTACGGTATCTGCTGAAGAAATCCCTGAATACAAATTGCTGAAAGCTGCAGAGATTTTCAAGAAATATCACTGCTTAGTTGTGCTGTTCTTATGCTTCATCTGTGATATCTTGTATTGACTGGTCATATCTGTTCTGCTCAGTAGACCTTTAGTGTGATCAGTTCTTACACTGGGAAAAAACTATGGAAAGTTTCCAAGAAAATTATTTGCTTGTCATTGATCTCTTCTTCAAACAAAAAAAAAGCATTTTATGTAGTAGAAATCTCAAGGTATGACTATTCCACGGAACACCAAAGAGGGTAGGGCCTGAGTCAGTGAACTTACTAGCACAGTGCTCTCTCCAGTGCTCTCTCTGTTGTGAATTAAAGCCATACCATAAATACTATCCTACAGCACTACCCTAATTTTATTATATGGGTAGAGTTATTTTCAGTAGAATTCTTAAGATTAGCCAGTTTATAGTAAGAATTTTAGTCTTTAAAAAGGCCTTCAAAATATTTAGAGAATTAAGGCCTAAATCTGTACTTATCAGATTAGATGAAATGATCCTTATCAAGGGAGAAAAATAAAGTGCCTGGGATATCATGAAGTAGAATAAAAGCAGCATTGTTTCTACAAAGGAAAATCTGTTTAATAATTTATTTTTTTTTTAGTTATTTCAACGTATCAATAAAGGGACAGATGAAGGAAAACTGGTAGACATAATTCAATGTAACTACTGAATAGCCTTTGACATGGTCCCGAATAAGTTTCTATAGCAGAAACAAGCCAAAAAAGGTTAACTCTGTCCAGGGGTGCATCAAACACAGTATAGCTCGCTGGTTAAGGCACTTGATCATCCCATTTGGCATTGCACTATTGCTGCCCCACCTTGAATACTGTGTGCAGTTTTAGACATCTCAATGCAGGGACATTAAACTATTATATTCAGTTGTGCCCAGAGGAAAACAAGACTCAGCAGATATCACTTGATTTATTCAGCTTGGAGAAGAGAGGGCTGAAAGGTGACCTCAATGCAGTCTACAACTTCCTCAAAGGGGCAGCTGAGGGGGAGGTGCTGATCTCCTCTCTCTGGTGAGAAGTGATAGAATATAAGGAAATGGAATGAAGCCGCATCAGGGAGGTTCAGATGGGACATTAGGAAAAGTTTCTTCCTTGACAGGGTGTTTACTCACTGGAACAAACTCCCCAGGGAAGCCGTCAAGCCACTGAGCTTGTCAGAGCTCAAGGAGCATCTCAATGAAAATCTTAGTTGTATTATATACTTTTAGGTAGTCCTGCAAGGAGCAGGAATTTGGACTAGATGAACCTTATGGATCCTCTTCAACTTGAGATATTCTATGTATGATTCTATGAAGCAAAATAATCCTAAGAGAAGTGGCAACATTTTCATGAAGAAAAGGCCAAAAACCACAATGAAATGACCAGTTAAAAATCAAACCAACCCAACCCAACCAAACGGATATAGTAAGCACTTTACCACACTCAAATTTTTATTGTTTAATGTCAAATCAATAGTTTCAAAAGATCTGTAGACAGTAGTGGGTCTACTTATTAAAGTCTGCAGATAATACTAAGTCATTTAACTCAGGAAAGGTTGCAGAGATTAAAAGAAATTTTGGAAAGGTTTAATTCAAGTGGTTTACTCATCAACATCATAAATATTCCATTTCACTTTGAAAAGAAAAGTTCACACTTCTCCAACATCTCACTTCTCCAACATCTCAGAGGATTCTAAATACATGGACACAACTCCTACAGCGGACCCGGAAATTGCTATAGATTGCTTGATATGTAGCTGTTCCTGTTCTTGTCTAATAAGAACTTAGGTTACATGAAGACTGATAGAGTAATTAACATTGGCATATAATGCCTTTTTGTAGTTAATGGTATGACCTCATTTGAAATGTGCCATGCTGATCACCTATCCTGAAAGGTACATTGCAGAACTTAGATTAGTTCTTAGGATATTGAACAGTATGACCAGTGAACTGGAAATGGTTGAATCATAGAATAGAATCATAGAATCATAAGGTTGGAAGAGACCTTTGAGATCGAGTCCAACTGTGCCTGTCTCCCTACTAAACCATATCCCTAAGAAACTCATCTATGTGTCTTTTAAACACCTCCAGGGACGGAGACTCCACCACCTCCCTGGGCAATCTGTTCCAATCCCCGACCACTCTCTCAGTGAAGAAATTCTTCCTAATGTTCAGTCTAAACCTGCCCTGGCGCAGCTTGCAGCCATTCCCTCTTGACTTGCGGCCCTTCCCTCCCAATTGCATACGAAAAGAAACTAAGCAATTAGGACTGATGGCTAAAGAAAAAAAAAAGAAAGAGGCACAATAAAAGCACATTATAAAAGAAAAGTGTTAGAAATTAGAAAATGATGTTCAATTTGTCTCATAATGCAAATGAGAAAAAAGGCAATGACGTTAAAATGCTGTCAATTAAAAGCTGATTCAAGGAGATTTCAATTCATTAATTGTAAACTGTGGAACTTATTGCCTGAAGAAATTATGAAAATGAAAAATATAGCAAGATATTTTTTTGAAAAAATAACTAATTTAATGGTTATCAACAACAAATTAGACTAATTATTACCATGGTTGCCAGAAATAGCAGAGTGTTGGATTGACTGAATTTGGAAGTCTCTTTTGCCTTGTTTTCCTAACCAATTCTTATCAACAAGTTGGAGTACAAGCAAGTAATAGTTAGAGCATAGATCATCTTAAAATACGTAATAGGTGTAGTAGTGTCTTTAACCAGTACTAACCAGTGGAGATGGACATGCCCCACTTTCCTAATCATGTACAAGCTACTGGCTAAAGAACAGAGAAACAATGGAAAATGGGTTCCTTTTGTGGAGAGAATGAACAAGGATACTCCAGAGAACAGGGTCAGGTTCCAGACTGTGCCCCATTCACGCCAAAAATCACTGAGGTTATGTAAAACCTAGATTTTCTATGCTGAAAATTATAATTTGGTATAAATTACTGATTTTCTACATTCCTATTAATTTTCGACCCTTTTTGTAACATATAAATTACATTCTTATATGTTTTATAGGATAGTCATATGAAGTCTTGCTCCATAGAAAAAAGACAATTAAGTGCATAAAGTAATGAATAGTTATTGCACAATTTGAGACTAAGAGGTCTCCTCAAGGCTTGCAACAAAGTACAACAGTAAAACAAAATAGTTTTTGCTGTTATATGACCTGAATCAGTGTTTTTGTGAAGAGAATTTACTGACCATGAGAATTCCACTGCTGTATTTACGCTAGTAAACAAAACATGACCAAAACCATTCTTTCTCTTGAAGTCAACTGGCATGCCACAGCTGATAACTCACATCTAGGCTGTTAAACTTGTTATTCCATGGAGTATGTTGAAAGGGCTGTTCTTCTGTAGATAACCATGGACACCATGATACACTAGAAAGAAACCGTGCAGAAGGAAGTCCACATGGTGGTTAATGGAAGAGTCCACACCCAGATTTACATCTCCTGCTCTTAATTTCAGGACCCTATACCTTCTCTATCTGAGGGTCTGAAGAGTGGACCTCAAAATAACAGATGAGGCACAGGCTTGCTACCTAATGTGCAAATATGGACTCTACCAAGTCCTGATAGAGAGTGGTACCTGGGCCTGATGCCAGGAAAAAAAAAGTAACTAGGTTTAGGGGAAGACATGCATCAAGTAAGGGAAAAGGCAATGAAAGTCGCATTATTGTGGTAGTCTCTGCAAAAAGTTTGGGTTGCAGACTATCAAAAACTCATGAATGAAAGAGGCAGGTATATCGCTAAAGTACTTTATTTGTATAAATTATGTCCTGAAAATGAAGAAAAATCTGGATCTGCCAGCTGCACTTCCTGTTTCTGGGGTTATGTAGACAAGTCAGGGTTTTGGGTTGGGGTTTTTTTGAGTGGTTTTGGGAGCATGCTGAAAGTAGCAGTGTGTCCTTTTACTGGGGATGGACAGGTCAGTGGAAATTTTCAGGCATAGCTATTTATAGATGTCTGCAAAGATCACTCATATTCGATAGACCTGTGTATCTGACTACGTTTACTTCTATGGTGGCGTAGACGCTCCTAGGCAGGTATCTTGAGATGTGACATAGCTGGTTGCTATGCAGAAGTACACCTCTGTGCCTTCATTTATCTGAGATATAGACAATGGGATACTGTTGCATAAGATGAAGGCAGATTTATTCACTATCCTCCCACACCCAGACCCACTGGATATGCTGCCACTGTCACTCGACAGTTCTGGTAAATGGCCACTCACCAGAGTGTTGCCATGGTCTTGTTTTTGCCATGGAATTATGTGATCAAGTGATAGTAAGGAACAGAGGTGGCCAAGAGTACAATCCTCCCAGGCATCCTCTCTTCCTCCTATGGTCCTAGGCCAAATGAGGCCCAGTTTTGATGTGGGTCAGAGGACCCACTAAACTGAAAACCCAGGGCATGGATCACTAGAGCAAGCCCAGTGGAGGGTTTCCAGGATGAGGAGAGGCTCTCCTTTGATCATAACTTTCCATGTCTACTTGTCTTTGGAAAACAATGAGGGCATCTTCACAGCTCACAGATGTAGATTGGGATTCCATGTGCATGTGAACAGCCAAGGTCTGCTACGATATGGCCAAGAAGCATGCCAGGGCACTGGCACCTTTTCTGTGTATCTGGGACTCATCCCTGATCTGTTGTAAATTCTGACCCATTCCTCGACATTGCTTAGAAGAATGTGTGATATTGGAGGACACAACTGACCAATTGATTGCATGCCGGTGCTCAGTTGTAGTCTGGTACGATTTTAATTTTGATGTAGATGAGATCACTCAGATTGTAAGACTATGTGTATGCCCGAGGAAAGCTTTAGCAGGGACATGTTGCCAAGTACTGAACCTGTGCAAACCGATGTTTTTCCTAGAAGTGTAATTTGATTATTTTATCACTTTCTCTAGTATTATGCTTGTGTTGGCTTCAAAAGCCAAACTTCCAAAGCATGAAGTCACTTCTCTTCATTAAAGAAACAGCTAAGGAAATCTTCCATTTTGACTGAACTGTATTGCTGTTTACTTCACTATGGACAAACTACTTTCAGTAAACTAATAAAAAAAAAATGCAATCACGACAAGTTTTCATTTCAAATAATTACTATGCACATCGTAAGCAAATCAGAAGGATGTTATATGCTACAAAGTGTTTGACATTACCGGGATTTTTTCAATGGAAACAATGCCTGCCTGATTTATACTATGGACAGGTTATTATTTCTAACAGTGGAAAAAAACTTCTATATAAAGCTCATCAGATATAATGTTGGTTTTGAATACTTAACTTGATCTGCATATTAATGATAGAATATTGTTGGAAACCTAATTTGCTAAATAAGCAGAATTAGAATGAATGACTTTTTAATGTCATAACTCAAACCACAAACAAACAAACTGAAAAGGAATTTACACTGCACATGGGGGATTTGATCAAAGAACGGGAAGGAAGTGACTTTTTTGTAGTAATCAGGTGGGAATAAGACTTAACTAAACTAACTCATATAAAGCATTTGCAATTTTCGGTGAGTGCTTTTCAATACTGTACACTTGACTGCATCTTACTGTATTTTGTGCTTGTTTTACTAACAGTCCACTGAGGTGTGAAAGCACAATAAGTCCTTAGTGTGGGAGGAAAGGTGCACTTCTTAGGAGTACAGCTGAACTAAAAACAGATTACTTTTTCTCCTACATGAAATATGCTATTCCATACAACAGGGACAAATTTATTTGTAGGTACTAAGGTTCTATCAATGCTCCTCCTTATCAACTGTGGCAAGCCTTTATCATAAATACAGTTTTTAAAAAAACCACAAACTTACTGTAAGAAACACTTTAAGGAACAATTTTGTGTAAGACTTAATAAACAAATTATAATTAATAAATAATTAACAAATAAACATTTCAAATATTTGCTTTTTCCAATTTGCTACTCACTTTGAGGGCTGATCATCTTCTGAGGCATGGCTTTATCATTAGTATTATAAATTCTTTCATTCTTTATGTTTCTATGGGATTGTTTTTTAGGCTGTATACAATGAATAATCATGTCAAACAATCTGCCTTTGTTTACGTCAATGGAAGATTTCATGGCTTGTTGGCAAATCCATGATGCTGTAATGCACATTATTTCAGCATTTTTCATTTTTAGTAAGGAAAGCAACAGAAGGGTTTACGTCACATTTTGAAAACTGGCAAAACTGTATTTTTATGTTTTCTTTGCCACATTTACATATTTTAAATGTTTTTGTGTGTTGTGGTTTGAGTTAAATTAGAGTCAGTTTCCTAACTCTAACTCAATCTTGTCTAAGTAACACTATTTTCTGAAAGCTAACTGCCTGTTTTGCAGTTTCTCTCTAGCAGTGATAACCTGGCTGTGCAGAAAGGCCAATGTTTATACCTATTCCTTCAGTAACCAAGGCCATCCTTGAACTAGTGAAAAAAAAAACCACTGCACCTGCAAATGACAGGTGATCCCAACGGAATATTCCAGCCCATGTATGTTATACTTGGTATAAAATTGAGCAATCATGAGGGTTTCTCTCTCTTCTGCGATGGCCAACATCCAGTGAGGACCTCGTCTGTCTGATTGCTCCTGATTCCAGAAACGTGTATTCCTGAATCCAGTTCCTGAGTTCAGCTCCCTCCTAGCTACAGATCCATTACCTCATGTCTGCTATACAGTAATTGTGGTGACATATGGCCATCGAGGGGTGGAGATGCAATCTCAGATATTTGTAAATATTGCATTATTTTTTTAACTATTTTCGTCATTATCATTATTATTATTATAAGTTCATTAAAGCTGTAGTTTTAGTTTCCAATACTCAAGCCTTTTTCCTCTCATTTTCCTCTTCCCTTCCCCGAAGGTCAGGGGGAAGACAATTTGGAAGTCCAGCTGCATGATTTTAGCTGCTGAAATCAGCTGGGTTGGGGGTAAAGAGTCACATTGTGTAATGGAAGTATTTGGATCTGTTTAGGCAACAGAAACAGGTAAACTTAAATGTATTTTTTAAGAACTAAATACTGTGCACATCAAATCTTTCTTCATCTAGTATTGCCAGAAGAAGGTCATCTGGTTCAATGAACTGATTTTCAAAAAGAAAGTACATTTTGCTGAGTAAAGATAATGTTTCTGTGACTTCAGATAAACGACACATTCAAAACTAGCACAATTCTTTGTTGTCTCAGTTGAAGCTCAGAGAATGTAGAGGAAGCCCAAGCAGAGACCAAAGCTGTCTGCGTGGCTTTACCTGTTTGTCTATGTATATTTTTAGAGTTTGTCTGGAGCTATAAGCCACAGATATGTTAAGAAGACAACAATTTCCATTAATACTCTTCTTTCAACTCCATGTAACTTTATCACAGTATACTTGCTTTATTTAAATTTTTCAGATTCTGTCTTTATCTTTTTTCTCTACTCTAGCAAAGTTTGATCAAAAACTGTTCTGTTTTTCCTGGAGCTGAGTTACTTAGGGGTGAGAAAAAGCGATTCTGGCAATTTCAAGAACATCGGTCTTTTTTTCTGAATAAATCCTCAGTTGATGATATTGAGTGTGCTACAATTCCTCCCTGATTTGCAGACAATGTGTGCACTACACTAAGCCATTTAAATATTTGTGCTACATTCATCTTAATTTTCTAGGACCAGGGGAACCATCAGGTACAAAGTCCAAAGACTCAAATATTGGAATTCCTGTATCAGTGGGGCTCAGAGAACATTCCTACAGGAGCTCACCTAGTTCTGATGAAAAAGGAAACAAAAGAATATTCTTGTTGATGAACACACAGGATAATCTTAACATTACCATGGATTTACTGGAAATACCTAAAACAATGACAGGATGCACATACAGGCTCTAAATTCTACAAGTACCTTTGTTCCTTGACTATATGATACCTAAATCATACCCAAATTCAAGCAGCAAATTTCATCCTCTTTCTCTGAGATTTCTGTAAAAACATCCCATTGAAACTGGGAAGTAAAGACTTCATGAGTGGGAGACTTTTTACTTTTTGTAAGATCTCAAAAAGACTTTTCAAAGCATTTTATGACCCCATTACTGAGCTTGCTGGTAGTACATAATACAAATAATGACAGAAATAACAATAGTAAAATAGTACCATAAACATATTTTTAAATATTTCTTTTGAATAATACAGAAGAATACACAGTGATAGAGAAATTCCATAGACAAACCTTGCATAGAAAGAACTCATATAGCAAACTCCATATGTCATCTTGTCACTACATTCCTCATCGCTCTCCTTTGGTATAAGTCTACTGCAAAGGAGCTTCATTAATTTACCCCTACCAAGAATCAGACCTGTGCATCCCTTTCTACCTGGTTCCATCTCACAGCCCCAAGTTTCAGATTACATGTCTAATTCTTTCACTGAATTTGAATTTTTTTTTTCACTCTTTGTTATTCACTTCCAGAAGATACATTTCACTAATATTTTAGTTGACATTAAAAGAAAATAGCCATTGATTTTTTTTTGAGTATTCTCCGCATTTTTTTCCTAGCCGGCACTTTGTAAGTTTTCTATGCACAAATCCCAGACACAGTGAAAATAGAAAAAGGATTCACAAAGTTTTAACTTATTTTTACTTTAATTTTAAAAGGACTGACAAATTGTATTATTTCATTTTAGAAGAGGGTGTGGCTGTCTCTTGTCCAACTGGTGCTCTGAAGGCTATGGAAATGTGTTGGTTTAGAACAAATGCTTCTACGGAACACAGACATAAAGAAAACCTAAATCTCTCTCAATTTTACAAGATGACAACCAGCTAAGGAGAGGTAAGTAAAGAAATCATATTCAAATTTGTGAACTACCAACAATAACAAGAACAAAAACATTTATTCAAACAAGTCAGTTAGTAAATTTGCATAAAGCAAATGATTAAATATCTTCTACACAGGTCTGTGGTGATGGTGGTTTAATTGAGTCATAGCCACATTATGATGTGGTGGTCTTTAAGTGGTCTACTTCAGACTAAACTGGAGCTGCAATGACATGTGTTTGTTTCTATCCATGCAAAAGTGCTATAGGATACACCTGCAGAAGATACACTATACAAGCCACAAGCCATCATCTGTGTTGATATACTCACTATGGCTATTTCTCTACTACTTTCATATTTAGATCAATGGGAACATATTTATGTCCTTATAATTAAAACTTCACTCATCAGCAGTACTTTTCTTGTTCTATTTTTTTTTTTATAGCTCAGTAACTACTGAAAGGGAGAAATTATTACCAGTTTTAGTCACCAGATATAGTCTGACAGACAACAGCCATTAGAGTCTAAATCTATATTCAGGTATGCTGCTGTCGCTGAGAGCAGAACCTGACCTTTTCAAAGTATGTGTGCATGGTTTTCTTTGTCTGGGCTTAGTTTAAAACTGGAGGATGGTGATAGGAGCATACTGAACAGTTACCAAGAGGCAGGTATCGGTTTTGGATATGCAGAGAAAGTATGATGATTTGAGAAAAATAAAATTAGGAGAATGTTTGGATTATGAAATAGACTGACTAGACTGCTTGCAGTAATTATATGTCAATGACTTAATATGAAACATATTAACATTAGAATAGTTTCAAGAAAATCTTCCTACAAATATAGTCTCATAACCATGTATGTAACTAATACAATCATTAAAGAAAAAAGTAAAATATAAGGTTTATCACAGGATGAATCCAAGAGATCTACATATCATCATTAGAGTCATGCAAAATGGAGATTTAATGAACAGAATAAACACAATTGATTATCTACCTCACCTACTTATGCATTAGCGGACCATTAAATAATAAAATTAATGAAAAGTCAACATCATTGCTTGGTTGGTTTTGTTCTTGTTATTTTTGTTGGAGTTTAGGGGTTTTTTTGTTGGTTTGGTTTTAGATTTTGAGTTAAGTTTGGTTTTACCTTTAATTACCTTAGAACTTTTGACAGCTTCCTTGGAATATGACAGCATTCCTTAGATTAAACAGCTTTGGTGAGAACCAAATACTAAAACAGAGCAGTTTTATTTCTTTCTCCTAACCTAGAGAAAATCCTATTCATGTGTCATGTTTCTAAATTGGCAAGAATCCAGATCATTCCTTTAGTTTCCTACTTTGCTTTATTTTTCCCCTTTTGTTATCTGTACTATATTAACCAGTGCACTGTTTAAAATGTATATCATCTTTGCCAGGGCCTGCTCCTGCCTTGGGTTGCCACCCCCTAGACCTGCTCAGTCAGGGAGGGAAGGGTCCTTTGATGCCTGCAGGGAACTGGAGAGGACAAATCTCCCAGGGTAAATCCAAACAGTATTTATTTTGGGCACAGACAAAACAATAAATCAGTATTTATTTAGAACACGGCCAAAAGAGCAAATCAATATTTTGGGCACAGCCAAAACATGGAATCAAACACTCAGGTGCACTCTGAGTTGCAACTTCCCAAAAACTGCAAAAACAGATCTGAGTCTGTTCAGATCACAATCTGATGCCCCCAAGGCAGATGGATAAAAACAACACAACTCGGATCTGATTGTCACCACTACATGGGCCTCTGGAAAATGTGGTCTTCAGGAGCACATGGTCCTTTGGTTCCTCTGCAGAGTCTTTTCAGGTGGGTTCCATGGGCACACAACACCTGCTTTTTTGACAGGCTTCTATTTATATATGCCCTCTCCATTGGCATGAGGCGTGGTCTTGCTGCTAAAGTTCTCAAATTGGAGCATGAGGCAGAAGCTTCTTTGGGAAGGTTCTGGAACTGGATCTGGACACTCCAGGGTCCCTGGCAGTTCAACAGACCCTTGCCAGAACAACCTCTGCCTGAACCCTCTGGGTCCCCATGCTCAGTCAGGTGGGGGGGGCAGCACCTACTGCTGCACCTCCTACTCCTCCTTTGCAGCAGCACAGGCAGCCCAGCGGGAGCCAGAGCACTCAAGAAGGCCTTAAGGACAACAATGCAAGTAGACCAGGCGATGGTTAAGACAACAGTAGAAGTAAAGTCAGGCTCCACAGTCGTCTTCTTGGTTAGCACACATTGCACTAGAACAGCAATACTTCAACATAAATCTTTCCTTCTGTCAGCTTCTGAGAGGGTGGTTCAAGTTTTTATAAATCAGAACTACAAACTGATAATCAGTATATCATGTAGCCCTTTAGTTCAAATTCTGATGATAGATCAGATAATAGATACTTTAATTAAGAGAGATGTCTACTTTTACTGTGACAGCAGCTCAGAGAATCTGAACATTTTTGGGTCTATAATCCTTTAAGTAGTGTAAATTGTGTGAATTTTGTTTAGAAATCAGCAACAGAATTCAGGTTTATTGAAATATTGGAGGCGTGTTTGTACTTTGCGTATATCTATAAGGAAAAAATCCTGCTGTGGCTTACCATGGCGAGCGAAGCAAGAACAACACATCAATATGATGCAGATTCAAGCTCGTTTATTAGCTGCTTCAGCAGATATTTATAGTGTGTGTGTGTCTTCCATACATGCACGCATACCTGACTTGGTAGATTGTGATTGTTACATATGTCAATCCTTGTGCCTAACTTAAGCATTTAATTGGTCATTTTATGATCCCTTATTTGCATGTCTCAGAACACATTAGCAACTTTGTATCCTATTTGTACTTTGCACAACTTACTCTAGCGGACTGTTCTTACTGGAGTTTAACCCTTTCTGCTTCTCTTCAGAACTGTCCTTGAGGCCTAAAACTCCTGGTAGTCGTTCAGGATTGCCAGTGCCCCAACAAAATCCAGTTGTTGAGTGGGCATCAGGAAGTGCTTTACTGAAAGACTTCACTGGTACTTAGACCACCAATATTCATAATTTTTCTACCTCTCTCTCTCAGAGACTATTATTATTTCACATTGCCAGTTTACATTTGTACTAGACTTCACAAGTGCTGATCTGAACCCACTTAATGACATTAACAAAGTTGTTCTACATTACTGATCGTGTGACAGTAGACTCTACAGTAAACTGGGATTTTGATACAGTGAACATGCTATCTGTAAAATTACTTGTGGCCCTTAGATACAAAGTAGTCATGTAACACCTTGTATCTATGGAAGACATTAATTGACATGGGACAGGTATAATCGTAGTACAGTTTTTTACAGGCCTGCTTTGCATGACAAGAAATTATCTGGAAGAACATATCTGAGAAACAAACCTTATTTCTGAAATTCTGAGCATGGAGAATAAAGTGTGATCAGTTCTAAATTCTCATCACTTTCCATCTCCATCATTTTAACAGTTGCTATAACCACATACCCGCCTTTGTGTTGTTTCCTCTGCCTCTGTGGGGCAGGTGTCACAATGGGACTCTCTCACTGGAGTTTAAAGTGTTTAAAAATACTTTAACATCTTAGGTCTTGAGATATATTGAATCCAGGATTTTCCAGTTAACCTGTGGATCACACAAAAAGCCTACAATTTGGGTCCCTTGAGAAATGCATTATTGAAGCTGAACATCCCTTCCAGATATGATGAAAGTTTTAATTAGTCAGTGATTATAAACTGCTTACTGTGTTGAGATGAAAGGTACTGTGTAATTCCTTAGAATTACTATTGTTTTTATTGATGATAACTAGGTTTTCACTCTTTTATGGGAAGCGGAACACCAAATAATGTTTCCAAACTTGAATTTCTGACTATGAAGACAGGGGATTTCCTTGCTCCTTTTCCATTTTCTCCTGTCTAAGTTTGAATTTAATTTTTTTTTTTCTGCTAAGGGCATATGAAGGATTTGATTACTGATAGCTCACATACTAAAAACAGAGCAGTCTTTGTGGTTGAAAATGTAGAGAAAAATGTCTCCATCACAAGTCTGTAAATTGTGACTATGTTTCAGCATTTCAAATGAACTGAATTCAGGTGTGCATCCATGTAAGTAGAAAATTATTTGGAAGCTGTAGTTCTCATATCTAAGGAAAGTTAAATTTTGTTCATCACCAAAAGATCAAAAGACACAGAATTATTTCAGATCAATTTGTTTAAAAAACTCTCCCAAACAACATTTTTTTTAAAAAGAGTTTCATGGTTAAAGCCATCAGTGTAATTAAAATGAATCTGATAATTATTTTTAGTTATTGTCCATTGTCCATTGTCCATTGATTTAAACGCGACTGAGCCAGCTCCAATGGCAAACTCGGCGAGCATCGGCAGCATGAACGGTAAACTCTGCAGCTGAGTGCTTGTTCGCGAATCTCCCGAGAAGGGGAAGACTCCAAAGGGAACCGCGGGTATGCAACCCCTGAAGCGGCAGCGGTCACGTGGGTGGCTGACGGCGCAGGGGGGCGGTCCCGGCAGCAGCCGCGGGAGATTTAAAACGTCTCCCTGGGAGCGCGGGGCTCCGCAGTTTGTTAAGGCGACGAACGTCTGCGCGGCGAACAGGAGCGTGGCACGTCAGTTTGCACGGCAGTTCGCTCAGGCAGGGCGAACAGGCAAGGAGCTGCCACCTCGTTAGTCTCTCAGGTGATCTTTTTTTTTAATCTCGACTAAAGTTGATAATGGTTTACAAAAGAAAGACAGCTGTCACTGCTGTTAGCACTAGGAGTGCATCGACACAAACGGAACCCTACAAGAAGGATGCAGGCGCACAGGTCTCTGGCTGCACAGACTGTTTGAGCCTGGCAGCATTAGCTCCAGAGGACAGTGTGAGAGGAACCTGTGCGAGATGTGAGCAGGTGAATGATTTGCTATACATGATAGCAGAGCTCAAGGAAGAAGTATAAAGGCTGTGGAGTGTCAGACAAAGCGAGAGGGAAATTGACTGGTGGAGTCAAACTCTTTCGATCTCTAAGGAAAGTCAGCAGGAGAGTGTGAACTCCTGCCCCTCCTGCCATCAGGCAGATAGAGCTAATAGAGAAGATGGAGGGGAATGGAAACAGGTCCCTGTTCGGAGAGGAAAAAGAACTCCCTCTGAACCCCCATCACATCCTCAGGTGCCCTTAAAAAACAAATATGAGGCCCTAGACTCAGATAGTCTAGTAGAGGTCAGCTATGAGGGAGATCTGTCTGGAGGGCCCTCTTCTTGTTGCACCTCATCTTCCAGACATATAAATACAACAGCTGTAAGAAAGAAAAGAAGGGTAGTTGTAGTTGGTGACTCCCTTTTGAGGGGAACTGAGGGCCCTATATGTAGGCCGGCCCCAACTCAAAGGAAAGTTTATTGTCTTCCTGGGGCCAAGGTGAGGGACATTGCTAGGCAACTTCCTGAGCTAATTCAGACCTCAGATTATTATCCACTGTTGGTAACCCAGGCTGGCAGTGATGACATCAATAGGAGAAGTGCCAGGGTAATCAAAAAGAATTTCAGGGCACTGGGTAGATCAGTCCATGGGACAGGTGGAGAGATAGTATTTGCTTCAGTTCCTGTAATAGCTGGAATGAATAGGGAGATGCATGAGGAGAGAATTAGGAAAACCTACCTTATCAATAGGTGGCTAAAGGATTGGTCTACAGACTTCTTCCTACAGTCAAAACTGATTTTATAAAACATAATGAAAGGGAACATATTTTGAAGTACCATTTCTGCCTATTAATGAACCTTCTTTGTAAGACATTTAATTATATTTGCATGAAGTAAAAATTCACATTAAAAATGCACTTTTTTCCCAAAGGTTTACTGCATCAACTAGAGATACCTAATCTGCTTGTCACGGGATACTCTGGATAGTAATATTTATATGGCTTCAATGTGAATGGTCCAATGAAAGAAATCCACTGAAGGTTATTAAATATAAAGACACTGCTTTTGGCTCAAATCTGAGCTGCAAATTGTTGGAAACTGGGAGAATATCAGTATGTAGTTTATATTTCCTTGAGTGTTTCGTATTGGGTGCTGTCAGAGGCAGGCTGCAGGAAAACAGGGATCTTTGAGTGGAGTGGTTATAGCTTTTCTTCTGGCCTTACAGATAATCCAGGCTGACTCCATATAGGTACTTCCCTTGCTGTAGGAGAGAAAAGCTGAAGTCTAGTGCTCAGCATTATTTGGAAGATGTGTTCCAACAAATTTTTCAACACAGCGCTTAAACTACCTGAACTGCCAGTCCCTAGCTTAACCTAAGCACGATTATTCCCCCACCACTACTTTATTTGCTTAAGGAAAATATAAGGTCAGCTTAATTTACTCATGTCTACCTTGCATAACACTGTACAAGCATGGTTTGTGAAGTACTGCACCATAGCTAGAAGTGAATGCAAAATAACAATATTTCCTTGTTAGATCCCAGAGGAGGCATACTTGAAGTGTGGAAGAAGGAAATTTAAAATCAATGTACCATTTAATTGCTTTTATCTCCTCAAATGACTGACCAATGAAAAAGCCATTTTCTTTTAAAGGTAGGTTTTGGTGAACCATATCCTCAAAAAGAAAGAAAAATCATAGGTCTTTTAATTTTCTCTCCCTCTGGCTCTATATTGCACTGTGACTACTAAGTCTTGTAGCGTGCAAATTGTCAAAGTAACTGCATGAAATGCAACATTTTAAACCCCCTAAGTAGTTGTAAATCAAAGATGTCCAATAATTTACAGTACATTTATTTTTAAAAAGTCATATTTGTATAACATCTTTCAACCCAAAGGATCTCATACAAATTGGATTTACTTCCATCATCACTTAGATTCAGCTGTCTGAGAGGTTAAGGAGTTGGCGAAGCAGCACTTCAGGTATCACAGGGACAAACTAACATTCTGTCTAAGATGGTTGAGGCAAATTCCCTCATAAAAGCAACCATCACATAATTTTCATTCACTGACGATGTTCATTTTTCAGTCTCTTGACTCCATGCGCCTCTTCTTTTATCTTTATATTGTAAGATTGCATCTGCATCAGCGATGAATAGAATCTCCTTCCAAGCAAGTGTGTTTGCCAAACCAAGTCATGACCTAGTGGCAAAGGAACGTCTTGGAGAGATACTACTCTACCAAAGCACATTCCTTCCAACACCTTACTCTTTAGCACTGGTGGCATGCAGAAAAGAAACAAATTTCCTCATCTTTGATTCTCTTAACTCTAGATAACTCCTAGGAGTACATGACAGTGGGATTATACCCCAGTCATGTGCCTTTCCGACTGGATCTTTCTGAGCTTCGAAGATCTGCCCTGTGCACATGCAGAAACTGAAATCCACGTTTCATTCCTGTTGCTTCTCTCCTCTTCGAGGTAAACAGCATCAAGTAGGACAACACACAGGTAAAAATGCATTTTTTATAACATTAATTAAATGATACAATTAAAGATAGAAACCAAGCAATTACAGTGTTTATACTATAAATACAGATAGTCATGTCAAGCAGTTAATTCATTTTATCCTTTGACGTGAAAAAATGGAATAGTTTTAAAGAATGAAATGTGATTAAGATAAAATGAAATGTGAGTTTACCAGACCTGAATAGTCAGGTGTTTCCACTTCTTTAGATACCCTAAGTCAGAAACATTGATTCATATAAGCCTTGTTAAATCCAGCATGTTTCAAGAATAATAGAATTATTCATCTCCTAAGTTTGGTGTTGAAGAAGGATATTTCTTGTTCTAATACTTATCATTCAGTATTTGTTGCGCTCCTGTTAAGCCATTTCAGTCTTCCTCATAGGAGTGGAAACAAGCTATTAGATTTAGATAACCAAAATATGCTAGTGATTCTGGAAAAATAATACATGAATAGCTCATAGACATAATGTGCATAAGGTGTGCAACAAATGCAATAACATAAATCAGTGCGTTTTCTCCTTGATATAAGAATTCATCAAATGGTAAACATGCTAAAATTGACTGCTGGAAAAATGGTTGGACCAAAACATATGGCCATGTAGAATTTCAAATGTTATCTGTATAGTCAATATGATTGTAGGGAAGTATCTGAGAAAGTGTAAGATATTGTAAATCCATTCCTCAAATAGAGATAATTACAGATTATCTAGGATATACACATCTCCACACCGATAGTGTAAAATTTGCTTCTATGTCCTGATACTGATAGGCAGTTGGGTCAATTTAAGGAAGAATTTATATTAGGCGGAACTGTTGAATGGTTGCTTTATGAAGATACACTAGAAGATATTAGGTATTCGACACTACAGCTGAGAGATGACCTTCAAAAATTTTCTTAGACTGGAACACCAGCTAATGGAGACTTTCAAAGTAAACCTCGTTTTGCTTGGTGTTCAGCAATATAAGCGTGCACAGCATTCCTCAGCTGAGATTGGAGGACTCTGGATGTGACTCTTCCCCGGGAGGTGTTTGGGTGACAGATGTTTGTTTGTTCTACTGAACCCTCAGGATCTTCTCCAGGTCAGCTCTTGTGACTTCTGCATCTCCCATATCATCTTAGCAGCTTCAGTAATTAACCTCCTGCATTCAGCCTTTCGGTGCTGCTGATGAGCACTGCTTGCAATGACTACAGAGGCCATAGCAACTTGCCTTTTACATAGTTATTTGTAAGAAGTGCTCTGTCTCAGCATTACATTTTCCCAGTTTAAAGTAAAATTTTAACTGAGCAACAACTCTGCTGCTCCTCATCCTGCACAGTGAGTGGTACTTTACTGACTGTTACACTTTAAAACTGCAAACAACTAAGAGTGCTCACTAATACAATGTCCATTTACTATTTTTCACAACTTACATGCTTATAGGCCTTAGAGAATTGCTCTTGCCTTTATTGTAGTGTTCATTCTGTCTTTCAGAATAACTGGAAAATAAAAGAAATAAGTTCAGATACCTGTCCATTTCAAGCCATGCAATTTTTCCGTTTATATATTCTGCTGAAGTAACAATTCACATTTCAAATTTTCTCAGCACTTATATTTTCTCTCAGGCTACTTGTAAGTTCCTCCTTGAGAGAGTTCAATTTTCTAATAACATACAGGTCTTCAAAAATATGAATCGAGTGATTAACTCTTTACTGTTAAGATTTCTGTATTATCTGCAGTGATGTACTTCCTCAGATTACATAAGCTTTGTGGTTTTTTTCCCGAGATCCCACCCATATTTTAAACCTGTTTTTTACCACTGTGTAATTCTCTGTGTCTTTTACCTGAATTTTTCTATTGATTTTCAAAATTGCAGCACTCTTGAGTTGCAGTCTTGCTTTCTGTCAGATGCTTGTTTGAACAAATTCTGTACACTCTGTGAAGAATATTTCTTTCAGCGTAACAACATTTTTCATTCCCTTGAGTACATTTTTAAATGTAGGTTTAGTGATTGATCACATGAGCACAGGAACTCAAATTTTTCAAACTGAGCATATTTAAATATTTATTTTCCAGTACTTACAATGTTATAAATTAATGCATTTATAATTTAAAGAAAGAATCTATACAGAAAATATGCATGAAGAGCATAAAATTCATGAAGGAAGTTAATAAATATATAAATGCAAGTACTACGATATGATTTTCATTTGTCCTGAAGAGGGTTTCCACACTCTTCTGTTTTCAGAAACCTAAATATCTTTTTTTAAAAGCACTTTTCTTCATAAGACTTATATTTTATATAAAAAGATCTGATATTTTGGAACGGTAGTTCACATCATCTTTATTTCCCATACAGAGCAGCTTAAATTTTATAGCTAACTGTTATTCTTCTTAGTCTTTTGTTAGGGAATAGTGCTGAGAATATCGATTTCTCTTGCCCTTCCTTCTCATTTTCAGTTTCCCTGACTTCGTCTCTTATTTCTGCTGTGTTCAATGAATCACTCACAGCGTTGATGCTCAGCAGGACGGAGATTGACTTCTTGACGTAAGGCAGAAGAGCGCTGTTGCTGCAAGCACCATGAAGCCCTGTGGGCTCCTGCTGTCATGGGGCTTTTTACTGCACTGATCAATGGTTCCCTTTCCACCATGGGAGAATTTGCTTGGAAAGACCACTTCATTTTATTTTGATTTTTAAGTGGAAATTAGTGTTCACTGAATAAGTCAGATAGAAGAGAAAGAGACAGAAGTTCAGCCTCTCTGCTGCTATTGTAATCTTTTGTCTCTCTGTTAAACATGCTGTCCAGCATGTCGTTTATGACAAGGATATCTGTCTGCAAGGAACTGCTCAGAGAATATCAAAAGCATCAAAGATATGTCAGATGATATTAACCAGCTACAGAGATTTGAGCCAAAGACCTTGAAGGCAGGTTTTCTACATTACCAGAATGCCGACAGAGCTCCGTATCAGGAGAATAGTGCAGATGGAACTGCTGATGGCCTTATGCATGATCCTTGAATGAATGTTTAACAAAGTAATGAAATCTGTCCTTTTGACCGTTCTTGCTTGTGAAAGAACTTATTGGAGAAAAAAGCAAGATATCAGTGCTGTACTTTTGCTATACTGGACACAAATAATATACTAATTTGTATCATGAAGTGTTTAAAAAGGCTGCTTTCTTTTTCATGTAACATTTTCACATGGATTTCTTTCTGGCATGTGCTGCCAATCTGACAGGTTTTAGAAGATGAAACTTTGCTCATGTTCACAAAACGCATCTGGTATCAGCTCTGACCTTGGAGAAAACTGTCACCACTTATGTCTAATTATTCTCACCCTCTCAAGTCAGTAGATATTTCAGTGGTAGACAGTTAGTGGAGAAAAGTGTGACATTGTAGAGAATAAGCAATGGTCTCTTTTGTCTCATCTATTTTACATTGTTGTTAATCCAGTGATTTATTAAACACTAATCTTATCTATGCTAGTTCAATAAGGAAGTCTCCAACTTCACTTTCAGATTTTGATCTCACTCCTGAAAACAACATACTACCAAGACAGCAAGCCTTGTCATGAGGAGGCTGGACACAGCAGTATATGCGCTGTCAGCCTTTGGTCTTGATACTCTGAGCAGGTCTGGCAACGCAACACAGCTCTGTGTTTTCTAATTTCAGTAGAACTTGACAATCACTTTATCCCTTCAGTCCCCTGATGCTCTAGCATTTTGTGATAAGCCTTAAGTCCTGCATAGTACATGAGCTCATTGACAGGATGAGTGAAGAAAGAGGAGGATTATTCGTTGTTCCTGTTAAATGTAAATCCTTTCAGCAATAACTTAGCAGGAAAGCATTTTAACTTCACAGGGTTGGATGGGCATGCTTTAAAAAGCTACACTTTATTCTTGAACTATTCTAAACTATTCCTTTTCTCCACTCCTTCTCTATGTAAGGACATTGTTTATTCCAGGGAAACTGGTTTTGTGTCATAGTGACTAGATCTGCCAAGATCGTCAAAGCTTTACATCAGCAAAGGCAGCCGACAGATTTGGGTGGGTTGTGTGACATTGACATAGATGCCAGTAACTCTGCAACTGTGTTGTGATGGACTACTCCCGCATACATAGCTTCCAAGAAGAGCTCAACCATTGTAGTTGTGTTCTGTGAATATGACAATCAGGTTGCAGCTCATTCTGGTCACATACTGAAAGGTAGATCATTCAGTTTGATGTCAGATTCTGGAAATACTTTGAAACCCATTCCACACTGGTCTTCAAAGCCCCCAAAATAGTTCTGGCAGGAAATGTATATCATATCTGAAGGAGAGCTGGTTTCTATCAGAAGCTGGAAAATCATACACACATTAGCTAGAAAATGAGGGTAGAATCTTAAGACAGGGATCCTACAACTCTCTTAAATTCCCTGTCACTATAGATGAGAAGGTGTCTGCTGTATGCTACACGTAGGCTTGCTTCAGTTACAATTTTCTGCATCTTTCTTGCTGACCATTTTTAAAATATTGGGCTATGTTTATTAGCCTTTCCCTTTGACAGGAGATAGACTGAGTGATGTAACGGGTTGTTTTCAGTTTATGACTTCTGATTTCATGAATAACAGGTTTTTTGGGTAGAAAAATAAGGAGGACATCAAAAGATGTTTATACAGATGATTAGAATATAACTTTATATAAGAATAACCATCTGTGAAATGTAACATTAAATTATTTGCAGAAGAATTTTCTATTAGTGTATTCCAGAAGGACAATTTACCAGTTGGTTTCAATTTAAAACAGATCTAAATACTGAGTGAGTTGTAGTGCTCTGCTTTCATTCAGCTGCAGGTGGGAGGGGAGGTAACAGCAGAAGGTGCCCAGAGCTTGATTTCTTGGCTCAGATACAGACTTGCTCTATTGCTGTTTTACATAACCTCTGAGCTTTATTCCTCATATCCATTTAAAAAGTTAGTTAAAGTTAGTGCATAATAAAAGCAGTTATTTAATCTCTGTTCAACAAGATTGACAGCTTCTGTAAAACTCCATAATTACCAACTTTTTGCTGAACGATGCTTTCTACCAGAGTTACGATATTCTTCACCATCACTGTTTATTTCCATATCTTTTTCAAAACCCTGTGTACATTTTTACTTGAAGATATTCAAGATATAACTCTTAAGTAAAGGCTTTGCAAGATATTTTCTACAAGAAATTACATATAGACCCAAGCTTAAACAGTTTTCCATGTTTGAAAAGCTGAAATCAACAGCAGTTTGGAAGAAGGAGATGGCAGTGCCCAGGAGCACGAAATAAATAAAAAATGAATATCATAGAAGTGTAGATAATGCTTGTGTGGCCAAGGCCCTGTTGGTTACTTTTCCTCTCTTTTTAAATGTGCTCCCTATCTCCATCCCTGTAACTGATTTTTTGAAAACATCTTCTCTTGTTCTTTTTATTGCTTGATGGGAAAGCTGGTTTGTACTAGACTACCTCTAGATTTATATGTCAGGATGAAGAATTTTTTGCAGGATTACACAGATTATGGAGATTAAAGATCATACTCAGACACTGGTTGGCATGAGATCCAAGTGCTCCTCTGTACCACATCTATGTTCCAGACCTCTCAAGATCTCCTCATCTCCTATTGTCAAGCAAAGAGCTTGGTGGAAAAAGCTCAACTGACTTCTTCTGTTTGTGCTACATGCAGTTTTCACAGCAGAGGAGCTTCACAGCTTTCTCATGATTTGGGGCTGATTAGTATGGTTACAAGTCTGGTCAACCTGTATATGGAAACAAATATAAAAGACACAAACACACACCCCCAGCACTGAAATGTGAAACTCTATAAAACTCACAGTACTGCCCATTTGAAACTAACTCATAACCATATTCATGAAAAGATCTGCTTTCCTTGTTTCTTCATTAAGTGACCTTTTTTCTGTAGGATGATTTTCTAGTGTGCACCAAATGTCACAGCGTTTTGAAAGACCAAAAATGTTTTTCCTTCACAAAGGTACTTAAGCTCACATCTAAACCAGGAATGTGGACCTTCCTCAGGATGTATGTGCACCTAAATAGCAGACTGAATCAAGGCCCTCAGTAGGGAGAGAAATCCCAACCACACAGACCCTAATTTTCTTTATTTTGAAAGTTGAGCAATTGTGAAATGATGAAGTAGCATTTAAAGAGGAAAAGCTTGCGTATGATTTATGAGTTATTCTAGAAGATACATCAGAAAACATTATTGGATGCAATCAATCAGTGACTGGACTACTCAAGATACTAAATGTTTTTCTCTTTACTGCTTTCAGCAAGTAAAAGGAGAGAGATCAGGTATTAGTATGGCACATTCTTTGAACTGATGGCATCATTTTCTAGCACCTTTTATTGATTTATGTTTCAATGTTTATGCAACTTCCTTTATAACACTATCCAAAGTAGAAATATTAGGTATTTGTTATTTAACCTCTGTGATACCTTCAGAAATTGGCAGGACAAACTGAACTCATATTCTTATTGTTTCTTTAGATGACAATTTGGCAAAACTAAAGAACTACAACATTGAATTTATTTACTGTTCTTGCCGTAAAAATATGGAGTGCTTAGTGCATTGTTGGCCTCAGAAAAAATTTGATTTTTGCTACTAACAAGCAAGGTTTACTGAAAAAGACAATCTCCTGTTCCCAGTAAAATAAATAAGAATATTGACTCCAATATACAGTGGCAGGAGGCAGGAACACTAGTTCCTAATTATTCATTAATTTCCTGGTATCACTGTGGGCCAGTGTAGCTCATAATTTATTTAGAAAACTATGGAAATTTATACTGGAGAAAAATAATTCCCTCTCTGAGGTGTTTCTGGTTATCATCTCCAGACAGCTTGGAGAAAGGGATTTCACTGGAGTCTGTCCCTAGTGGCTTCAGTTTGTAATAAAAAAACAAAAACAAACAAAAAAAAAGTTAACACTGTGCACAGTAAAGAGCTGGGGATTTCACAGAATCAGTCAAATGCTCATGCTTGTTTCCAGGTTAATTTTTTTCCTTCTTTGTCAATGTAATATATCTGATGGTAACATTGCATAATGTATAGCATGCCAGAAATAACTTGCAAACTTGGGGAGTCAATAGAAATAACTTGATCTATCCATCCAACTTGACCAATTCCAAGTCTTGTGTTTGCTCTAAAGATGACTCAAGTTACAGCTTGGGGTTGGTTCTTGCTAAAGTTCAAGGGCCCTTGAAAATGTGAGGATATTTTACTCAATCTACTGGCCTGTCCAGGGATACAAGCAGAGATTTGATCTCATTTGTCCTGGTTTCAGCTAGAATAGAGTTATTTTTCTTCCTAGTAGCTGGCAAAGTGCTATACTTTGAATTTAGTCTGAGAATAATATGGATAACATACTGATGTTTTGTTTTGTTGCTATGTAGAGTTTTACCAAGTCAAGGATTTTCAGTTTCCTGTGATCTACCAGCAGGGAGCTACACAAGAAGCTGGGAGGGAGTATAGCCAGGAGTGCTGGTCCAAGCTGGTCAAAGGCATCTTCCATACTATATAATGTTACACTCAGTATATAAACTGGGGATCTGGCTGGGGCAGGGGGTGGTTGCTTCTCGAGGATGGACTGGGCTTCAGTCATTGGGTGCTGAGTAATAACTTATCATAGAATCATAGAATGTTCCAGTTGGAAAAGACCTTTGAGATCATCAAATCAAACCATACCCATCCTCTGCTAAACCATGTCCTTCAAAAACTCGTTTACCCATTTCTTTAAACACCTCCAGGGATGGTGACTCAACCACCTCCATGGACAGCTGTGGCAGTGCCTGACGACCCTTTCAGTAAAGACATTGTTCCTAATGTCTAGTCTGAACCTCCCCTGGCGCAACTTATGGCCATTTCCCCTTCTCCTATCATCTGTCACTTGAGAGCTGAGATCAACACTTGCTCTGCCACTGCCTCCTTTCAGGCAGCCGTAGACAGCGATGAGGTCTCCCCTCAGCCTCCTCTTCTCCAAGCTAAACAATCCCAGTTCCCTCATCCGCTCCTCGTAGGACTTGTTCTCCAGCCCCTTCACCAGCCTTGTTGCCCTTCTTTGGACGCACTCCAACACCTCAATGTCCTTCTTACACTAAGGGACCCAGAACTGAACACAGTACTCAAGGTGTGGCCTCACCAGTGCCAAGTACAGGGGTAAAATAAACTCCCTGGTCCTGTTGGCCCACACTGTTTCTGATACAGGCCAAGATGCCATTGGCCTTCTTGGCCACCTGGGCACACTGCTGGCTCACATTCAGCCAGTTGTCAATCAACACCCCCAGGTCCTTCTCCTCCAGGCAGCTCTTCAGCCAGTCTTCCCCAAGCCTGTAACGCTGCATGGGGTTATTGTGTCCCAGATGCAGGACTCGGTATTTGGTCTTGTTAAACCTCATCCCATTGGTCTCAGCCCATCTATCCAGCCTGTCCAGATCTCTTTGCAGAGTCTCCCTTCCTTAAAGTAGATCAACACTGCCACCCAGCTTGGTGTCAGCTGTAAACTTACTAATTTTGTATATTGCTTATTTTGTATATTCTATTATTATTAATATTATTATTGTTGTTAACTCTCCTTTAAGATGTCCTATTAAACTGTCTTTATCTCAACCCATGAGTTTTATTATTTTCATTCTCATCCCTGTCACACTGGGAGAGGACATGAAGGTAAGCGAGCAACTATATGGTGCTTAGTTGCAGGCTAGGGGCAGGCCGCTACACACCATATTTTAAAAAGACCAGAGTGCTGTGTAAATGCAGATGGAAGTTATCAGATTGTATTGGATTCCTAATGCCTTTTCAGAACTCCCACATGTATCTAACAGGATAGAAAATGTTCTTCACCATATTAGCACAGAATAATTTCATATTGCAGAATAAAAATGATGAGATGTGTCAGTAAAAGGTCTTAGAGCTGTACGTGAGCTAATGACACTACTTTAGACATTGTATTTCAAGTATTATTTCACTGTGGTACAGCCATTCAGACTAGATTGCCTTAATATAAGCTAACTTAGCAGAAAAGACATAACCTCAAAGGTATATTTGGAGAAGTGGGAAGCCCTCCCTACGTTGAACCTTACTGTCACATTTTGCAGCAGTGGTAGGACTAGAGTGCACCATGTAGGAAACACAAATATGTTTCCTAGGCTGTATCAGACCTAGGCTGTATCAGACAGAGCCTCAAAGCAGGAATGATATGAAATTGCTATCTCTCACTCCCTTGATGATCATACGCATGGCTTCCTAAGTCTAAAAGTCAAACTCCACTGTTATTGTTTAGTCCTCAGCTGGCAGCTAATCAGCACGCAGTCACTCTCTCACCCACCCCTATTATTTGTAAGATCCACAATAAAAGTGACAACATTGCACGGGAAATCCCCTATGAGAATTACTCAAAGGCATTGGCAGAGCTTTGGTGTACAGGTAGCCCGTATTTTGGACTCACCTATAGGAATTTCAGTTTTCTGTTATTACTAAATACAGTGGAGGCAATCTTCTGGCTCTCAGACAGAATCACTGCTAGGCAATACCACAAACTGTCTTTTAAATCTGTTCCCAACACCAGATTCACAACAGCAGCTAAATTTAATTTATTCTACACCATCAACAAAACCTCAGTATGAAAAAGACAATGTATTACACCGTGTATCACTGGATAGGAAGCTCATTAGGACAATACATATTGGAAGAAATAGTAAGATCATCCACACTAGGTAAAGTGTCATTCAATAGAAAATACTGGGTGAAATGACATTGCTGCCCTTCACTGCAGAAGAACTTTCAGGAACATATCTTGTTTTTTCCCCTCCCTCAATAAGCCAGTAATTGCTGCCTGAAATTTTTTCTAATCTCAGTCTCAAAAGAATATTTAATGATTTAAGGGATTTATGCAAATTAAGCCTGGTGCAACAGTAACTAGCCTTGGAAGGTGGGGGTTGGGAGAAAAAGAATTAGACTTGTCCCTTCAAAGCTCTTGTTTCCTCATGATAAAGTTTAGATCAATGTATGAAATCTCCTACCAAATCTTTTCAATCATTCACAAAATATAGGAGAGAAAAAAAGAGAAGGAATTAAGCAGTCCTCTGAAAGAGAAAGCCATAGCGCACCTCAACAAACAGGTCAATTTTTCTTTGCCTCTGACAGACTTAGTCCCTGCATTTCACTAGTCCAGGGATGAAATGAGAAAGGTTCATTCTTGGTGTGCCTGGACTTGTCCAAATTCTCAAGGCACCTGAGCATAATGGTAGCAACAGCATATGATAATATACATTTTTCTGATAGACTGTCTCTTCTCATATATTACATAATGCAGAAGCAGAAAGGCACTCGGCTGGGTTTATCTGCAACCATGTCAGAAGAGTTGCTGGTAGAGCTTATGCAGCCAGAGAATGCAATTTTGCTATGTTCTTAGCCTAATACCTAGGGCAGCAGTTTCTTGTAACATATTTAACTTCAGGGAGTGTTTTTTAATTTCCTATTTCAGTATTTGACTCTTTTTCTGAAGCCAGAATGAAAACTGTCTCTATCTCATTAACTTCTTTCTTTGGGGAAAGAGAATCCTTCCCCTAGGAGGGTTTACAAATATCTCTATAAAATTAAGCCCAGTGTTCCATACGCTTTTTGTAAAACATAGGCTACTGAAAATTTCAGGTTATTATGGTAAAATAAAAATCATATTGCATGAATATTCAATAAATTATTGCATCTCTCATTTCTATGATGATAATAAAGCTACTGGTTTTCCAAAAACCTTCAAGCCATGCTTTTCCAGTAGCACTTTGTTATTGGAAAGCCAGGACACAGTTTGGATTGATGTAATTTGACATAGTTCTGATGAGACTCTGGAAATCCTAAAATGACAAATGGACATGAACAACACAAAACTTCCAGCTAAAAAGTTTTGAAAAGACCTGACTAGAGAAAAGAGAAATCTTGGAAAATAAATGATACTATAAAAGAGGAAAAGAGGTAAATGTTCTAGCTCAAAACCATCTCTATTAAGTAATACAGAAAAATGTCTTAGAATTCAATTTGAAAAAAGCTAATGAGATAATATAAATCCTCTTAATTGTGACTACATCTTAGATATCTATTAATGAATATTCACATAAGGATTAGCACCAAGTTAATACAAATATCCAACAAAATACTAGCAATGTATATCTATGTAAATCCAGAATCTTACCACTAGTTTGGACAGATATCTATCACAGACAATGATATCAAACTTTAAAATTGCTGTTTTATTTAAAATAGTGACATCAACATGATATAAACTGGTTTGTATAATACAGAAATATTTGCCCTTAAATGGAATTGCTATTGCATGATTAAAAAGTATTCACTAAAAAGATCTCTTGAGGGAAAGCGACTGAAATTACAATTTTGCACATATACACATCTTCTTTACCCTTATTTAAATTATCCTAAGTGGTAGTGCATTTCTATCCCCTCTATAGCAAAAAAATGTTATCATATTAAGTGTGTCTTAGAGTCAGCTTTCACTGAAGCAAAAAATGTTCTTGGTGCTTGTGATGACATAGATAACCTTAAAAATAAGAACCAAGTATAAATGATGACAACATTTTCATCCAGAAAGAAGCCATTCATCTCAAGGAGTGGTTAACATTGCAGATATATTGGTGGCAATTTAGATGTCTCTCTTTTACTAACTACAGAAGGATTCAAGTATAATGCATCATTTTCTATCTACTTGTATCTATATCCTTTACAAATTAATTTTTGTATATTCAGATATGGTGAACAACCCTACGATTCTCAAACTCTGTGCCTTAATATCTTTTGTACTGGTGTTATGCGTTGTTAAGGAAAATCTGTAATATTCTTTAAACAGAAGAAAGAATAAGAAATAAATTACAACAAAGAACAGAGTGCTGCTTCTACTACCCTCTCATGTTTGAAGCCCTACACATACTTACCTGCATACATATACATATACATTTGTGTATACGCCCGTAAATATAGCTACATAGTTGCAAGAAAGGCTGTAAAGCTGGAATTAAGAGAAAACTAAAGAAATTGCCCAAAAGACTAATTTCACAGCAGCACAGTGTGCCCAGTACAGGGCTTAGGCCACAATTTAGTTTAGTCAAAAGGGTAAGGAAGTGTGGAGCTCAATATGCTTTCTGAAGATCTCTTCTGTTTCTTCTTTACTGGTCACTCCAAATCCTCCTGTGAGGGTGCAATAACTTTGTTTTTTAAAACAAACAGACAAAAAAAGCAATGGAGCCTTTTGTGTCTCAACAGTGCCATTCAGCTTCTGAATTGCTCAGGAACTGGGCTATGTTTATTTCATGCTTTTGTAAAAATTGTAATTACTTTTCTCATTTGGAATATATTTGATTTTTTTCAGAATTAAAATTGTATTGATACAACAGACAGATCAACACAGTGGCCTGACAAGAAAAAGTTAAAGGAAATCTGCATTTATCCCTCCTATTAATCAGTGGTTCCTTTGATGGGATGAGGTATGAGAAATAGTGAAGGAAAATAAGAAACAGCACTGTGATGAAAAGAAAGACAGAAAGTCTAGGCAGATTTTATTGTAGTAGGTCTAACAGTAAAAATTATCTATAAACTATACAACATTTCTCACAAGATTACAGACCTAAGATTTTATAATCCCCTTTATGACATTATTCTACAATTTACCATTTTTTACGAAATTTTCTCATTTTCTTCTCAAATTGTTAATTTCCATTAAAGAAAACAAAAAGAAATAATAGCATATGCTGTTCAATATATAAAGACCGATGAAGTTTCAGAAAATTTAATCTTTGAGAGGATGCTTCTCTTTCCCTGCTTCAGTTAATAACAACCATGGCAAAAAGCAGAAAGTGTGCAGCTACCGTTAAACTTAGTTAAAATACTGGATATTTTTGAAGGGGTTTTAATGAAAACTTTTGAAGATGTAAAAATCAGTATTCTTTTTACCCAAGTAATAACTTGCTAATACAAAGTTAAAGAAGAACAGTAATTAGGTTTTCGTGGTGTGGTGGTTTGGTGGGGTTTTTTGTTGGTTGTTTTTATGTGGCAGTAAATACTGGTTTTAAGACAGCCTTTTTTATTTTTTCTCACTTTTCTTTAAATGGTTCTGCCACAGTAGTTGATAGGGATGGCTATGCTTATGAAAATAAAATTGAAGTGGTGATCAAAATATATAGTGTTGACAGGCAGACTGGCAGACAGGTCTAACAGAAATATTCTGCCCTAGAAGTGAAATTGTAATGTTTCCAGTTCTTAAGCAATCACCATATTCGATACATTTGAAATAAGCCCGAAGCCAGTTATCTTCTCTGAAGAGTACCTGGTGTATAGTAAACTTCCAAAAGTTCCCGAAGCATAACACCTACAGCACAAATATTTATTCAGAAAAGAAAGAAAATGTATGGAACCTTTAAAACAGGGATATTAAAAACTATAAAACTTCATAAAATACATTATGCCAAGAAATCCCTAAAATCCAACAAAAAAAAACCCCAACTCTCCAAAAGGCAAAAAAATCCTGTCCAGTGTGCAGCTGAACTACATATAATTTTTATGGTTAGTGAAGTTCTTAAAATACATATTTTTCTTCTCAAAATTACATATTTCAGGTCAAAACTTTTCCTGAAATTATTTTTAAAATCCATAATGTCATGTTCTAAATTTGGGAATGCTGCATATGTGTTGATAAAATAATTTGACAAAAAGAAGTCTAAAGTGATGATCAGATTATTCTACTCATTTATATTTTTTTGCTGTGTGCATATCTAAGTGGGAAGGTAATGCCACCTTTGAGGATGATGAGATTGAATATAATCTTCTGGATGGGTACAATCCTATAAACACTCTCCTCTTTTTTTTTCTATGAATGATTCATACCTTTCAATGCATGAACATGGAAGCAAGCATTTCAAGGGAAAATGCTCAGTTATAAGGAATTTTTTGCTTACGGAAAGTTATCAGTCTGCTTGACTTCATTATTACATTAGGTCTGCCTTGGCACAGTTTTAGTTCACTCTCAGACAACTTCATGTTTATGATGCACTGTTTATGCAACTCCTGACATAAGCCTAGACTTAATCACCTATTCCACTCCTTCTTCAGTGAAGGCTTTGCCTCAGGTTGAGAAGTGCTGGAGTTTAGGGTTGGCTCTTCTGTGTAGGAACAGTAAGGATTATTTCTTGTTCAGATTTTCTCTTGCTAGATCTCTAGGAAAAAGTGACAGGATATTACCAACAGATGTGAAGATTTTTAAACACAGGCCAGTTTCTAGATCCACTGGTCAGATATAATGCACCTGATAAGTAACATATTGATCTCAATAACAATATTTTGGAGTCCGTAGAAAACCACACATGAAGAAAAAACATTAGTGTTACACCATAAAGTACCAGTCCTCAACATGAAAATTAGTGTTTGGTTCACAGGATAATACTAGAAAAATCTGTCAAATTAGCGGATCTTAAAGGGAAATGCAAAACATACTCAGGTACACAAACATCCATCAGCAAATAACCATGGAACATATTTGATTCTCTAGAGCTCAGGAGTGAAGCTAATAGAACAAGGGACACCTAGGCAGCTGTTGGGGTGAAGGAACAGGTTGTAACCAACTTCTTATCAACAGTACTAGTAGGACTGCACCTTCAGTTTTTCTAGTGTTTCTTATAACACCTTGTTACCTTTAATCAAAATTTTACCAGGACTAGAGCCATTAGTACAAACGTTGCCTATGCTAGACATGTCCTGTTTAGTGCTGTAAAACATATAATATTATATAAGTAGTATGTACTACTAATAATAATATAATATTAACACAATTTGAATGGAACATATTGAAGTAGTCAAAAGAATGAATAATCAAGGAAAAAAAAATTTTTTTTGTTCATGCCTATAAATTTAATCCATTTTAGGATCACATTTAAAAAACATTTTATTCACACATGTTGAATAGATTCTTATCAGTTAGGCAAGCTCATCAAAGATGAATTTTGGATTAAGAAAGCCTCACTGTTTGACTACTGAAAAGCAGGATCCTGAGTCTTGTATTGGGTGTATCAGGCACTTTTTTCAGCCTGTATTTTCCCTGCTGGCTTGAGTGGCAATGAGGAATAAGTTGCTGAAACAAAAAAACAAAAGCAACATTTATTAAAACATTGGACATTGAAAATCTTTATCTAGAAATGGAGAACAAGGGTAAAGGCTGGCTGAGAAAGCTGGAGTAGGACCCAAGTGAAGGAACTTGTAGAATGAGGTGAAGGGTGAACCTATCAGGCAATTGCAGTCAGCTTCTTATTGCACGTGCATAAGGAGACAAACTTCTATTGCTCTATCAATCTTAGTTCTGTTGCTACCTAACTGTAAGACTTGGCTTCTACTTGACCTTTAGTCTTATTGTTAAATAGGATAAACTAAAGTGATATCTTTGCTCATAACTGCAATTTTCTTTTGACTGCAGCGACAAAAACTTTTTGTTTAGAGCTGAAGGTGCTGAGCTATCTGCTGCTTACTGAACTTTTAGGAAGCTATGGAAATCATCACTGATGCTGTGCAAGCACAGAGTAATAGGAAGCTACTGAACTCTCTGACAAGAACTACAATGAAATGACTACACATCAATGAATTTGTAATAAAGAAATGAGGCACAACAGGCAACTTTTCCAGGAAGGAAAAATACCTTTTATTTATGAATATCTAAAGTGACACTGTTTGAAAACACGTCCTGTATTTTTACTATGTAAATTTTATTAAGAAAAGATTTCTTTCTGCTGACACCTTGATTTCCTTTAAACACTGGCAGTCCTTTGGCAGTTCTTATTTTTATGCCACAGTATTTCAGATAAACAAAGAATTCAGCTCAAGGCATTTTTTGAAATTACTCAGGTCTTCCAGATTTCATTTCTTTGACAATTTTCGAACTAGTAATCCAATAATAAAAAGGGCTACAAAACAAGGCAGTTCTGACAAGGTACACGTGGTGTTTCAACCTTTGTAAAAAACATTTTCATATAGTGTACTACTCTTGCTCTAGTTGATTTGAAAGCATTTTGTAAATATATCTATCTGCAAATGCAAACCTACTCCATCTAACTTGGGTAACCATACATACTAGACCTAGTAAATGAAGTTTATGCTTTTTTACAGAATGGTACAGGTTGAAAGGGATCTCTGGAAATCACCTAGTCCAAATTTGCCTGTCCTTTATTTGCTCACCTTCTCCACACTTTAGAAAGAGATGTGAATATAGTATATATTCAAACAGAAATTAAAACGTTTTTCTTAATTTGAAATTGAAGTATGCAAGGCATAAGTTTTGAATTTTTAAAAGTTTTTCTCTTGTTTTTAAAAAAGGCATTTTAGCTGTAAGAAATGTCATGAGAGGGCCTTCAGCTTTTTTTTTTAAAAATATATGATTCTGCACCTATGTCCTCACTTCCTGTGAAGTGCCACATTAAAGGCTTCTGATTAATACACTATTCACTCATCTTGTAGGCTGGTCCATGGCAATCATGAGCCATTTTTCAGACATTCCACCATATGAATTCCACGTCAATTGCTTTGATAAAATATATGTTGCTAAAGCAGAATTTTATCTGTCCTCAAAGTACAAAAACTGTCTCAGATACAGTTAAGATGGGCTTCAGTCTTTCTTGCAGTCTACAGAAGCTGAATAAAAGCAGGTGAAGAATAAAACCATTTACATGTGAATGTGAGGTTACAGGAAAATGAATGAAAATAGCTTTCCAAATAAGAAATCATTAGTAAAACCACTGTGGAGGTTTACAACCCAGATCTTGTAAGGAAGCTGGAGCCAGTGTAGTGTTGTTAAAGCATTATGAGAAAGAGACTTTAGTTTTTTCTGAAATGACAAATCTTCCCGAGGTCCATAAAGCAATAATTTGGTCCTTTAATTCTTTCCCTCTATAACAATTGCAAAAGGGGACATTAAGCCTAAAAACATTAACAACATTTCTGCTTTTCAACTAAGTCTGTATTTTAGCCTCCTAAATGTCTTTTTACCTCCCATTCAATAAGGATAAACAACCAAACCATGCTCTGTGGTGTATTTGCTTACATTCCACTCTAAAAACAAACAAACAGAAATACCCTAACAAAGAATATTTTATAATTTTGATTTTTTTGCAAGAGTTTAAGTTCTTGATGAAAACATTTAGCCTATAACTCCTTCCTAAGACATTATTTCAAGAGTTTCTCAGTATTTCCATGTTCTACTCAGAGATAACCTTATGGCTATGCCTTGCTTTCAAGCTTCTGCTCTCATGACTGCCTGATCCTCAAAGCTATCCAACTAAGTGGAAGGCAAATGCTGTTTTTCCTTTGAATAGTGATTTACCATTTGCTGAGACACATAGATATGCGCAGTCCTTTAGGCTGCGTTAGAGGTAGTAGTCTCAGGCACATAAAAAGATACAATAGAATTTATTAAATATTATGGGTCATGTTACATGCTTTTCAGAGAAAAAATCTATTTTACATGAGGACAAAGCCAATTTTGGAATATTTTTTAGAACACTACTTGTTTTCTATGAAGGTTTTAATCTGTTGGTTCATTTACATACCCCAATGTGAGCTTCATTTTCCTTCATTGTGTTTACTTGAATAAATGGTGAAAGAATAGCAGAGATATGGAAGAAACAAAAAAGCACAAAAGGATCAAATGTATCTGCTCTGCAACAGATTTTGGTGGGTTTTAGACTATCTATTTCAGTAACTTTTGTCAGGTTTCTTTTTGAAAAAAATTTTCACTCCTGCCTTGTCGTTATTTCGACATCTAGGAAAAAAAAAAAAAGGTAAGGATCAAAACCACATCAATTGTACTTGAGACGCAAGTCTTATGCATACTACAACGGATCCTACATGTGTGATCAGTATGTGCTCAACAGTCACTTTCTGGATGGTTTTGTTTCAAAGTTTTACTGCAGAATTTGTATTAAAAGGAACAGATGTGAGGCAACAAAGAAAAGAATGTTTTAGAGGAAAACAAAAAAGGGAGACTGGAAACATTGTATTAAATGTTGCTGATGCTTTTAAACACAATGATCCAACAGCGTTCTCCGATTCTGATGTCCTCATGTTGAAACAGCATAGAAGATAAAAATACATTACATTGGGGAAGCCCTGAATGTTAAACGCCTTCCAAAACATCTGCTTTTCAACACTTTTATAGGAAATGTATTGATATAGGTAGGTCTTTGGTCTCATACAGCAGGAGGGTAAAACATGGTCATACTTAGTGCCATGCAACAAGAAGTTGAAAACTGTATGTTGTTTTCTTTGCATAAGGATATGTTTTAAGCTGAGTAAAAAAATTATGTGAATAGGAACATATTTATGTGAATAGCATTTCTCTTGTTACAGGAGGGTGTATAACAAGTTTAACAGAAAAGATTTTGCTCTTCATTAGGCAATTTGTATTCTTAATCCTTATCTTATCTAAAAATGAGACAGCAGCTGCATAGAGATATTTTCTTCTTAAAACCCCCATGCAAATTACTAGTTCCTCAAGGAGCCATTCATATAACTAATTTCTGTTCCAAGAACACAAAAAAAACAATGTAAATTTATTCTTACATCTCTTTTCATGTTGTAATCACTTGAGGAAGGGCAGTGATGATACAATAGTTTTAAACTACTTTTTATATCAGTTCTCTGTTTTTCTTTGCCTGATGATAGAATTTCATTATATTGCAATAAAGCTTTAGTGCTGGTACAACTTGTTCCTGATGTAATTTTCTTGTTTCAGTTTTGCCTCTTCTTTCAAGTGTCAAAGAAGAAATTTTTAAGTTTAGATGGCATAAGCCAGCTACATGGTAGGAAGAGTAATATGTGACTGATTAGCCTCATTGCAAAATGGGCTGTAGAGTGAAAATATAGCGGTTTTGCCTGATTCAAGGGATCCACATCGGAAAAATCATGGGAAAAAAAGAACATGAAACTTTTCAAGTAATAAGCAAGATTTATAAAATGTGCCTTATCACACTTACATTATTATGAATGTTCTTGTACCCATGGAACAAAAGGAAATTTGTACAAAAATATCTCAGTGGGACATGATTAAAACTTAAGATGTTTGGACTTCTTTTAATCAACTAATGAGCTTTAGGACTACTGGGACTTCAGTAGAATCATGATTCCAAGTAAAAATGGGACTCCAAAATATCATTATAAGAGGTTGATTAAGCACCTGTAACATAGCTAAGAGGCTCTCTAGAATTGTGGGTGTGGTCAGTGAGCAGTCTGTGATCACTGTGTCTGCAATGGCAAAATACGGACTGGTCACACCCTCCTCCATCAGAATAGCCCTTGCCACTTCCCTGATACTTTTTAGGGTAAGCATTTGTACCTTATACCATTGGATAAGTATTTATATCTTAGATGAAAGACCCAATGAAAATGAGTATTCAACTTCTGTAGAAGCTATTTGTGCTGCTGTTTCTTTATCAGGAATTTGTTCAATGGCCACAGATTCCACAGTCATTTGCATATTTGCTGAAAAACTGATTAGCACCTAATTTTGAAGGCACAACCAGCTCTCAATGACACAGTGGTATGCCAGGTTCAGAGGGAGGATTTTTCTTATTTTTATATCACACATATTGAAAAAAACCCTATTAAAGTACACAACTGGGACAGAAACTGAATTAAGTGGCTCTTTTCAGGTTGTGACTCCTGTCTTTAAAGTATACCCAGGGTCTTTTTGGAAGATATCAGCTAAACAATGGTGGAATCAGATAGTCAGGGGAGTTCAATTCAGTAAAAATGCCAAAATAAATATGTCTTAAAACAATATGTCTTAAAGGCCAATAAGAAAACAAGCCTCTGGATTTTGTATTCCTTAATGTTATTAAAAAGATTACACTACACAAACCAGAGAACAGAAGTTTTACAAACAAAATATATACATTTTCATATGTCTAATAGATAATTATCTCATTCTTCACAAGCATGTTTCCATTTTCCCTTTTTGTATCAATTAAATCTAAACCTAGGTAGCAGAACAACAAGTACTTTCAAAAGGTTACAGTCCAATGTGAATGGCTGTGAGACTAAACTGAAATGTAAGAATAGTTACCGTCCCATTCCTCACATTATGTGTATTAAAATAAAACTGCTCAGGAGCACCATTTTTTTCCATTTGTCAAAACCTAAGTAAGACTCAAAATCAACATAGATATCTATTACCACAGTACCTGAGCACTTCCGGTGTCATTGTATTGCTTAGTACATCTTACATTGCGATAATTATCATCAGTAATAACTACAGATTCCTTTTGAACTCATCTTTTTCTTCACATGATATGCAAGCATAAAGGTGGCTCTAGGTAAGGTTTAATTTGAAACAGAGTACTGAATATCATATCATTTTATTTTGCTTTTTCTGCAGGTGAAGATTTTGTCAAAGATACTGGCAAACTTACCAGTAGATAACCTGGACAACATTTTATCCTGGATAACCTTTTTTTCTGCGGGACAAGTGAGGGAAGGATTCTGCACTTCTTATAAAAAGTCCAGCTTTTGCATATTCACTGCAAATCTTCTGCTGAAATCCAAAACCAAATCAGATGATGCATTGGAGAGAAGTCAAGATGCCACAAAGGAGTAGACTGATTCCTCTAACCCACTTTTTATATGTTTTTTGTCATTTAAAAACAAACAAGAAACCCCCCAAAACACATAACAAAACTTCCTGCAGAAATTGACTATTGATGTGGAGATTTAAGCAGGAAAAGAAACCTGGCAGCCTACAAAAGGAGGCAAAAATTGAGGAAGTGCGTGGAAGTACAGGAATAGAAATAGATGCAAACTCTGAGGTATTAAACAAGTACTGAGTGAATGAAGCTTACAATGGAAGGTAGATGGACAGATGGACAGGAAGCCAAAAATGGCCATGAAGACCATAGTTGAAAAAAAAACCTAAAACCTCAAACTATAACAATGTCATTACAAATTCTTTGGGGAGCAATTTTTTCTAGCTGCCCAGGCTCTTCTCATCAATCATGTAGATTACTGGATGACTGTGTACGAAAGGTTAGAATAAACTGTATGTCTAGTGTGAGCAATACATTAAAAGCAGATTATAAAGTGTTACTACCAGGTTCTCTGTTTGCAGAAGAAAGATCAAGTGCTGCAAGTCCTCAGCACAGACACCCTCGTTCATCCTGCTTAACTTAAGACACTTAACCAAAACAACCTTGTTAAGAAAACACGTGTCTGTGGCTTCTTAAAATCAATGGTGAGAGCCCAACACATCCAGGGTGAAATTTTGTCCAATTAAAGCCTTGAATGATCCTTTGAAAGCACTTATTCCTTTTCATTGACTAGGGTGACTAAACTGTAACTTAGATACGTCAAATAAGTGGTATGATAATAAAGTTAAGTGGTATGAATCTAGGAGGTAAAGTATCACAGAGAAATTTTCCACTGCGTCTCACATAACAAGTACGAGAAATAATTCTGTCCATGTTACCAACGCTCCTAAGAAGTTTTAAGCTTTATCTTCCTGCAAATGTCTTTGCAGGAACTTCTTTCACCCCTCCTGTGGTGGGTTGACCTTTGCTAGCAGCCAGCCCCTTGCACAGCCTCTCACTCTCTCACCTTCCGCAAGCAGGGCAGAGGGACAAAATGACATGAAAAGTCTCTTGGGTGAAGATAAAGATAGGAATATTGCCTAACAAGTTACTGTCATGAGTAAAACAGAGTTTACTTGGGGAAAATTAATTTAATTTATTGTTAATGAAAATATACGTAGATTGGGTTAAACAAAGAATCAAAAGACACTTTTTTCACATGTTTGACTTCATTCTTTCTTCCTGACTCCTCTTCTTCTGCCCAGCATCACAGAAGCAATGGGGAATTGGGAGCTGCAGTCCGTACCTGCCAGCTCCTCTGTGCCACTCCTACCTCCTCACCTTTTTCCGCTACTCCATTGTGGGCTTTCTGTGGACTGCAGTTTCCTTCAGAGCATGTCCACCTGCTGCTGAATGGGGTCCTTCATTGGCTGCAGTGTGGATATCTGATCCAGCGTGGAGCGCCTCCTTCTTCTTCTCCTCCTCTGACCTCAATATTCTCTCTGCTGTTTCTTTCATTTTTTGTTTTTTTTCATTTACACAGTATTTTCTGCACTTTCTTAGAGACATTTTACCTAAAGCACCCAACTATGGCTGAGGGGCACAGCTATACCGTGCTGTGGGTCCATTGGAGCTGGCTGTAACCAGTGGTGTCTGGTGTGGAGCAGCCCCAGCCTCTCGCCATGGAGACTGCTCCTACAGCCTTGCACTACTCACAACTTGGCATGCAAATTCAGTACACCTCCTTTTCCAGAGCAGTTACAAATATATTTTGTGAATCATGATGAGGTTGTAGATATAAATTTTGTATTATTCTAGAAAGGAAATTAATGAGTCAGGTATAAGATGTTTCTCATTAATTTTCTCACTGATAGTTTATTTTACTGTAAAGGTAAGAGTTTTCTTTTTTGCTGGTGGGACTACTTGGTTCTGGATGACATAACTATCTAATTTCCCCAAAAGACAGTTCTCAGGGTGTAGTACTGAGCTAAGGGTATTCTCTGTGCTGTGAAACAGGCAATTACTTTAATTCTGTACTTCCAGAAGTGACAAGCCTGTTTCTTTCAAAAGGCAGTTCAAATACTCCAGTGATCCAGTCAGATGCAGATACTGAACCACAACTCTACCAAAACCTATTGTGTTGTGTGTACGGGTGGTTTTACCTACAGATATACCAGCTCTAACCTGGAATGTGTCTGATGTCTAGGGAAGAAGGAGGTGCTGTACAATCTTTTACGTCTCTAGGTATAAAGTGCAGGTACATTGACTAAAAATTGTTTTAGGAAACAACCTGAAATATCTTAGGTAACTCAGTATATACAAGGGAAAAACAGAGTAGGTAAGTTCGTCTCCAAGATAAAGTACACAGCTATACAGTTAAAGTGCAAGCAAATAAGTACGCAGTCCACAAATATCACCACTGATTTTACTGTTGGTTTCTTTTGGCTTTATTTTGAACATCTAGGTGGAGCATTGGAAACGAGTCTCTTGCTCCTCACCTCTATCGAAAAAAGAAAAATTCTATTCAGCCTTTCTGTGTTTCTCCAGACTACTTATTGGTCTCAGGTCTTCTGGAAGAGTGTAAACCTCAATGCCTTTCTTGCTGCTGAGCTGAACAATCTCTGGGTTCTTTACTTAGTGCCTCTCTCAGATTTCTCAGTCCTTCTGAATTGTCACAAGGCTTATTTAATCATATTGGAAAACATTTCTGAAGATGTCTGACCTATATACCCTGAAGCTCAGACCAACCTTAAAAGTGGTTATGAAAAACGCTCTACCCTTAATCTATCACAGTGCCAATATTATAAATCTGCTGACTTTTCTTTGTATTTGTGTCCTGAATCAGTGAGGGCTGTGTTCCAGAAGAGTGAGCTGAGGTTAATGGAGTATAATTTCAACAATGCTGATAGATTATTCTATGACTGATTTTCACATATTATGTAATTAATGCAGCATAATCAAAGAAATACTTATAGGAAACAGCCAGTTCTGGTTTACATGAAAATTTTTTTGTGATCCTTAGGTTATCACAAAGAGATTCCCCTTCTAAGAGAAATTAATGCAGATGCACATGCACGGATTTCACAGAATCAGTAAACACTCTTCTAGGCTGTTGCACTGCGGTAATGACTAAGCCTCTTTTTCAAGAGCAAGCTGCTACCAAATGCCTAAGCTGAAAGACTCGGCTGATAAACTGCCTTTAGATGTAGAAGTTTATGGAATATTCTTAAAACTTGAAACTGGTAGAAAAAATGGGGAAATGCATACCAGATAAACATGACAATATGATTAAGTAAACTGCAGCTCTGATGCTCTGATTGATACCTCCTTCAAAGCAGTCACTAATTCCCTTAGATTTTACCAAATGCAAGGAGCGGAACTTTTCACTTCTGAAAACATTGTTCAACTCTAATTTCTTTAGAGGTCATAAGATGAGATGATGAGAATGATGAAGACTTTCTGCCCAGCTAGTCTACTGATTCTTTGACTGTCACTATGAGCTACATTGACATGTTCTTAACAAAATGGTCTGATTTTACTCCTCTGAATATTTATGCTAAACATTGGTTTCTTATTATGCTTCTGTTCTATACCTCTTTTGTGTGATATTTTCAGCATCCGTCAGAAATCATTAGGTACATACCTAATGGACAACCAAATGAGCTTTCTCCACACATGCTCACTCCAACTACCAGGTTTTCAAAGCACCAGATACTGTGATAGAAAACAGAACTATGCGGGATGCATTTCAAAAACCTGTGTACCACTGAAGAGAGAAAAATATGCGTGCCAGAGCTCACTTCAAGGCTCATCCTCTGCCAGCTGGGCTTGTAAACAGGTTACAGACTTCTTGAATAAAAAGTGTTGAGAAAATCTGTGAACCAAATGTCCAAATAACCTGAGGCTCAGTTTGACCAACAACCAAAGATAAGTTCTAAAGATCTGTTCTCAGCTGAAAGACGATGGGAAAGATTTTTCCCGTGGCTTTAGCCACCTTTGAGCCCAGAATAAGTTTCTATTAATTCTACTGACTGAGACAGAGTAAGATGAGATTTATTAACGCTGTTCCTTAGAAAACAACTAATGAGAACAGTTGGTAACTGACTGCGTCATCCAAAAGCTGTGACAACTTTTTCTGAATTAATGAGTCAATAGCAAGTTGTTGAAATACGAGTGTATTGAACCTGCTTTTCTAGGTCTATTCAACTAGTGAAAACTATTTTCTGAGGGCTTTTATTGTTTCCTTACTCCTTACTAATCTTTTGAAATAAGATGCACTATACAAACCTTGATTCCATGAAAATAAGAGCCTTGCAGGATTATTTCCTAACCTTAGTTATGTAGAGAAAAATAGTTTTATATTAAAAAATTCTCCACAAAACTTCCTCAACCTAAATAGAGTGAAATTAAAGTACCAAATGAAAAAGATCAGTGAGAAAAATTATGTATAAAACCTAGGTTTTGTAATTTTATGGACTCTGGGTTATTCCTTGTGTTGTCAGAAGCAACAAAACTGAATGGATTAACAACAGGGATCATTCTTAGATTTATGCATTTTAGGAGAAGAGCAGACAGAACGAATGCACTCTCTACCTCAAAATAAATCATTAGTGAAAGCATTCAGGATTTCACTGGTCTATAACTAGGATCCAAATAGGTAGATATTCTAAACAGAAAAAGTATTTGCCCTTTGCCTCAGTCTTGTTCAGCTGGCTTAGTTTGATATCTAAATTAAAACTCTAATAAGAGAAAATGTATTTTCCACTTGGATGTGTAAGTGCTGGAATTTCCCACTGTCATACAACGTATTATTTTCTCAAACCTAAAGTCAGACTAAGGTAATAATTATAGGCCACAATGACAGATTTTCTTGAGAGTAAGATGTTAGACAATGGTAAACCTAATGCTTATGAAAGTAACTTATATATTGTGCCTCAAGACATTGCTGAACATCTTAGCAATACCTCAAGACATTACTGAATGAACACTGCTTTCCCTCTTTGTTGCCTTTTGACAGGACAACAATTCTGTATTTGACTCTCCACTCTTTAATGAAAAAAAAGAATTCCCGTTTATCACCAACGAGCGTTTATCCTTTAGCCTCTGCTATCCATGACTGGTTTTGTTTAAGTGTTTTATTTGGTACATAAGAGTTATAAGACCAAAATTTCTTTTTTAAAAGCATAACTTTTTCGATCTTAGATGTTGTGGTTTTCACGTGTGCATGTTTGGGTTTTTTTATATGTCATTACTGAGTCGCGGAAATCTTAGAAAGATTCTTTAAAAAGCAAGAGATTCAGAAACAGGCTCTGGTATAAAAGAAAACAAGACAAAATGAGCTATGTTAAGTAAGAAGCTAAGCAGATTCCACGTAATGTATGAGAGGAGCTGACTTTTGTGCTTAGAGCAGCTTTGGCTGTGGTAGCAACAACATTCACAAAGCACTAATTCATCATCTTGGCAAAAATGTTATTGCTCTAAAAAGTCAAGTTAACTCTAAACAAACAGTCTGGCTATGCTATGAGAGCTAGACAGATTTCCTAAAAAAGGATATCCCTGATTATGTTGGGGGGGAGGAGGGGAAGGTGAGTAAATCTCTAAAAGAGACTGGAAAATTCTCATTTACCAGAAAAATGGAAAGTGCTTTGGGTGACATTATTATCTAAATAATAAAGTCAAGTGAAAGGAGACATTAGAGTGACTAAACATGTCCAAGTTTCGTTTTAGCCTCCATTTAAATGTGATTTTCTATTAGTGCTCAGCTTATACCTAGATAGATCAGTGTTATCACCTTGTTGTTGTCTGAAACGCAGTTATTACTCTGAAGAAGAAAATCACAACTTTTCAAGCTAATAAAATGCTGGTATTCTTGGCAGAGAACAGTATTTAGGTTAGTCCTGTGGGTATTTTAATCAAGTTGTATTATTAGAACTTTTTTGTTCATCATCATTCAGATTTGCCCTGAGAACATGATTTGCTTCTGCACTTATGTTCAGATCCAATAATGCTAATGCTTTTTGAACAGAGAGACTAACAGTCTTAAATTAGAGATCACTTTGTTCTTTTGCTGCTAAACATGAACTCACCACAGAGATCCACCATTCCAGATTCTCTCATATGAATTTTCAAGGTCAAAAATGAAGAGAGAGGAACTTTGTTTAATTATTGCTCAGCTTCTATGGCATTATGCAGAGCTGCTGAATTGTAAATGACAGTCAATTTAGTGATGTTTGCATATGAGAAAAAATTATTCTGGGAAATCAGATTATGAATATTATTGATCCCAAGATCCCTAGGATGTGTCAGTGTTAAAATCACAGAGTAGTGAACTAATTCAACATGCAATATTTTCTATTCTATCTCTTCCCGGCAGATGAACCCTTTCCCTCTTTACTAAAAAACGTCAATATCTGCAACATCCTTTCCTGCATGTGTTATAAGCACCTCTTCATATTGTGACATATAAGACTTCTCTCAGAAAGAAATAATAACAACCTATGCAATTTTAAGGACAAGTACAAATGTCAATCACACAAGATTTTTTCAGATATCCATACGTCCTGGAAACTTCTAGTGATAAAAAGGAAGATAAATCACTGAGAAACACTCAGCAGACTTTCCTGAGTGTATCATGGCTGTTCAAGAGAGTGCAAGAAAGAATTCTTTTCAGTGCCCATCCTGGAGCAGCTGGCAAAAACATGGATAATCTGAAGTTGTACATACAATGAAAACCCATTACGTTTCTTCTTGAAGCAACAACTATTCAGCTTATCCTGTACTCATTTACAGAGCAGAATTGGTTGGTCTGATGTGAAAACTCTTGTCAAATCGCTATCATATTTGTATTTTCTCTCCACAAAGCTGCACATAAAGTATATTTCAATGGTTCAGTGAATATTCTGTCTGTAACTGTCACAAACAAAAATGAGAACATCAAACACTAACATAAAGGGTGAGATCAGCTCTAGCTACTTTTTCATGTTGTTATTCAAGAATTATGCTATCAATACGACAAAATAAAGAGTAGAGCAGAGAAAAACAAAAGAAAAATGGCCTTCACATTTGCAAGCTGTGAACTAAATACTTTCCCACTCTTCTTTAACACATAGTCACAAGGGCTACCTCTTTCATTTTCCTGAGGACAGTAAAAGAACATCTTATTTCAATAAGGACATTCAAAATAAGAGAAGAAAGGCTATTTAGCATTGAAGAATATTACGAAGAAAGGCAAAAAGTATTGCTACAAGTTCTGGGGCATCTGAATTCAGTAATAAAAGAGAATTAGAGTCACAAATTCCACATAAACAGAATTCAGTTACTTATGGGCCTTTCACTGCTGAATGTAGACAGTGGATAACAGCACAAGCTCCTAACATAATTTTTTCATAAATATTTTTAATATCAACTCGATAGAGTAGAGTTATTCATGGCTGATGCAGAAGATGCATAACTGTTCTCAGATTTTGGGAGAAAGCTAGACATCAATCTAATATTTCATGTTGTTTGTCAAATATATTTTTGACGCTTCAGCTACCACTTGTCAAGAATATTAGAGAATTTTTTTCAATGTTCGATTGCCACAGATAAAAACAAATGTTAAAAGATATGATAACTTCTTAGATAAACTATCCATCCTGGAGACCTTAAGGATGATACATTTTTTCTGTTCTATGTATGTACTGCATTTAAGCATTCATAGACAGTCTCCAGCATTCATCACATTAGGTTAAAAACAAAGTATGTAGGTATACAGAAATTTTCATCCTTCGTATAAACGACTTTTGGATTATCTCAGAAGCATGTTCAATACCTTTCTCCTCAGCCTTAAGTGATAATTTTTCCAGCAGAACTGTGTTTGCTCTCTATGCAATTTGTGGCACAAGGGTTTACCTGTCTGTAATTTGTGGCCTAGTTTTGTATGGCGCAATTATGTGGCCTTGGCTCAGATTTAAGGAAAAATGTTGATCTGTGAGAGAGGACATAAACTAAAGCCAAGATTTTCTTCTTGAGAAAAATAAAAATGAAGATGGAAATGAAATTGTTGAAATGCTAGTAGAAACTCATGGATTCAGAATAAAAATACTGATATGAAAAGGTGTGAAACTCTGAAGAGAAATATGTCAAAAGATAAGAACTCAAAATATCAAGAACCAGCCTATTCCAAGGGCCAAGGAAGGTTTTACTCTTCTCCACCCGAATAATAATTGTCTAGGAAGCAGAGATTATCATATGCCTGTACTGGAGATGCTGAGGATATTCATGCTTAGTCTAGTTATTCTTAGCTAGTTGCTATTAGCTGGTGAGTAATTGGTGTATATTTACAAACTGTGTATAGTACTACTATAGAGCCTCTGCATATGGCAAAAGATGTCCACGTTAAAGGGACCCAAGAAATGAAAGGTTACATTTACATGGTAACTTGAATGTTCAATGAATATAATTACATACCTAGAAAAAGCATTCTGTCTTATGGAAGAAAACCCTGGTTTTGGTGTTGACAATTAGTGTCAAAGTCGGAGCATTAGTATTATATATAATGAAAATATTGACTTTATACTTTAAACCTTGGTCTCTAATCATGAGATTCTAAGTGTGTATATTGATACACAACAGCCATGAGTTTTCAGAATATAATTGACATACAAATTTAATAAGGAAGTCCTATAATATTCAAAATAAATAAAAATAGGGACACCCCCCCCCAACCCCAAATGATTACCACTATGACTATATATCAGTTTTTACAAAACTAAACTCCTAGAGAGTATGTGTTTGGAACTTGCAAATTTCAACTAATCATCTTCCAGGTAGCATCCAACAAGAATTCAGTAAGATATAAATTGGTTTAATCAAAGGTTTTGGCTTCTCAGGTCATTTTGAAACAGAGAAATGACAAATAAACATATAGTAATAGAGTGAGAATTCCTTTTCAAAAGTCACTATTAACATAACACAATATTCTAAACAGCTTCTAGTCATTATTCTCAACTCAATCTAGTGTCTGGGGTGGGAGGCTCTATAGCCCCAAACACAGTCCTCTCTGTTACCTAATCATTAGAAACTGTAATGGAAGGCACATAGGTTCTTCTGCCAACTCTTCCAGTCTTACGCCTGGTGTTTGAAAGTCAAGTGGATGGAAAAGGGCTTTTTTCCTGTTACCTTTCAGTTATAAAGCTACCCACCTACTGTTCACTACTAAACTCACCAGTGTTTTAAAAACACCATGAAATTCCCAGACAGAATGTGAGCCTTTGTTAGCAACAGTGTTCAGGTGGAATAAGAATGCATTGTTGATATTTTTGGCATCATGATCCAAGGTCTGAAAGCTGGAGGGAAGGTGCTCAATTTTAATGAAATGAAATCTTCATTTCTATTTGACTGGTAACAATGGACAAGGAGAAGGTTGAGGTACTCAACAACTTCTTCCCTCGGTCTACTCTGGCAGCCTCTCTTCCCACACCTCTTCAGTGAATGGACATCATAGCAGGGACTCCAGGAGCTGAAGTCCCTTCCTCTGTAAGAGAAGATCATGTTTGTGACTACCTGAGGAACCTAAACATAAGTCTATGTGACTTGGTGAGATGCATCCCAGAGTTCTGAGGTAACTGAACACAGCACTCTCCATGATAAAATAGTCATGACAGTCAGGTGAAGCCCTTGTGACTGAAAAAAGGATAACTTTGCAGTTATTTTTAAAAAAGGTAGAAAGGACAACCCTGGAAACTACTGATTGGTCAATCTCACCTCTGTGCTAGGGAAGATCATGGAATAGGTCCTCCTAGAAGCAATTCTAAGACACGTAGAGGACAGGAAGGTGATTTGAGACAGCCAGTATGGCTTCATGAAGAGCAGGTCCTGCTTGGCCAACCTAGTGGCTTCTTATAATGGAATGACTAAGAAGGTCTAGAAGAATGATGGGGACAGACTTAGCAGGACCTGTTGTGATAGCAAAAAGGGTAATGGTTTCAAGCTAAAAGAGGGTAGATTTAGAGTAGATATAAGGATTTTTTTTTATGAGAGTATTGACACACCAGAACAGGTTGCCAAGAGAGGTGGTTGAAGATCCATCCTTGAACACATTCAAGGTCAGGTTGGCTGGGGTCCTGAGCAACCTGATCTAGTTGAAAACGTCTCTGCTCACTGCAGGAGGGTTTGCCTACATGACCTTTAAACGTCCCTTCCAATTCAAAGCTTTCTATGATTCTATAAAGAGAAAAAAGCAAAAAAAAATACATTAAAGAGGTTGATACTTTGCCTGGCTAGATAGCAAGAGTATTATTATTTTTTTTTAACTTCAGGAGCATTTTTTAAATGCAGGTGTTGAATTCTGAGACTTCTTCCTAAAGGAATATGCCAAATAAGCATTTCTTGAATAATTTTAAGAACAACTACAATAACTAAACAGATATTATAATGTTTGTTTCTTTTTGTATCAGTCTACAGTGACCAAACAGAACCAGAACACTGAGTACATGGCCACTGGACCATCCTTTGCTTGTGTGTTCTTTTCTTCAACTTGGGCCTAATAGGGTGCCATTCTTTTGGTACTTTCATTTCCATGCTAGTATCCTTCCTGGTTTTAAGTAGTGTTATTCTTTCTCAGGAATTAAGCCTTGAAGCTAGACCCTCAGTTTCATCTTTTTCTAAGATTCCTAGGGAAAAATACTAGTCCCCTGGTTTCAGTTGTAAATTTCAAGTACCTTGTTTCAAAGACGGAGAGACTTTGAAGTTGAACAGACACAGAGTAGGAAGATTTTGGGAAAAAAACCCCAAACCACTTTCTGATCTATAATGCATTTCTCTTTATTAGGTCCTCACCACTCCTAAGCACCCTGAGCCTTGGTGAGGTTGCTTTAGGCCAAAATCTACCCAGGGCAGATTCTTCCCTCTTTAAGAGAACAGAATGAAGTTTAAGAGGTCTAAAAATTCACTGCTACAAAGTCTCCCAAGACTCTTCGTTTAAGACCAGACAGAATATCCAGTCCATCATTGACTGTTTTTTTTCCATTGAGTATAAATTGAGGAGAGTTAAGTTTTTCACAAGCCACTTAGAGCTACAATATAGCCTTTTAAAACTGCTCTAGTTCCTGCTAATTTCATAAGACTCTCTGCACTAGCAACTGTTGATCTACTGAACATTTTAAAATATAATCAGTATGAAGATTATGCTTAATTTGGGATGAAGGGGAAGAAAGCCAAAAATAACCCAAATCAGTATCTTTTATTATGAACCACCAGGGCTTTGCTGGAAATGTAAGGTTTCTTTGATACTGTCAGAACAAAAACTTTTAATGTCATGTACAGCAATATCAAAAAATATATATATTTTATTTAAATGAGAGCCTGAGTTCTCCAGCAGTACTGATCTAAAATTTATATTATGAATTAGATTACATTCTTTTGGATTTTTTTTTGTGAAGAATGGAGTAGACCAATCTGTCTAGGTTAAGAAATCATAAGATAACTATGTAAAAAAATCACAGCAACTTTTTTTTTGGGAATAAAGATAAGAATAAAGGAAAACAAACTTATTCCTAGCAAAACAAAAAGCTACTAGATCAAATTCATACACATGGTACTCAACATTCACTTTTATGGAGTCATAATTTCACGTGGCATCATCACATTTCAATCATCATAGGGAGAAAATGCTTACCAGAAACTAAAAGTGAGATAAATAGACAGAAGGAAAATGTGTTGGTTTCTGTGTGCATGGTGGGGAACACAGAAACATAATAAAAATAATGAAAAATATTTTCTCCTTGAGGCTACAACAGACCAGACCTCATCATTATTGGGTTTTCCACATATATCTCTGTTTCTTGGTAAATAAAGTTTATCTACCATTGTTTCATACTCTTTTGCTGAGATTATTTCTTCTAAGATGTGGTACCATATATAGGCAGCATTGTATATGCTTTAATGTATACCTCTAATTCTGTAAAATATTCAATCAGTGCTGCTCAATACCTCAGAATTGTAGGTCTTCAGGGAGGAACCATCTGTTACAACAGCAACAACAATGTGCCAAGACCTAAAGTTGTAAGACATAGTAGCACAACTTACTTTCTTATTTAATATTTAAGAGCCTGAAAAAAGGCCCATTTTTTAAAAAATGTGAAGTGCCTACAATTCCCTTCTAAAATACAGTATGAAAAGAGAGCATTAATTACTCCCTGTGGAGAAGATATCCTTAAAAGGAATGTGTTCTTGAATCATATTAGGTATGGAACTATTCCTGCCATAACAGAAACAGAAGAGTCCAAGGCTGTATGTGATATGTTACAATATAGTAAAACATACAACATACTGCTGACAGTAATTTTAGCTAATTTATTTTGAATGAGCCATATCCATGCAACAAAGGGCAGAACTTTAACAGTAACCAAACGAAGCATAAGAAGACACTTCCATGTAAGACAATAAATCAAAAAATGTATTTCCTGAAGTAAGCCATAAGTTGTCCTTTCCAGTCCTCCCATATTTTGTTTTTTTCTGAATTCATACTTGGCATAGATTTAGTCCAGTGTTGCAAACAGAGAAACACAAGCAGTAACAAGTATAGAGCACATCTGGCCTTAAGGCTTTGGAAGACAAAGGTCACATTGACTTTAGATCATTTAAGACTAGCAGATTCATATGCTCTACTGAACTCTACAAGCTTACAATTATACATTTAGAATCTGAATCAATTAGGTATTCAGATACTGGCAAAGGGGAGATTATGATACCTATTCATTTAATTTCATCATTGCTATTTAGCAAGGAAATGACTCAAATCCTGTTCACATTCAAAGTACTGGGAAAACTCTCACTGATATAATATAAAAAAAAAATCCTGACCTCCTTAAAGAACTTTTCATTTAAAAACTATGCAGCTAGTGAGTTGTCTGCTGTGATACTGCTCCTTCTGGGATATGTAGGAAGAGTTTGCATGCATGTGTTTTACTCAAGTTTACCTTCTTCCCTCTTCCATATTCATTCCAAACTTGGAAATGTCTTTTATTACAAAATTTACAGAGCAAGGATACACTATATTCTGGTAATACTTCTTTCAGTGGAGCACAAATATAACCTCTTAACCTCTCCTGAAGCATGGGATGTCTTAAGAAATGTGCGTGATAAGATACTTCCGTTCCCAAGACTAACTATTATTGCAATACCTTAAGGGCTTCTCAGACCTTTCTCTGATCTTTCCCACCACACTGTGTATTCGATGTACATGTAACAGGTAGGAAAGGTAGCCCTTCTTTTCATCCTTTCGATTTTCTTAGGTCATAAAGACTAAAAGATTACCTGGCAAGTTACATGTCTACTTTCGCTAAACTTTATGTGTAAATTGGGTGCTCTGTCACGACCTCCCTTTACATTTAGTATTTCCTCAAATACTATTTTGAAGTCTCTTCATATTCTACTTTTTTTTGATATGATAGAGCATATGAAAACTGATTTGATGTCCTTCCAGTGTATTTATTGTTACAGATCTTTTGGTAAAGAAGACCCAGCTGCAAAAAATTTTTTTAAGAGAATATGAGCCATTACAAGGTATAGGGTTTATATAAGTAGCAAAAGGAATTGCACAGATAGGTAAGGGTGCTTTCCCTTTAATTAACCTCACATAATTTAAAGCATCATAGTAGTTTAGCATGGTAACTTAAAATTGATTGAAACTATACTTTTAGTAATTGATAGCAGTATCATTGCAATAATAATTTTTAAATGTTTCAATACAGTTTAAGTTTTAAACAAAGTTAAAAATATTTCATTTTTGCCTATTTCAAATTGGGCCTTATTTTTCAATTATAAGAAAATATTGCTGTTTTTTTGAGTAGACAAGATGGTGAACAGTTGGACAAAAACATATATGTGATGGCTTTGAAAAACTCATAAAACTGCTTTCAAGGTCTCTCAGCTCATAACGTAGACAAAACTAGACTGCTTTCACATGGACTGCGAATAAATTCTTTATGAAGTAAATACTGTTTTATGAAGAAAGTACTTTATGAAGGAGTCAAATGTGAAAGTATTACATTCGTAAAAACACATTATTTCACAGATGCAAGAAGATTCAAGAACTGTATATTATGGGCATGTGTATTTGGTCCAGAGAACTGTTCAATGATGTAAATTCAGATCTTATTAACTCATTGGGAAAGGTAACAACATAAGAAATTGTGGATATTGTTCTGAGCACCTCTTTCAGTAATTCAGACATTGCTCCAAATACATCAACAAACATTAAAACACTTCTGGAACATTAATAATACTTAGTCCAACTATAGAAATACTCCAGCAACTGTTAATGAAACAGAACAGTGCTATTAAAAGGTTAGAGAAAACCTTCCAGAAATGTCTTATCTGTCTGCTAATTTAAAAAAAATGAAAAGAAAAACAATTTTTAATTCTAAGAATACATTGACAGAGGAAATAATCATCTAATCATCTATGACAAACTTGTCATGTACCTGGCTTCCAGAATATGGTCTTCTGAGGAGTGTCACAGAACCACAAGAATGTGCAAAGCGAAACAAATGTTTTATCACAGAGACTGAGCAAATCGAACAACCCCCCTTCAAAATGTCGGTCGTAAGACATAAGCCATCATAAAGAAAAGTATTGTCAAGCTTATTGTAGAGTCTTGATTGTGTTAAATATACCTGAATTTTAAGAATCAGTATGTATGTTTGTGCATATGTACTTTCTGCTCCAGTCTCCCCATGAGAACTGCCATTGCCAGCCCAGAGTGAACACAGATGCAGGGCAGAATAGATATATTTAAACCAAGTTCAGTGCTATTCAAAGCCACTTAATATTTTTCACTGAGACTATAGCAACCATTAAGCAAACAAGATGGATCAGCATTATTGAACATAGCAACCTTTAGGCAAACAAGATGGATCAGCATTATTTTCTTGCTGGCCCTACATTCAGAGAGAGTCTCCTGAAGGACATAGGCTTGAGGGCCTTACTTTTTTTGCAGTGTCATGAGATGGTGAAAAAAATTCCTTATAATATCCAGCTTGTGGATGGCCTTCAAGTACATTGCAGAAATACACTTGATGTTTCCGTCACTCCAGTGATAACAGGAACACCTACCACAGTGAACACATGAAGATGCATTAGTGAGTACTCCCTTATGCCTATTCCCAAAGCCTTTTGGAAGATTTGCCAGTAATCCCAGCAGGGAAGCTTGGAATTATGTGAGGCATATAGGTGACAGAGTATGCTTAATGAACAGGTAATTGAAGCTAGCCTAACTAGTTTTTGGACTAGTTCTAGAAATACATTACCAATACAAATTTAGTCATGGTTCATACAGGACTAGGATTTCTTTTCCCTAGACATAGTAGAGAACAAAAGGCAGACATTTATGCAATAAAAAATACATCTAAATGTAATTTAAAATGGTCTTGATTCAGTGTTATGCTGTGCTTTATTAGTGGCCTCTTCAGACAAAACGTCAGTGCTCCAGCATAGTTATATCAGAGCTGCATCAGGGTTAAATCTGAAATAACACTAATTTCAATGAAATGACTGCTCATTTATATTAAGGTAACTAAATTTAGGACTCTAGGCTGCTAAAGATCTTTATTATTATATGATAAACTCCACTAAAGAAATATATCTTAACTGCAGATGACTAGGGTCTTCTTTTTAAGTAATGCAAGTAAAAATAGGCTTCCTTCTCATCAGGGACATAGTTGCTTTTGCTTGTGGATGAGACAGAGCAAAGGATCGAGTGCTGTCAAGAAATGACAGTTTGAATGAAAGATTTCAAAGAAACAGCATAGTAGAAAAATGTCTTGGGGCCACAGAAAAGTAAGAAAATGTTTAAGAAACAGCTTCAAATTCATAAAAAAGTAAAAGCTTCTCCTGACAAATGAGTGAAACTTGTCAAGTCTACTAGATCTCTTAATTAGCTGGGAACATGAAAGAAGCTCCCTTTGAGGGATTCAAGCTTACAGGCGTCATAACTAGTTCCTTTTGCAGAGAATATAAAATGAACAATGCATTTATTAAGCTCATAAAGCAACTTGGCTGAGCTGAAAATATATGAGACTGATCAGGGGAGAAATTATTCATAAAGTGGAAACGGTGTCTTTCAAACTGGGGGGAGAGAAGAGTTAAAAAGAGCTGGCAAAACTGACAATTTTTCATATACTGAAGAGTGAAAAAAGACTCAGACTTTGTCATATCCAAATGCCTCAGAATCCCTTTATTTCAAAATTTGAAGACCTATTTTATCCATAACAGAATTTGGTAAATATTTTTAATAGAAATAAGAAATCCAGGAAGCTTGTTCATAACAAAGTAAATGTAACAGTTCTTCAGATGGTTTGAGTCTCTCCTAACAGTCCAGTGCTGTTCCACACAGCACTGAGTTGAAAAAAAAAGACAGAATTGAACACACTTCTAGCAGCGTTGGTTTGTAATCTGTTGCAGTTTGAGGGGATTATGATAAACTCAAACAAAAAACCACAGCTCCTTCACTAGGCCATTTCTTTCTCCTGTGTTATCATATACACCTAACAGAGGCTGTTGGACCAAAAAAAAAAAAAAGATATTTTCAAAACAATAAATAAAACCAACCCCCCTGCCAAAAAAAACCCATAAGGAAGTAGCAATTTTACTTTGCATATTTTTGGCAACACAGTTGTGCCCTTGAAAAAAAACCAATTTCTACTGTTCACATTTTCAGCTCTTTCTGAAGAAAATGGCCTTCATTTAAGCCATCGATTTGAACCCCTAAACCACTAATATCATGAAAATTATCAAACTTGAAAAATACATTTCTCAGTGAGTGAAGGATTGAAAAATGACTCCTTCCTCACATGAGATGTTTGTCCTAGAGGCAAATACACAAGTAATCTTTAGTGCATTACTGTTCCATAGATGAACAAATGACAATAACAATGTGAGCAAGCACTGAAAGAACAGACTCAATCAAGGAAAGAGGGCACATGTGAACAACAGACTCAATCAAGAGAGCCAATCAAGGACAGAAGGTACATGACAACACAGTTTTCTTTGCTCTTCACATATCTTTCCATTTTTTCTTTAATAAAAAATATAAGTTCAGTTCCCTTGCATATCAACTATTAAATGTTAACTGAAATATATTTATCAATGTAAATGTTGATGCGTGTCCTCCTATGACAAAAAAAATAATAAAAATTTGGAAGTCAAAGTTGATGTTTTAATATAAAGTATTCCTTTAAACTATACTGTAGAGACTACTATCCCCTTACAAGCAAAGGAACTGGACTATACACAAGTTCAGTGGGGCTCTTCAAAGAACAGAAAATATCTTTGTAGTGTCTGATGAATCCATTCATTAATAGTCTCTCAGCTGAGATAAAAAGATTTAAGCAATAGCTAGACCTGAAAAAAAATTATTTCACTCCATTCTTAACACTAGAGGCTTTGTGAATGCACGTATTTTATATTCATGTGTTTTAAAGGCCTACAACTGAAATCTGTTTTTCTCTCATTCCTGAAGCAGAGCCTGTTAAGTCATTAATGACCATTTAAAGTCAAGATGTAGGAAACTTATATCAGAGTTCTTTTAAACCCTCTTTTGTTTCCAAACTGATGGAAAGAGTTTGGAGATAATGTAAAGGCCAGACAAGAGCAACACATTTTGAATTAAGTTAAATAAGGCATTATGGGTAACAAATCAGAAAAGAAAGGACCCCAGTCCAGGGGGCCATGTTAAGTGTATGACCAGTCCTTTAATTTCAGTGCACTTCTCAGTGTTTATGGATATTGGATAGAAAAATACTGTATCAGTATGTTATCAAATAAAAATATATATAACAGCTAATGCTCTTGAGAACACCTATAATTCCCTGCAAAACTTATACTGCTGGTGGAAAGTGAGACAGCGATTGGTTTACAGGGAGAATTAAAACTTTGAATATCAGTAGGTTGATGTGGTTTTGCATAATCCTTGCATCCACATTTGGATCAGATCCAGCCCAGCCACAATGCTTGGTGACATCAGTTCAAACAGAGTTTTTCTTGATTATTATGGTGTTTCTGCTGCTGGTTTACTAAATATTGCTTCTACTCTGCAGTAGGTAGAAGATGAACAACAGACACACGTACCACGTATCCCTGTGCTGGCTCACTCACTAGTATTGCTTTCCACTCACCTATTTCTGCACCTGGACAGCAGAGGCCATCAAAGAGCAATTAAACACAGCAGCTCATGATCTAAACATGTTTTGAAGCTTAAAATTCTAGAAGTAGCAAATCTAGAAGGAAGTTCAATGTAATAAATGTGAAACAATGTGAATAATCTAAACTTACAGCATTTAGGCAAACATATAATATTTTCACTATGTTTAGTTACGGAACACAGTCATTTCCAAATGGGCGAGAGAACTCTGTGCTACTTTGCATAACCTTTTTAATGCACTTGAAAAAACACTTTCTCTTCCTTATTTGGTCTTTTACTTGACTGAGTGGAACTCAGCATTCATAGAGAGAGTTACCATTGTAGAGCAGTAATCATCCAGGGCACCAAGGTAGCCCCTTGTCCTACTATCTGCTATCACTGGGAAAGAAACTCCTTATCATCTGAAGAAGGTAGCTGATAACCAGTCATCTCCATCAGGCACATTGGGGAAAGGATGCTCATTGTTCCAATGCAGCAATCCAGAACATTTGGGAACTCCCTTGGTGCTCTTGGGGAGCTGTGTGCTTGGGAAGAGGCCCAACATGCATTCAATATTTGTAAATTCCTATATGCAACAACTCCCAGCCCATCTCTATTGCTCAAATTTTTGTTTTGTTTATTTTTTATTCCTTCCTTTAAATACATCCTATATATTTTTATTTTAAAGAGGATAGAATAGAACCACATAACCCCTACTCAGAGGGGTATGCTTACATATCTGAAACCAAGAAATGGGCATAGGGATTGGTATAATGCATCATGAATAAAAGGCAAAAGAGATTTGGAAGAAGATTTAAGAATTGAATATATACCTACATCCCACAAGGAATCTTCAGAAATAGTGAAGAAACAAAGATGAATGAACAGAACTTGAACACACAGAAAACCTCATAGCCTCATTGGCTGAAAACATAAAGAATTGCTTTTAATTGCTGTTATAACTTAAAAAAAATGCACACATCCTCTCAAATTTCCCCATTCATTTACCTCCTATATGTATATTTAGAAAGTAATAGGCAAAACCAGATCTAGCTAAGATTAACGAAAGAAGATCTGGGTTAACAGCGTTTATCTAGTTCAGCTACAAGAATAGGAGATTCCTGCTTACCACTTCAGGCATTTACAAAAGTATTTAGAAAATCTTGATAAAGTTGTTCAGGTTTATATCTCTTCACAATTCTGTTTTTCCAAATTTCTAGTGGGAGTTTAGGCATCAGTTCTCATGAAAGTGGTAATCCTGTCCCACTCTGGAAAAAAACAGAATGTTACAGATTCTTGTTTCAGCAACAAAAACACCCATTAGAGTCTGCTTCTTGCTGGAAGCAATTGAGCTTGAAGAGGAATGACTTCAAGCATGTTCCATTCCTTGTTAGAGCCTCCCGTTTCATGATAGAATTTAAACTTGAGCAAGTGTCCAAAAGCTTTTAGGGGCTTATGCAAACTGAACCAAATAATTACTGCTTGACTATTTGTAAATCATATCATTAAAGCCTGTTTTACTTACACAAATTTAAACCAAATGAAGAAAATATTATATTTCACAGGAGGCATTAAAAGGACTTCTAAATCCCAAGAAATAAAGCATCAATAGGATTAGCGATCCTTTTGGTGTTCCAAAGAACAAACATATCAGCTCTAGGAATACAAAAGCATTTTGTAGAGAAAAAGAAGGATTAAAATTTGATATCAAAGTATTTTATCACCCTGGGAGGTAGGAATGGAAATTTTTCAATGAAAACAGAAGAATAGACCTTCCTGCATTTATTTTCCAAATATATGTGTCAGGGGGATTCATGTTATTACAAAAAAGAAGACCAAAATAATTTGAATTGGGAGGTGCAAGATCTTCTGATGATCTGAAGAGATCTTTGTAGATTAAAGTATCTGGAGAAAAAATAGATTAAAAGGAAGTGTGGATCTTTCATTTATACACAGTAATAAAGAAAGAAATGTAAAAATTTTACCTATAATACAAAGAGTAGGATATTATGCAGTATTTCTAAGTGCAGTTATTGAAAAGTGTACTCTCCTAAAAGAATAATATAATTAAGCACTAACTTAAACAAGAAGATACAGATTTTTATCAGGATCTTAATAATGCACATCCATCAAAAATCTCAGATTCCTCAGCTGGCTCTGGATAAGTTTGGGAAATTACAGCTTAAAGCAGTAAAATATGATAATACCCTCCATGGAACCAAATATAGATTTATATAACAGTGCATGGCATAAGGAATGGGCCAAATGAATTTAACACAGGAGCGTCTGGTTGGGCTTTTGAAGGTATTGTAACAACATGCATCATTTCTAATTGCTATTTTTCCAATATTGGAGAGGGGGAAAAAAAAAAAAGAGGAGGATGTTTCTACCACTAAAGACATCTCAGCCAAAACACAGATTCTGGCCACAAAATAGAGTAATTTACATGTAATAACCCTTCAATGTGAAATGTTCCTGGGGATAAGAGGACTTATGTAAGCAATATCAATACATATATTTTGAAATGTAAAGGTAACAGAATAAACAAGAAACCAAATTGTGTGGATACTGTGTTGTTTCTGGAGGGCATGCTCCTAAGAATAACCATCAGACCAAGAAACGACACAGGAGATTGCAGAACCATAGTTACTTATAATGCGTAAGATTCATAACATCACCTGGAATGGTAATGTCTGCAGTCCTCAGCTGACCAAAATTGTTGTAATACGGGCATAGGACATCCAATTTAAGTATTTATAGATGTTCATAAGTGGATAATGAATTACTCAGTAGAATGTAATTGATTCACTGATTTTTAGCCCGAAATACTGTAACTTGCTTTTCTTCCTGGAAAAAAGAGTGTCAACTGTAGCTACTTCAGCCTGTTCTCCAAATTAATTACCATTCTTACATACTTTCATAAGAACAGGTAAGGAAACTGGAAGATAAAAAGGCCAAAAATTACATTATCTGTTGACAGAAAATTTTCTATTCAGGTCTCTCACTGACTATGCTTAGGCAGGAATTTTATGGTTTCTTACGTGTTTCATTAAAATCACATGCAGGCTGTTTTCTTAATTTTGCTGCTTGTTCAGTAATGACTCTCCAAATTTCATTTTATAATTAATGGACTAAGTTTGAAGGGTAAATGTTCTTTTAAAGAATTCACACTTAGTAATGTCCTGGCAATCATATTCTCTTTGCATAGTAGTGCTTTGCCTTAAACTGCCTAAAAGCTAGAAGTTAGCAGTCCTTGAGAGATAGTAAATAAAAGTTTTACTAGCTCTTTTTTTTTTGTTGTTGTAATTGTTTTGCTTTCACAGTACACTTTACACAAAAGAAAGCTGCTGCAAATAATGGTTGAGAAGCAGAAACGCGGCGAGAGATAGAGAACTGGGACCTTCCTTTCATTTTTTCACTCCACAGGTCTGTAGCTCAGGAGTGCTCTCTGCTCGCTGAAATCTAAATGGGAATAAGCCCCATGACCTACAACCCCTCTCTCAATACTTTTTGAACCAGTCTGTGAATTTGTAGCTGTTGACAGCAACGTGGAGTGGAAAGAACGTTTCTGAGATCTGACAGAAGAATACTTGCCAATTGCCATGTTTTGATTTGTGCATTTCTGTGGACGTAAGTTAGATTTTGTTCATGAAACAATAGAGTGGTTCTGATCTCACTGCAAATCGTGATATTGAGGCCTGGTACAATATAAATCCCAAAATGTTTAATTCTACAGGATATAATGAAGAACAACTGTAAAGAAAACCTTAATCCTTTTCTGCCTTTTCAAGATTCAAATCTACTATCTATTCCTTCTCTCTTCATTTACTCCTTAACCTCTAAGTCAGTAATACCTCCCTTTTCTGTAACAGAAAGATGATTTTACCACTATAACATATAGGATATGTAATAAATTTGAAATCACGCAGTTTAAAACAACTTTCTGATGTATAAATACTACCTGCTATATATTGGTCTACTTAAGGGTATTTTAATATATTTAGTGGAAGTAGGGGTGGAATTTATGTTATATATATTCCCCAGATTTCGTATCCTCGTGACCATTTTGATATGAGAAAAACACTACAAATCTGATTGATGGAAACACTCAGGTTCCATTCCTCAGTGTAACTGGAATCAAGACTTACTGTAAAAAAATAATTCAGGATAAGCGTCACTTATCACATTCTTCAGCTATCTTCTCTGGGATATTTCTCCGGCCTCAGTTTTGAAATCAGTCTGATTTTGATAGATCTTTCATTAAGGTTTAATTTGAGCATGTTGTGTATTTTCAGGAAATACTGCTCAAAAATATCCTTTTTTGTAATTTTTTTTTCAGAGAGACCTTGTTGTCCAAAGTTGGAGTAGCTTTACTCCTGCATACCAAATTTAACTACAAACTCTAGCTATATCTCCTTTCTGTTTCCCTGCCTCCTCCCATGAAGGCTATTGATCAAGTTGGGGGTTTATTACTTTATTATTATCTAATATTAAAAAATTATCAAATTTTAAGTTGTAATTAATATTTTGTGTGAATAATACCTTAGAATAAAGTCCACCTATATTAATGTTCCCAGGTCTACCAGTATCAAAACTGAAGATGCTTTCCTGGGAGGTACACACAGAAAAGCAGACGTATACACTGTGCATATGTACATTGGCATGGCTGTCCATATAGGCCACAGAAAAAAAAAGGAGTACGAACACAGACACAGGCAACACCAATGGCCTCATCTGCCCCCTCCGGTAGCTAGACAGGACAGTGATCTACTAGCAAGAATACTATATACACACACACATGAGGTCCTACAACAAGAAAAAAAAGAAATGAGACTAATCCTAAGGCTTGGGAACCAAGACTGGGAGGAGAGATACAGAGACACAGTTATAGTACATGTTCTAACCTGTCACTATGAGACAAGGCTCAATTCGATCGTTTCACTCAGTATGGGTGGATGAATGTTCAAATATAGACAATTTCATACTGATACAAATGTTTAGCGCCCAGAGGTAGAAATATACTCAGGAAGAGGTAATTTATTTAGACAACTCTGGTTATATTTATATCAGCTGCATGATATGTACATTGTAGCCTGACTTGAGCAGTTCTGTAGAACAAAGCAGCAAGTGCAGTGGCAAAGCACAGCTGGCAGGGACAGTTGGTAAATTCACTTCAAAACTAAGCTCTTGGTCTGAACTAAAATATTAATATAAACACACCCTGTAGCGTGTAATCATAGAATCACAGAATCATCTGGTTGGAAAAGACCTCTGAGATCCTCAAGTCCAACCATACCTGTCCCCTTACTAAACCATGTGCATAAGAAACTCATCTACCTGCCTTTTAAACACTTTCAGCGATGGCGACTCAGCCACCTCCCTGAGCAGCTGTTCCAATTCCTGACCACCCTTTCAGTGAAGAAATTTTTCTTAATGTCTAGTCTAAACCTTCCCGGTGCAACTTGCGGCCATTTCCTCTTGTCTCAAGAACCAATTTTAAGGAAAAAAGTCCCACCGAACTGTCAGTATTAGAACATATAAATAAGATTGTGATCTGCAGAGAGAGAACAAGAATAGGATGGTCTGTACTCTCAGCATTTAACCAGGTATAAAACTTCACCAAAGTCAACATCTCATGGAAGTTTTTATTTTCTTCTCTTTTTTTTTTTTTATGTGGGTTTTCCATGCTCCTTACTCAGATCTCTTTGGTAAATGTACAAGAAATGAGGTGGATATTTCTCCATCTTATCCCAAAATCAAAACCAGAAAAGGTTTGATGATTTGGTGAAAAAACTCTTGGTATGGATTTCAAATAGTTTGTCTTGCAGTGATTTTAAATCAAGATTAGCGTCTGCAGAAAACAAAATAAAAGAAAAAAAAGGTCTAAAATTGACTTTAGAAGTAATGTGACTGCTCTGTAGTGTCTGTATGTATATTTTTATGTGAATGATTTGAAATATTGTTAAAAGGTTAAATTATGCATAGCTCATATAATATGCCAAAGGCTGCAGTTTCCTAAATAGGGCAGCTCTGTCTTCTGTGAGTACAGGCAGATCTTGGGGCAATAGATGTTCCTTTACAAGTTGCCTTATTTAAAACATGAAGTATCTGAAAATGTACCTCCCAGGGGCCTATTTTTCAAAACTAATCTTGGAAAAGTTCTGTTTTGAGGCACTATTGCCTCTAGCTAAAGGCTTGTTGACTGGAATAACTCTGCTAGAACTGCATAGTTAAGATAGAGATTTTCAGCTGGCTGGATTATGTCTTGTAATTGCTCTACTTGCATTATTTGAACTAATATATGCATAACGTTGAATGGTTCTAGTTCTTTTGTGATGTCCCTACTTTCCAACACAGATTTCAAAGACAGGATCAATTTTGCCAATCACATACTGTCCTTCCACTATTAATTGCAATATAAACAGAGCCAACAGTCGGCACTGGTGTTTGCAAAAAACAATGTCTGCCCGGTTAGCACCACTGTCGTACTGCACAGTCATACCCTTCTTGTACCTCTTTATTAGAAGCAGAACTTGCCCTTTTATTAAATATGTTCTAGGGCAAGTGATATTTCCTTTAAGAAAAGTACTTCATGTTGTCCAAAACACTGGCTTCTAGACACAAAAAAACTTTTAGAATAAGAGATATTATTGGAATTCTTGGTATTTAAGGGTTATCTTTGTTTCAAAATTTGGGATGATTGTTTTTCCTTTGCTCTATTTGTGTCCAGTCTACACGTCTGTTGTCCTTGATTCTCTTGAGGTAGACTCCCACGGACACAACGTCCCATATGTTGGGGACTCTTTCACTATTTGAAGTACTGCTATCTGACACTTTAGTCTGGCGTAACACTCATGAGATAAGGCTGCAAACCTCTCTTCAGCATAACATCTTTCAAAGTAGAAGTAGTCACATTTGTAAATCTATGAGGCTATTTCCTAAATAATATATCCTAAGGAACACACAAATATATAGTTATATGGATACAAAAATATAGTCAACATGGTAACGACAACTCTGCAGAAGGGCAATCTTTCCTTTCAGAAGTAGTTACCATTTAGAAGTCTGGCTGATAGAAGTATGCATACATTCATGTGCAGATGGATAGCTCAGTCTGGAGTAAGTGCAGTATTTGCAAACAGCTAAAGTAAAAATTCTTCATCTCAATCAAATTTTATAACTTCGATGTTATCACTTCTTGCTTGCTAAGAAAACCTTCTTTCTAATCATCCTCTCCCCCGCCCCAGGACCTTTCTCGCAGCTTCTGTAATCCAAAGGCTCTAGCCTGCATGTTTTTGCTAGCACTGTGGGGTGCTTGGCTGATACTTCACATATCTTTCATCCTATTTGTCATTTCCATAATTCACATGCAAGGCTTAAAGACAACACTTCGTGTTTGAGCCTGTACCTGATTTACTTCAGCTCTTCATTCAGGTTGAAATACTGTATGCATTTTTTTTTCATTTGTTTCCTTTTTCATAGGCTGAGGGCAGTTTATTTTTACATACGTCACATGGCCACATAGTACCATATCTCCAGATGGAAGGCCTTTATGTTATTTTAAAAGAGATACTGCTGCCTAAATCAGTACTATTAGATTGGTAGAGCTCTGGGCCTATCAGTTCAAAGCTACTTAGGACCCTGCCTACTATTTAGCTTAAATGAAGTATCAAGGAAGAAAATATAAACCATAAATATATACTTTTCAAATAAACAAAATGCATTAACATATCTGGTGTCAAGGAAGGGATATTGGTAGGACAGACAGTAATGGGCCTAAAATGTGTCAAAGAAAAACCCCACTAGATACCGGACATCAGTAGCAATAATGGTTTTGGAGCACCAGTAGTAAAGATTGACTGGGGAAATGATCCTGTCCCAATCTCTGGAATTCTTTACAGAAAAGATTTGAAAAGCACATCAGGAATAGCTCTAGGGTAGGAGGATGGATTTGAGAATTTCTTAAAAGCCCATCTAACTGTGAGAGCTAATGGATTTTTAACTCCTTCCTGTCTGGTTCAAGGAAATTATAACACAACACAAACGGGAATATTCCATCACAGTACATTACACTTCATGATGATAGACCTGAAAAGCTGAGATGTGTGGGACAGAGACAGGAAATGATAGGCACTAGTGGCTTTTCATGGCCCTGGTGTTCTAATCTGGTCAGTCTTGCCTTTTTTATAACTTGGATAATAACACTATTGTGGAACTTCATATCTCCACCAGATTATGATATTGTCTGTTATGCTCAAACTATGTCTTATTCTTGTAGCCAGCAGCATCTTGGACTGCGTTAGAAAATGTGTTTCTAGGAGGTTGAGGGGGGTGATTGTCCCTCTCTGCTCAGCACTGGTGAAGCCACACCAGAGTGCAGGGTCCAGTACGGGGCTCCTCAGTACAAGACAGACAAAGACTTATCAGAGCAAGTCCAGCAAATGTCCACAAAGATTATTACAGGATTGAAATGTCTTCCACATGAGGAAAAACTAATTGAGCTGGGACTGTTCAGCATGGAGAAAAGTAGTCTTGGAGGGAGAAGAGGGAGACAGACTTTCTTCAGGGACACTCAGTGTCAGGACAAGAGGCAATGGGCACAGATAAAAAAAAATTAAAAACAACAACCTTTTTACTGTGAAGGCATTAAAACACTGGAATATGTCACCCAGAGAGGTTATGGAATCTCTGTTTTTGGAGATACTCAGAAATTCAACTGCATTTCCCAAAACAATGAAGAAAGCCAACCGTCTTAGGCAACCTGCTGTAGCTGACCTGGATTAAGCACAAGGTAATTTCCAAAGGTCCCCTCCACTCTAAATTATTCTGTGATTCTGCTGATAGATATTATTGGTAGCAATCTTCTGGAGACAGCTGGGGGAGCATGTTTGCTTATGCAGGGTAAGTCTTCTGGCAAATGTCTGAGGAGATGACTAAGGAAGTGACTTTATGTCCAGAGCAAAGTTGTCAAGCACTCAGCCTGTCAGGCACTGCAGCACTCTTAACCTCCTCTGTTCAATGTTGCTTCGTAGCTTTTAATGGTATCACTGCAGGATACTAAAGAACATCTGCTTAGATTAAGCTGCGGACATTCTAGTGTCAGGAACATCCCTCTTCACAGTTAATTGCTTGAGATATATCTGCAGGAACTGTTTTAGACAAAACAGTGCAAAGACTGGAGCACTGACTGACATTTCCTTTACAGTACCTGTTGGCACTCTGTAAATGGCACCATAAAGTAACGAGATGGATGCTACAGTAAAGAGGGAAGAGTAGTAGCAATTAGGCTGAAGAATAATTAAACTCTGTAGTTTCAGTGCTTTCCATGGAAGGTTGCCTGTACAGCAAGAAAAATAATTGATATCCAGACACATCCAGTTTAACATCCACGCAACGCTTTGTGGGATCTGTGCTCAAAATTCTGAATGCTAATTTGACAAACAGTGTTCTGCAAGTGCAATTTATAAAGGGAAGTGGCCTAATGAGGAATAACAAGGCTGAATTTGTGAACTATTTTATTCTGTACTGCATGAATACACAGAGAACTTTCAAGAGTAGTCACGCTGCAGATGGTTTGTTTCGATTTAAAGTTAATACTAGGTAATAAGACCTAAAAGAGCGTGACTTCTTCCTCAAGAAGAACTACCCCAGAGTGTCATTGTTGATTGGAGAAGGGTGGGGACGGAAACTATAAAAATGATAACAATGCAAACATCCTTGAATTCAATGATCTAATATTTGGAAACAGTTTTTTACCTTGAGGCTGACTGTCAAATAAACTACTCCAATGCATGCAGCAGCTGCATGTCATTCATAACTCTAGGCATTGTGATAGAAAAGAGTGTGTTTTCACCCACAAGTATTTGTCAGTTTCAAAAGAAAAGATTTTTAATGTCCTGAAAATATCTACTATTTCTAGACTTCATCTGCAGAGATGGACAAGTTCACATTATGTCCACCAAGCTGGAAGCATCTTTGTGTACTCCAGTGAAGGTCAGGAAATTTTCTAAAGTAGGAGCAGAAACTGGTATACAAGTCACTGAAGTTCCCCTGAAATTTGAAATTCGCCATGTCTGCCCAGAGACAACTCTATTGCATTACATAAGTATATCAATCCTCTGAGCTGTCCGCATCTCTGTGTTGCATCTGCCTTAGCATTTCTCATTACAAAGACAAGTTTTATTAGAGTATGAAATGTGAGAAGAAATTAATGTGGGAAAAAAACCCCAACAAAGCCAGGAAGATTAAAGACAATAGAAATAAATAAAAGATGCAACAATCTCTCTTGGACACCAGAGCAATAGCAATTCTTTCTCTCAGGTTTGTTTTTTGCCTACTCAGCAACTTGGTCAGAGAAATATCTGCCATGATCTCCACTTCCCAGGAAGTTTCCACAGCACTGAGGCTATCACTCTCCTTGCTATCACATTTTGGGGATTACAGGTTTTCCTCTTCTGTGTATACTCAACACGGGAGCTCACTTAGCCTATTCCTTCTCTTACTCACCGGAGCATGACCAATACACACATTGTTACTGCACACACGACTTCCCCAGAGAAGCCAACAGAGGTCCACTCTCTTCCCTAATACAGAACTTTGCCACCATACTATAAACTGTGAACTCCGAGTGTCATACCTACAACCTCACTGACCCCACAGCAGATGCAAGGTTCTGGACTCCGCAAGGAATGTTACTATTCCTTTTCCTTTCAACTTTCAGATTTGCTCTTTGAGGTAAATGGATAAAGCAGACAAGAACAAAGCAGCCAGAACATAAAGGCAGCAAAATTACTGTTCTTATCAACCTATTTATTAGCTAGTATCTTTCTGAAAAAAAATGGTCCCACTGGCTACCATTGGTTCAACAAGAAAAACACTGGAAAATATTGACCAGTTAATCATTGTTCAGCAGATTTTTTAGAAGTATTTTAATGTAATTTAAGATTGTTGTAGAAGTAGCATAATCAGATTGATCATAATAATCTAGGTATATTCTTACAAAGACCTGGAACACTGAAGACGTCTGTTCAGTTTCCCAGGATTTCACATAAAATATATTTCATATATCTAAATTCAAATACTTGCTTTTGGAACTGAAGCATCAAGAATATTAGATATCATTTAATCAAGAATTTACTTGTTGTTTCCCAAGTGTAGATATTTAACCTGAAAAGTATAGGTGAAATTTGAAATAATATGGGTTATTAGGCTGAAAAGTTAAATTTAAACCCAAGATTTGTTAGCTTTGAGAGACTTGGGAAGCTAAAATTTTGCCAGATTTTTCCAAGTTTCTGTAGGAGTAAATTTGGTTTCCTTGTAAAATTATGGTTTTTATCTAAAAAGTTAATTTTTATTTGGTAATGAACTTTTCCATTTCTCATCCTCTACTAATATTTAAATAATATGTATGCAACTTAAAGAACAGAAGAATATAAAGGAAAATCTTAGCATATCTTAATTAAAGTAGCATCTGGACTGTAAATGTACCTATTTTTAGTTCCATATACCTATACAATGTTTTATCAGTTAACAATACTGGTTATTATTAGGCTGTGCCTGCAAAGTCCAAAATCATTACCTGCCAAAACCTTCCTCTGAAATTTATGTTCAAGTATTTTCTGTTTTACTAAACAGTTTTATTACAGAGAAATCTCTCACTACATTTTCCCGTGTTACACACACCTTAGTTGCTTGGATGGAGCACATATTGTATCTGTCATTTCTCCAAAGGAGATGGTAAAAAGGTGATTCGCACGTATAAGAAGTAAGCAGAGACGGAAATTTTTTCATATGGCTTCTAGAAATTTCTTTGTCTGATGACTTCTTATTCATTATCCTTCATGAAATGTTAGCCTTCTCTTTCCAAGATGAAACAGAAAGTGATAAAAATTCTCTTATTTCAGAACAACAAATCATAGCGCAAGGCCAACTACTGTCATAGTGACCAAATGCTACTTGCTTTAAATGGAAGCTATGTATCAGCATTTTATTGTACCTGCAACTTTATGCTATCCCCCTCGGGATAACAGTTGAGCCCCTAGCACCGCAGGTGTGTTGACCCATGAGTTTTCAATCTTTCCGAGCCTTGGAAAGATTCCAATCTTTCCAATCTTACAAGCCTTGTCCACGCTAGACAGAGAAAACATTTTCCAAGCACATGGTGCCCTTGACAAACACTTGTGACCTTTCATAAACAATTTTTGTATTCTACTTGTACAAAAGAAATAAGAACATAGCCAATTCTATTAGTTTTCAGTGCCTGCCATAATGGCCACGGGTTATAGTTCCGTAATCTTTATTTTTGGAAGGATTTAGGAGAGGATTTTAACATACTTCCAGAAATTACAATGTTCTACATTGATTAAATTCAGTAGGGGATTGAAACAAAATCAATTCCATCCAATCTCCCCTCAGCAAGAACCTCGTGTAGCTCTGGCAAGAATACATGATGCACCTTAGTGACATGGAAAAAGAGTCTGCACTTACATGTGTTGTGTCCTGGTGCTGTAAGATGGTATCAATTCTATTCACAAGGCCAGATCAGGATAGATTCTGGTTAACATTGTTTTTCTGCTGATATAAACATACATGACAGGCTTCAGGGAACAAAAAGCACATCTAAACAGGTTAAATAAGCATGAAAAGAAAAAGAAGAGTTATTAGGTAAATATTATGGACTTGCTGATCTCTAGCCTGTAACCATGAGAAGAGAGAAACTGTGTGTTCTTAACACTTATAAAATACCTGTTGCAGTTGTTTCATGATAATCATGAAATGATTTATGTTGGAAGGGATCTGTGGAGTACATGTGGTCCAATACCATCACTCGGAGTACGACCAGCTTAGATCTGTTTGCTGAGGTTTCGAATACATCTAAGCACGTATCAGACAAAAAAAAAAAAGTATGAACTTGTTTTTCACATGATCTTTATCCTTTGACCTTCATTATTTTTGTCTAGAATTCTACTCTTCTCCTTCCCTTGGTTCTTTTATCTTTATGATATTTACTGCAATCATAAATCAAATGAGACACCACTGATCCTAGTGTTCCTCTTACAATCCCCCTCTCAAATTATTTCCATCACTGAGATTCATGTTTTGACTTTTTCATTTCCTAGTATGTAAACATTGTGTAGTTTTGTTAACTTATGATAGAGATAATATCTATGTTTTACCTGTATGCATCTTATTTGTAGGCACTTGTTCTTTTACAAGGTTTCACTATTTGCCTGGTTCTGGGTGTTATGCTCTGAGTTTTGTTGAAAACTCTAGATGGAGAAGGAGATTGCACATCTAACCGAGGAATTATTGCCCAGAAAGACCTTCTGGAGTACTGACTGACACATACAGAGAAGCTGCAGGAGGAATGAAGACTGGGAGAACTGTCGAAAAAAAGCACTGAAAAGGAAAGCATCATGTCATGCCACATCCTCTCTTATTTCCAACAGAGTGCCACGCCCAGCAGTCTTTGTCAGGTGAACAATCCTTTCTTCTTTAAGGAATCTCTGAACTTGTGTTTCTTTGTTTGTTTGTCCCCCACCTCCATGACTCCCATCTCCTTCCAAGTCTCATAAACATTGTTGCATATTGTGAAAGAACTGTTCCTCCTTCATGTCAAATCAGTTAGCACCACTTAAGCCTTACTGTCACTTTCAATCTCTGTCCTACTGAGGGAATGGATGTAGTCTTTGTTTAACAGAGAAAAAGCAATGAATACTCCCCAAATTTTCAGTTTATGACTTGTTTATAGAACACGAAGTTTCTGGAAAATACTTAAAGAGATACTTTTTAAACTTTTTGGGCTGTTGTTTGTGAGTTTGTTTTAGTGCAAGTATTGAAAGGTATAGTTGCAATCTGTGACACTTAAGATTTTCACCCCAATCTTGGCAGGCTGGTTTCTGCTGTAAAACAGAGGTAAGATTATAGCCTGCAATAGTAGTCAGCTGTGCACAAAGAGAAGAAGCATAAAGGAAAGGGAGGAAAGAAAAACTGGGTTCAAGGTATCTATCTCAACAAGTCAGCGGGTCCATTCTAGGTCAGAAGCATTTCTGGCAGACTTAACTGTTGCTAACTGTTGTTAACCTCAGCTTAACTGAGGCTTGAATGACAGGACTCTACAGCCTCACAAGGGAATGGATACCCATGCATCACCATCCGTCCTTTAGATGAACCCACACAGCCCAGCGCTTAACCTGCATCCCCTGGTGTAGCCAAAGCCCATTGTTTCTTGCCTGATCTGAAGTCTACGAAAGGTGGTTGATCTTCACCTCTTTGGAGTAGCCTTTCTGTAGGACATCTCTCTTTCAGTAATCATCTCCTTTTTGTGTCAACAATGTCTCAGACTGAACAATGAGATGCATTAAGTGATGCCAGGTAGAATTAAAAGATTACTTTCCTTTCCTTGGGGCTCTATCGACACTTAAAAAAAAAACACACCAAAACACTTTCTTCTTAATATTTTTCTTTTTTGAACACATACTTTTATAAATATTCATGATTATATATTTTATAATATTTTATATATAGTAGTAATTTTTGAAGATGTTTATTGCATTAACACTTGAAAGATGGTTTCAAATTTGTCCCTTAAAGAGAAATAAACTTGCATGTTCTGTCTCACTGTCATAGAAAAGATGTTGTTTACATCTAAGCAGCGTATCGGGTGCGCAAGTCAATACGCTAAGATTCTGTCAGGCTTAGTCTTTTTCTTCAGAAATATTGATCTACTACATTATTTAGATTTATTTGCTTAAGGTAAACTAAAAGAATCAAAGTATAAGAGGGAACTGAGTCAAGGCTGGATTTAAGTTTTTTTTTGGGAAACATTGTCCCTTGCAACATTTGCAAGGAATCTCTAGCATGAAAGAAATCCCTTTCTTTAGATCTTATAGTAAGAAAAATGAAAATCCCACCACGAGAATGATGTATTATTCCTTTGAAAGCCTGTGATTACTTGGAGAAGAACCAAAAGCCCAGACACTGTCAACAAAGTAGTTTGTGAATCCTGTGAAGTTTGATACTTTTGACTTTAGACAAGAGGTTTGTTCTAAGGAATGAGCGTTCTAAGGAATATGGAATAATTTTGGAATCTATATTTGCTATTATTGGCTTCTTTCCTCTGGCTAGAAATATCCTTTCAAAATTTGCTGCGGAATTGCAGGTTGAGCTGCTTAAAGCACAAAGATCAACATGTATCATATCTTATGTGGCTCTCTTTGTAGAAAAAAATGGAGCTAAGTACCTACTGAACAACAGTACAGTGATTTCAGGCAGTTGTGCATTAGCTAGCTAAACTTTAACTAGCTCAACCAGATACATCTGTTTTATACTTTGCTCTGGAACCTGTCTCCCATGATATGTCAAGTGCTTTCATGACTTTGAAAAGTCAACAGAAATTCAAAGTATTTTTAAACTTGTGGGATGAGTTGAGAACATCACAAGGAAAAGCCCAAGAAGAGACATCGATAAAGCCATAATTTGTAAAGAAGGAGGGAAATATGGTCAAAGAAAACAGGTATCACAAAGGCTAACAATGCAAATTAATTATCCCCTTGTCCTTGACAAAATTTTGCAACATCTGATTCGCAACTAGATGAAGGAACGTAAATGTATTTTACTAGAAAATAGTTATTTATTAGTACAATGACATGGGTTTGTGAAAAAAAGGGAAAAACTAATAAAAAAAAGAAAGACATCATTGGTACCCTCTGAATTATGTGCTGTAGGTACAGACTGCCTTACTGGGATTTAGATTTTCAGTTATTCTACACACTTTGTGGGGTTTGTAGGAGGTAAAACAAAATCCTAACTGAACTGAATTTTGTCTTCTGGGTTCAGATTAGCAGTTTTCCTAAACTCATAGAATTGGATTAGTACTAAACTCAATTCTCATAAATGTTTCTGTGAACAACCAATCCCTGTCTATTCTCATTAGAGAGATATATCCCATAATTTAGTTACTGTAAAGTTTAAAAAAATATTAAGAAATTTTGTCAAGAAACTTGACTGATCTCAACGTATCTTTCTTCAGGGGAGCATACCAGTGGTAATCAGCTTGAACTCACGTAAGTAAAAAGCAGGTTTTTCATCTTAGATTAGTCAATAAATTGCCGATGAGGCCACTTAACTACACAGGATTGAGATTAGAGGTCCTGATGGTGTCAGATAGAGGCAAAATTTACATGGAACTATCTAAAATCTTGATTGATGTTTTAACACAATGTTATTAGATGTGATCAGTGAATTGTTTACCTGCCACTTGATACCTGTCATCCTAGTCCTGATCACTGCCTTTCTTTGGTGCTTCTCTCTCTGGCTCTTAGGAGAACTGCTGGAAGTCCCATCAATTTAATTAACAGGAACCACAATTGCTATGCAATGTACAATCACTTGAAGTAGGAAATACATATTCTGAGCTATGCAGAAAGACCCTATCTTGCACAGAGTAAATTAGAATACACTTTAGACAGAAGATGAAATCAGGACACAGTGGAGACATCAGGGTATCATATTTTTAATGTTACCCCTGCATGGAACTGAATTTTTTTTTGAAGTGTCATCAGTTTTCATAGGTTGAGTGCAACCTCACAATTTCCATACTAGCCATAACCTTATACTGAAAGGAAAATGAAACAGGAATAACAGTTTTGAAAAAAAGCTTTAAATAAAATTAAGAGTACTTCAGTTCGTTCTAAACTTTTAAGATATTACTGCTTTCTCCTCTCATTTTATTTCAACAAATGAACTGCATCCTCTCCCCTAAATATTTACACTCCCTTTTTACCGTCATATTTGAAGTTGGCAGGGGAATTTTCTAACCACGGTGAAAACAAATTAAGGAGACATGTTTTCTTTATCCTTTATCATCTCTCCATACCTCTTTGCTTCACAAAGAGCATAAGTTCCAGAGAATCCCAAAATGCTGCAGATTATCACTTTTACACAAGCAACATTTTGTACTGCTATGATACAAACTTGTGTCATTTCCTCTCATTTCTTCAGTGTCCACAACAAGAGAGGTCTCAGTCCTTTTTGCACAGCAGTACAGCATTCCCTACACCTCTGGTTCTATAGCTGCTAGGGTCAAAAGTGCCTGAAAGGTGAAGGATAGAAGAAACTTCTAGACATTGCTGGCAACACTGGAAGGAGAAACTAAGCCCTAGTAAGTTACACAAATGATCCTGCAAACAATAACACCTTAGTATCATGATACACATACTAGAAGATACTGCTAATATATATCTTCTATGGATACATATATGCAAATATACCCATCCTGAAGTGCAGTCACGTCATTAATTCATTTACTTTGCATTTAAAGAGACAGTATTAGTGTACAGCAGGCAGGATATGAGAATTAAGAAGTGAGTTTGAAACTGAAGAAAGAACAAAAACATGGGAAGAGACAAGAATAGAATGGCAGCAGGAAAAAAAGGCAGAAAAAAATGTTGAAATGCAAGACCATGCGGGAGAAGGGGAAGCAAAAGATATCAAGAATAAAAGTATTAAATAGGTTATCCAGACAGTCACAAGACTAAAATGATATAAATAAAAAAACCAAAAAACCCCAAAAAATCAAAATCCCAACATATAAGTCTTATCCATACGTGAAAGATCAGCCAAACCTTTATTCAATGAGAGAGCTGATACAGAGAAAGTAAACAGTCCACAAGAACTCATCAACACTGCTGAAGGTGGGTTGCACTACCTATTAAAGATAGTAGTAGTCTGTCCCCTAATCTGCCTTGTGCTCTTTATTTTACCGAAGATTACATAAAACATCCAAGAAATCTTTTCTTTTGGGATACTATAGCCTGAATAATGCAGAACAAAAAAAGAAGACATTTCCCATTTACCATGAACAGGTCCCTGTCTTAGACAGGGAAAGAACTTCAGTTTCACCAAATATCCTGTCTTTCCTGAGATAGACAAGAAAGCAGCAATTCCGGTCAGTTATTTTCCTGATATCCTAAAGATTCTTCACTGTCTTCAGCTATCGGTGGCTTGTTACCTAAAACTAGGTGTTACAGGAGAACTGCATTTCTTGCAAGCAGGTGTTTGCTGTTACTTTAATGCTTGCTTAGAGCTAAAGTAAGGAGAAGTTGCTCTTTTCCTCAGCTTCAAAGGATCTTGGAGTCTTTATTTTTAAATGGACCATAACCCACCACGGAAACAGCAGCTTGTCAGTGCTCACAGAAGGAGGACTTAACAAGGGTAATCCATTTTAAGTACGGAAAATGACAATCCTAAGCTGTATTTTTGAATAAAACAAGTAAAAAGTCATGTAAGTCTTAAGTACAACACTGACAAGCATTAACAAGCTTACATTGCAGAATACAAGAAATACATAGTGCTGAAGCTTTTTGCTGTGCCCAGGTATAGTTATTTCTAACAAAAACGATGAGAGACAATCCAAAGTCTTGTGGTAAATAAAAAAAACTGGTGACAAACTATGAGTGCAGATTTTAATGACTCTGGTTTTACTAGTGCTATTAAGATCTACCATATAAACTTTCCCTAGAATAATTTTTCTGTGAGCTTTCTGCGAATTAGGCGTGTTCAAGCCTTTCTGACTTGAATGGAAATTGTGGAAAGAGATCTTATACATCTCTGAGAAATGTATGCAGCCCTGCTACGCAGAGCAGAACATTTCCTATGCAGACTCACTCACTTTACATACTATTGAATAAATACATTTCTAACAGCCTTCAGCATTTAAAGCTTTTTTCTGATATGTGTCGTAATTAATGCATGCCTGAGAAAACCGGTTAGGGCTCTTTCTGAGGTCTGGTCAGCAAAGACAGTCCACCAACATGGCAAAACATATGCTAAGCATTCATGAAAAACTGTATCTTCCTTTTAAAAGATACTGATCCCTTCTTAATTTTATTCTTGCATCCAAAAATCACTGCCTATAGCTGAGTGTATAAACCTCCATTTCAGATGTAGTATTTTTTCAAGGATTTTAAGATTCCTTGTTGGAATACCTATGAACCTAAAATTAAATAAAAAAGTAATTTAAAGACAGTCCCAGAACAGTTTACAGACTATCTATCTCTGTGCTTGGGCTCATAAATTAGAGCAGCCAAGTAAACCTGATCAGAGGGCAGAGTTATGACTGGGGGAAGCGGTCAGACTCCCACTGCACAAGTGCTTCGTGATACCTGCGCATTTGACAGCCTGATTTAAGACTGTGGGTTTTATGCATGGCTGACAAAGAGAGCCAAGTGCCTCTACTGGTCTTCAGTTAGTATAAAGACATTGCAGTCAACATATCCTGAGCAACACCATACAAATTTCAAAGTGATGACTATCATTTGAGAAAATATCTTTAATATGGATAATCTAGTTAATACAACAAAAAAACTGCCACAAGCAGCTTTCATTTAGAAATAAAGGAAAAAAATGCTACATTCTCTCATTTTTTTAAACTGCCATCATTTTATTCCAATAGCAAAATTATTCTTTTACTCTCTTCCACTGAAAATCTTAGGAAAAAAATTAGTGAAGAAATAAAAGTATGTCACATTCACTTTAAATTTTTTTCCTCTGTAAAAGTGAAAAATCTGGGTGGATGTTGATTCAAAGACAATGTTTAAATTCTTTTTCCTAGAACTTTTCTCAGTCTCTAGTCCTACTGGAATAAGAATATTCAGACTGCTCAGAGAAAAGAAAAAAAAAAGGAAAGAACACCAACATTTTCAGAACTTCATAATAAATATTAGACTCCTACATTCATGACCACTTATTAGTATAACAACTACTCTATTTTCTCTTGAGCTGGTCACCTGGATCTTATAAGTATGAAACTGTTGTTTTGAAATTGAAGTACAAGCATATTTGTGTATTCTAGGTTCTTGGTTTTTACTAATCCACTGCTCACCTTGGTTTTTATTCAAGTCGCTCTGATGCACAGGAGCAATTTTTTATCAACAAATGTACTTAACAGTGCTCATACTTTAAAAAACGAAGTGATTTCACTAAATATTATATTTAATTTATATATTAACAGTGCAATAGTGGGTGTTATTTTCTCGGGTTAATAATTTTTGAAGAATATACCATTTTCATTAAGCTAACTTTGTCTTAAAATCAAAGCTTGGATGTCTAACTAGTAATTAGGAACTAACCATTATGAAAATAGCATGTTTCAGTGTGAATAAAACAGTTTGAAAGTTACTTTTGGGTTGATTTCCCAATGTCAGGTTTTGACAAGAGTCCTGAAGATATCTGCAGACATATTTTTTTAACACAAAGAAAATAAAAAGTCTGTGACTTCTTTACAAAGACAGGAAGCAACAAGAAAGTGCTTGATTCTTCTGACCACTTCACATAATTTAAAGAAATGGGTCAAGTCATGAATTTCAGATTTAAGCTGCTTTCAAATGTAGCTCAAAAAACCTTGGAGCTGTGAAACAACATGCCTTCTTACAGGCTTTGATTGATTTTACCATGTACAGGACTTCAGCCTCTTGTTCCAAGTCATGCGTCTTATTATTTGATCTCTTCTACCTTACAGGACAAAAGGTGGCAGATGTTTCAAAATTCCATGCATTTCTGGGTCTTGTTTGTTCATTCTGACTATCTGTCTGTCTGTCTCTCTTTCTTCTAAAGTACATTGCTACACTTATAGATAAACATACCTGGTGTATGTTTTGAAATGCAGTGTCTATATATCAATGCCCTCATCTTCAGAAATGGCCTGTTCATTTAGATGGTATGCAAGACCATGTAAATTTTTCATGAATCAAACAGATCTTTTTCCCTCTTTTCTAACAGAGTCAGAATGTCTTGTGTGTGAAAACAGAACTGTGAGGCTGATGAATGTCTGACAGACAATAGTACTTTGAGACATGTGGTAAGTCTCTTAATGATTTGAAAGCCTGGTCACCTGTATTTGGAAACTAAGGCGTGATGACACATCCCAGATCATAGACCAAGTTGTGGTTTTGCTCATTACAAAATTATACAATTTCCATAAAAGAAAATACAAGGTCTGACACAAATAAAGAGATTAATTCTGTAGCTCGGGAACCAATAGTGGGAGGGGAAAGGCAGAGATGGTTATAGAACATGTTCTAACCTGTCACAGTGAGACACGGCTCAACTTGACCATTTTACTCAGTATGAGTGTACATGTGTTTAAATATAGATGTTTTCTTACTCTTGGTTGGAAAACTTCAGTGTGTACCAGCCCACAGTGCTTTATCTGTGAAGCAGTTTTTAGCAAATAACAACATAACTGTGATTGAGTACCCACTTTATTTGCCATTTCTGCCTCTTCCCAAAGATCAAGTAGGAGCTCAAAGGAACTCATTTTTTGTCAATAGAAAAAGTGAAAGCAAAAATGACGGATATCCTCAAAAACTCTTTTCAAAAAGTATCTAAGGAATTGCTTTGAACATTGGCAGCATCATATGCAACTGTGTGTTCACTCAGAAGGGAATTATTTTAAAGTTGATTGTAGTTGATTTTCTTAAGTTTTTAAATAAAAAGAATTACAGGTACAGTTACAATATTTTTTTTTGTGTTGGACCTCGTGTGTTTTTCCCAACTATGCAGTTTACAGAAGTCAAGGTGTTTTGAAATTGTGCTGCAATCAGGCAAAATTTGCTAAGCAAAGAGCAACAGACATAAGGTTCAGAAAATTGTTGACATATAATCATTGGTATTTTAACTAAAAAACAAGATCAGCATAACAACAATTTTTAAAAGTATAAAAGTACAGCAAATTCCTGTAATAATCTTGCTAATTTCTATAGTTGCTACTGTTCTTTTGTGGGACAGAATCACGATTACCAGCAGCATGCCTGTAACTGGTGTTGCAGATTGGTTTTTAGCTAATGAATTAATGAGTACCTGTTCTGCTAAAAATTGTAGTAAATCCATAGCTTTTTCATGTATGAATTTCTTCAATGTAAAGAAGTTTATATTAAAGTTAAAGTATTCTTTGTGTGGTAATGAAGGAACGTGAATGAAATGAAAGGAGTAGGAGGTGGATGAGGAATTGTAATGGATATTTGTCCCCTCTGGAGAAGGGTTGATTTGATACATACTATAAATTAGTAGAGTTAAGCCTGTTTAAGATGAGGTTTTACTCCATTTCTTCTGTTAGCAGATACAATTTATATATAGAGAGGACTACTCCAAGGACTGATCTGGTTACAAAACCTTTAAAATTTTTATTTTGTATATATTATATTTGGAGGAGTGCAGGCAAACATTGACTACAACTTTAAGATCATCTCAGTGAAGCTTGGTTTTAAATTCTGTTACTTTAATTAGTAGCATAAATGTTCTAATTTATAGAAGTTCTCTTGAAAAAGAATATTTTCTTTTCTTGCCTGAGCAGGATCACAAATAGGAGAGGCATTGTCTGTCTGATTTCAGGAAATCTGAGAAGACTTTTACAGATCTTGCCTGCTGGAACTTCACGTCATGAAATTTTTGCTTTATTTTTATTCTTTATTTTATCTTTGTTTTTAAATTAATATATTTTGCTGGATTCCTTGAAAAAAACATTGCCATGGATTTGCATCATACTTCTGGAAATCACAAAACATTGTGATATTTCAAAACAAGATTTCTGGACTAAGCATCTTAACCTGTAATATGCAACTTATTTTTGTGTTATTAGTACTGGCCCTGGGAAAAACTTTAAAAGACAGTCTAAAAAGCAAAAGTCTCAAATTACCTTCCTGTAGTATGTAACTAATGTGTTTGATCTAATCAAAATAAAGTACATACAGGTAGCTGTAAATGGGTAGGGATGGCCTTTAAAACATCACCTTCCATTAGCAAAGCATAATTCCTCCAAGAGTAAATGAAAGAAAGAGTGCACTTCAGGGAAGTACAACGTAAGGTATGTCAAGTAGGTGTGAACCACAGAACATAACAGACATGACTTCTAGCCAGATGGCAGAAGGGAAGAAGAGAGCACTTACGCCACAGCTTTTAATCTGGGTGAGGCAATATTTTCGTTTCTACTTACTCCAAGTTTGTGCTTGAAGGAACAGGAGTAAATAGAGAAGGAAAGGGGCCAATGAAAAGAAAGGTCAATTTTAGCTCCCAACTGCAGGTACAAACAATAGTAACAGCTTAATCCTCTACCCCTCTGTGGATGTAAAAAGAATTGGTGAACTGCAAAGCAGAGAGAACTTTTAGCTGGGATTTAGAGAGAGCAGGATTTATTGCACCAGCTAACCACACCAGAAAAGGAGAGAAAAATTCTCTGCATAGGTCTGGGGTATGTGGGAGGAGCAAAGGACACGCACCAGTCCTGATCTTGGCCATAAAAATAGAATTATCTGTGTTAGACTACAGTTAAATAATCTAACATATTTGCAGCTGAAATTGAACTTGGACAACTAAGGAAATGGGTTGAGAAGTTACTACGGACAGTTCTCTGAAGTGATCACGTCCACATGCAACAGAAGTTGACAACATATTGAGTATTGTCAGGAAGGACTTTGAGAGCAAGACCGAGGGTTGTATTTTGCCACTGTAAAAACTTTGGCGTCCATGTCTTGAATATTTTATGCAGTCCTGGTCTCCACATTCCAAGACAGATGTAGCACAGTTGGAAGCAGAAAAGAGCAACAAACACAATCAAGGAATGAAAGTTGTGTGTTGGGTAACTGCAGGACTGTTATTCACCCCAACCTGCAGTATTGGGGTACTGTTAAAACTAGTAGGACATCAGTATAAAAAAGATTAAAAAATGCCCCTTTACAGTGCAATTGATAAAATTTAGGAGTTGCTGGCACAAGAGGGTGTAGAGGCAGAAGAAAGAGGGTTTCTTAAGAGGGTTTCAAAAAGTTTGAACAAACTCATGAACAGGTCTATAAACAAATACTAAAAGGTATATGGAGGCAGTAGTCTGACATGCCTAATAAGATGACTGTGCATGTCAGGAATAAGAGGTGAATGGATTTGAAAAAATTTTCAGGCTAACATATTTCCCCTCGCTGACTAGCAGCTCTTATTGCTGCCATCAGGGCACAATGCTTAGCTAGATGTAAACATTTTAGTTTCATCCAGTAGGGATTTTTCATTCGATTTTCACAAAAAGACTACAAAAGTTGTGTTATATACTGCTTTTGTTTTATCTCAAACCTTTTCTTCAGGCATGAATTTGAAAGTTTAACTCATTTCAAAATCCTAATAATCTTTCCTTTGACATTATTTTAATCTTTTAGCTAATTCGGATAGTAAAGTACTCGTATTTTTTTTTGGAACGTTAGGCATGCCCTTCATCTGTGTTTACTTTATCTTATGCAGATACTCACGTCTATATGTATAAATACTTTCATAAGGACACAGGTTTTTAAATAGTAACTTCAGAGGTGTTACCATGGGCACTAAAAAGCAAGGAGAGTCTGTGAATTTCCTGACTGTCACTATTCCTTCTCCAGGTTTTGTCCAGTCTTTAACACCCCAACCATGCTTGTGTAGACACCTCTGTGCAACTCCAGAATGATAGTGTTGGGTCCTCCTTAAAGGACCTACCAGTTCTGCAAACCTTCCTCGTGATCTCTGTCTCCTCAGAAAGCTTGAATGTGAAAGACATAACGTTTAGAATGAGTCAATGGTTGAAGTCCTTTCATATTGTATCCTGCTTCAAGAGAAAACCTGACTGTCACAATGTCACAAATCATCTGTATTTCAAGAAAGCATGGTCATTAATAGATAAAAAGAAACCACAATAGAACTAGTGATAGTACCTTAATAACATTTTGTTCTTATTATCTTTCCTGAAAGTTACAGCTTATGGGATTTTTATTACTCTTCTTTTAGATAAAGAAGGGGGATATTCTCATATTCTCATTTTACATGCAAATACAACAGCATTGATGGTCTTGAGGCTGTAACATATATCTAGATTGCACAAGAGCTGACTGGATGAACTGGAACTTCAGTTTACCAATTCCCTGTATTCTTTTCTGTTCCCTGATGGGTATTGTTTTCACTGGCAATTACGATAAAATAAGGAGTAACTTATGCTTAAACAATACTCTAGATTGTTTTACAACTACAGTTTGGTCATCTTGCGCCTGTCCTCAGAGTTATCATATGGATGTTTGTTATAATATCTTCTGCCATATTTCTGCTTGGAAATTTCCATTCAGCTTGCTATAAAAACAAAGAAGATATTTTTCCCAGGAAATATGTTCTTTCTATTGTGGAAAAATTTTCCCCCTGATATTAATGTGCTTATATTCACTACTCCTTTTTATCTTGGTAGTGTTCTATGCAGGTTCTTATACTGCACCCAAGACTGTGGCGTCTGAACACCAGTGCAGCTAAGTACCCATCAAGGTGAGCTATGTCTACCAAGTTTCCACTGTATTCCCTCTCCTCACATGAAAGTATGCTATTTTGGATCTGGGTGCAGATATTCCTCAGCTGCTAGCTGGTTCTGAGCTCCTGTGAGCAAGGAAAGAAACTTTACAGCAACACTCGAGAGTTGATATTTTTGGTCATTCATATATCTAACAGGAACTAATTTCAAAGTTTCAGACCCAGAGGTGAAAACAGACATGAAAATATACATCCTGAACACATGGGAAGTACCCCTAAAGTGAAAGGGTGCTCAAAATGCACTGCTGTCCGAATTGATAGTAACTGGAAGTTCTAAAAGATGTGGCATCACTTGATCTTACTCTATTGAATACTTATTTGCAAATAATTGTCATAAATACTGATTTTTATATGATTTAATTCTGTGGCAGAGTAGGTAAATTGCTGCTACCACAGGAAAATCTCAACTTCTGCTTTCCACCCTTAGAAGTACACTTGTGCACTGTTGATTGGATAGTATTTCTCCAACTAAGTTTGGGGGCTATGGGTTGCAAGTACTTGGAGAACTTTTTATTTGTGCCCAAATAATATAAATATTACCGGTGACACCACAGTAGTGAAACATTATTGGGGAAATTCAACAACAAATATTGTCAAAAAAAGTTTAACCTGCAGGTTCTTACCAGTTCTTCTGCAAACTGCTGGAGAACTCCTTTACCTCAGTCTGCTTACTCTGATGTTCAGAAAAGACACTGCCGTTTATGATGTCTGAAGAGCTGTGACTCCCCCCTTTGCTTCAATTCTTGGTGCTGCTGCACAAACAAAGCTGATGGAGCACATTATGGATTTTTCACTTGCCTGGAAGAGGAAAATCAATTTTCATCTAATAGAGCAGGAGGTCACTAAATACTACCAGCTGCTCTGTGACACTGTAAACTCAAGCAGTCCTGTGAGACAAAGAAGAGTAAGAACAAGATCCTGGAGTGCATTAGTACACAGAAAATTAGATACTGATAAAAATGAGCTTAGAAAAGAGAGTAAACTGCAATTCCTTAAAGAATATCTGGACAGAAACCGTGCACACAAAAGCTGGAGCAACTGCATCCAAGTCAAACTTGCTACTTTATTTTCTTATGATGGAAATCTTGAACTGGCATGCACACGGTAAATCTACCACAGGAGAGACTGTGGGTCATTTAGTAGAAGACAGCTGGGACAGCTCTGAGTGACATATAATCTCTTGCAACTGTGAGTAAGTTTGAAATGAGATGTAGGCAACTCACTGCTGGGAAATGTTTAGGAGACATGGGTGTGAATTAATAAAAAAATGAATAAAACTAATCCACGTAATATCCTCAATCCAAACTGAACAGAGCTGTGCCATCGTACTTATATTCTCTGGTAATTTTTCTGCAGGGAGGAACAACCAAGGGAGTTGGTGGGACAGGAAGAACCTGCATACTTCTCTGGAAAAAGAAAAGATGAATATTGTGTCTAACTGTAATAAAATAATCAGTTTGTTCTTGTGTATAACATGGGCTTTTTTTCCTGTGAGAACATGTCTGGGTGTCCTGTCTTTATTTGTTACTTCCAGGTGACAATTTCACTGTAAGCAAGATGCACACACCTCAGGTTTAGTGTTCAGCTATGATGTTGCCCCACACAGGCTAATGCTCAAAGCTAGCGAGGTTCACTGCTGATAGGTGTCTGTGTCATCACTTATGATGCCATAAGCGGGGAAGAGGACAGACTGAAGGAATCTAGTGAGACTGTTTGCACAGGTTCCCTGACAAGTGGTGATGAAAATGCATGTCCAGTAGCTAAGAGAGGAGAGACCCAAAGACAAGCTGGTTATTGAGGAAATGTTGATGCCTTGGGAATTGTTTCTGTGAAATGCGTATTATCTGGAAGAGAAACATTGCATTGGGAGTTGCAGGAAGCCACCAAGGAGATGCTGAAGGACTTTGGAAGTGTAGGACAAACAGCCTGTGAGAAGGCAGCTAAATAAGCCCAGATAGTTCAAAAGAAAAATAACTGTGGAGGCCCACATGACTATGATGCATACCTGTACATTGCATAAAACTACTAAATAAAAACACAGGGAAAAAAAACCCCAACCAAACAGCCTTTGCTCTCATCTGCTCCTTGTTTTCCAGATGACCGTGATGAACAAAGTATAGATTACTGTACTCCACAGCAAGGTAGATAAGAAAGTAACAGATACATAAGTGACAGGTTCTGAGGTGCCTACTCAATTCAAACACTTATTTTGCAAATGGCTCAGTTGACTTCAGTAAGGATATTATTCCCAGTCAATGATGTCAGAATAAAGTCTTAAGCAGATCATCACTGGACAAAACAGATTTAGGTCCCTGTCATTCCAGTACAAGCTCTATTAGAATATGTTATTGGTTTACTAAAAGAAGCTTACTCAATACCAGCATTTACGGTGGTGGATTGTCATGGAAGCAAACACTTGCATAAATCCAAGGGAGATAATCTTCAGAAAACAGGATTTGGGTTTTCTTTCTACCTAGAAATATCACACAGTAACGAAATTAAAAAAGAAATAAAAAGGCACTCTCAATTTAATTGTATTTGCTCCAATTCTTTAGAAAATTTATGAGAGCGAGACATATATATATACTAAGCATCTATTCTATCTTGAATTATACTCTCTTGGGTCAAATTTTTGGAGTTTCACTACACAGTCAATGAAGCAAAGAATGGATACAGATTGGTTTTAAATTAATCAGACTCACAGTTAAAAAGCAGAGCATCATCACTTAGGTTAAATGTCAGTTGGTCATAGTCAGATTTATGTATTTTATTAAACTTACTGTAATTGACCTTTTCAAGTGTAACATTCAGTTAAAACCTGGAGAAAATGACAATATGATAAGAGAAGGATCATTTCAGTTATGACCAAAATGAGATATGAAGATATTAATTAATCTTTTCTCACCATTTTCTATAGTAAGGCAATTATACTTTTGGATTGATGCTACTTGTAATGGATGTAACCTCACAACTGAATTAGAGTTGGGCAGAAAAGGTTGGAAAAAGAGTGAGAAAGGCTTCATTAAAAGCTATATAACTCAGTGGAAAGATTATAATGTATTTCTATGAGCTTTGTATCAGGCCCTTAGCGCAAAGTAGAAATCTGCTCAGGTTTAAGTAACTTGACTGTTGCATTCCCTTTGAATTCCCCTCTTTAGTCCTCTCTTTCTGGTCAAAGACTATCCCTTGCAAAAATAGCCCAAACATTCTTTGGGAGGAAGAACGAAAGCATCTCATTGTATGGCATCCTTGAGTAAGTATACCAGCTGAGGAACTCTCTTATATGCCACTCCAGTCCTTCTGACTTTCAGCTATGTCACTGAATACAATTAGCATCTGGCAGCAGACACATTTTTATCTCACCTTATGAGAAAATGCATTTTTTCAATTAAGCTGTGAATGTTTATGACAGAGTAACAGCCTTGCTTGCTTGAGTGCACCAGAACATGTTGTAAAGTAAGCTGCGTGCTCGCTGGGAGCCAGGAAGTGCATGCATGGGCAAGGTTTGTGCCAAGAAGGAATTGTTCCCCTCAATTTTTGACAGATGAACAATGTTAGTGAAGCCGATGTGTCTATTAACAAACTTACACACCCTGGCAATCTGAGGCCAGCCTGCTCAGTGGCTGAGCTGCAGAAACAGAGCTTTGGTCTGCTCTAGTTAAGCCAAATGACAAAAATTTCACTGGCCTTAGTGGAAGAAAACACTAATAAATGAAAGATGCTAGGTCATCAGAATGAATAAAGCGTTGGTCAGCAGTCTTATTTCCAACAAGACTGTTTTTGGCTTAGCACCGTATGAGTCATTCTGGGATGTATCTCGTATTTCTAGCACAGACAAAACTCCCTTTGGCTTCACAAGCAGTTTTGCAGAAAATAGCATTGAGTAAATCTAGGTTTGGACTTCATCATCTCAACTTTCCCCAGTCAGCTATGGCATTGTGTTTGAATTGGCATCACGTCTGTCAATCTTTCAGTCTCATCTGCTACTTAACAGGTCTTTCTAGATCATTCATCATTTGTTCCAAAATTTTCAGTGATTCAATAAAATCCTTTGAACCAAATAACAATATCAGCACTACAGATAAACTGAGTGATTTCATTACACTTCACATATTTTATTTTGGCTTTCATTGTTACAACAACCCAGCAACTCTGTACATGAGGGAAACAAAACCAGTTTTATCTGGAAGACTATTTAATGTTTTATGAAACTAAAATGAATCTGTACTTAATAATGTGTGGACTCAAAATGAAAGTACACGAGCCATCTTGAGGGTGAGATTACAGGTTGTTTCAATAAAGAAAAACAGTTTTAAAACCCCCTAGTTTTTAAAAAAGCACACTGTAATAAGTGTGTCTAACACAACATTTACAATTTAAGGTATACAATGCAGAATCTAAAAAAATCCCACTAACTATGATGAAAATCTCTCCACTGATTTCAAATTGTTTTAATAGCAACTAATAATTTCACAAGAATATGCTCTAAAGAATGGGGTTTAATTCCCACTCCTCACCAGCAGCATGGCATTCAGTAACATAGTCCTTTGCCCCATACAAACTGAAGGGTTCTCCTTAAGATCAGGTAGGATCTTATGGAGGGTAAGATAGGAGGTATCTGGGCATTTGACCAATCTTGGATATGGTATGATCCCCAGATAGTCTTCCAAAAGTTTATCATGTACATTTATTTAATTTGTCCTTTAATAAGAGACTTTGGGAGCTTTTAACTGCAGATATAGTGCCATGCATTTAGGCTACCAGACAGCTTACTATGCAAGAGGATGTGTGGGGAGAGTTTTGAGGGCCCACAATTGTAAGACACTGGAACCTGCATTAGGCGTCTCCAAATTCTCTTAGACTCAAACGTTTAAGAGAAAAGTTATTAAGTGAGAAGCATGAGGAGCAGAATATAATGAAAGAGGAAAGGAGTTGACAGCTCTTCTAGATCAGCTAATTTTCATTGGATTGAATATAAAACTTTATCCCACACCATATTTTTATTCTCTCTCTGCAACCATCAGAAATTAATTCAGTCATGACTTGACAGTGGAGTGACACCAAAAGGTTAAAGAAAACTGCAAAAACCTTATACACATACCAGAATACAAGATGGATTTACTGTTCTCCAGATTAATGAAGAAGAAGGGAAGGACCTGGAACAATCATACAAGAGTCAAAACAAGAAATACATGCACATGCAAGCTAGCTGCCGGGGACAGGAAGGACAGAAATGAAAGCAAAGCCCTCTCATTACCTGACTGGAACCCACAGCAGGAGGGTGTGAATTTCTCTGTACTTCTGGAGATCATGACTCAAGCAAATATGAAAGGAATATAATGAGTCCAGTGACCCTAAACCGAGTGAGAAATAGAAAGATATTGTTCTCTCTTTTTAAAATTTGAAGTAAAAAAATAGAAGAAAGATGAATATGACGAAGAGTAGTGAACTCCTGTGTTCATATACATCTTGGTGATCGGAAGAGATAGAAAAAATTACTCACAATATGAAACATTTATGATTCACTGATCGTACTACTGAATAGACTTAAAATCCAGACAAATGAATTCCAGTGATAAAGATCAGAAACTTTTCAGTAGTTGATCCAAAAAAAGAAAGGAAAGTTTACCTGAATGGAGAGATCTTATTTTCTGTGCTATGATATGCTGTACTGTATTGCAGACGTAACATAATGGCTTTACTTCTTTGTTCACTTCACTTTGACCTGATGGTATCGTGTTTATGATAATAGTCTTAGCAGGATTTTAAAAATCAGGTATTTTTCAGACTGACTTCCCATTTAATTTCCAATGTTTATTTTACTTTTTAAAAAGTAGCTGCATGTTAAAAATTAAAAATAGTTTAAAATATTCGCTTTCAAAATGCCAAAATGGAACACTGAAAGTTGGGAGAGGTTTGGAGGTTTTTTTGCATATTTGCTTAAATTTGAAATATTCACGTATAATTTTGAACAATCCATACTTGTTATTTTCAATACCCAATATATTTCACCAATGATTTTTGAGGAGAAACAAACCCCCAAACAAATAAAGAAAAAAGAAAGCTATTAACTGCAATGAGATTTGTGCAGGAAGGAACATCACACCAAACCTGTGTTCTCTGTTATACCAGAAGGAAAGCAAAACCAGCTTGTAATGACTGATGTTGAGAAAGATTGATGGGTATGGGAAAGGCTAGGGATGACTGTAGGAATTTCAGGGTCCTTCTGCTCTGCTACCTCAAAATCATACTCTCCACTGGCCTGGGGACCAGCTGTTGTGTAACAAAAGTGGTAATTTAAAGTAACTCCACAATAATGGGTAAAAGCAAGTTAAATGTCAGTAGGTCAATATATACTGTACACAGAACTCCACAGAATAAAAAATTAGATCGCATTTAATTTGCAGATGTTGGCTTGTAGAAATTCTACTTAGAGCTGAATGGTAAAGCTTTATAGGTAATGGGGTTGATTATGGTCCAGTAGTTATCTCTCTCAGACAGAGCTGTTGGGACTTTAATGTTTTCAAAGGGCTTTGAGACAGCAGCAAGGAAAGCATTACTTTGTTGTGTAGAGGCAAAGGCTTTTTGGCTGCTTGGGCAACTTGAAATGATCTTTTACTGACTTAGTACAGTGGAGTTCATTTAAAGAAGTAACAGGAGAGAAGCTATTCCCCATGCAGCAATTCAAAATATTTTAAAGAAGCCTAGAAAATTGCTTTCAGATAGCTGCACGTTGAAGTAAAAAGGTATTTTTTTTCCTCAAGAACACATTTCTTAAAACTGTCACTTAAAAAAGCGAAATCATGCAATTGCTGCTCCAATGCACTAAGTTTGTAAATAGATTTCAAAATACAGATCCAAAAGACTGTGGAACCCAATATGAATGTTGCCATCGGGTGGAGAAGGATTTTATTTTTAACTCTCCCCAGTCATCTTGTGAAACTGTGGACTTTTAACTTAATCTTCATTTGCTTTAGGCTTCCTTAAATTAAATAAGAATAAAAATATATAGTTTAGTCAATACTCCACAGTGGGATCAGCAGGTGAAAAGTGACAAAGTTTGTAAAGACTGTGTTTTTGATAACTCAAAGTGAAGAAGAAAAAGAGAATTTCTCAACAGATTTCTTTCAAAAAGCAGCTATAGGTACAACAGCTTTTTGAGATATAAAAATACACCATTCAGTAAGTATAGTACCAATGCCTTGTGAAAACAACTGTCATGATGACTGACTGCGAGACATAAATTTTATTTTAGCATATATTAGCTTATATCATTCCTCTGTATCTTTAATGCGATATGCCACATGAAGAAACACGTAAATGTAATATTGGTGGGAGTGCGTATGACATAGTCACTAGATGGTACACCAAGGTATATGAAGCTAATGTATAAATTCTATATTATTTTCATTCCTTTTGCTTCATCAAGATCTCTAATGCGCATCTTTTACTGCCTTGAATAAGCAGACGAGCAGTTCTGAAAAATCAGGTGTAGAAGAAGAAACATCTCCAAAATTGCACATGGGAAGAATATCAGTATTTAAGCCTGAATCTGTGTTCTTCACTTTTGTACAGTAAATCCACCAAAGTGAAAAGTGTGTATAAATATAACTAAACCAGATCATACATGGCCTTTGCGAATACAAATGAAAAAAAAAATCAAGAGCAAATAGGGTGTTAATCTTTAACATTATTCAAATTTCAACTAGACTGACTTGCAGATGCATCTATGTAAGTTAAAGGTCAGTCACCTTCATCACTTTCTTCAATGTTATGCTGGATATCTGATCCAGGAGACGAAAATACCAGACCTAAGAAAATGTTCATTGGTTGTAATTATTAAAGTATTTGAAATGATTACATGTTACTAAAATGGTCCAATAAGAAATAAGCTCTGCATACAGCCTTAATTTCAGTCTGAGACTACTTAGGAAGTTAAGACGGTATAACTTTGTTCTCCAAAATAAAATATCACTCAAAAATATATGCATAGAAAACTACCTATCTGTAATCTCTGACGCAGCATAGGTACCTACATAGAAGACCAAATATTTTTTTTCATTAGAAAAATAAAATATGCCAATTAGCAATGAATTTCATAGAATCATCTGGTTGGAAAAGTCCTCTGAGCTCATCGAGTCCAACCATACTTGTCCCCTTAATAAACTATGTCGCCAGGGAACCCATCTATGCATCTTTTAAATACCTTCAGGGATGGTGACTCAATTGCCTCCCCAGGCAAGAATAACAAAATGAAGTTTCAACAAAAAAAAAATCCCAGACTCAGATTTTATGTCAAAATAAGGAGAATAATGGTAATTCACTGCTTACAAACTTTGCTTTCCACTTACTTTTTTGATAAGATTTTTCGCCTTATATTCAGCAGACTTGACACTGTGGTGTCTTGTGTCTAATGAAGCATCCTTTTTCTCTTATCTTTCCCACATCTAACAGTTTCCATTTAAAGCACATGGCACATCGCAGTGCCATACATAGAAATGCAAGTTAGTACTCAAATGCCCAGTTAAGCCAGCTTTCTGAACTGGAAGCAAAATGACTAAGACTTACGGCCTGCTGCCCAGGGAACATTATTAATGCTGTTAAACACTAGCTCAAGCACTGATGTCTTGTTTTACACCTTAAATTCACACCCCATCTCTCCTAAAGCACATGCAAAGATTGCATCAATCATGTGAATGTCTAGTATAACAACTTGATAGTATATTAAAACCTGAAGATTACACTTATTTTTACATAGCATGTCAAATGGGAACAGTCAGCAATTATGAAATAAAAGTATGTCTTAAGATTTCCTATTAAGTGTAATAATCACCTCTATGATTTACATATGGTAAAACGTAGGAGTAAGGAAATACACAAGCTTCTTCCTTTTGTTTGCTTATTCTGTAATTATTGCTTCCATATTTCAAGTTAGAAATTTTTAGAGACATGGTTTGGCGGTGAACTTGGCAGTGTTAGGTTTATGGTTGGACTTGATGATCTTAAAGGTCTTTTCCAATCTAAATGGAAATATCATTTGATGGTTTGCATTTCTTATACTGTGTGTCTGTGATGGATTTCATTACAAATTTGCAAGAATTTCCTCCAAATTATATTTCCTCAAAATAATAAAAAAAATACGGCTAAAGACATCTTTCTTAAGTGGAATGGATTTTATGTTTTTATGGAAATTTTAATTTTTTCTCTATTCCTCTCAAATCCTTGAAAGAAATAAATCTACAGGCTGTCGTAACTTAAGTGTCAATAAGGGAATTATACCAGACTTTAAAAATTTCTTGGTGGCCTACCTTTTGGTATTGCTTTTCTGTCTCGAGTGCTCTAAAGTGTGTAATCTGTTCTGATAGGCAGATGGATGTTTGAGTTTGATATACTGACACAGTACTAATTACCCCATTAAACCCAAAGTTTATGATGCATTGTGCTTTGTGCTTGCTTTCTTTGTCCATAACGTACCTGGTTATCACAGAGAGAAAAAAAACAGATTTTTTTATATAATCAGTCAATAGCTTTGTAAATCTGACTGCCAGTAGTAATAGTCTTACTGGTAAAAAGTATTCCATTCACAAGTATCCTACATTTTCTAGTGATATACTTTCACATTTTTCCTAAATGGCACCTACAGAAATGCATATTTTGGTCTTTTATTTCAAGGACTTGTCTTTTGCCTTGAGGGGCTGTTTTATTCTATAAAAGCCACTTCAAAATTTCACAGAACAGGAAATGACGTGAATTGTGAAATAAAAGTCAAGAACAAACGAACTAGTGGGAAGCTTTAGTCTCAGAGATTTAATTGGATCTCAAGTGAAGCTACAGGAAAGTCAGTAAACCTAATGGGCATGCTTAATTTTTAATAGTAACACAATTTCCCAAGTTCTGACGTAAAACTTATTCCATTACAACCTATTTTCACAAGGTCCAGTGAAACACTCATACCTTCAGCAGTGTCTTGACATATATTTTAGGAGGGCAAGAGGAAGAGAACAAACATAATGTAAAAGGCAGGAGAGGTAATGGGTAATGCATAGAGGCAATCAGCTTCTGTAGTGGTTAAGAGACATCACGAGCATCACTTCATAATTTAGTAGATAAGCAATCACCAAATATAGTTATGTGATATTAAGTCATTGGAGTCAAAAGCACGAACTGCAAACATTTATGTGTTTGTGAAATAAAATCTGGCTCCCACAGAAAGCAGGGTGAAAATTGCTGTTGATTTCATCAGTACAGCAATTTCATTTACAGATTCTAGCACCAGAGAGAAACATTTATGATCACTTCGTTTGAAGCTCATGAAGACATGGCATAAAATTCCTTTGAATGAGTTTTAAGTCCTGCCTAATGGCAGTGTAGCTGAATAACATCACGTCTCATAGGAAGAGAGGAAAATTATATTTAAAGAATTCAACAGATTGGTAAACCATCACATACCAACCTCAATATCTGTTCCAGTACTAGACTAGTGTGAAATATGTGCACGCTTTTTCATTTAAAGTTTGTCTCATTTTCATTTTATCTAGATTCCAGCTAAATCAAAATGCTGTCTGGCATGAGAGGTCTACTTTCCTCACATATATCTATAACTGTGATCAAACGCCTCTTAAGCTTCTCTTTACTAGGTTGATCTCTACATCTCAGTATGTTTTCTAGGTCTTGTAGTCCTCCTTGCAGAGCTCTATCAGTTTCATAGTAGCTGTTCACTTCAGGCAAGACTTTGGAATACTACCATTACATACTTATAAAGAGCAGTCGTTTCTTATGGTTCATTAATGCTGTAGAAGCAGATATGGGTATCAGCCTAGTGAGTAGTTGGAGAGGCACTGACACTTCTGTTGGGGAGCTTTTGTATTACAAAGGCCACAAGCTCAGCTGGATTTTCAGGTGATTTCTAAACTCTTGGTTTAATTAGATATTAAAGTATATACCAGCATGTTTGCTTGTTATGGCTTAGTTCCAGCAGGTGTCATGCAGAGTACCTTGCCATTGGATTTACATAAGACTGATCTCTGGCTTGGTGCTATATACACAGGATGCTGTGTCTGAGTACAGCTCTCAGAAGCTGTATATATAACACATTTCAGACATAACATACTGAGTTTTATTTTTTCCTCCACCAAGTAGGTGGGTAAAAGATGATTTGGAATTTTTTTTAAGCCATATCTTTTTATTCTTGTTTTAAAAATAGTATATCCCTGATAGAGGGAAGCAATTGTGTTAAAGGGACTGCTGTGAGTAGGGATACAGCTAGCTTCCTAGTAAATTTTAATAAAAAGGAAAGAGGATTCTTTTCAGGCTTTAATTACACAAATACACAGAACTGGCACAAGATTTCATCATGTTTATTTGTGCTTCCTTGTGCACTGAGATACATTATAGTTTTAATGTAATTGTGAAAATGAAGTTTTATGATTGTCACATTTACCTTAGTATTCCATTGGGTTAAACAATAATTGCATCTTCTAATTTAATTTTGACCAGCCCCATTACCATTATAATATTGAATTAAAGGTTTATTTAAGTAGAAACTAAGATTTTCCTTACTGCTAAAGACCAAAATGGCTTGCCTTTTTACCTCAGCACAATCTGAGAGAAATAAAATGAAGTCATATACCGGAAACCACATGGAAAGTTGGTGCAAAGAACTTCTCCATTCTATATCTGTGCATATTTTATTTCAGATCTTATTTTATATCTTGTTCAATTCCTAAACCTTTCATAACCACGTCAGTCAACAGATAAATGTACAATTCTTATTTACCATTTCAAGCACTTTACTCATTATTCTATTACCCTTGATATTTGTTTTTGTTACAGCTAAACAAAAATATTTTCAAAAAAACAACCAAATTTTACAAGAAATGCATGTTTATTTTCCCATTAAAGCAACAAGTAACTTCAATTAGTTGACAACAGAATAAATCTCTATATTAACAACACTCTATAAGCATCAAACAAACTTCTTTGGCATTTGTTTGAAGGCCTTGCTCTCATTTCTACAGAGCTATTGCACTTCAGTAGTGTCAGCAAGACACGAATTAGCAGCTGTGTATTGCTTTTCAAAAAACTCCACACCTGTCATATCTGCCAGCATCTATGTTGTGGTTAGTGTTAGATTATGACATCAGTACTCACAGGGTGGCTGTCTTTTAATCATGCAGGTGGCAGGAAACTCTTGTCTCACCTTACAGTTGCACAGTTCTTGACTTCAATATAGCTGCCTTAATTTACAACACACTAAGATGTGGTAATACATCTAAACCCTGCTGCTGTTTCTCTTACCAATAGCTCCACTGAAGTCAAGCACTGTATGTCTGCAGAGAAAGACATCAGCTGTATGTCTACAACTGCCTGTTTTTTTCATTTCATTGTCCTTAATATCTGGGGTTTGAATTAAATTATTTAATTTCTCCTTGATTAATAGAGCTTGGTTTGAATGTTAGGTGGGCTTGGGCCAAGTGGCTGGAATACAAAGCACTCTGTATGGCTGCAGGAGATTCCACCTGAAATACTTCGCAGAACTTGTGAAGATTTTTGTATTTTCAGCCAAAACCCTTCAAAGACTTACAGTCACACTAGCTTTGCTTTTGCAAGTAGGCAGATTTGGATTCTTCACATGAAGAACATTCCAGGACTGGGCAGATATTATTTAAAAAAAAAATGTATATGTATAAAATGCATCTCTTTCCATGCAATAATTACTGCAAATGGGAAGTGACTCATTCTCCCTCTTTGCCCTTGTAATATCCCAAGAAGGCATTGTTTTTTATTGTTACTTTTAATTCTTTTAGAAAACCTCCTGTTTTCTTCGGAGAAAGAAGCACTTTTAGGTGGCTAGTGCCATGGTAAATGACATTTGAGATCTTCGTATTGTGACCGTGTACAAGGCTTTGAGAACCTCAGATAGGATTTGGCTGATGGAGGAGCCTGCCTTTGGTTTGACACAAAGATATAGCTAAACTATTTTCTACAAGTGTGCCCTTATATAAAGTAGTCAGATTTCCACATAAGTATGCCAGTACCCAGAGTTAAGTCTGTGTGAAAAATACTTTACTGTGTTGGAATAAAATAGTCATTAAGCTCCTTAAAGAAGAGAAGTCAAAGAGGCTGTGCTGATGTTAATCTTTTTTTCTAGGAGAGCTCGTAGGTTCCCCCCCCATCAGTCTTCTCCAACCGTCTTTGTTACAGGCTTTTGCTCTCATATGAGGCATGAGTGTAGAGCAGATATCCCTAGTGGTGAGGTCTGAGGAGGATTGCCCATGCAAGAATAGAAGCCAGTGATGGGAACACCAATGGCTTTTTGATGTGCTGGTCCCAGCTCATAAAAAAGGAGTAAAAAGCAACTTCATCATCCCAGAGCTTCCCAGGAGAAGAACTGACAGCTGGAATCACTATCATCTCTGCTCCCTGTTTCTGCCAGCAGGTAGTCATTTGCTGTGAAATTGGCAATATCCAAAGTTCAGTCAAATGCAACGTAAACAAACTGAAACAACAGAGATAAATATTTGCTTTCTAATCTCTTTGAGCATAGGAGAATTCAGTAACACTTGTAATGGACTGAAAAAACATTCAGGTTACCAAACCTACTCAAACAATAAAAAAAAAATCCTAATCTCTTTAACTCTTCCTCATCCCAGGTCAGCTCTGAGGAGATCAAGGTACCTTTCTTGTGACTACTTATAACCTTATGACAGTAGTGCTGCTGTTAACTCTGCTCTGACCATGTTAGCTGATCCTGTTAGCTTTATTGTGCTACAAATGGGACAGAGGCAAATGCTGTAAAGAAGACGGAAGCAAGCTACTCCATCACAGGTTTGTTACAGTGGAAATATTTCTGGCAGAAATATAAGAATAGCGAATAAGTGGTAGAAAAGCTAATAAGTTTTTAATTTATTATTACCTGAACATACTCCTGGGGTTCACAGTTTTACTCTGAAGGAAGTGATTTCCCGTGATGAATTTCACACTGTCATTTTCTCATAGAAATGGGAGATTCACCCTCCAAGCCTCTGCCACACTCTGATTATAGCAGCAAACCAGGGCTTTTAGGTTGGTAAATGACTTTTTCACAACAATAAATTTTGATTTTACATGTGATTACTCACATATACAAATTTTCTAGATGTAAAACCAGAAAGGGATTACAGATTTTCATGCTTCGCAGCCAGAGAAGAGGACACAGCTTATTCACAAAACAATGAGAAGGGGATCTTTCTGATTCTGTTTTATCATGACGTGCAAATACCACCATGACGATATAGTCTGCAGTCTACATACTCCATACAGCCCATGGCAAATATTAATTTAAGCATCTGAATGATTCAGGCTGCATGTTGCAGCTAATATATAAGTATGCAGTCACATCTGGCAAGTTACTGAAACTAAAATTGCTGACTGCTTATTAAAGTATGTTTCATTGATTTTGTTTAAACCATAAAAAACTGCTTTTGATTATCTGGCGAATCCACTTTCTGATACTTTAACTTTCCAATATAAGTTCGTAATTCTCAGTGCTATGCAGTTTAAATGAACTTGGGATTTATTTGAGAGAAAAAAAACTCTTGGAAAAGAAAAGATGGAATATCCCCTTGCTACTGAATTTTTCCTCTTACCGTCATCTATATTCTGGCTTCATTCAAGGCTGAATTCACATTCAGATGAATAGAGTTATCCTTCTGAAATTTGTGGACAAATATATCCTAAATATCCCTTCATCATTTAAAATGGAGTTATACAAGTGACAAGTTTGCCTTCAATAAAAACGTAGGTTTTGGTCCACAATTTTGTTTGAGACAATCTCTAACGCTTGGAAAAAGGAGCATCTTATTCTTAGACTGATAACTTGCAAAGAGGGTATCTTTTGTGATCATACTTTTTTTATGTTAAGAATATCTGAAATACATTGGATCACCTTTTTCCTGTACAATTCTGTACACTGTTTTCCTTAAAATACCCCCATTTTTTTTTGTCTTCTGCAAAAAATGTCATATATGAAAGAGAAGTGTTTTGCTACTGAAATCAACTTGTAGGGGTTTCTTTTCCTATGAAAGAGAAAGTATAAGTTTAGAGAACACAGACAAAACTGAAGTCAAATATGTTCTGACCAAACAGTAAATACTTCTCAAATTTCTTTTCAGTTTGAACTTGAGGTTACAGAACATACCGGTTCTAACTGTTTCAGAAAAACGGTCTGCCCCGCTAATTAAGATGCTTCTCTATATAGAGTTTAAAGCTTTTACAGAGCTTATCCACTCATGGTTAAATGTCTTTGCTTTTATATTTAGTTCCTCCTTCCCATTAATCAGGAATCTGCTTCCTTTCAGTGCTCCCCCGAGACCTTGGCAACAGACAGATATGGCAGAAACCCACTGATGGTCAAAGAGCAAGGTGTTATGACTATTGGCCATGTAAGACTGCAGAGATCTGCAGAAAGGAAATAGCCGGTTTTCTCTGAAACAGCAAAGAAAGGCAATGACTTTGTTGTATAAGGAAGTGTACACCAGTGAATTTTCATCAGCTGTCAGCTGTCCGACAAGGTGGCTCAGGCCAAAGAGCATACTTTGGGAAGATGAATTTGCTGTTTTGCTAAGAAATTTTAAACTGTCACTGCATAAACTTACGCAAATGGTTTCCAGCCACTAACCTTAGAGTGTGATATCCATCACATTAATAGACCACAACCCAGCTTTAACTCAGTCAGGCACGAAATCTTTCTAGATAAGAAAATAAAATCTTCTTCACCACACAATTTAACTGTGGTGAATATAAAGCATTGTAGAACCATATATATACACTACAAAAGAAAATTTTGTGCACATTTTGAACTTATTTTATTGCTCTCACATATGCATTTATTCGTCTACCATGCAAAAAAACCCACAAGCAGGCATATAAAGGTGGTCTAACTAACAACTGTGTCTCCCTAGTAATGACCCTGTTCCAATATTTCAGATCTGAAAATTAGTTATAAATGTGTGTACATTCCTATATACATCTGGAAAACAAAGTACGTGAATATTGATGAATGTATGACTGCGTTAAAAAATAATCACTATTTACCTTGAAAGCTGTGGAGAAAGAAAAATGTAACAAAATAATGAGTAAGACTTAGTTTTGTCCTTCAGAAACGCACAGCGTAGCAACTAGAAGGAAAATGAAAGATTGCGTGTTTCGTGTTCTGCATGATCTTGAAGCAAAGGTAGAATAAGCCTACCAATTCTTCCTCGATTTTTCCAAGCTATTAACTACCAGTTACAGCAGAGTCACTGATGGCTGTGATTATTCAGATTAGGTGACAGGCAGCACTGATACTGCCTTCCAGTAAAGCCTTTATGTCTCAGAAGAAAGACAACTGCATTAAGTGGCATATAAACGTGTTGCACTCCTCACTCCACTTGGCTCTGTTGTCTGTGTTGCTAAGCCTTGCTGCTAGAGAACCACAAGGGTCAAAGAATGCTCACAGGCAGAGGTTTTTTTGTACTTGGTGTCTTCTGAAACTTATTTTCAAACTCTCTCTTGCCTTCTAATCTGATTGAACCCTACAGTGTCTCTTATGCAGCTGTTTGCTTCATGTGGGCATTGCTGCTTTCATAGAAATGTGGTGAGATTGTAATCATACAATCAAGAAGTGTTAAAACTAAGGTGGAAAATCCCAGTTAATCTTTCCCACCCTTTTAAAAATTTCTGTCTATATGGGTTACACACTTACTTTAGGACGCAGTCATGCACACGTTGGAAGGCAGATCATTGCACAAGGTCTTTCCCAAGAGACTTCACAAGCTGGATGTTGATATTCTAATCTCTGTTCTCTTTAACCCACACTATCTTTTCCTAATCCACTCTAATCCAGTAGTGGCTGGAATAACACTTCTTAAACACTACTCAATGAAAAAAAAAAGTCAGTATTCACCATTCCTTAGTGGTTCTAGACAGGGAGGAGATCCAATCCTGTATATGGTGATGCAAACTTGACATGATTATTTCCTGAGGAACGATTGCTTTTGTTTTATATATATATGTACAAAGCATCAGAATCTTTCTTCTGTTAGAGAGAACTCGTTTCCCAAACAGAAACAACAGTAGTCATATTTGAAGAAGATAAATCACTACCTACTTCTACCTTAAACAGTATTTTCTCTAAAAAGAAAAAAAAATTACACCTGCTCAAGATAAATGTGATGTAATTTTTTCCTGGAAATTTCAATTTATTCCCCACTATCATACTTTTTCTCTCTTTCTTTCTCTTCAGGATGGTAAATATTTATCCTTGCATATCCTTTAAATAAGTGGATGCAGCATATATTCCTTAAACAGAGCCCCTGAATTATTCCCACATGGCCTGCATTATAGCTCTCCAGACTGTATAGATTTTTTTCTGGAAACCTGCCAAGGTCAAGGAAAGACAGGAGTTATTTCAAGCCTGGTACGGTTCTTTGGAGATAAATATAATCTGAGGGATTTAGGTTTTTTACATCAGTGTGAACTTTTCATTCAAGGCTCTGTTTTTATGCGGTTTCTTTGCCCAACTCCCCTTTTCTTTCACCTACTGTGACTTTTTTACTTTTATGTGTGTGTGTTGGGGTTTTTTGTTTGGTTATTTTTGGTGACATTATTTGTTGTTTTGTTTTAAGGGAGACAAAATCATAATTAAAAGGAAGTATTTAAACACTCACAGCAAAGGAGATATAGGGGCAAGGAATCTCTTCAAGGCTTGTCTCACTCATTTCTTTGTGCTTGGCCATTTGCAAGGTTTGAAGGGGCTGTCCAACAGAAAGGATTGTAATTGACACATTCAAAGTCTGCTAACAAATCCAGACTTTCAAGAGCTACAAACCACCTCTTAGGAATCTCAGTTTTACTAAAAATCAATGGCATACAAGGGATTAAGTCAAATCCAAAACCAGAATTTAGGCAGTAAACTTATTTGGTGCATAGGAAAACTTTCTGTATTGCTCAGAGACTGAAGACGGAAACCAAAACTAGCATAACTGGTTTTCATAGAATCATAGAACCATCTGGTTGGAAAAGACCTCTGAGATCATCAAGTCCAACTATACCTGCCCCCTTACAAAACCATGTCCCTGGGAAACTGTTCTATCCACCTTTTAAACACCTCCATGGATGACGACTAATAGCTGGGCAGCTATTCCAATGCCTGACTAATTTTTCCTAATGTCCAATCTAAACCTCCCCTGATGAAACTTACTGCCATTAATTCTTGTCCTATAACCTGTCACTTGCGAGAAGAGATCAGCACCCACCTTGCCACAGCCTCTTTCAGGCAGCCATAGACTGTGATGAGGTCTCTCTTCAGCCTCCTCTTCTCTAGGCTAAACAGCCTCACTTCCCTCAGCAGCTCCTCGCAGGACTTTTTCTCCAGCCCCTTCATCACCCTCATCGCCCTTCTCTGGATGCACTCCAACACCTCAATGTCCTTCTCGTAGTGAGGGTCCCAGAACTGAACACAGTACTTGAGGTGTGGTCTCACCAGTGCCAAGTACAGGGGTACAATCACTTCTCTGGTCCTGTTGGCCACGCTGTTTCTGATAAAGGCCAAGATGCCATTGGCCTTCTTGGCCACCTGGGCACACTGCTGGCTCATATTCAGCCAGTTGTCAACTAATAACCCCAGGTCCCTCTCCTCCAGGCAGTTCTCCAGCCACTCTTCCTCAAGCCTGTAACGCTGCACGGGATTGTTGTGTCCCAGGTGCAAGATCCGGCACTCGGCCTAGATCCCTCTGCAGAGCCTATGGTTACTGTCCCATTTCTCACTGTGATATTTGTACCTATTAAGTCATCCTTTTTCAAGGGAAAAGCATCACAGAGAGACAATTAATCATAAAGAATAAAATCTTGATCAATTTCAGCTGAAAATAAACAGTAACCACCACACTGAACCACTGCAATAACACAGTGGCTGTCCTATTTTTCAGTCCATGACACTCCTGAAGACTCATGAGAAAGGGCATTAGCTTTGCTGGTGATATTCCTGAGTCAAGCAGGCAGATATTCCAATTTAAACTGGTTACACCTGAAATCCTTTTTGCTTAACACTTGTTCATCCACCTAAAGTACTATCAATTCCTGTAGGAAGTCATGAGGAACTTCCTACACAGCTTTTCTTTGACCTGGATTGAAATTTCCCTTAGATATCTGCAGCAGCATTGCAGGAAGATTACAGTGTGCAGATGACCACACCATACACGATTACATTTAAGTATAGAGAACTATGGCCGAGGACTTCAGAATATGCTCTGAGGCCACTGATTTGTATCAGCAGGTTATCACACCTTCCTCAGATGGACTAATTAACTACAGGCACGAATAACTGCTGCTGCCAGAACCAAGGATTGTAGCTCTCTCATCAAATGCTTATCCAACCAAGTAGGTGTCCTCAGTTAGGCCTATTAAGTAGCCTTATCAGACTGAAAAAATAGAAGTTTTGACTATATCCCAGCTAGTTCCTCGACATTTTTAGGATTTTTTTTTCCAGCTGAATTTGTCTGCTGACAGAATTGATACTGTGCTCAAAAACGCAGCTTGGCTGAAAAGGCTCTGTTCTCATCTATCTTTGTTAAGAACTTTGCTAGGTAAACTGCATCTGAATACTTGGTGTGTGCATATAGTTGGTGTCAATTGAGAAGAAATGTGGTCTTGCCATTCAGCGCTGTCCCTGCAAAAGGAGTGTGAAAGTCCTACAGCCTGGCTGATGTGTCCATGAGAATTAATTCAGAAGTTCACCAAACCATATACATTCATCAGTTTCTGGTTAAATACATAAATCTCCAGGCACATTTTTGTAGGAGGTTTTTGCTTCTATGAACTTGGAAAGAAGGCATCACGTAGGGTAAGAGAGCATCTAAATCTGCCCATTACTTTCACTGTTCACACTGTGTGATATATACTACAAATATCTTTCTTTCTCTCTGCATAATTTTTCTACTACTTATGGAATAGTAAATTCCATTTCAAAATCTTACTGAATTTTCTTAAATGAGATCTATTTTTAGGACATCGCTTGTTCAATAAAATGGAAAGGATTATGTGGCTATATGCACATAGTATTGCAGAGAAGTTGTACTGACTGTTCTGTAGATAAGAACTTTTTACTTCAACTCAATATGGACACATTTTCCCTTCTCAATGTATATGAAGACCATGTAATTCAGATGACTGACTCTTGCGAAAAACTCTGTGAATAGTTGCAGATTGGAAAAAAATCCTACTCTACTCTTCGTAGGAGCGCAATATGTACCCCCACCATCAGTGTGGATAGTTCATTTCTCTAAGCTATGAAAGAATTCCTTTAATCCTCTTTAAGATTCTTCGCTCTTTAGTAGTAGAATATAGTTTTAGGTAGTCCCATGAGAGATATTCATGGGACCTTTCCAATTTGAGATGTTCTATGATACTATGGATGCAGAAACCCTCATAGAATGACTTTTTACCACAAAACAGTTTCCACTTAACCAGGAAGGTCCCACATAAGAAGTAAATTAAAACTATTAAAACTTATAATATATATGCAAGATTTGTTGGTTATGAAACATAGAAAGGAAATCACTACATGTCAATAATTAAACTCTTCTTCATATTTTCAAGAAATTTTAATTCTTCTTTCTTTACTATTTGTAGATTCTTCTAAGACCTGAGATCAGCAGTTGTGGTTGTGCTCCAATGTACGTTCTCCAATTGTAGAAATTCTGAGGTATCAAAATCAATGAAAAGAAAATATCCCACAAACTATGTCCTGTACTTCTTTTTCAGTAACACAGAATGGTTTCAGATTTGTGTAAAATTATTTTGGTTTATCCACTACCATGTCTTGCTTACTATTCTGTATTTTACCACCACTGAAACCATTATTGAACAGATTAACTTAAATTATCTGCTTTCAAAAATGTTTCAGTTACCATTTTAAATCAAGTTAATGCAGTGAGGAAAGAATGTCACTGAATTTTAGTGTCTATGCTGAATTGGAGATAAATCTCTATACAAAGCCGAAGCATTTTTTAAAAGATCTGTAGATGTGATATGATTGAATTAGATTGTTTTTTCTTTTCCACTAGCCTCATCACTTTGCAGTCCAGTGTATATAATGGCATAGAATACTAGCTTGGACCACAGTTCTGCATAGTCAAGCCAGAAATCATTGTGAATTGCATTTAAACTGGACTTTGCCTCACACAAGAAAAAGAATTATTTCTGTAATGATATTTCTTGTTTCACTTACTATCAATTTCCTATTCTGTCAGGCTGCTTTGTTCCTGTGTTCTACTCATTTTAAAGCAAGTAATGCAAGTGTTGGACTGGAAGCTGGTGTTCAGAAGACCTATTTTTTGTTTTGCTGCTGACTCACTCGTTTGACCTTTGGTGGGTTCATAAATCTATCTTTGTTTTGGTTTACTTGCTCTAAAGTTGCTGTGATAAATAGATGTTGTGATTTGTTGAGCTGAATTTCAAGATATATTGACCCAATAATCAATAATTTACAACTAATAATAAATCCTAATATTCAGTCACTGAAACAAGAAGTCAGTTGGATTGCTCAGTGCACTCTTTGCTATGATCAGATGGACAACTTTGCTCAAATGCTGTTCAAGGTACAGAGGTATCTGGATAGGTGTATTCAAGTTAGTGCTAATCCTTACATACATGGAATTCATGAAATCATGGATTAAAATTCTAATGACATCAAATAAACTTTTTATCCTTTCAAATGCTAATCAGGATATATTCATTTGCAAATACAGCCTAATTGTTTAACCTTATTCCAAACCTTTGGGACCCAATTATCCCACTGCTTGTAGGAGAGAAACCTAATTACCACTTCTTAAAAATAAGATTAGGCGATACTTGTAATTTATATCAGGAATTTAGTTTTTTAAATGAATCTTTATCTGGCATGATTCTACTGAACCAACAATATGCTGACTCACTCATACTCATCTTGAGATATTAGCCAGTTATTTTCCCCGGTGAGATCTTTGGATAGGAGATTGTTTTATTATTACTGACACAATTTTCAAAGTAATAAGCCCATTCAACTTCCACAGATTGTAATGGAATTCAACAGGTTATGTTAGTACAACCTAGTATCTGGTTACTGCATGCTACTGCACTCTTTACCCTAGCTAGCCCTAGTCAGGCAGATTTGAACACAGGAATAAATTTAGTCACCAGTAATAAGGCTTTTGTATTATCTAAGTAACTAAAGAACCTGAGTGAGTTATTTCCTGTGAAATTTCATGTTTCCTCAGCATAACTGTTTCTGGTACTTCCACTCTGTTTGTTCTGCCTCTCTTCAGGATAAACCACAGTAGTCAGTGGAGGCATACAGACTCAACCATTATAATCCAGTTACAACTTATGACCATATTCTCCACCTTCTTCTCTTGACATGAGCTAAACATTGAGGTGTCACAAGACTCAGACATGTCTTGCCCTTGGGAAATTGCACAATCATCAACATCACTCCTGACACAGTGTTTCCAATATCACATTAAGTCTAATCTCTGTCCATCTTTCTGTTTGCTTATGAAGCTCCCTGAAACTCCAAAGTCTCAAAGAAAATCAACCCCATGTGCCGTTTGCTCTGAGACAAAATCAGCTGTAGCTATGACATTCTGCAGAGATATATGCCTGAAATTTTCGGCCACATAACGGGTTGCTTTTGCTTGAGCATCTCTGACTATGCACAAGAGGACACTGCAAAAAGGATGTACCTCATGCAATGGTCTAGAAAAAGTGTTTATTGATTGGTACATGCAGTTACAAAGCTTAGCATTGATACCCTTACTATGGCTAACAAATCTCTGCCTGCTAGGCAGTAATCTTGGAACAGCCCGGGTGACTGTCTCCTAGTTTTCTACCTTTTTTTCTCAAGTCTATGTCATTAGTTTTCCCTTTGAGTCCTTGAATTATTACTCATTGCCACCTCAGCAATTTCACTTCTGTGTAGTCACGATTTTTATTAGTCTGGCTATAATTTAATCATTTTCACAGTTTAACAATTATCTTTTTAGTAGAACAGAACCAATGTCACCCACACACGCTACACAAAGCTAGACCTTGCTTCACACCTAGCTGAACAACTGGGCTATTTGTTACATTGCATTCCTCTCTGTTCTCCACCCTATCCCTTTCACTCTTTCTCCACAGGTCCCATTTTCTGTCCTCTCGTCATTCTAGTTACTGCCTTACTAGAGCTGAGTATAGGAGAAGAATAATTTCCCAGGTAATCAGGATTAGATTCCTGCATATTTAACAAGTATCAGTTTTGTGTTTTTCACAACAAATACCTGATGTTGTTACCACATGCTGAAATTTGGAATATAACAACATTTCTGAAAATACGTTCCCAAATTATTTTTCTGCACCCTATCGAGAGCACAGTTCTTCCTACATAAACATAAACTTTACAATTGTACATTGCTGATTTTCATTCTTTTTCCAGACTATTTCTTTAGTTTTGGAAAGATTCTTTGAGGTTCTTGTCCTGATCTCCAAAGATTTTGCAGCCCTTCATTTGTGCCACATGCTGACTAAATATACTTTCTCAGTACTCTGTTACTTTTAACAAAAATATGAATAGCTTCATACACATGACAGGTCCCCATCAAACCCCACCTAATACATCCTTCCATTCTTGTATATCTTTGTTCTATATACTTCCAGTATTTTGGGATATTTGCACACTCCTTAGAGAAACTCCATGAAAGTTGTGTTTTGGAAATATGTTTTGGAATGTATTACTCGACACTTTAATAAAATTAATGTGTGTATGATTTAATCTCTTCCTGCTCTATGCAACACTCTTAGCTTTTTATAAAAAACAGACATATTTTACATGATTTGGTATACACAGCTGTATTCTGATCACTGTATCATTTCTCTATTTTCCAAATTCGTATGGATAGATTGGTTGTTTCAGAATTTTTCCAGAAGGTGAAGTTAAGATGATTTGCCTACTGTTCATTAGGTCCTAATTTTTTCTTAGGAATAAGCACTATATTTACCTTTTCTAGTCTCCCAGTGTCGCACCCTTAAAGAAAGAAGCTAAAAATTCTCTGTTCAGCCAGTTATCTAACTATCCTACAGTGCTTTTACAAATGTCAAAACACAACCTACATAACACACTCTCTACAAAAATCCTTTATCTATAGCACCTACTCCCTCATTCTAGAATATATGCCCTAAACACATATTCACTCTTTATTTCAGGCCAGGTATTCACAGCCCCAGAAGAGGTTTTCTTATTCTGGGAAATGTACAATGAGGCAAAAAAACCTAACTGTGACAGTTAATACATTTAATGTTACTATTAAAAAGTTACTTCTACAGATTTTCTGCAATTTCCTACACATTCATAAGGTTATTTCTTTAAATTCAGATCTTGATCCAAAGCTAACCAAAGCCACTGACAAAACCAATGAACTTGATTTTACATCAGTTAAGGACCAGTTGAAGATCAGACAAGACTAAATTTGTAAACAAGCCTGTAGTGATATGTGAATTTTCAAAGACTCAAAGAACTGGATATCTATAAAACACTGGCAAAGAAACGTTTGGCAGACAGGAAAGCAGAATTGGACTTTGGGCAGGAGGAATTTAGATAAGTTTGTTTCCTTCTTCTCTAAAGTCCTTCTAAAAAGGTCACAGTGATAAAAATAGAGCTGCTTCTTTTACAGGGATTTTGCTTGAGAGCTCAATTTATTCAGAAATCAAGACAGATTGATGCTGTTCCCTGGGAATGCAGACAGGCATATTTTAGACAATAAAACGGGAGCCCTTGTCTGCTGAATTTTGTCTTCTCAATGTATCTATCCTATGCTAATTTTAGTTCTGCATCCTCCATATCCTGCCGTGTTTTGTTTTTCCTCCCATTCAGCTCTGATTTCACATTACTGCATGTCCTTTTAGCACATATTTTGTACTTATGACGCATCTGTTCTCATTTTACTCCTGCAAGTGCCTAAATGATAGCTAAATACATCTGTAAGGACAAGTGCTAAACAGGTGCAAAAGAAGACTACAAGGAATGAAAGGAGAGGAAGAAATCAGAGAATAATTTTTTCTCTGTCAGGATTTGCGTAATATATGTATGGGCATTACACAGGCAATACAAACTTCTCATTTTCACAGTTCTTAATCTTCTTTAAAAAAGGATCTTTCTGGAGTTAATTCAGTGTAAGAAAATTTTCTAGGAGAATACACTCATTCTCTCTTGCTGATTTGACAGTGATTTCGTAACATACCTTAAGGAATTTATAGTAAGAACATTATAGATATTAATTGAAAAAAACCCTTCTTTGTTTTTATTTTATGTTTATTTTATACTGTCAAAAACAGTTTTGCCTTTTACTCTGAAGAAAGGCTTGTGAAGAGATTTCATATGTGGCATAAATGAATATGTTTTCTCTCATTCTAATCTCAGCAATATAGACTGGATAAGTGGACAATTCTATGTTCTGTTATATTATATCAGCAGCATAAAAAGTCAGTTGGGTCTCAATCTCTACCTGATGTTATGGCTTCAAAATGACTCTGAGTTCAGCCTCCAGAACCATAGGATTTTCAGGACTGTAGCTACACTTTAGCAATTTATATTGAGAACAGTCCAAAAGAAAATCTCCGTCCAGGAGCAAAATGATAGGTAGGATGGAAGAGTGGGAAATGATAGGTAGGATGGAAGAGTGGGAGTCAGTTCAAATAGAAAAAACCTGAATATTTCTTGCTGAAAGGAAGCATCCCCCCCAAAAAAAGTCCATTTAAGTAGAACAAACTTTTTGATTCAAAACGTTCCCCTTCGTGCATTTGCAGGAAGCACAAATAACTAAGAGATCAACTCACAAATACAGAGAGATACCGATGCTATTCTGCTCTCTGCCAGTTGGTTCGACACTTCGCAGGCATGAGAGAGAGATAGTTCTCTGCGTGGGATGAATTAGATTCACATCACCCATCTCACAGGAACATGTCCAAGCCATTGTGCTATGGGCTGTCCAGTATTCTCAGTTCTATGAAAAGTACATCAAAACTTGCTAAGGCATATTAGCAATCTGTGTAGTGCTATGCATGCTGTGCATGTTGCAAACTCCAGGTGCCCTATTGAATCAAGACTTAGTGAGTGTTGTTGACTGGCTCTCTCCTTTTTCTGGGATTTTGGATCATCTGGCAACTCCCATGACAGAATCCCTCTGTTTCTATCTGTGTGACAGATCCATTTGATCTGCTTCTGAATTATATGCAGCTCAGGATTGAAAGGCTGGCCACCCTGCATAGAAGTCTCTGGGTTAATCTCAGTTGCTTTTGATGATAATGTTTTATGTTGTATTATAAATAGTTAAGTGGTCATTGGAAGGGAGGCAAATCTTCCAAAGTCTAGGCAAGAATTTATCGAGTCATATTCTGGCTTAGTATTTCATTGTACTAAGGAATATTTAGGCATTTTGAACAATGAGGAACTATTTCAGAAGGCTTGGCTATTAGGTAAATCCTCTGCAACTAGCCACAGGACTCATAATTTTATGAATATGACATGGAAAAGTTTTTTTTAAAAATATTTTTCTTAGACAATTTTTTTTGATAAAAATCCACATTTGCAAATACTGTGGTAAGAAAATCTGCATTATACGATCATCTAAAATCTAAACAAAATGCTCAAAGGTAGATTGAGTGTAGTTGTTTCGTGGCAGTTGTATAACAGAAGACACAGAAGTGTTCTTTTGCCTCGCATATGAAATGATAATAGCCCCTTCTGAGACTAAAAAATTCTGGTATCTGGTGAAAACAGACTGGATCTGGGGTTGCTTTAAGCTTCTCCCTGCTTCTCTGCTTGTGCTTGATTCAAAAAACTATTCCAGGGAGGAATGATTCACCTCGGGGATCACTATTTCGTAGTCACTGCACCAATGTACATGAGAGCAGAGACAGAGTACTCATTTTAAACAGGAATTGCTTGGAAGGTTTCTGCGGGCTTCAAGCTCTTGTGTCCATTTTGTTAACACAGAAAAGAAAGTAGGGAAGTTGGAAAAATTAGGTAAGTGCAATAAAGCTTCTGGAAAGACAGAATTGTTATTAAGATCATACCCTGAGTTAAGTGGTTCCTTCTTTGACAACAGCCACACTGCTGCTCTCTGAGGGCAAGAAGCTGAACTTTCAGGGAGCCTGTTAGGAGATTCTTCAGAAAGAGAGCTAATGACAGTAACAGTCTGAGCCAATGACTACAGTAAAGGATCCTCAAAGCACTGGCCTTCAAGTATTTTCAGCATAGCTATGATCTTTCTTTTGCATTACTTAAGAACTACTTTTATAAAAAGAAAAGCAGCAAAATGACTTGAGGCTTTTTAATCTATTTCTTTGCCAGGTCCCAGAGCTTTACAAGTGAACTGTTCCACAGCAAATATCACTTACTAATGGAGCTTTACTTCTTCAGAGAAAAATAAGGAGGTTTTAAGACAAATAATAAGGACCTCTTGTATTGTTGTGGCAAATAACACAAAACAAGCCTGAAAGGTGCCTTATGTTTTGCCTTTGCGGTCTTTTTCTTATCAGAGTCAGAAAAGATTGATGTTTCTGTTGGGTCATTGCCGAATGAACTGTACAGAAATACAAATTGTTGGCTTGTCACTGAGAACAATAAGGTAGGAAATAAACTGACAAGAAGAACTAACTACATTTATATGAACTTTCTTTGATTCTTTACTGCAAAATATAATGTAAATGAGAACAGAATAATAATAAACTTTCCATGATCACACATGTGATCTAATAAAATGACACCCAAACTTCATTAAATAGAATGTATTTCATGTTTGTTTTCTTATTATAAGACAAAGATGTTCTGACCAGAAACAATAGTGACATTCTTCCTCCAGCTGAACTGGGCTATAATCTATCTTTTCTTAGGAGAAAATCAGTATGCAAAAAAAACCATCATGGTTTGAGTAATCTAGTATAATAGCTTTCTTTCATAAATCTCGGCATAATTAAGAAGAACACAAGACTGAATAGCTCATGATTTCTCATGTGTGAGGAAAGAAATGCAGACTGATGTTTTTAATAAGACTCTTGTTCATGATTAATGATACCTGTTTGTTGAAGCACTTTAGATATATTCATCGCATCCTCACACTGTCTCACAGCTCTTGCACAAGGGTGAGCTTCAGCTGACAGCTTCACTGGATAAGGGTATTAGGATTCTCTAATCATCACAGCTCTCTCTTTATGTAATGATTAAAAGTAGCCATCAGCATCTGGTCATGCATTTTCTGACCCCTAGTGCTATGCTGGGAGAATAGATTATTTAGTAATCCTCCACAATTCAGAGAACACTTCTACAGCAAGAGAGAATGCTAAAAATTGTGGAGAAATTTTTATAAAAGTATATAATTTTTTGCCTGTTTTTATCTGCACTAACTTTCCTGGGTTGTGTTCACAGAAATCTTATGTTGTTCAGACTTAGTTGAATTAGACTTATACCTGATTAATGTACTGTTCTGTATTCACTGGTGAAGTGTAATGTTCTCCCATTTGGATACACTAAATCAGATACTATTCATTATTAGTACTTTTCTGCACTGCCCTTTTGCTTATTATTCTATCATATTTTGCAGTCGTATGCACATTTTAAAGTATGCCTCTGCAATATGCTGGGTAGAAATTAAAATGATTACACATCTTCTACATGATATGCTTTGAGGGACAGAGAAATTAAGATCAAATTTTCAATTTTCATATCTATTTTTATCACAGCCTTTTCAGATATGCTGACTTTCCCAGTGTTTTCTGAAGTCAGCAGTTCTTCAGAAAGAATATCACCTTCAAAAAAATAAGATAGGTTAGTAATTCATGGGTGTACTGTAAAATAATTTACCTGCGCTAGAAACTTTACTTTCCCTTCCCTCTTTAAATACTTTTGTTTTGTTGATCTTTTATGTAGGAGTCGTTGTTGGAATGTTCTCTTGGAAATTGCATTCTTATCTACAAGTCATGATTTGGCCATTTTGTTTCTGATCATTCCTTAGGTTCTCCTATGCTGAATATCAACTCTAAATCCCTCAAGATTTCCTTTCAGATTTTTCTTTTTTTTTTGTGTCTGATAAGTAAGATCATCTCAACAGATTAAAAAAATTCACTTACATAATTGAAAAAAAATACCTCTGAATACTACGGACATTTTAAAGTTAAATGCCACACAGTGATTTATGCATATATAAATAGAAACATATCCGTCAACTACCTGGAATTTGTGTCTTAGTTAATGAATATAATATGGCAACTGTGATAAAACAATACATAAAGGAGAAATCATTCTCTACCTTTTCCCCCTTTTCAGAGGGAGATTTCTTCACAGGGCTTGTTTAGTGTAAAACCTGTCACCAGCCATTGCTGTTGAAAACTATAGTCTAGTATTATTCCCATGTGAGTTTAGCATAGTTAGGACTGTTTCATCATGAAATAGTCTTCACAATCTTTATGCTTGTCTGCTGCTTACATTGTACAGTACAAGAAAGGGCTGCATGAAATAGAGAATATAAGAGTATATTACTAAAAGACCTCAATACTTCAATTATGTGTAAGTCACGGTCATTAGAATGTAAAACACTAGATTAAATAATCTGTTTCATGCTAATAGTTATGGTATTCTTAATTTAGTTTTCCTGCCTGATCTTCACAAAAGGTCAGTTTGGAGAATCACAGTAGTCCCTTCCAGCTTTAAAACCTACAAGACGGATTTTTTTTTTCTGAAAATGGAAAGAACTTCAGCTGAACTCCACAAGCAAATAGGCTTTTCACACGCATATAATCTTGAACACCAAAACCTGATAATTACTGCATTCCTTAACTTATGAGTTTTTGTCATCAGTAATATAAACACATAAATATGGAGAAGCAAGGGTATTTTCCTTATAGTCAAAGCAACATTTTGTTTTCTTCAATATCATTTTTATTACTAATTTTTAAATTAGTAAAACTGTAGTGTCCATTAACAGATTGCTTCCATCCTTGCTCATAAATTTTGTCATACTACTGAAATGTGTTTCAAGGAATTTATAGCAGAAATGTGCAATTTATAGAACAGAAAAGATGCAAGATTTAAAAGAAGTTCTGAGGCTAAATTCAGGAACAGAAAAAGATCTTAAGAAAACAGTTAAAGCACAGAGGAATCTCATCTTGTTGCGTGGTGACTGTTTAAAAATGCTTCAAACATCTTGAACCTCATTTTTCAATGTTTTTCAGTCACCCATTGACATTATAGACTTGGTGTTTGAGTCCAGCTGTTACTAGCTGCATTTAGGTTTGAACTAGGAAGCCAAACTCTGGTAGCTAAGGAAATGTCATTAAATAGATCCAGTGGAACAACAGTGAATCACCTGCAGTGGTCCTTTCTCTCAGACCTGTCAAAGGACAAACCTAGAATTTCTATGAGGACAAGTGAAAGGGAGATTATATCTGTAGACTTCAATAAAGCATCACTCACTTCTTGGAGGACCTTGTTTCAGCAGTTTCACTGAGGCAGAATTAAGCAATTTCTTCAAATAATTACGTTGGATGATGGTGATGGATTTCTTTTTCCACTTAATTTTATTTCTCTTCAGTGTCATGTATTACAAGAATTGATGGTTCCAGTTAGAAAAGTGTTCACATAAAAAACCCCACATACAACATGGAATAAGTTTGCATGGACCTAGCGAACGGACTTTGTAATCACTGGTTATTAAGTAGAAGGCTCTGTTTCAGGCCTCATCACAGCCAAAGTACAATAGACTAGTTAGGACTTTGCATACTTCCAGTAGTACACATCTAAAAAGTTGCACAGTCTTGGCTGACCTCCACATACACAGACCTGTGACCGCAGCTCATGTTGTGTGGGAAAAATGTGTCAATACTGCTTCAGTTACCACTTGACAAATATCTTTTTCTCACTAAACGTCAGTAGGTATTTGCATATCTAGCCAGATGCTGTGATTTGTTTTGTGGGGTTTTTTTTTGAAGAAAAGCCGGGCTAATTTGAAGATGATAGCCTTACAGATCTCTTGCCACGAGTAGTCTTTCTGCTAGCGTTCCATGTCTCCACTTCCATATTTGATTCCTGTGGATAAATTATGTGGGATGTCTCAGGAACTTTTTCCTGAAGCCAGGGGTTGCAGGTACTTGGCTTGCCAGGGTCAGCCCACTGAAACTGAGGACTGGGGTTGACCTAGCTGGAGCCAATGCTACACACAGACTTAGAAAGGTGACTGGGAAGAGGTCTGGCTGGGATGCCAATTGATGGGTGGGGCTTGGGAGGGAGGCAACCAGGCATGGTATGGCCATGACCTGGTGTGAGCTTACAGCAGCCCCAAATAGGAGGGGGAGGTCCTGAGGGGGGTCTTGCAGCCCATTCCCATCCAGGTCAATTCTGGTCATCTACCTCAGGCTCTGCAGCTGCCACCAGAAAGGACACCAACTCCAACCCGAGTGTTCTGGGAAGGCTGCAGAGCCACTGGGAGCATGCAGGCAGGGCCCTGCCATGTCTACTCTTCATCACGTTACTGTACTTGCAAGTATCTCTTCTTGAAAACACATCTTCTCCCTAGTAAAAACCTGTATTATCTTTGGAACGCTTATCATCACAGGATGCATTCAGTCAGGGTTGAAATACCATGACATTTAGAGTAGAAATGCACTGGTCCTGGGTTACCCATAAAGGAACAATAAATCCCAACTTCCAGGACAGTGATTACAACCTGAATTCTCTATCTCTCTAGGCTGCAAAGGGTGAAGGTGACTAAGAAAAGGAAAATTTACCAAATTATTTTTTCCATCATTTTAGCTGTGAGTTTCTGTGATGCTTGGCTAGTTATTGGGGTCCAAATACCACAGAAAAAAAAATCTGTATTCACATATTGATAAATCTGCTGTTGTGCATCTTGTTTAGACAAATCAGAAGTATGACAGTATTAAATCACGCTCCCTAGTATATGTTTTATGTTTTTTACAATAAAATACAGCTATTTAAATTGCTTTGTTGTAATACTAAAGATGACAGAAGACAAAACCACAACTAGTATATATATTTCTTTTTCTGCTGGAGATACATTGTATCCAAGAATGTCCTCCATATCATTAAGACTATAGCACATTTTGGTAATTCACTTTTCTTTCTCATCTTTTTTTTTTGTTAAAATCACAGAAAAAAAACCCCTTGCTATATTCAATTTGCAATGCTTTGAGTATGATATATTGCACCGAGAACTTTATTAAAATTCAGACTTTAGAATATATAAACTTCCAGGTTCTCTTTGTGCACATGAATCTTTTCTATAAGAAGTACAAAAAGGTAAATGGAGATATTATTTTAAAAAAGAATTTGATAGAATCACCATTAATGTTAATCCCAGGTAAATAACATTGCTTTCTCAAATTTATCTAAGTTCTTAACAGTAAGACCACATTTAAAAACTGCTGGATACTCAGGACTTTTGAAAATCAGGGATAGTTTAGGTAAATAAATGTGAATTTAGAAACCTATAGTTAGACATTCAAGTTTAAAAATCTTTACGTGAGATTTATAATGAAAATTATAAATAATTTATTGCCTACAAATAAAAAGTCCTTAAGGCGGAGGTGTTAAGCGAGAACATATTGCCTGTTTATGAACCAGTTGAAGCCCTTGGAAGTGAGAAGAGGAAAATTTTGGACAGTTGTGTTTTTTGCTCCCCGTGTAGACATATGGTGACAGAAACAATGAGTCAATAGAACAAAATACTACAAAAGCAGGATGAGAAAGACAAAAGAAGGGCCAGATGAGAAACAAATTCAGAGAGCGTGAGGAAAAGCAGGGAGTGGAAGATACTGAGTGAAATTCAGTTTAAAGACAAGTATATTAAACAGCTGTTGTTGGGTAGCTCTGTGTGTCCAGAGCTTTCTGCAGTAATAGAGGTCATAGATTTCCATTTCAAGTTTGATGCAGCACTCAGAAGTCTTTCCATTAACTTCAATGAGCTTTGGATTAAGTACTTAGGGGTAAAAAAAGGTTATGCTTAAACTGAATGCTTTTTTTGAAGAAAGGAGTTTAAGTTATGAAAGAAAGTTTTATTAAACTCAGAAAACTCTTCAAAATCTCAAGCCCTCAGAATCCCCAGTATTTACAGTGTATCCTTTAGACCCTACACTTAAAAAGGGGGAAAAGTAGCTTATTTTAGAATTTAAATGAGTTCAGTAATTGCCTTGGATGCAGAATGTAACACAAGATGTATTACAAACAAGCCAGCAAAGCAGTTTGTTACACCAAAAGCGTGCAGAGGATTAAAAAAATACAAGGGAATCCCAGATTGCTATTGTGCTGTGGGATTAATAGAGTTCAAAATAAAGCTGCTGTGTTTTCACTGTCTGAATCCTGAATTTTAACCTTTGAAATACATTTACTTATAATTTCTGCTGGAAACACAAAAAAAATAAGACTTTGAAGATAACAGGAATCTAAAAACTTAAAAATATATAATTTCCCTTATTTTTTTTTATTTCTACTGTTATCATTTTTCTTTCTTTACCGTTCTTTTAATGTGGGTAGTCGGTGCTTCTGAGATTTCAAACCATAGGTCTCAATTGTGTCACTTAGTCTCACTGCTTGAATGCATCCCATTTGAAATGGAGTCTTGAAGCTCGGATGAAATATTCTTCCATTTACCTATCACCAATGAGCCTTCCCATTCCCTTCCCTAGTCACACTCTAATTGTATTGGGTGTAGGTGTCAGGGGTTGGCAATAGGCAGAGGAATGGAAGAGTGGTCTTTATGAGGAGAAACCAGAGCTGCCCTACATGGGACACAGCTGGCTCCAGCAGATCCACTGCAGGACACAGCTGACCCCTCAACCATGGGGCAACTCAGGAAAAGAATGTGTAGAAAGATCAAAATGCAGTTGCATTGCAGTTATCCACACTGCAAACCATGGAGTACCATGTCAAAGCAGATAACCACACTGCAGCCCCTGGAAGACCCCATGGTGGAAAAGGTAGATAGGCCCTAAGGAAGCTGCAGCCTGTGGAGGGCCCCCGCATCGAAGCATGAGCAAAAGTGTGAGGAGGAAGGAGCAGCAGAGAGGAGCTGTACTGACTGAAAACTGACTGCTTAGTCCCTCTACACCACTGGAAGGAAAGAGAAGTTGAGAATGAAGGAGTGAAGTTGAGACAGGGGAGCTGGGGGTGGGGGGGGAAGGTATTGTTTTAATTTTTTCTTTGCTTCTCACAGTCTAAATATATTTTAATTTGCAATAATTTTTTTTTCCACAAGTCAGATTTATTTTTGCTTGTGAGGGTAATTGATAAGTGATCTGGCCTGTCTTTATCTTTATCCATGATCTTTCTCTTATAATTTTCTCCTCTTGTCCTCTGAAGGAGGGGGAATGAGAGAGGGGAAAGATGGACATCTGACAGTTGGCCAGGATCAACCCAACACACTATTTTACCATCACACAAATAAGAAATGTGCATTGGAAAAAAAGTAAGGGTACACACATTGCAGAGGAAGGTCTGTGCCTTATTTTACTCATGATCTAAGTGATGGAGATGCATAAAGTTTAAAAAAGAAAGGAAGTACAGATTGCAGTGACCATAAGCAAGAGCTACATGGCGTGGGTTCTTGAAGTTTACCACATCGTTGCATTGGAATGTAGCTCCCTGCCTTGAAAGGATGATAGAATCTTAGAATGGGTTGAGTTGGAAGGGGCCTTAAAGATCATCTGGTTCCAACTTCCATGCCATGGGTAAGGGCACGTCCCACTAAACCAGGCTGCTCAAGACATCATCCAGTCTGGCCTTGAACATTTCCAGGGAACGGGCATCCACAGGTTCCCTGGGCAACCTGTTCCCGTGTATCACCACCGTCATCGTGAAGAATTTCTTCCTAATTTCTAATCTAAATCTCCCTCTTTTGAATTTAAAATCAATTCCCCTAATCCTGTCACTAAAAGCCCTTGTAAAAAGTCTCTCTCCAACTTTCCTGTAGGCCCTTCAGGTACTGGAAAGTTGCTGTGAAGCTCCCCCGGAACCTTCTCTTCTCCAGGTTAAACAAGCCCAACTCTCCCAGCCTGCCCTCAGAGTAGAGGTTCTCCAGCCCTTTGATTATCATTGTAGCCCTCCTCTGGACCTGTTCCAACAGTTCCATATCCTTCTTATGTTGGGGATTCCAGAACTGGACACAATACTCGAGGTGGGGTCTCATAAGAGCAGAATAGAGGGGCAGAATCACCTCCCTCGACCTGCTGGCCACGTTTCTTTTGATGCAGCCCAGGACACAGCTGGCTCAATATTTAGCTTTCATCAATCAGCACCCAAGTCCTTCTCTGCAGGGCTGCTCTCAATTGCATCATCCCCCATCCTGTATTGATACCGGGGGTTACCCTGACCCAGGTGTAGGACCTTGTACTTGGCCTTGTTGAACTCATGAGGCTCACACAAGCCCATTTCTCCAGCTTGTCCAGGTCCCTCTGGATGACATCCCAAACTTCTGATGTGACCAGTGCACCACTCATATTGGTGTCGTCTGCAAACTTGCTGAGAGTGCACTCGATCCCACTATCTATATCCTCAATGAAAATGTTAAAGAGCACTGGTCTCAGTGACCACTGACGGACACCACTCGTCACAGATCTCCATCTGGACATTGAGCCATTAACCACTATTCTCTGAATGTGAGCATCCAACCAATTCATTATCCATCAAACAGTCCACCCATCAAATCCATATCCCTCTAATTTAGAGAGAAAGATGTTGTGGGGGACTGCGCCATAGGCTTTGTAGAAGCCCAGATAGTTTACATCCATTGTTATTCCTGTGTCTGCTGATGCAGTCACCCCATCATAGAAAGCCACTAAGTCAGGCAGGCAGGACTTGCCCTTTGTTGAAGACATGTTGCCTGTCTCAAATCACCTTCCAGTCTTTCATGTGTTTTAGCATAGCTTCTAGGCCAAATCTGATATTGAAAATAATTGTGCTATTCTCTTCCTCTGGGCCTTTGTTAAACTTGAGCAATCTTTAAATCAACAAAGCATACAGGCATTGCTCTTCCTCTTCCCTGTGCTCAATGGTCTCTGAATAGTCATATTTTTCTAGTTATGTTATCTGCTGGCTCTTGCAATATGGGCCCTTGAGCTTATTAATGTCCAGTATTCATAATACATTTTTCATTCAGAGATCAGTGTTTTGCTACCCATGAGCTTCAGAGTCTACAGGAATCAGTTTTGACATTCTAGTTCTTTGTTTCCTTATTTCTGCTGGTGATTTTCAGCTAATCACTTCACTACATTGAGTCAGTAGATGATTTTTCCCTTAGGTGGCAACTATTTGATTGTTCCAAAATGCTCTCATTTAACGGGAAAAATATTTTGGTTACTGAGTTTCAAATGCTTCTTATCTGGAATACAAACAACCAGCAGCCCTCATAGCAAAACCAGATTTTCTACTCACTGAAGCTTATTACGATATAGAATTTGCATTAAATGCGAACAGAACTAATACTTTTCTCAGGAAATGTAACTGTTTCAGAAGACATCACAGTTTTTATATGGTCCCTCATTCATATGTGTGAGATAGGCATATTCTTTTCAAAATTAGTCTAGGAAAGTAAAGATAAAGTTATGTTTTAACAAAGAGGGAAAAAAAATAACCCTTAAAATTAGATTTTGCTTAGCAAATACATTGACTGTTAACAATTTCTTCTTCTGTTTAAAAGTCATGCAGTTAATTCACAGCTGCTCCTACTATCTTTGGAATGTTGTTACTTGTCAGTAGGGATGTGGACATATTCAGAGGGAACAGACAAAGTAAATTATCTTGAATATTCTTCCTCTTTGACAGTCTCATGGTAAAAATTGTTAACAGTTTTAGTGATTTAAAAGTCCTAATATCTGAAGCTCATTGCATTAACTAGTACATATTCTACCTTCTTTCGTGTCCCAAAGAATTTCAAATCAAACATTGTTTTCCAAAATATTTATATTAGATGTCATGTGAATAGAAAAGTTTGATAGAATTCCACTAAGTTTTATCAGTTCCTCATGATTTGTTTTTACTGGTTGTTAGGATACACTCCATCAGCAGGCTGAGTATTTCCATATCTCAGTGTTTATGTTTCTTAAAGAGCCCATAAACATGCCTAACAGGAGTATTCTGATAACGTAGCCCTAGCACTTTGTTGGAAATTATCAAAGCCTATAGTTAGTAAGGGAAATTGCAGCTTCTTTTCTCATCCCCCAAAATATCTTTTACAAAGCCTCCTAAATAATTCTCAGTTACTAAAATTTCAATGTAGTAGCAGTTACATATTTCACCTTGAGATTTTTTATGTTCAAAATGCAAACTTGTAATTTTTAAACATAAAATCTTTTCATTGAAACATATTGAGATAAGTTCTGTTACAAAATCATTCAATTTTGAACTTTATTTTTTATTGTGAGCTATATAGCTTCACTGGAACTCAGGTAGTTCACCCAAAAGTTTTCAGTGTTGCATCACTGGTATCACAGCCAGATGCATTTCTTTATCATTTCTCTGTTTAAAAAACCCTGCTCTTGTACCACCAGTCTAAAAAGAAATCAGTATCAGGTGAATCCTCAAAGATAATTGATATTACCGAGTATCTGTCCACTAAGGGACCTGAAACAGTGATCCTACCAGCTCACCTGCCACATAATGTGGGACTGACATTTATGCTAGGATTCTTGCACCTCCTGTAGCTCAGTCATCTTTTCACACTCACGAGTTGAAATATAAACCAAATCTTCATTCACCTTTTCCAAAAATTGTAATTCAGCTGTGTCTGCATGCCATCCCACTCAGTTATATTCTTTTTTCCCCCAAAATGCCACTACATGTTTCTTGCTTTATGATACCTCAGTCAAGAACAGCTCTGGACTGCTCTTTTCACTGCAAACCAGCAAAAATTATTACTGAAACCTCTGAGCTTCAAGGTACAAGATATTGCTAGTGAACATAAATTGGAAACTTATACTTTAATCTCAGATCCAAATCAGACCTAGGCAAAGAGGCAAGACAGGAAGTACAAAGAAAAAAGGCATATTAATATGCTCTACGCCATTTATTCTCCGTCTGACACTGACCTCTGAAATATTTTGAACAGGCTATATCTGTGCTAACCAGTTATATCCTACAGTTCTGCAGGTGAAGTTTTCATATTCTATATGATCTGTTTCCTTCATGCTTAAAACCTGATGTAATATTCAGTTTGCATTCATAATACGTTTGCAAAATTATAGCTCTTCACTCTAAAAGGGAGTGTTAAAGGCCTTCATGCTGCAGAGCTTTATGGCTTAAATTCTCCTGGTCTCAATGCTGTCGTACTTTTAACCTACCTCCTCATTTGTCCAGAATTTCTTCTTTTCTTTTTTGCTATCAAAAGTTGTTATTTTTCTCAGAAGCTTTCAAGGCTTCAAAATCTGGATTCTTGTTCTGTTCTGCTTAAATAATATGCTGTAATTACTACTTTATCAAGAATATCGAGTTTTACCATTAGATGCTGTTATACTACAACGATCAAGTATCCATCAAAGAAGAAATTAAAATGAGAAATCCTTTTCTTTTCAGTCTGGATGAAAGTTGATTAATAGGAAGAAGATGGTGCTTTGCCTAAAGCCACTCACTCACATTTTCTTACAATACTTTTCTGTAACTGATTTCTGAGGACACACAGTGGAAAGAATATATACATTCTTATGGATAAGACTATTAATTTGCTCTAATTAATTGACTGATCTGTTAGTAGCAAAAAGAGAATAACAATATGATCAAAATCTTGTGAAAATGTACAATCCTACTGAATTTGGGTAGGAAATAGGTTTGTAATTGGCATTTAAATATTTCCTCATTAATTTTGCATTTATTGTACCCTAGTACATAGGTAAATTCCACTTATAAAAAAGCTGGAAAAAAAAAGAGAGAAAAATCAGATCTAATTAACTTATAAGCCTTTGGGAGAAGTTATTTTATTATGTGACATGATAACTAGAGTAGTGATGCAAACTCAGTAAACATGATCTTGCATATTTTCCACTGCAAATAAATGAAGTCTCATATTTTTATCACGTATGTAATAAAATGCCTTCATTAATTTACATTGTCATACACAGGAACAGAAGAAAATCTTCCTCTTGTGGGAAATGGGCACACTTTACTCACAACATATTTGTGAGGTTTAATCTAATTTGAATACTATCTTTGGTAATAGTCCCTTGAGGCACAAAATTTCATGCTATTCCTTCTGGCTTCAAATGAATAACTCTAGGTTTTGAATCATGTTCTCTGTTTTTCTGCTTGCAGCCTATGGATGAAAATGTCTTAGAGATGAGTTTATGTAGGGTAACTATTTGAGAACACAGTTGTGAACTCAATTTGAGAAATTGACTATGAAGGACACAACCAATGAATTGTGCCTGAAGAAGCAGCTTCAGCTCACATATATCCCTTTGCAATGACCAATTCTAGCATTATACCTGTGGAAAACTGTAGATGTCAGAACTATTTACTCTTATATAAAGCTTACTGGTAGACCACCCCTGAAGTCAACCAACTCAAATTTCAGAGCCAAACTTAGGCGGAGCAAGAAACTCAGTTTCTTAGAGAAAACCGCAGAAAGACACAAAGAATCACAGAAACATAGTGCTGAAAGGACCTCAGGTGTCCCTCTTGTTCATCCTTTTGCTCCAAGACAATTAACTCTGCCAGTGTCATTCCTGATAAACACTTTTCTAATCTCTTCTTAAAGAACCTCACTGACCACAGCCTTCCTAGGCAATCTCTATGTATGATAACGATAAGACATCTTTGCTACCACATACCTCACAATACCCAGTTTGAATCTTCTTTGCAGCCTTTAAACATTACTTTGTGACAAATTGTCACCTCTGCCTCTGCCTTATTTCCAATTAGCACCCAACCCTTTTCTGAAACACAGTGCAGCTGAAGATTTATCAGTGATAAAGCAGAATTACTTCAAGAGGTACTCTGGTTTATATTTCCTAATAAAATGTTTGAAACTTCTTCAGTTTGAAACTTCTTCAGTTTATGGTGCTCCATAACCTCTCCAGACCCATTTTTGAGCAGGAGTCATCTAGTTAATTGTCTCCTATCCTACATTTGTAACAGGTTATTTTTCCTGCTCAGGTGTTGTACTTTGCATTTTCACAACTTTTTTCTTTTAGATCGTATCTTATGTAATTTTCAAATGTCATGGGCACACTTTCCTTTGTAATGTTGAAGAGGAGATCAACAATGGGAGAACTCGCATAACTACACTTAACATATCCTTCCACACTAGTTAGCAACTGGTTTTGTATCCTTCTTATAATAATTTGAACAAAACCCGTGCTTCTTATATACTTTATGAGAAGACAATGCGACAATACCAAAAGTATTATTAAAGCCAAGGTAAATGACCTCAGTGACTTCTCTCCGCCCAGCCTACCATCCTGTGTAGAAGGAAATTAGATTACAGTGACAAAATTTATTCTTAGAAAAATACATCATGTTGGCACCCATCTGCATGTCACTTCCTCCTTATTTTTCAGGTAGCTGTAAACAGTGTATTTGATCATCACCTTCAGAATATTTTGGGAAGACATCATCTTAATTCTATTATTCACTTGATCACAGGTGGCTTGTTTAGCGAAGATTGCTGTGAAGAAAAGACATGAAACACCTTCATGCTCAAATTCACCTACAAACTATTTTCCTCTCTATTGAGTAGAGTAGTCCTTGATCTTTCTTTTTGCAGTTAACAGAGCAAATGAAAGAACTACTTCAAAGCATGATATTATTGTAGTAAGACAATAACAGAATAAGTTTTTTTTTCTAAGGTAGTTGCTTGATAGTTGCACCTCATTCCATGACCTGTATTTTTGTTGGGGTTTTTTTTTCATGTGCTTTCATGTTCCTGCTGTTCTTCTATTTTCATCTTCAGTAAGTTATCTAGCATCCACTGTATATTTAATTCGTTTTTGTGGGTGGAGTCATTGAGAATTGTATACTTTAACCAAACTAATCTCCTTTAGCACTTCTTAACTCTCTGCCTAAGGTTAATTTATGACCCTAGTATTTTTGCTTTAGGCTTTGCTTTATTCCTTAATCCCTGTCCTCCTTAGATAGGTCTGTAAATTCTCTCTCTGCATGGAATTCTACCTAATTTTTATGTAACTCTTCTCCTCCTCAGCAGATACGGTTGTAGGGTCATTCTTTGTCTTTCTGAATGAACTGTATTCTTCTAGTATTAGTCTTTCAGTCATATTAATTCTCTTGTAAAATTCCTGGATTTTTCCTTATATACCATGTATTAGCATACATAAGTAAGCAGTCTGACCTTTTATTTCCTTTCTTTCTTTGTATCTTATTCTGAATAATCTTAACCCTCTCCCAATCTAGCAATCTTGATTGTTTTACTTGTATTCCTTCCATGTACAAGAGTATGTGGAATATCACTTCAGCGGTCAAGGGAACCAAATCTGTCATGATATCCTAGAATATGCATATTTCTCCAGAATACCTTGATTCCTAGTCTTTTTTTTTACCTTCAGCTAGGAAAATGAGGACGTATACCATACGATTCTCCTGCCTTCCCAGAATGATCCTCACATTTAATCATTTTGAGGTTGTTTCTGAAAGTAACCACATTACACAAGTAGAAAGGAACATGTGGTGTGATCACTGTGAGAAATGATCTATGTTACAGTAATTATAACAGCTAAGTTCTTTGGAAGCAGCACATTCTAGGACATCAGGTGCAGTAGAGACACTTGAGGCCTTACAGAGGAAATTACTAACTTCTACTTCTTTTTATTTTCTTTTCTATTAGGAAAGGAGACTGAGAATCTTACAGGTGTGAATGTCTTTTCTTCCTCTTCCAATGACATTTGACTGCCTCTTGCAGATAGGACACTATCATTTTCTTGAACTTGATCGTGAAACAGCATCAGTTTCCAGCTGAGACCTGCAGCCAGTTTCTCCCTGTTTCATTGCTGGTGGTGTTATAGACCCTGATGCCTAGCTTCCACAGGTTCTGCTCGCTGCTGTCGTGGCACGTGTGATCACCGCATTTTGACAAACAAGAAAGAGATAACAAGAGTGAATGAATGGCACAGCTGTGTGGGTTGTTTTTTTCCCCTAGAATTTTAATAAAAAGGAAGTCCAGAAAGATAAAAGCTCGAACAATGAAAGAACTATATAACACCCCTCCCAACAAACACACAAAAATTTCTGCATGTTTATTTCAATTGCTTTTGAAAAGAAAATGACCAGCCTTTCAGCTTATTTTATCTCTTCCAAGAGATAAAATTGCACTTTCAGGAACGGTCAGCTGCTCTCAATTTCAGTTCAGTTGTAGGCCTTTAAGACTGCTATAAAGCTGACACAGCAGAAAAAAAAGGACAGTAAATGGGGGTAAACTTGGCCGGTTAGATAGGCTGAGTCCTTTAAGAAACTGAGGTGCAGAATCCTAAAATTGCTTTGTACCTTAATTGCCTTTGCTGGGAATTACCATCTTTGAGGATCTGACCTTCATGGCTCAAACTGTTATGTGCCCTAAATGATAAGCTGGGCTCAGTGAAAGGCAAAATATGATTCCTGAAGTTTCTAAGTTCAGTTCATATTTGGAAAATCTGGGAAACAGTGAGAACTGGAACCTAACTAACTGAGTAAATGAAATCTAGCTCACTAATGTGATAACTCAAATCTTAATATTTGCTTGCCTTTGTGAATTTTTTGGTGAGGCTTTAAATCCCAACTTTGTGATTCTTGCTACTTTCTGCATAGCTACAGGACTAAGTTAAAGAAACAAACATATTGGATCTTTTCCCAGTTGTGGCTACTGGTAGAGCAACTGTAAAAATTAATTCCTGCAGAATTCCAGTCTGTCTTCTAAATAATGCAAAATACCAAATGTATATTGTGCAATATTCTTCATCAGCTGTGAGACTGATTTTGCCTTTCAGTATTTTTATTCCATGAACACTTCCTCTCAGAAACAGTCACAAATCAGTAGACATGCAGAATAAATCATTAAAGAAGACTTTTGAAAATGTGAGGAAACATGAATTCTGAAGATGAATGTGCTCACACTGATTGCATTTAACAATACATGGAAAGCCTAATAAAATCTCTTTCACATTCTAACGTGCTCTGTGACAGCATAGATAAAGAGCTGAAGTAATCAAATTGTCATATAAAAGAAAATCTTCTTTCAGCCTAATGATTTTCTGAGGATCAAAATGATTATTGGTTTGTTTGTTTTTAAGAATTCTTTTTTCCTTTATTGAACATGTAGGTTTTGAGTGAAGCTAAAAGAAGCCACGTAAAATTGCTTATTGATATAATGTATACTTATGACATTGTAAGCCCAATTTCTGTGACATGCACAAACCAGTACAAAGTCTGGATAGTTATTTTGTGTCTAATTTAATATCCAAATGTAATGAAATCATTGTAAGCACATCAACATTTATGTATAAGAACAAGTTAACTTTTAGTATTTGTTGCAGTGGTAATTACTACATCAGTTGCTATGTAAACAAGACAATCTGGTGTTTCTTTGCTGTCAGAGATATTGTCTTTCTCATTTAATCAGACATAAGAGCTAGATATTAAATCCATTTCTAAAATAAACATATATGTAATGACTTAAAGACTAAAGGGCTGTAGCTACAAAATCAAGTTACTAGACTTAGTATATATTATTTACATTTTCACATCAGTATTCAGAATGTAGGAGTTAGAATCAGAGAATCGTAGAACCATAGAACGGTTTGCGTTGGAAGGGACCTTAAAGATCTTCCAGTTCCAACTCTCCTGCCATGGGCAGGAATACTTCCTGCCATACCAGGCTGCTCAAGACCTCATCCAACCTGACCTTGAACACTTCCAGGGAGGGGGTATCCACAACCTCCCTGGGCAACCTGTGCCAGTGTCTCACCACCTCATCATGGAAAATTTCTTCCTAATGTCTAATCTAAATCTCCCTCTTTCAAATTTAAAATCGTTTTCCCTCATCCTGCCACTAAAAGCCCTCATAAAAAGTCCCTCCCCAGGGACCCCCTTCCGCTTCCAGAAGGCTGCTATAAGGTCCATAAGACATTATCTTTTCCAAGCTGAACAAGCCCAACTCTCTCAACTTGTCCTCATAGCAGAGGTGCTCCAGCCCTCTAATCATTTTTGTAGACCTCCTTTGGACCCATTCCAACAGTTCCATATCCTTATGTCGGGGAATCCAGAACTGGACACAAAACTCCAGGTGGAGTCTCATAAGAGCAGAGTAGAGGGGAAGAATCACCGTCTCCATAGGGCTGCTCACAACCGCATCGTCCCCCATCCTGTATCGATACCGGGGGTTGCACCTACCTAGGTGTCGGACCTTGCAGTTGGCCTCATTGAAACTCATGAAGTCCACTTCTCCAGCTTGTCCAGGTCCCTCTGGATGGCATTCCAAACTTCTGGTGTGACAACTGCTCCACTAAACCTGCTGTCATCTGCTAACTTGCTGAGGGTGCACTCAACCTCATTGCTGATATCCTCCATGAAAAAGTTAAACAGCAATGGTTCCAGTACTGACCCCAAGGGACTCCACTTGCCACAGGTCTCCCTCTGGACATTGAGCTGCTGACCACTCTTCTCTGAATGTGAGCATCAAACCAATTCCGTATCCACTAAACTGTCCACCCATCAAATCCATGTGTCTCCAGTTTAGAGAAGAGGATGTTGTGTGGGACTGCGTCAAAGGCTTTACATAAATCCAGATAGGTTGCATCCATTGCTTTTTCGGTGTTCACTGATGCGATCACCCCATCATAGAAGGCCACTAGGCTGGTCAGGCTTGCCCTTGGAGAAGTCATGTTGGCTGTCTTGATTCTCTTCCCTATCCTCCACATGCTTTAGCTACCCTGCTGATATGACAAGACTATAACAAACTCAATAACGCTGCATGTTTATTAAATCAGAACATTCAAATAAATTTACAGTACATAATGAATTTACCACAAAAGACAGTACAGTATTGTGCTTTCCATTTATTTATGTATTCAAGACAATTGAGAATGAAAATTAAGCAGTTACTGTATGAGATCTTGGCATTTGCATGGGTTTATCCTTAAAAACCAAAAAGGAGCATCTTCAAAATGCAGCCTTTATTTTAAAAATTATTACTACTGAGTTGATTTGAATCATGCTTTTCCCACAAAAGAATTTTTTGAACTCAAGTGGGAAAATTAATTTTCTAGCCACTATTTCATTTTCATTTCCATACTCAAAAATTTTCCATAATTGGATTATTTCTAAAATTAAAAAGAAATATTTTATTTAAACAATGGAAACTAGAAAGACTTACTAAGGAAATATATATCTTAGATAACCAAATTAAAATACCTTAAAATTCCAGTTTTCCAAGAATATTCTTTCTATATCTATGTTGCCTGTTTAGTGAGATTTGCTTCAAAAGATGTTCACACTGTAATAAGATTATTTTGGAGATCTATATGTACTACTCATTTGAGAAGGAGGCACCTCAGAGACTGCTGACATTTGTTTAATGTTGAGCTCGGGAATAAATGGCACAAAGTGACTTGCTTTCTTCTGAAGGTTTACTATTGATTTCCGTTCTTTGCACAAACATAATGACTGCAGGATGTTGTCACATTTTGTTGTTGGTCTTTCCTCATCACTTCAATCTCTTACATGATTAAATTATCTCTTACTGATGATATTTTTACTCTACTACAGCAACACTGTAGTACTAGACAATGATTAATGCAGCAGGCACTGCTGTTACATTAAGGTCTGAATTCTGTTCAACTCCTCCTTGTCATAAATGCATTTATGTTATGGCTTACATGATGGAAGTCCCAACACTACAGCACTCATGACAGAAAAGTCCAACCTTTCTGCCCCTCTGCAGTTTCATCCCAGGCATTCTATTCCGGGATTACACCCAGCACAATTATGCTGGCAATTCACAGAGCTGATCATAATGAGTGTGGTGGGATCAGAGAAGGAAACTTCGTGAGTGCATGGTATATACAGGGGAAAGTGATTTGATCAGTAATTGTATGAGATTCATAAAGAATGAGTGAAATATAGCTGACGTAGATTATAAATTTCATTAATATTAATAGGTCTATATTAAGAAATATTTTGCAAAGAATTCTCCCACCATGGCTGGTGAAAGAAGAAAATAAACTGGTATGAAACAATTCAGAGTTCTGGGGATCAAAAGGGACTGTGTGATCTTTTAACCCTTTAATTTGAAGCCAATTGGATGTTACACATCTCTCAGCTACCTGTGACCTGAGTTCAGTGAGTTAGTCTTAACTAGGCATAATTTTCTTTTTGTTAAACAGATTAGGTTCTTTAATTCTCTATGTGGAGCATTTTCTCTGGTCCTAAAATTATTTTTCTTCCTTGTTTTAACACAATTTTCTTCGAGTTTTGAAATCAGAGATAATTGGGAAAAAAAACCAACACAAAAATATAGATTTCAAAAGAGACTAGAGGAAAATCAAGTTGCTATTGTACATTAGTGGAACTGCAGTGTCAGTACTAGTATCTCTGCAAGACTCTATTCTGATGACTATGTCATTTTTTGAGAGAACAAACTGATATTTCTTTTCCATTCTTTCACTGGGCAGTTAATTCTATGATAACTGGATAAATATTTGCTAACAGATGAGAAGTGTTGGGAGAAAATGACTTGCTGATAGAGGCGCTCTCATAAGGATAAGCATACATGCATTTGCAGCATATGCACGCTGTGTGGGACGTGCTATCCAATTGTAGCTAATCCCAGTTAGTTCTGAATGAGAGAGAAACTGAAAAGCTAGATCTTCGCAACTGTAATTGAACATTGAGGGCTGCATATTCAGAGCTACTCAAATTAATTTTTAGTTTAATTCCCTGAGAAAAATAATGAAAATTAAGGGGTCACCAGTCTTTTAAGTGTTTTGTTTTAATTACACTATGAAATACGTTACTGTATTTTCAAACAGTGAGAATCAGAAGTTCCTAAAAAGACTGAATTTTAAAATTAGGGTTTTTCTATTTCAGTGCCTAAATCTGAGGTGTACTTTAAGTTTGTGTCTTGAAATCTTTCTCTCTCATTTACAGAATTATCTAAAGCTTCTTGTGGAACAGTTTTTTTTTGTCCCACAGCATGATAATAGATCAATGCAAAATAATATAGGAATTATTATTTTAAAGAAAGAAGGGCAATAATACTTTTTCCATATGAATGATGATGGTATTATTATACTTCATTACTATGCAATGTCATCCCTGCACGTATTTGTAAATAATGCTGCTTGAAATATTCTTGATGTTAATCAAAACACTTGTCTTGTTCATATCTCCCTGAGGAATGAGAGCTTAGCAGGAGTGTTCATGATTAGAAGTAGTTTTAAATTTTCACCATATCACTTTTTATTCTCCTTTTATTTTTTTCTCATTTCTTCCTGTCCATCTCAAGACACACACACAAAAAAAGGAATTGTACTGAATTTTTGATGCAAACTAGTTCCATATATCATTAAAAATGACACAGTTATAGTTGCAAAATAAATACCAATATACACACGTGTTTTACCCATGCAAAATAGGAATACAAGGCATGAAAGTCCCAGTGAAACCTCTAAGGAGATACATGTGGCACTTAAAGAATAGAGAGGTTTGATGTTCAGCTAATGTTTTAGAAAGAAAGAATTGAAATTTAAGAGATCAGATCACTTTATTTAAATGCCACTCATGGTAATTAGCGGTTTGATATTATTTCTCAGAGATATCATGGTTGCCAGCCACAGAACAATGAAAATATCATGTAAACCTCCAGGGAAGTAAAGTATTTTCAAAAAGGAAAAAAGGCATGTAGATAAAATTAATTCATTCTCATGGAAAGAAAACATTAAAATCAAATTTCCACATCTCCTAACACAAAAACATGAAAGAGAATATGTTCTGTATTTTTTTACTCTTAACTGATATGTCTTAAATTCGCCTTTTGAAACACCATTTTATTACATTTATATATTAAAAACCCTACATATGTTTTATAAATAAAATGTTGGCTTTCCTTTGCATATATTTTATTATCTTTGCACCCTTCAGATCTGTAATCTTATTAGTGAATGTTTATGGAATTATTTTACATTATTACTCTGCAAAACAGGATGCACAGCTAAAATAACTAAAATATGAGGAAGATAAGAAAATCATAACTTGGTTGATGCAAGAAGTTATTGACTTAATGTAGTGTCCTACTATTGCCATTTTTTTATTCCATGTCACCAGTGCCTTGCAAACCAAACGGCAGTTCCCTGTTTGTACAAGACAGGAGTGCATGTTGGTCAGATGATCAGCGTTCTCAAGCAAGAAAAAAATTACTTCTTTCATTACCGCCTTATTTAGTTTTTCCTTTTAAAGTATATATTTCTCCAGTACACATTCTTTTGTTCTATAGCAGAACAGTCAATATGGGAATAAAACCTTTTGATTTAATGGGAAACTATTTCTTGGGAATTTTTTAAACCTTGCTTGGAATTCCAAAATTTATGTGGGATGGAAATTCTATTTTCAGTCTTGTTTTGAAACTCCTCATTTGCCATTCATTCTGAGCAAAGAGATAACAGGGAGGAAATGCTATCTTGCAGTTATGGGTGCAGTTAACCTCTAGGAAAGGCATTCCTCCGTTTCTTTCCAGTTATCCACAAAGTGACCTTAAAAAGACGTGTTATGTTCCGAAAAAGTAGTTTACTTGGCAACTGTGATTGTGTTTCTAGACTCCAGTATGTATACATATTTTAGGTGATTTATCCAGGTGTTTAGCAATATGTTTTTATTTTCTGAGTGAGAACTGGGATTGTAAAATTATACCCTGTCGAAATAAGTTCAATTCATCCCTTTCCTTCTGCCAAAGTTTAGCAGAAATTTCTTATATGCTTATTGTGTTCTCAAGCAGGAGATATGGAAAAATATATGCAGTATTTCACTTTAAAAGTGAACTTAACACCAAAAAAATTCCCACTGCTGTCTCTATGAGGCAGATATCTACTGATGGTTGAGTTATAGTACAGACTGGACACAAAATCTGAAATTCTACAAATCTTTTACTGAAAATAACGTAGCCTTGATTCTGCCACCCTTCCTCCACTGCGTTGCATCTTGTACAATAAGAGAATAACTGAAAGATATAGGAAACACTCTGGGGCAAACATGTCTTAGTCTGTTTAAGCGTGGTGGAAGCAAACATCAATAAATAACATCGCTAACCCGGAAAAGGGACACACGCGGGTGTGTTCAGTTCTAACAATGAATTATGGAACATGTACTTCTTTTTTAAAAAAATTAAAATATTCGGGCTACTGTGTACTTTTGCTTACTCCATTCAGCCTCTTTTATACCATATATTTGTGGCTAGGGAGAAGGAGAAAGGGAAGAGTGTGCAGATGTATTGCCAGGGTTAAGCTAATTGGAGACCAGACTATAATTCTATTATTATAATAACATTAAATGTCTTTGGCTGATTATTTAGTGTACTTTTTGTTTAAAATCATTATAAAACATTTAATTGCCTGTGTCAATATCACACTGGACAACTTTTTTTGCATTTTCATCAGATCATTTATCTTTGTTTCTTAGTTCTCATATAGAAGATGTGCATGTGCCTAAGCATGTAAAAAGCATGACTATTTTAAAACTTAATGCATGTTCCTACTTTCATACAGGTGGGTCCAGAAGAGGCACTTAAAATTATGAACATCCAGTATTAAAAAGAAAAGAGGACATAATGAGATCACGTTGCATTATTTCTTCAAGGTAATTGTCTTTCAAAAGGTCCTATCCAACAAGCTGTGTTGGAAATTAACACTAGTCCTCTAATAGACATGTCACTTACAGCCCTAACACTTAGACGAGCATCTCAGGAGAAACTAGGGAAACATGCTTTTAGGAGTTTGTCATTTGCACTAGACTAGAGTGACAACCACTATTATTTGACCATTCTGTTTCAAATTGCCTAGAGAAGCAGTCCTCTTATGTTGTAATGCATTATATCATCATAAAGCTCCTAATGTTTATAAACATATTTTCTAAAACAAATAGCAACAATAACATAGTAGTCTAAAAAGGTATCTGGTTTGGGTAGATAAATAATATATTCTCCACAATTTAACCTTGGTGCTCACAAAAGTTATCATATTTTGATTTCTCTTCTTTTCCATGAGTTTTTGATTTTTGCTAGTGATTAAAGCAAAGGGTTTGGATTTTCTGTCTTGAAAGTCAATAACTTAAACATTTTGAAGTTAAGCATGTGTTCACTTATTCATAGTCAGGAGGAACTATTAGAATTTTTGTCTTAACTCATATAATAAAAGGTATAAGATTTCATCCAGTTAATTTTAATGGTGCTCTTTGACTTAAAATTGACTACCTTTTCCTTGCTGTCTTGAGCTTGTTAACGTAGTTCTTTTTGTTTTAACATCGAAGTTTCTGTGTTTTCTCCTTATGACTTACCTGCCTATCTTGGTCAACTTTTTAAAATATTGTATTTGATATTAGATCAATTATAAGTTTAATTATAAGATATTGTATTTTATAAATCCTCTAGAGGTAATCTTAATACAAAAAATTCTAAACCACAAAAGGGTTGGTGGTGTGCTGTAGTCTAAAGGCTTACGTGTTATGATGTTATCTGAGAGGCCAAATCAGGAGTTAGATAGATCAGGACAATATGAGGTTTGCTGAAGTTTTCCATGCTTTCTATTCTGCCCATGCTACCTCTCAGGGACACAAAATATCTTAGAGTTGTTAAGCCGGGTTTATTTGAAAGTTTTATTTGGTTTGGGGGGGGGGTGGTGGTTTTTTTTTGTTTGGTTTGGGGTTTTTTTGTTGTTTTTTTTAACTAAGATTGGAATGTCTTAATTTATTTCTTTACTTGTAAAGTTAAATGCTTTGGGCATGATGGATAAAATGATGAGCATTTTAAAAGTTGTGTCAAAATTTCAGGATAATGAGTGGACCAGGATTTTGCCAAGGAGTGTAGCTGTGCATAGCTCTGAGGAAACTTTAAGAATTAATGCATATGAAACACTTTCAAATATGTGGCTTATATTTAAAGATTAGAATGCATCTAGATTGCTGAGATATCCTCAAATTGGTCATGTAATGAAAGGGAGAAATTCTACTCTTTATTTCTATATATTGGAGTCTCTTTCCCTGGAGGTGTTCAAAAAACTTGTTGATGTGGCTCTGCATGACATGGTTTAGTAAGCGTGGTAGTGTTGGGCTAACGATTGGGCTGGATGATCTTAAAGGTCTTTCCAACCTTAATGATTCTATGATTATATGATGCTATGTAAAGTGAGTAATTTTTAAGATTGTCCAGGTTATTTGAGTAAGTTGTGGGATAAAATGGATAGGATAACAGATGCAGATTGTATTCACATTCATGATGCAATATTTCAAGATTTATGTAATGAATATATGGCACAAATATGTGTGTGTGTATATACACCTACCTTTACACTCCTGTGTTCTGACTGAGTCATTTGAGCTGAAGATTGTTAAATTCTGCACTTGTATAAAGACGCCGTTTCTTTAATGAAAAATGGGTGTTATGCAAAGAAACCAATGTTAGTGCCAACCTCCTATAGAGTGTAAAAAAGCCCATCAATGTGTCAAAATGATTGTTTACATCTGTGGAGCTAAATAATATGAAACATCCAAAACTTATTATACATACTTCTAGAAGACTGTGGGAAGATGACAGATCTGTTCAAATGCTGAGAAGGAAGAGGAGGATTTAATGATAAACATGTTTTGCAACACACTTCAGAAACTTTCCAACTTGCAATATGGTCAAAACATACAAGCCTCACTGAATTACTTTCAGGCAGAAGAATCAAGCTTTGTTCTCTATGACAAAATTTCCTTTTGAAAAGTGGCTGTAATGTAGACAAGGTCAGCAGCTAACACAGCGTGATTCTGAGGCATGGGCAATGAAACTTCATAAATTCCGATTCCGTACTGAGAACAATAAAACTTTAGGAGGAATTGGAGGGGAGGAAAGTAGTAAAAATCTTACAAAATAAAAAGATACATTCAAAAAACTATTTAATTTATTATTTTTTTTTTACGTTGCTGCCAGATACAAGACAGTCTGTCTGGTTGTGAAAATATTAAATATGCAACATCTACATAGATAACCTCACCTCCACTAAACCAATATATCTAGTCTTTCTCACTGCCTAACCCCTCCTTGCTGCCCATCAGTACTGCCTCTCAACACTTCAAGTCTATCTCTTTCTCCTGCCACGGTCTCCTCGATAATATGGGATTTAGGTAGTCAGAGTTCCATGTGTATTATCCATGACACATTACTTTTCTATCTGATATTCATTGTAGCATTATTGTAGCAGTGGAGAGTAGAATAAAAACCAGAACAATTTAAGTAACATTCACTGACATGACTTACTAAAGACAGTAAACACAGTCACATTTTTAACCTTGATAATCATGTCTGCACACAAGAAAAAGTAAATAGGTTTTATGCCTTTTCTAATCTGGGCTATTTGATTTTTTCTTCCTGCTGGCAGCATTCCTAGAGGTGCTGCATGGTGACTTTTGCTCAGCAGAGCTTTAGTAGAAAGGCTGGGTGATCAGAGAAAATGGGTAGGTTTTCTTTGCCTCCTTGCTGTCCCCAGTCCCTATCTGCATGTTTGAGATATCTGTCCTCAAAAAGAGTCACACAGACACAAGCACAAAGAAATAGGAAGGATGTAGTTTCCCCCAAAGGGGGATTATTTAGGAAATTATTTTTTTCACATAATATATATTCATATGCCAAAAGCACAATGAACCAACACGCCAGTCTGCCAGACTCAATCTACCTTAGCACAATTTGCTTTTACAGGAACCTGTTGTGCTGTCAGGTTCATGGAGCTGCTGAAAGCAATGGCAGCTGCAGCTCTCATTTTGTGGGCAAAAGTATTTTCTGAAGTAGAGAATCCATCGGATTCTCCATAGGAACTTAACTAACAACATTTCCTTAATTTACTTTTCACATTATATCTTATCTCTAAAGAGATTTATATGTATAATCTGTCATTCAAGGACAATGTGTGGATTAGCAGTGTTCTTGGAGGTTTGTAGGTACATAAAAACACAAACAAATGTACACCTCTATACTAAATTTTCTCCTCTGTGAAAAATAGGAAACCATCAATATTTTTTTCATTAAGTAAATAATCCAACTATAATTTATTGAAAGTTGCTAATAATCCCTGAATTCTTTGTTTGACTAAATTGTTTCATGGAAACTGTAACAAGAGAAACTGGGATGCTTAAAGAAAGGTAACCCCAGTGAACAGTGGAGGCACTGGGAACTTGTATTAATACAGTGCAAAGTGTTTATGAGGTTAGTTCTAGAAAGTATGAAAAAGGAGCAGGTACAGATTGTAGGAAAAAGCAAAAGAGAAAGCAAGTCTGTGAAAAAGCATCATAAAAGAAGGCCAATAAGAAATAGTTAAAGAGGCAGCAATCTAAATCATACTAAAAAAGAACAAAAAAGCCAGTATATGGGTTAAATGCAAGATGAGAAGTCAGGAGGCGAAGAATGGAGGAAACACTGGGTGCACTATTTAGTTACTCAGCTGTTTTGGAACCAATCATTCAATGCCTTGTTTGACATAATTTTGCACCTGAACATTATGGGAAAACAGGATGAAAAAAACAAAGAAAAAGTGAAATCTGACAACTTTTCTTTATGGCAACCTTGGCAAATATCCCTGTCTTCCAGAATTTCAACATGCTTAATAAAGCAGCCTGACTTTTGAATCAGTTTCTTGCCCATCATCCTTTATTTTTTCAACTATTCAACCCACTTTATTTTCTTTTCCTGCATTTTTTCTTATTCTAGCTTTCTTAGCTTTGAGATTTTTCTTAACTACCTTTGAGGTTTAGTCAGCTAAGCACACCTATTTTCAATAATTTCAATATATATTCACTATCGGGCTTCTATTTAAACTTGCACTCGTAGCATGAAGGTAATAACAGGTGTTCTGTTTAGATTCTCAGCCAAAATCCAGTTACTTCATTGTTCTGATAAGCTACTCATTTTACATTCTCATAGATCCTCCACTTAGAAGTGAAATTATTTTTCCAATAAGAAATTAAGAACTAGTTTCACCACCATAGCTGTATAAAACAACTCCTTTTGAAAAATCTGCCAAATATACAAAAAGGTCAAATTGTACAAGCATAATTTGGAATTGCACTGTAGAATGTTAAGCATCCTTTATGAACTCCTCTCTATGGACAATCAGCTTTCAGAAAGAGACAAGGGGAAGAGAAGAAAGAGAGAGGGCGTGAGAAAGAGAAAAAAAATCGAAAGAAAAAAAGGGGGAGGTGGAGAGGAAGGAAAAGGAAATAAAATTTTAAAAAGGTTTGTTTGAAATACCACAATTTTAGCCTCAGAATATTTAGTAAGAATAAGATGTCGGCAAGATATACTTCTTTGCTTATCAGTATACAAAATTTTTGTTTTGTAAAACACTATGTCTCTCCTATTCTTAATAACCAGAACACACAGTTTTCGATGCTGTTTGGAAGAGTTTGAATCAAGCCAGAAAAAGCAATGGATTAAAAGAACCCCAAATTTTTTGTGTATTTTTACAAAATTTTATATTTTATTTATGACAATAGTATGTCAGAACAAAAAACTGTGCACTGATATACCCATACAAAACATTCAGTCTGAGTTACTAAAATAATAAGTAATTAGCTATGCAACAAAATGTTCCTGATTTATTCTTTTTTCCCAAACTTTTTGTAAATTCACACACCATAACAGAACAAAAAAAAAATGATTGACATCAGCAAGGATTCTTAAATTATTACAAAACTTTCAGTTGTTGGCTTATTTACTCAAAACCTGCATTTAAAATGCTACCAGAACAGGCAGTGAGCAAATTGAATTAGAATACTAACCCACTGGAACCATATTCTGACACCATTGCTCCCACTGAGTGAATATACTTTATCTAATAAATCATCTTGTGTAAATTAATAGTAGCATTCACAGAGCCAATAATTTACTTAGGGAGAAGGTCCTTGAGATAGGTTTTGCATTGCTACTATTAGTTGCTTTCCATTTCTACATATTGTTTTACCTTGCTGTTACTGTAAATGTTAATTTCATTGCTGGAGTTGCTTTTTGGAATATTTTGAGAGGGAGCGGTAGGGGGCATTTCTCCTGAAAAATATTTCTGTTTTCTATTCAGCTCTCATTATTCACTGTGTATCAGAACATTAAAAATAGCTAGCAAGAGAGATTACAGAAAAAGGTTTTGACTTGGCAAGGCATTTAAGTTTATGCCTCATTTAAAATATATAATTAGGCCCATGGAAGCCCCAGATTTACTGCAGGAACAGAGTCTGGAAAGCAAGTGTGGCTTTAAATTTCTGTTCTGGGCATCATATATCTGTGGCATCCAGCCACTTGGCATACATCAGAAAAATATCAAAATATCACAGCAGATCTTTATGATCTGCTTATCAACTGAAAACTACCAGCATTCAGCATGATTTTGGTACAACCAGTATGCAGGAAGAAAACATAACACAATTTAAAAGAATCCCTTATGGCAAAGATATTTCTTATATTTTATGTGGCTGAAATACCCCTTTAAACTGCTAAAAGCATTCGAGAGGTTTTGGTAGGTATGATTCATATTCAGATGTGGTATGTTTTATGAAGAGGGGAAAATATGAATCTGACTTTTGTATATAGTCTTTAAATGTAATCAAAATCATATATATGTATATACACATACCATTTCTTACTGTTTTCCTGAAACTGTTGTTGAAAGCAATTTTTAGTATGAGTGTCAGCTGAATTCAAGGTGCTTAGAATGCAGTAGTTATTGATTAAAAAATCTTGTTTATGCTTCTGGAATAACTGTCCTGGGTACACAGACTGCTTCCAGAGACAAAGGTAAGCCGCGCATTACTGAAACTTCAAGATGTGTGCAGTTTATCTCATTGTATTTCATAGGAAAATTACCCCATATTGGAAGTCAATTGTTCTTTACCCCCATTCAGAGTAAACACTAGCTTACAAAGTCGAAACACCAGAGGTGTCCCTTGGAGCACTGCTACTACTGACATACATATTTTGACCTTGTGGTTCATAGCAGCAATGGGCTGGGTAGTTATCTTATGGGTATCCAGTGGATTAGTGGAGTTAATGGCACAAATTAAAAGTTAGAAAATCCTACTTTCAGAAGGACCTCAACACTTGTTTCTCCCTTCCCTCTTTCACTCCTCCCTGTCTGATTCTAAAGGCACAGACTGTTCTACAGCATAGTCTGGATTTCTCTCATTGCTCCCCGTACTCATCAACAGTGGAATATAATTTGAAGAGACAAATCATCTCACTGTTAATATCATCTCTCTTCCTCTTCAGGGAACCTCAAGTGCAGTCTTGTAAGCAGATTATTGAAGCCTGCCTGTGGAAAGTTTTTGGCATGGGTGAGTTTTCACTCCAGCGGGTGATGAAGAATTTCAGATTATTCCCGTGTAAAAGAACTGATGAATTGGTGAGCAGTTTGTAACTCTCACAGCTTTAGTTTTCCCTTGGCTGCAGGAAAACAGCTGCTAGATTCCTGACAAGTGATTCACATAGTTGATATAATTTAGTTTCTCTGCCAAAAACTTCTCATTTCTAGTTTCCTCTTTAATTGAATCACGGACTGAGAGTTCTAAAGTATCTATCAGCTGCAATGGGTAGGATGAGTGCCATAAAAATAATTTTTCAAAACTCTGTGTAGCTTCCCTCACTAGTCTATTAACATGCTGAAATAGGTTTTCAAATAGTTTTAAAGGCTTCTGTTAGGCTACTTTTCCCCTCTCATGTCTTGCATAAAGGCCTGAAACAAATGGGCTGTTCTCAAAGATCCGTAGAATAAAGGCAGCTCACTTTCAGGGTCACCCAAATTCCTCTCGGGAAACTATACTGTAGTTTTCTTCTTTCTATGTTACAATGATAGGATCACAGGAACAGTTTAGTTATTCTTTGGGTTTTTTTTAAACCTAAATATGTCAGTCATTGGAATTGGTTCCACCCAGCCCCACTTTGTATTCACTAATGGAAATCAAGGTTTGACAGATGTCTTTTCCTCCATATGACACTCCTCATATTCTGAGAATTCTCTCTTTCATTGGCTTTAAGGTATAGATAGCTAATATTCTTAAGCAAGCTTGATTTGTTGTGCTCTTTTACCTTCCCATAGCTTCTTATTTGCTTCTGATGGCTTACTTCCTAAATATTTTTACTTTTTCTTTAATTTTGGGACAGATGGTTGTATCAAATGTGGGAGTAATGCAGCTGTATCAAGAGTATTAGATGACCCCAATGGCCCCTGTCAACAAGTTTCTGCATTGTGGTATGCAATAAGCTCCATGTTAATTGAAAAGAATTGCTGTGGCTTTGGTAAGGCAGAATTGTCATGTACAAAGATTTCTTTGTTACCTTTGGATATAGTTTATGCTCCTATTTTATGAAAAAAATGCATTAAAGCGTAAAAATATAGGCCAGATTTTTTCCTACAACCTTACCCTTGTGAAGATCACTAGAGCTGTCCCGAAAATCCTCTGACAAAAAAATTGTGTGTGAGAAAATATATCAATCTTCATGCATTCCAGCTTCCCCACAGCAGTTTTGACACAGCTGTAGAGAATGGTGGCTCATTCATAACTGTCATTTCTGCAAAGCTGTGATGTGTTTCTTTATATTTGGAAAGTACTGGCCTCTTCTTCATTATTAAAAGCTCAGCAGGGCTTCTGGCAAACCCTTGAATTGTTTTGGGTTGGTTTTTGTTGATTTTGGGTTTTTTCTTTTTTCTTTTTTCTTTTCTTCTCTTTTTCTTTTTTCTTTTTTCTTTTTTCTCTTTTCTTTTTTCTCTTTTATTTTTTTTTCCTTTTTTTCTTTTTCTTCCTTTTGTCTTTTTTTTTTATTTCTTGCCTAGTTGTTTAAGGGTTGTCTAGGAACATCTAGCAACATCCCTCTTGGAAGTTGTTTTACTGCAGATACTGGGTGATTTGAAAAGATACTGCCTGCTGGGAAGTTTATTGAAAGTTGTGATAAATCCTGAGCTTATCTCTATTTTTTCTGATTTCATATTAAATAGGATTAATTCATGTAGCTGTCCAGCTTTTTAGACTTGTTATAATTCCAGCCTCCCGGGAATTGAGGAGATTGTTTAAAAAATTATTTGGATTAAAATATTAGTTACTGTTTAGTTATTTATCCCATCACTCAAAGAAATACTGGTAATTACTATAAGGAAATGAGATTTTTGGATACAGAAATCCTTAAAGCAGCAGAAGTGAGTTAGAAGTTAAGCCAGATCATACTCATTTCCAAAAGCCACATAATGGAAGAACAGTTAACATTTCTCTGTATTCGTGTTCAACAGACTATGCATGCTTACAATATGTTCTCTCTTCCTGGGAGATCCTTTGCCTCCTATTGGTCTCTTTCTCTTTGGGGAATGAGGTGCAACAGGCACCAGAAGCTCTCAGTAAGCCAAGGAAAGGCAAGGTAAAGCGTCTGGCTAGCCAAAATGAACCAACCTCCAAAAGAAATCTTGTCAAAGTTACTCAACACACCTTGGTATATCTAAATGAAGCAGACCTTTTCAGTAACATCAATGGCTCTAAAAGTAGGTTGGTTCTTTAAGATAGCCAAAAATTTTATAGCAGTGTTCAAGATGATAAACTTTCTAATCAGTTTTCATATTGAAGAGAAGCAGAAATGGGTTCCTCTCTAAAGGAGAGCTTCTAAGTAGCAAGAACAAGTAGCACAGCTATCATCTGAGGATTCCCTCCACTCCCCCCATCACCGCCACTGTACTTGTTGTCTTCCTTCAGGATGGGAGACTTCCTGGCAGAGCACTTGGAGTATATAACCTAGGAAGAAAACTTACTTCTATTCCTGATACAGAAATGAAAATCTGTGGGGCCAGCCTCAGCTTTGTTTCAAATTTTCACCTCTCAAACCTGGAAAAATTTTAGTTTCCTGCTTAGGCAGTGATAGCTGCATTTCTATCTGGTGTCTTAGGGTGAGTAGCTTCTCTAAGGCGTTATGGCACCGTGCTGCTTTTTTTGAAAATAGTTATGTTGCTACAGGAAAACAAGAAAATTATAACAGCTATCCCTTTTCTTGTAGTGTAATGGTTGCTATTAATATAAAAAGAATAAGAGAAGGGAGTTAGCAGCAATCTGGGAGCGCAAAACCCAAGCATTGCCATAGTTCCCTGTCAAGATACTAATTATAAAAAAAAAATGGCAGAGAAAACAAATTGTTGTACCTGTCCTATTAAAACAAGGGCTAGTAAAGCAAGCAACTGTTTAAAAAGTGCTATTATTAATCCAGATAGAAGCAGGAGCTGCAAGAATAATCTGTAGAGCCACTGAAATGTATTTAGATTAGCAAAGTATTCATTGCATAAGCTTCTTAAAAATTATTATTTAACTCTTAAACGTACAGAATATATTTCTCCTTGCCAGACTGCAACCATAACAAAACTAAAAATAAGAAATATTCTCAAGGAAGAGAACAGAGAGAGTGGTGGAAAGTAGGACAATGATTAATGCATATAGTCTTTTCTCCTCCTTCACTCTGTAGTGTGGAGACATCTGTAGAAACATGGCTACATTTGCATGTCAGTGAGGAAAACATGACATAACGAAAGATATTCACGTCACTTTGGATGTTTAGTGTAGGGTTGTTCTTCACCTAATTGATTCACTTTGGTTAGGAGCATGGTTGCCCCACACTGTTGTCAACAGAGACTGAACTCTGATGAAACTCAGCCCATCTAAAGTAGAAACATCCCAGGTCAGAAGAATTACTTAAGAGATCCAAACTGAATGAAATTAACCTGATTAAGATGCTTAAGCTAGGAGTCAAGGCCACCTATGCAGTAATTAGAAAGGAATAGCCTTCTTCAGAGTAAGACAATTCAGACCAAGTTGAGCCTTCCTGTCTACAAAGACAAGGATAAAAGGCTGCCAAGCTCTTGTATTGAATGTATTTATCATATAATGATAGTTTACTCTTTTACTTCTTCACTGGAAAGAATAATTTTCAGAATTAAATACATCTGCCAATTCTTTCAAAAAACATTGTGTTGTGCCACCTCATAAACAAATATCTCTGGAGGAGTCCCTGTGGGATCAGAAGGCTGTGAACATGAGATCTGGATTTCATTAAAGGAGATAATGTCTTTTTCATTTCTGCATGCAAGACATTTTCACTTATCATTCGTTTGTGATTGTATGTTTCCTATCCTTACAAAATAAGGTACAAAGATCCCTGGCAGCATCAGAGGAAGATGATCACTTTATCCCAGTTCTACCAAAGGATGCAGAGCAATAAAATCATATTACATTGAAAGGTCAATTCTTCAGGAAGGATATGTGGGAGCTGATTAACAGGTTAAAGTCACATGTGATAAAAGAAATGAAATAAACTATTTGGTTGACATATCTACTCAAAATAATGTCAAAGGTTAAATGAAGCACTTCTCAGCAGCTGATAGACTAAGGTTTTCACATTTAAGTTATCATAAATAAAGCAATATAGTAGTAGCTGAGACCAGCCAAGAGTAGAAATATTGGCAAAATTCACTGACTATGGCATTTGAAATTTTTTATCTACCTGTACTCCTATCATGAGTTAGATACATATCAAACTTAATTCAGTTGTCCAAAAGACTTACCAAGAAGAGGACAAAGAGGATAACAGACATGTCAAATATTAATTCAGTTGATTAACTAATTGAAAAAATATTTCATCCCTGTTAGTCCCAGCAGTCATAATTTTTTATTTAGCATTTGTCTAAGATCATTAATGCAAAGCTCAGACTGTTTCCCAGATGAAATAAGATCTAACAATGCTTCAGTAATAATGCCCGCTTTATAGTCCCTCAACATACTTGATAAGTGCCTGTGAGAATCTCTTCATATGTGTATTCCATCACTGCAACAGTGAATCATGTCGGATTGTGGCTGTTCAATGGTCATATAAAAGAAACATGTTTTGGGAGGATTGGAGGGAACAGAGGACAGAGCTTTTTCATGCTGCCATATCAATAGAAAGGATGAGTTAAAATGTGAATCTTGCAAAAAGGTTCAGACCCTGATTTTGTTCTCAGTGTTTGTTCTGCGGAAAACTATAGATATCAGTATTTGAAAACTTCCTCTAGCATTAGAAGTATAGAACATTTAATTGCAATATAATTAACAGCTCCTACTTAGTGCAGAGTGCTCTGAGTTCCCTTGACTTCTGTAAAAGAGAAATGCTGATTTGTGTCACTAAGGTCAAGCACGAAGAATCTCAGTTACAGGGATGCTACAGACTGCCTACACACTTTCTCCAGAGAGAAAAGTGACAGGAAGCATGTTTTGCCTCTAGTTAAAGGGTGTAGAACACACCTTCAGTTTCAGGAGTACAAAGCTCAGATATTATTGGATTACCTGTGCATTTAGGAAGATGTGTGAAAATAAAAAAAGATGGAAAAATATCATAAAGGTGTAAAAACAGGTGCAAGGACATTGAAAAGAGAATAGGAAAAGGGTGAAATAAAAATTCTAATTAATTGTACACCGCAGTAGTGAGAGAAAAGATACTGGAGGTAGGGCTTCCTTTGATGCCATGTGAAAGAATAGCCATAGAGAAATAAAGGAGCTCTTAACATACGAAAAGAAATACACCATCACTATGATCCTCATGCCATGTAAATAATTTTAACTCTACAAAAGTCAGTCCATTAACTAAGCAAACACAGAAATGCCACTACTGAAATTACAGTATGTCACATTCTCATTGAAAAAACCCTGTCCATTAGTCCATTACTGGGAAACTGTATTTAATGTGCTAAACCTCAATTTTTCTTTTTGTATCCCTCTCCATCTCACTGTAAAATTCCCACATGCAAGTTAAACCCTAAGGGAAGTATTATTGCAGTTAGAGGACACTTTTTAATCACAATTTACCATGATCACCGACAGTAGTGGAGAGGAAAAATCTCCATGAAGAACTCTCTTCTATCCATGAGATGAAGAAACACAAATCACATCACTTATTGTTGCAGCCCTCAGGACCTAAACCACGGAAAAATATTTTTTTCCATGAGTAAGAGGAAAGACATCATACTATTCGACAGTGGATTTTTTCAGTAAGAAATACATCTACTGGATCAGCCTTCTCTATATAGATCTAGTGTCCTCTGCTCTTTCCTAGCCATGTTATGGTCAGATGTAGGACATTGGGTTACCTGAATATTTTAGGCTACTCTGTTACTGACAGTTTCTTATTCTAACAACTTAGAAGGAAAATGAGGGGCATCAATTCTAATACGGCGGAAAACTTAAAAATGTGTTAAAACATAGATTCTTAATGTTCACTATTTCTCACAGATGCCAGAATTAAGCAATAATCAATTAAATAACCAGTCAGCAGATTTTCAATGAAGGAGAAGAAACATGGAGCCATGGGACATGATGCACATTTAATGAATCCACATTTTAAATGCTGAAACACTACAAATATTTCAGAAAAGACAAAGGCTTCCTCTTGCATTCTCTTGAGAATATTCAAGAGAATAGCTATTCAACACCTAGGTTTTTGAACAGATTTGCAGGAGAGGAGACTGAATTTCTGCTGTTAGTCAGGGTAAAGGTCCCATTCTTAGCACACAATCCATTTCATGTTCCTTCTCCCCTGGTGTATGGTGAAACAACCAGGAAATTTACAGACAAAAAGTTAAAATGTGTAATTATTCTAGAAAGAGTGTCCGAAAAATAGAAATAATCTGTCCTTGTGACAGCTCATTATGAGACATACTACCACTCAGATACTGTAAAAAGTTTCGCAATTTTGTGCAAAACAGGAAGATAATTTATAAGCACAATTAGAATCCAGAAAAAGAATGCACATTGAATTGCAACATCTTTAAAACTAGGTTTTATCCCAGAAAATAACACACTTTTAACTATAATTTCAAATGCAAATACCAGTGTCCTTAGAATGAAACAGATGTTGGACTTTTTTCAGCAGAATGAGCAGTTGTTCAGCTCTGAATTCTTGTCTTCTGGGGAAATATTTCTGTGCCTTAGTGAATGAAGGACAGTCATAGCTGGGGTTAGCAAAATATTCCCAGGCAAGCTAATTTTAGTTCCATGTTTGGAGCAATTATTGGAAAGTTGTATATGGTTACAGAGATAATTCCAGATCAGGGTCATGTCAGGGGACCTGTGGTTTGACGTTTTCTATGGTTCTGGGAGAAGACTTTGCTACATTTGACTACAAATTATTCTAACAGTGAATAGAGTACAGATAGATGATTCCACACAGAAGCTGGAAGTTGCTTTGGCAACCAGCTGGAAAACACAGTCCTCCGGAGTGAAAAAAACTACTCTATTAATGCAACTGTAAAGGTAGGTACAATTGTTTGTGATTCAGATATCACTGGAGGAAACAATACACAGATACACAGCCGACAGAACATCCTACTTTCCTCCATGTCTAGGCTGTTCTCCATGCTTCCTCACCCCACAGAACATATATATATATAAATATATCAGCAAAGAAAACTTCTCACCAACCCCAAGAGGGGCCAGGCTGGTGACAGCAATGCTGTCCTTGTTAATAATAACGGATAATACCCAAGAGACTGTAAATTGCAAAAGGTCTGACAGCCTGCTCTGTTTGTGACATTTAGTTGGTTTTCTTCTTATAGATGCATTATAATACTGCCTTGTTTGCTAAAGGGTGTTTTATGGCATGGTACATTCTGTACATCTTTTTGCTAGGCCAGCTGGCAGTTCAGGATGAACACTGGTGGGTTTTACCCTTATAACTGACACCAGCAGCATCCTATGACCAGCACAGCAGCCAGGGAAAATAAGCTCCATGTAAGAGAAATGGGCATGCCCCCTGGGTGGCCTGGAGGAGCTGGAATGGGTTGCAGTGCCTGGAATGGGTTGCAGTGCCTGAAATGGAAAAGACACAGAGAGGCAAAGGTCTCAGCACAAGTGAGCAGAGAGGTGAGTATTTTATTAGGCACATCCAAGCAGTTATTTTTAGAGACTTTTCATGGGCACTGAATGTGAAGAGAGTCTCCATGGACTGTGTTGTAGAAACACAGGTAGTTCAAAGTTCATTTTGGCTGTGCACAAGTGGAGCAAGACTTCTTACCAAGGAAACACACACAGCACAGAACAGCGCAGGTATAAAACTCCATTCAGGGGCTAATTCTTTTTACTGAACTGGAACAATTTGTTGTCTTAATTTGAAATGACAGTTAGTCTTTGATGTTTAATTAATAAAATTGATGTTTTTTCTCTCCTTTATTCTGATCATTTAGAAAAACTACATAGAAAAGAAATTGACTTAATTTCCTCCTGGCCACATTCTCTCCTGAAATAAATTGGCACAACTTCACATGAATCAGTGATTCTTTGTGTGTTTGAACCATCACAGAAATTGTATCAGTAGGTTTTATGAGATTTCAAAGGGAAGTTAAAATTATTTACAATGATCGAGACATGCATAATAAAAAATACAAATATGAGATTTATGCATAAGGAAAAATATATTTTAAAATTATGTTTAGAAACATAAAATGCCATTCAAAATCCTGTTAGATGAAAAGAAAAGACACTTTCTTTAGCTGTCTTTTATAAATACTAAAAGCTACCCAAATGTACATTTTATGATTTTTTTAAAATACAGTGCATAAACTATATTTGGCTTATAAGTGAACATAAAAGGAAATGAAATAAAACAAAATAGTTTGTACCTTTTCACTTTATGTTGAGTATTTGTTTATGATTATTAATATGAGCATCCAGATCTTCAACAGTCATTTGTCAGTGTCACTTCCACTTAGAATCACAGAATGATAGAACCATAGAATCTCCCATTTAGAAAAGACCTTTGAGGTCATCGAGTTCAACTGTACCCATGTTCTGCAAAACCACGTTCTTCAAAAACTCATCTACCTGTTTTTTAAACACCTCCAGAGATGGTGACTCAGCCACTTCCCTGGGCAGTTGTTTCAGTGCGTGACCACCCATTTGGTAAAGAAATTCTTCCTAATATCCAGTCTGAACCTCCCCTGGTGCAACTTATGGCCACTTCTGTAAAAGGAAAACAACATTGGCTTGGGGCAGTGGATGTAGGTTGAACCCTAGATTTGGAATAATTTTAGTACGAAGCTACATAATCAGGGCTTGAAATCTGAACCATATTTGAGTTTCAAGTATTTGAAGAAATAAATTTCCTTTACAGATTTACGCACTGAAGAAATGTACTGTTGTGTCTTTTTGTAATTAATGTCTTGTAGCTGTACGATGAGCATGAACCTACATCTATCAGGTTTGTATCCCTGGATAAACTACTGAGTCTAGTGTTTGTCCTGTCCAGTCTAGGAGCCAGCATTTTGACAGTCCACCAGTAGCAGACAGAAAATGTTTGATAAGACTAGTTTCAATGTTATGCAGTTAAAAAAACATGCAAACCCGAGGGCAAATTTTGACTTCTGTACAATGAAACTGTTTTAAGGAACTGGTGAACAAAGGACTTGAACTGAAAATCTACTTTTAAAGCTAGATTCATAGCAGTTATTTCAGCTAACCTTGATATACTGAGAGAGGGATTTTTTGTATTTTGTTTGATTATTTAGCTAGAATATTCTCTTTTTCTTCATGGTATTTTGTAGCTGGTGCTTTCTATGAGAAATCCTTGAAAATAACAGTAATCGTTTTCATCACACACTGAAAATGCATGACTGATGGTCCTCCTGGTAAGCTGGACTTCCTGAGAGATAAAAAGCAATACAACATAAATAAAATACATAAGTCAAGGACGTATTTCATCTTACTACAGCTAGGATAAGCTTGGACGTACAGAGCAAGAACTTCACATCCTTTATTCATGCAACAGTCTGAGTTAAGACTGTTTAGTCATGAGGCCTGGGAAGAAAAGTGAAACCCGAGGTCAAAACTCACTTTTACTTCTCTGTACCCTTGTTACCATAATGAGGGAAAATGATGGATAAAATACTAAAAAGTATTTTCTCGCAACCAGAAATAAAATCCATTCAGACATTTTCTCTGCATCTGGGCTCTTGGAAGTATCACTCATTATTTCCAAAGGGAACAAATTTTCTACTCGGATTGAGTGTATGAAGGCACACACATGTGCATGTGTCTGCACATGTGACAGGCATTGGATGAGGGCTACATGCTCAGAGGTTACCTAATTTTCTTGATTGACTGTATGGGAAAATGGACCAGCTGAAAAGAAGAAATGTTACTGTGCTTCATGTCTGATCTGCACAATAAAGCTGTGCTGTGTTTGTTCTTCCCCCCCTCCCCCCCTTTTTTTACCACAATGCATGGACAGAATTTGAAAAAAACTGGAGCAGATGAATGTCAGTAGGAAAAATTGCCCTGTTCACATAGTCTAAATAAATCATTTTTAACATAGTTTATGTACATTGCCACTCTATTCCCATACATCTCATATTTTCTTAAACTAATTATATCAACTTGTATTACAGAAAATGCATGATCATAGCCTTAAGGGCACTAAGGGCCAAATAATTTCATTATGTTGTGGTAAGAGTGGTTTTAACCAACATCGTTGGAGATTTAACTGCCTTTTTCCTGCACATCTTCTTTTCCAGACTCATCCCACAGCTGACACCTGCCTTGTTTCATAACTGCAGACAAGGGTGACTTACTTTTCCCTGGCAGTAGCTTCACTCCCTCCTGCCCCTGCCCTGTCTGTACTTGAGACATAAGTACCCATGTATTGCTCATGTATTGCTCCTTCCAAATTAAAAACTGCTGTAGTGATGATGTCAAAGAATTTTGTTCCAATCCAAATTCTAATTTCATGGCCTGCACGCCTCCTAGCATGAGAACTACACTTGATGCCTTTTGTCTATACATTTTACTAAGTCTTGGATCTGGGCCTGAAGATTTCCCATCTGACTTCTGAAACACTGAGAGTACTTGACAGCTCCTTTGCTCTTCATAAAAAAACCCCTAGCCCTTGATTATTCCTAAAAATGAGCCATTCTGTGTGATATTTACATTATGGTATAACATCATTCCTTACTGTGGTGGTGGTAAATTTCATTTGAATAATATGTTAGTTCTGAAGACCTATATATATAACTCACTTCTCTCTCTTCCCCACAATGGAGACAGCCAGAGTTTTCTGGTTTTATATAGGTCTTGTTAATCATTCTTTCGGGATCACAATATACCTTAAATTAGATCAAGGTTTTTTTTATTGGTCCAGTCAACTAACTTCCTAAAACACACCAAAACCTCTGTTATTAAACTGTTTGTCCCTAAAAGTATTTCTTTTATCACTATTTCTTTATCCTCCTACATTGCCTAATTATTTCTGATTTATTCTTTGTGTTTAATTCCACGCTGTTCATAGCTTTTGCACTTAGGGAAATTTTATCTCCCTTGCGTGATTGCTGACAAAATCTGTATCTTTCGGAAAATAATCTCATTTTAACAGTTCCAGCTTTGCTACTGGAAACTGTGGTGCTGATGCTGGTTTCTTTGGCTTCAGATCCTGTCATCCAAAGATGTTTACATTTCTCCATTCAGTTGTGATGTGGGGTTGTTTAGTCATATGTATTTCCCAGGGGAAGCTCTTGGCTTCTCCGTCACGCAAACAAATAAGCGTCTTCATCTTCTCTCATGGCAAGGGTCACTGTAATACCTGTTAGCATGGGGGCTACATGAAGTCTTTCAAGCACCCCTTGAAACGGACCTTACCTGTGCTACCTTTTGTGTCTGGATAGGTGCCATACTACACTCTTCATCATCATCCTTTCTTGATGTGTCCACCACACATTTCTGGATCTCAGTCCTCAGCCAGAACTCATTAAACTCAGTAGAAACTTAGGCTTCCTGGACCTGTTCACATGTGTCTGTTTCCCTTTTTCTCTCCTGCGCTGGACTCTCAACCTGCCAGGCTTTCCCAGCCTCAGTGCACTCAACGTCTGCCTGTAAACATGTCCTCCTTTCTTCATAAACAGCCAAATATACCTCAGCTGCCAAATTTCACCCTTCTCTTTTATAATTGCCTCGCTCCCCTCTAACGGTGCTGTCACTAACTGCCACACAGATAGCTACACCGAGCACAACAGTGAGTTTTCTGATACTGTTCATTTTAGCTAATTCAGACAATTTACTCCCAACATACCACACCAGTCCTATCTGGTCCTCATCTGAATGATTTCACAGCTACTTAAATCAATTTTTCCCATGTTTGGGACCAGAAGGAAGCCAAGGTTGACCTTCTGCCTTGGCCTTTGACCCTGTGTTGGTCTGCTAACATGCCAGAAGCAACAGCAATACAGCTATGGACTGGGGTATTTTTTTCCAAATTACTGACCCAGAAGTTAGCAGGTGCTCAGCTTCACAACACAAATCTTTACCGATCCAAATCATTTCAATAGATTACCCATGTACTTCAGCAAAGTTTCTTCAAGTCTGCTCAGAGCACATAGTTTAACCAAATCAGGATTGAGGTGATTTATCAGTTTATTAACTGCACATAATTAACTGGCAATCAGTGAACTACAATTTGTGAAATGTTAATAAACACTATAATTTTTGAAATATCTTTCTAGGACCAATAAGAAAAAGCTCCAATTCTACGTGCACACATGATCTCACACTGTAGTGGGCACACACCACATCTGTACACACCTGCACCCACTGCGCTTGTGCATGGCAGGCCCCCAACTTCTGTTTGGGGAGGGCAGGTTGCCCTATTTCTCTCCTCTCTCCCATGGATGATGAGGGCTTTCCAGCCCCATGTGTACCCCTGCGACTCCTCACACTCTGCCAACAAATGCAGGTGATGTTGAGAAAGCCCCTATGGCCCCAGGCACCCTGAGGTGGAGGGTCCCATGTGCTGCCCCATGCTGCCAGCCCTCAGCCGGACATGATCCAAATGCAGGGCTTTCTCCATCACGGTGCTGCTGCCACTCCAGGGTTTCTCCCCCTCTGCTAATACTTTCCATGCCTCTCTCATATTTCTTTTTTAGGCTAACTCTACCTTTGTTTCAAAAGCCTCTTTTAATGCCCTGCAATCACTTCTGTGATTATATTAGCTCCAAATAGCTGCTAACATGTATGCATGTTGCGACACTTCTAAATCTATGGTCTAGAGCACATCTGACTAGTCTCTCTCACATAGGTGTAGAACTAAAATTGCTCCTGTGATGCCAAGAAGCATCGGTTATTGGTGTTCATCAGGTCGCTCAGGAAAAGAGTTTCCGTTCTATATTTCAAAATCATGTTCCATATTATTATTGAGAATTTGTCCCTGACATTTAGCAGGTGTAGTTTCTTATAGTTCCTACAAGAGCCACTGGTTAAAACAGGTTTTTTTCATTTCTTTTAGTGGCAAGGAATCCACCGCCTAAACAGTCTAGAAAAAACGGCCAAATTTTTAATATCTCCTTTGGCTGCAATTGCTAATAAAATATAAAACCCAAAATGGCAGAAAATCTGGCTGGAGAAAAAAACAGAAACAACTAATGTTGCCAGCTGTCATTCTGAGAAGCAATGATTTCTCCATGCCTGGATGGTGGCTTTTTTCTATTGGTCACAGGAATCATTTTTGTCTTCTCCAATTACTCATGTCTGTTTATGCTGCTGTATTGCATTTAGGAATCTAACTCGAAATATTAGGTCTGGCAGACTCCATACTTACTCACACATTTTACGTATCTACAGAGAATAGTATTTTCCTGATTTCTTTATTTTTAAGGAAAATACCTGCTTGTTCTGCTGGCAAACTGAGGTACCAGGGTATAAAACATGACCACTCTCAGATTTTACTTTAGTATGTTCTTATTGTTGTAAGTAGGGAGAAATACAGGATAAACACTTTCTTGTTTGGATAGTTTCATTAAACTCTCAGGTAAAATTTTGGGAAAAAAACCTGATTTCCCTTCAGGTGATAATAAGAGTTCTGATGTCATTAAAAGGTGCTGACACTTGGACTGTAACTCTCCTAAACAATTTATTCATGCTTTGCACTCCTTACAAGACACACCAATTCCGTATGTTATGATTATGGAAAGGAATTTCTTCTTAATAGATGTTTGATGTCCTGCCCTTTTTAGTCTCTCTAGGTAAGGCAGTTGCTTGATTTTCTTGATGATTTAGCTGTCCTTTCTGCACCTTCTCTTTCACGTCCATTTTAGGCTGCAGTACTTGAAAGAGGGTGCCTTGAAGCTTTATACAGTGGCAAAATGGTTGCCCTTGTTTCTTCAGTATATTGACTTAAAGGTATCCAGGATTTTTATGGTCTTTTTTTGCCTTCATTGCATAATATGCTGAGACAGCTCCAAGAGCCTGAGCTGTAACTATCAATTCTGAGTTCAGCCCTAAGTAAGTAGAGTTTAGATTGTTTTCTCTTTGCCTTTTATTTGGCTATGCTGAAGCTCATCTGACACTTTTTTACTGATGGAATTGAAATCTACTGAAGAAGAATTTTATGCAGTCCTTTTGAAGGAATTTGATTGCTTGTGAGATCTCAGCATCATCACAGATTCTGAGATTTCATTGCTAGTTTATTTCCCAAGACACTGATGGTGTTATTCAATAAAGCCGCTTCCAGCACTGATACTTAGGGGACCCCACTGCTAATCGTTCAGCATCATGAAAGATGACCTTTGAGACCCACCTTTTACTTCCCACCTGTTAATAAACTTCATACATAAAAAAATTTTTCTTCCAGTCCTATGCCAATTTTTTAAAAAATAATCTTTAATAAAAAAATGTGTTCAAAAGCTTTTTGAGAAGACCAATATATTAGCTCCTTCAGATCCCCTTTTGTCTTTATGCACATTGACACCTATCAAGACATTGCCTGTGTGCAAGGGCTGCTAAACTACTGGGGGTGAGGAGGAAAGGACCCAGGACCCTTACAGCATCCTCCTAGGACTTCTGCAGGTTAACAAGGCAGAATTTCTCTCTACAGAAGCCTTCTGGGCTCTTTTCTGACTCACTGTGCTTATTCCTGACCTCAGCTCTTCAAGGTAAACTCCATCTTTCTACCAGGGATGGAAATCAGGCTTGTGTGTAATGCCCAGTTTCACGATATAATGTTTAGTACTTGACTTTCAAAACACTCATGAAATAAACTGTCATTTTGAATTCAGCCTGCTCTAATGTGCCTTCATCTATATGACAAGTGAGACAAATTTTCCCTAAATATAGGAAAAAGGCAATCCTCTTGGGCACCTCCAAGAGACAGTATGACATACCCTGAAGACAGTTTTTCAAGCTGTGCTTGTAGTTTGATCTTGGTATTTTTTTCCCTACTCTTTACTAATGCCACCCCTTTTGATTTGAGGTTGCCAAACGCGCACCGTTTTTATCTGATTATTTTAGGATTATCTTTTTTAAGCTTCTATATGTTATAGAACTTTTGGCCAGGGATGCTTTTGTCACACCCGGTGAGAAGCCACTCCTTCCTGGGTTTTTCCATGTTCTTCAGTTTATGGCTAGAGTCTATAACTCATGATGAGGTGAAATAACTTGCAGCAGGGCCTGATAGAGCTGAGCTTCATTAAAAGCCCAGAGTCCCAAATGCCTGGGAAAGAATCCAAATTTGTTTTTTTCTCATGCTGATGCTTTGAAAAAAAGAAGTCAGTCTGCCCATTCTGAACATGGATACTCCTGATGTTTGACTTGTTCCTTCCAGCTCTGAAAGTTCTGTTTGTTGTGCATCTCATCCAGCACATACTCCCAGCACCATGAAAAAAAGCATCATGTTTACAGCTTTGTCACACTGCATTTCTGCATGTTATAAAAACTCTCCGGATCAAGGCTGGCTCCCCTGAAAATAGAAACTGGTTTTCCATCTTTCCGCAAATATATTTCCAAGTACATCACAAAACCAAGAAGTGAGAGTGAAAGCTCAGGTATTAAAAATCTATTAGAAATATGAGAGAATCAGCTGAAAGCTGACTATTTAGTGACTAAGCAGGTCACGCTTGTTGGCCTGGATTACCAAGCTTCCAGCTGCTAAATAGTTCCTGTGACTCTCTGAGATCTGCCGCACCTTCTTACCTCACTGGATTTCTGTAATAAGAAATTTGTCTCTCCCTCTTTTATATTGTTGAGATCTTTCTAAAGGCTTGAGTGGCAGACGAGTGAAGGACAACTACCATTTATATTCTTAAAAGATTTGTGTCGTACCAATCATAAAGTCCAGTGTATCCTGTCAGTATCGGGTCTGTAATCGTGCATCCTTGCACACCGAACACCAGGTTTCTTATTCATAACTGTTCCATCAGGTCACAATCCATTTTGTGTGTTTGCATTAACATTTTTTGTTTCTGTTTTCCCATATTGAGGGACTTAGCTTCTGATATATTAAGAACATATCAGGGTGTCATTGCTTGCATTAAAGAATGGGCTGATTTTGTAACCTCATTGTAAACATACCTGAGGCAACTAAAGGTAATGTAGTGATACACCTAAGTATTCCACACATTCATTCTTCCTCTGCATTAAAGTTGATGGGCAAAGGTTCAATTGCTCTACTGGACCCCAGGAATTGAGTATGAAAAGATACAAAACCCCAAAGAGAATGGAGCTAATTCTGTGTTTCAGGGAAAAAATCCAACCAGCTTCTGTTAGCTTCAACACCCACAGACAGCCACAAGCACAAGTGTGCATGCTGTAAAAATGTATGGCTATTTTGTTTCTTATTCTTCCTAGACTGAAAAGAAAACACTATTATCCATCCCTAGTTCTGTGCCTGTTTTATTGATTGCATTATTCTGGTCAGGCATTTTATAGATTTTACACAACAAAGGCAAGGTATTACCCTTAGCAAAGTCTCCTTCCGAACCAAAAAAAATCTATTATTCTGACTTTTGGGCACAATGACTGAGCCAAAATAAGCAATGACAAAAGACTTCAGTGACAGATAATCTCAAAAAAATGGAAAAATAACTTTTTTTTTTCCCTAGATGAAACTATACAACGACTTGCCTAGTGCTGTTTTAACCAGAAATGGAGTAACCATGAGTGAAATATACACAAAAATTGTACAGTAGAGGGACATTTAACTTACTGCAACTTGTAACTTGATAACTTGTAAATTGATAACTTGTACATGAAGTGGGTTATTCTGTGGCCCTGAGCAATTTAACATATTTTCCAGGGTAGATTGTATTTCTATATAATTGAAATAAAATTAATATAGTGAATTGCTTTAATTTAACTGCTCTTCTCCTATCACTTAGAATTTGATGTATAATTTTACCTCTGGAAATCTGGCAGCCAGGCACAGTAGTCTCTAAAAATGTCCGGAGGAAAAAATAAAAAGAAAGAAATTACTTAAATAAATATTTTTCTCATAAGAATACTTTGTCAGTCTTGGGGGAGAGGGGGAAACCCACCCTGCTCTCATACATAAAATAGTTCACAAGCAGTATCGCTATTGCCTTGGATGGAATACTTGCAACTTGCTGACTTCAGTCCTATCTATGGACTGTGTTTTCATGTGGATAACCTATAGCTGAAAAATTTATCCAGCAAAGCAGATGAAAACAAAAGATTTTTCTTCAAGTCATGCAACTTCTTTTCTGCCTTCTGAGAAGAGACTAACATTTTGTGGAAGTTTTTCTCAGTAGCCATATGCAGATAATGAACAGCAGCTTTTTTTCTTGAAAGTTTACTGGGAAAGTGGGAATAATTTGCTAAGGGGGCAAGGGGCAAACTAGGCATCAAAACAGACTATGCAAGATAATTTTGTTCAGCAGCTTATTACAGTGTGTGAGTAACACCTAAAATTCTCTTGCACTATTGGCCTTGCCTGCAGTTTCTGGAAATCAAATCGCATTTTTCCATCAAGTAAAAGTAAGCTGGATCATACCCCATATGCTTTTTCTGTTCCATACATCTGATGAGAGCAAACCCAGTAAAAAGCTGAGGTTTTGCATGCATACCGTGTAGCATATTTTTAAATACAGGTGTATAATTTCTCATGGATTATTTAACAATTGTAGTCTGATTAGTTTTTACAGCAACAGCTCTCAAGCCATTGAGAAACCATTCATGACTTCAGCGGAGCACAAGCCAAGAGCCCTTAACTGTAAGCCCTGGAGTAGGTTACATGGGGGGATTAGCCTACACTGGTTAGAAATAAGACCAAGCTGGTGCTCTGCAACTCTTCACTGCCTTCTTTCTTGGAAAGTTTCTGCCTCTGTCTTCTGGCTCCTGTCAGTCACTGAGAGCTGAAGCAAGGGAAAATCTGTTAAAAAGTCATCTTTATGCATATCAGACATATTTTTGACTACAGGCAAGCACGTTTCTAGACTCAGAAATACCGAGGATATTTGGTATCTTCTAAAACTATTGAACATAGTTTATCTCAAGTTATACAAACATAGCTAATCTTCTTGGCTTTAAATGTATTCCAGATGAGATCCTTCTCATGTCTTCAATGGATCTCAGTAAGTCTTAGTAACGAGACTTATTGCAGTAACTCAGTAAGTCAGTAAATAACAACTTATGACTTAGCTCTCAAGTAACACAGAAAAAATATCAGGTGGCTCTGTAATGCTGCTATAGCAAAATGGAAATAACCTTAAGCCATGAACCTCAGTTAAGGAACAGAACTACCAGTAGCTCTGCCACAGTTGTTTGCTTTTACATATGCAGGACAAGATAAGAAAGAAATGTTGTCTGTTCTAAGGTGTGGAAATTTCTGAGCACATTACAAGCACTTTTCTGTCTTCAAGACTGTTGCCTTTACAAGCCATTTTCAGTCCTTTTCAAACTGTTTCTTCCAGATGGACTTACAAAATTCATATTTTTCCACACAGTCATTTGTTGCAGTAAGACCACTTGCAGGGGCAAATACCATTTATCCTGAATAAGACTAGCAGAAATCGCCCAGTGAAGTGAGTTACATCTTTCATGTAAACTCTTTCAGAATCCTCTTTGAACACTTTGACTTGTTCTGCTTTAGCAGGCTGCTCCATAGATTTAAGTTTCATTGTGGTTTCCTATCTGCACTTATATAATGCCACGTTGGAGAAAACCTTCCCTTTTACAAATCTAATACAGTCTTTATTTGTGTTTTTGTTGCTCACCACTGTTGTATCTAAACACTTTAACGCATTTGTCCTCACAAACCTTCTGTATTATTCATGGTTCACTCCTAGTGATCCACTAAGAGAATTAATGAGGCCAGGGCATTGGGCATTCAAAGTACCACAGCTACATGTGATCAAAAATAAAAGATAAAAGAGAGGAAATGATGGCCCTTGGAGACCAGTGGGCTGAAGTGCCACACAAAGAAGCCTGGTCCTGGCTGACCAGGACCATAGATACGTAATATATAATTTTACGGAGTTTGGAATAAAGATACACTAACCTGCATTAAAACAAGAAATTATGTTTGTAAGCAAGGCACCACAGGAGTAACACTGCTCTGTTTATCTGTGCTCTCTACTCTGAGCTCTGTGTAAGGTCAGGGATGCAGCACTGTAATACACAGGTTGGTGTCTCCAAACAACTCCAGGACTGGAAACAGCAGAAATAATTCTGGAAAGCAAATATTCCTCTACATAACAACAAAAATGAAACAACTTTGTGTGTCCAGCCAAGCCCTCACAAAGCAAAACTGTCAGGGAACTTCATATGATATTGTACAATAAACACCAATTTCCTGTACGTGTGACTTCTGCCTTTTGTAACTGCTCATCTGTTTGTGTGGCATTCCCTATCACTTCCAAATGCACCAAAGGAACATTCTTCCTATGCTCCTTCACAACTCTTTATGCAATAGATCTAGCTCAAGCAAACTAATTTGTAACAGCCTCTCAAAATGAATTATAGTGCATGCAAAAGAAGACCGTCTCTTGGAAAAATTTCTGCAGTTCATATAAATTAGCAAAAAGACTGCGTGAGATCCAACTGCCTGGTCCTGTAAAGAGCTCCACTATCACAAATGATTCTCTCTGATGGCCAAAAAGAAGAAAAACTCATAAATAATCAAGATTACCTTCTGGTTTTGCTGTGAGACTCCTGTTATCTCTCTTGCTATCTTTCTTTTTTTTTTGTGGAACAGCACCTGAAGCATCTGGATTTGTTCTTTATGTCTTCCTTTTCACTAATCTTTTCTGTTTTCCTTTTGATATCTCATTGTCCTGCAAATGCTTCTCATCATCATATTTCCTATAATTTCTCTGCCCGAATATCCAAATAGGTGTGTTTCCCTTTCTCCAGACCTCTGTGAAGGAAAATACACAAGATCTTGAGGCAGTTTCTTACACCTTCTTAATTAATCTCTACCTTCTACCTCCACATACTCAATTTAAATTGCTCTAGCTAAAAATATTAAAACTTTTTATCCTTATATTTCTCCTAGTTCTCTTTAAGGAGATTTTCTTGTTAAATTTGCATATGGCTACCAAATTTGTTAGTCCACTGCCTTTTTGATTCCTTTTTGGTTCTGAGGGTCTCATGTACTACATATATGTGAATTAATTAATAGAGTGATCTGATTTTGGGGTAATTCCCACACTGAGCTATGTAGTAATTACAAGTGACTGATCACTACTTGAAAAAAACATAAGACTTTTATTGCAACATTCAACATCCAGTACTTGACTAACTGGCTGAATAATAAAAGAAATGTTAACTAGCACATCTGAGGAGCAACTGCATTTGTTCTCTAAATATGTTATTCAGAAAGTAATTTTTCAGTCAGTGTTAGAGGTCATATTTGGCAAAGTACCGGGCAAAATGTTGTTGATTGTTGAGGTGTAGTTTGGTATTTTTGCTGTTTTGTGGATTTGTCATTCTGCAGCATATTTGAAAAGTTCCATGAACATGGCTTTAGGCTGTCAAACTTTGTTCTTTTAGAGCTGCTCATTTTTCATCCAGTCTGAAGATGGTTTTATAATTCAAAAAAATGCCAAGAACACTACAGTTCCAAAAAGGTTATTTGCACCAGCTGCAGAAATACTGTGTATATTGTTTGTTTCTGAAAACATTTTCAGTGTCAGGTAAGAAAAAAAAACACCCTGAACATTTTTTGTTCAGCCTAGTGTAAAATGTCAGAGCAAAAGTCAAGAAGTACAAGTTGCTCCCCTAACACATTCTGACATTAACAATTTTTGATTTTATGAATATGTGCCCTATAGCTTAAAGATTTTTTCTTTCCATTTCTTTGTTTTCTTGTACTTATTTTTTCTCTTATTTAGCACTCATCCATGTAAAGAGGATTGAATTTTAAGCCAATTTTATGAGCTCTATTCATCAGAGAACCTGATCCTTGGAATTTAAAGACTGGCATTCTTCTGGTGGTTGCTAGAAGAGCTGACAGGCCTTGTGAAGGCCTAAGATTGAACATCTGCTCTAAATGCTGCTAACTACCATGTTCCTGATTTAGTTGGTGGCAGAGTTTGCTCCAGGTTTCTCAGAAGACAGTGACATTCTGCTGCTTAAGGGTCTAAAAACCACAGGCATAAGACATGTTGACTGTAAGAAGGAGTAGAGCTGAGATGGAAGAGCAATAGACAAGGTATTGTCACTCTGTCCACATTTGGGGGCACAGAAAAAGTGAGCAATCAAGGACACTAGATTGGATGTCCCTCCCGTAGCAGGTACCACTGACCTAGACATCCCTTATATACCTTTTTGGTAGCAATAACCATAGCCACCCTGAGTACCCTAGGCTTTGATGAATTTAGGTAGTGGGACAGCAGATGATTTTCTTCCCATGGATATACATTCCTTGTATCAAGAAACAGTGGTGTTCATTGCTGAGACCGGAACACCTGATTTGGAAGAAATACTTTCTTTTTGTGATCCTTCTCTGCCTTTGATAGGTACTAAAAATCATGGATAGTTTTGATCTTCTTCCCTGAATCTATAAACATCTTCTATATACCATCCTATTTCTGGAAGCCTTTGTTACTTGATATATTATCAGCTTTCTTGAGTATCATTGCTGTACAAGTCTCAGCTTGTACTAGGAAACCTGAAAGAATGCTCTTTGAAAACGTAATCAAAGTGATTAACTGTATACAAGTGACTGAAGAAGACACGAACATTGAAAATAAGTGTTCAGCGGATAACATACTTCATCTTCATATTCTCTCTGACAAATTACTTAACATGGTTGTCCACGAAATCACCAGCTTGACTTGATTCTTCTGTTCCCCTCTCCCCTACTTCATGTCCTTCATATTAATACAATAGTTGATACTCAAAAGAGCAGTTCCCTGTAAGTTCTGAGGCTTTTCACAAGGCAGATTTATCCCTTGGGATTCTCAGGCTGCCATAGGAAGCTTCTTTTAGATAATAGGGGATATGGAAGGATTACTCTGTGCGTCAGTCATACCTAGCTGGAATAATCCTGAAACAGCAATCCCGATCTACCCCTTCTTCATTTTGCTGCATTACCTCTTTGCTAGATGGAAATTGCCTGGAAATATTCTGATTCTTGCAGATGTGTGATGTTTCATTCCTTTGTCCAAGACTACAGGTGTAGTTGGTCAGTAGAAAATATCTGAGTGCCATTGACCCTATTGCCTTTTCTTGAACAGTTACAGATTGGAGATGCACCTCATTCTGTACCAGTAACTCCTGAAAGATACAGCTGAATAACATCAGGATACATCTACCTCCAGAAGTAAGTGCAGGAAGAGTTGGAAGAGATCTTTGAAGTGTCAAATATGTTGCAACCTCTGGAATATGCAAGACAGAAAATGGGTTTGACTAAGTCATCATCCCAAAACATAGGTACTTACTAGTTTGTATACCATCTATATAATAACCATGTTGATGTTTTGTACATTTTGTAAATAAAGTTATCATGGGGTGTCCTGGAACAGCTGGAACCTGTTTTCTCATAGAGTTTTAGGGTAAATATTTGCAGAGATGCTGGGTATCCTAGTATGAAGAATCTCTCTAGAGAACAGTTCTTCTTTTTTGTTTTTTTATTCTCCTCTTGGTTAAACAAAACTAGCCAATTTAAAAGAATGCACCTGGTCTGGAAAGCTGTAATGCCATTAAATGCCTTATGTCTTGACATAGTGTACAACAAATTGACATAACTATTTTATATTATATTTGGGTGTATTTCATCCCATCTGCTTATTTTCTTTGATGTTCCCAGTAATAACTGACAGTCACTTGGGTCTCTTAGCTATCATCTGCACAAATAAAACCTGACATTGCTTTCATAAAATAATGTCAATAGTATATCAAATTCTCCAACATATTCCCTGCACAGCTGCACCAAGTGACAGAAACAAAAACTGCCTTCAAACATAATTTATAAAATCATAAAAGGAGTGAACTGTTCTCCCTTTTAAAAGCAAAGCTTAGCTAACTTGTAAACTAGATGACAAATCATGAGCTGGTTGGTTTAGGGTTTTTTTTCAGGACAGGAAAGGTCATTAGAAACAGTTTTTTCTCATCTGTTACACCTTTTAAAAGGCAGCAATATAAAAAGGAAGAACAATCAGTGAAAAACTCATCATTAAAAATGTTTTTCTGTCTCTTAAAATTTAGGAAAAAAAATACAGAGAAGAGAGATCCAAGTGTTTTACAAGTAGGACTGGTTTCATTCTCCTTCCCATGTGAAATCTGCTCTTTTCAGTTTAGTACAGGCAGAAATCAGGCATTGGTCACAGCTGCACTTGGGATTTTCTAATGCTTAACATTGACATATGTTCCCTATTGCTAGAGAACTAGCATATCAATATAGACTTTTTTCATAACTTCATTGACCCGTGTAAGGCCAGGTTTTGTTTACAAAAATATAAAGAACAGCGTAACATTTGATTCCCTCACCTTTATTTCAGATGGAATGCCATCATGTTAAGTGAATATTTCTAGTAGATATTTTAGAATGACAGTCTGACTTTCATCTGCCAGGTTTCTTTACTAACTCTTTATTTTTTATATAAAAAAGATGAGAATTTTCTACACTTAGTCCTTCTGAAACAAGCTTCATTGCAGATGTCTTTACCAAAAGCAGCAATTTGTTAAAGAGCACTTGGTTTGTAAGATAACACTTTGGAAACCTAAGATATATTTCAGTATACGTAAACTGAAGTAATTTTAAGCTATGAACAAGGGACCTAATTAGCATACTAGAAAACATTAGGTTCTTGGAAAATTTTGAAAGAGACTGCACTTTCCAGCAAAGAGGGTGTGGTAAAAACATGCAACACAGATCATAAGAATGATGACCATTTTGCTTTCACTTGAACTTGTATTCTCAGTTATAAATTGATATATTTTAAAGTAATCTGTGAAGACAAGTTTTTCAAATCAGATGCTATTATGGAGCATGAAGTCCACGGTTTAGTACCAAGTACTCACATATAGACCAGCATCATTATCTGTGCTAGAAAAGGAGGCAAGTTAGTGATGGCTACATCTTTCTGTACAATTACACTTGTAATGAAAAGAAGCATAACTATATTTTGGGCAAATTTATTTTCACAGATTTTTGAAAGTTGTATGTGCATGTTTATCTTCTATAGACACATAAGATACTAAAAAGATAAAGGGCGAGATTTTTCCCTTGCAACAACTGCTGAATAATTAGTCAAAGCAGTCTTGACTGGGGATTGTACGATAGACCTATGCCTAAATATTATTTATTTATTTTTAACAGAAAATAACATTGCCATTTTCTTTATCATTTAACAGTTTCTGACTGATAGGAAATGACGTAGAGAGACTAGAACAACGTAGCATAAGTCTTTCCTGTGTTCTCCTCACTGTCTTACAAAGCTAGCTAGGTGCTTAGGGGATCATGTCTTGCCTTCTCCTCAGGATATGAAGATGAAGTGCTTACTTACACATCCTTACCACCTCCTAGAATATTGTTCATGTAGAACCATCCTGAACTACCTCCATCTGCCTCTTAATACAATTACACCAGTCACAATGAGACCCTGATCTTAGTATGAGTTTCTGTACTCCACTGTAATGTAAATAATTAATAGGAATAGTAATAAACAACTTGCCTATGCTACTCAAAGACAGAATTTGAATTTAGATGAAAAAATAATATGCCAGCAGCCAGTTCTGAGCCTTTGAGAACAAGACAAATCTCGTCTTTCATTCGTAAGACATGATACTTACACTGCAATGTACCGTATTTGTAAATTCAATTGTTAAGTAGTACTTGTCATGAGTAAAGTAGGAGCATACAAAGAACACTTGTTTGTAGAAGTGTCTTGCAATGTTAAGATTTACAAACAGTTTGGAAATGTGAACATGAGGGAGTTCAGCCTGCAGCCCTGATGAAAATTTTCTCTATGGACTGACAATTACATAGAGGCTTCAGCAGATGTTCTTTAGCTCCTAAACAACGTTTTAACAGGTAGCAATATGTGTGGTATATGACTCCTTGTTTGGCTTTCTCTTTTCTATTTCTCCAAATTAGAGCAGAATGCTGTCCATAAGCTGCATATTTCAATGATAAACATGGCTTGATCTTTATTTCTCGGTGTGAGTGAGTTTGTGGAATTACCATTATCAATTACATAGGAGTGTCCTACATCCTGAAGCCCAGTAAATAGGATTAATCTTGATTGGTTGGCTCAGTTAGGGACTATGACTCTAAAATATGTTACCTTCCCTTCCTTCAAGGGATGAAGTAATTCTGTGTCAATTTTGAGCTGATGAGATATTTTTCCATGTTGCAGTGAGCTTTGGCAGTCATGTTTTCTTGTTCTTTGTTTGAGGAGAAGAAACATAAGACAGTCCGATTATTAATTCAAAATATGCCAGAGAATCTGGGGACTAAACCTATGAATTAAGAAGGCAAACTCATATTTCTAATAAACATTTTAAAATACTGCAGTTTTGGCTTTAAAATTCAGGGTGTGACCTTTTGGGATCTTTAAAACTAAATAAGTATATAATTAAATTTTGCTGGTTTATCTGGCAGTTAATTACAGCACTGGTACTGCAGCACAGTAGATAAGTGACACTGATATGTTTCTTCATCTCCATAGTTCCTTACCAGCTTTGGTATCCTAGCAAGCCAGTGCATGTAGTCCATGAGACAACAGCTCGATAAACTGTAAAGGTCGTTAAGGCAGAACCTTTCTAGACTCTAGGATCATCATTACTGAATAAGCCAGACAAGCTCCAGCCAAGCATGGTATAAGCTACGAATAAAAGATTCTGCCTATGGATAGAGGACGTGGACTTGATGACCTTCATTTCTGTGAGTCTCTGGCAGGTATGATTCTGTTGCTTGGATGGTGTTATCTGTCATCAATACTTAATCTTCAACATGTTACTTAGGCTTCTGGTAATAATCACTAGCAATAGAACTTTCTAAGTAATGTTTGCAATGCCTTCCTTCCTCAAGAACGCAATAGTAGTTCTCGTACAGTATTAATGCAGGGAAAATAAGGAAACCTGAGAATTTATAGAAGTTGAACTACTGTTATTACATATAAGATGACTCATGAAAACTGCGTAAAGTTTAGAGATCAGAAGAAGAAATGCGTGACTAAAACAGATTCAGTTAGGTAGAAACTGACAGGCACTTAATTAATATCTATGTGCTGGAACTGGCCGTGGTTAGATGGATTGAAGTCCATGGCACTAAAAGGGTATTTTTAAGCTCTCAACATCCTTTTGTACAATCATTCTGCCAAAACCTTTTAGTTGCAATGATTCCTATCTCAGTGGTTCCTATGCTACATGAACTCCCTGGTTAATCATAAAGGTTTCTTTGAATAATTGCCAAATTAACTTATCTACTCATTATTTCCATCATTGTATGGTCTAACATAAAAGTCACACAAGGAGCTTCTTTTATTGGGTTTTAAGTTTGTTGGTTTTGTTTTTTCATAACTTCTCATATGTGGCCTGATTTTTCAAAAATCGAAATGTCACAGGCAGTCTCTGAGGATTCTAAACTCCTTCTAGGCATCCAGTTGCATCCTAGAGAACGTGGCTTAGCAAGTAACATATCTACCTATAACGAAATTGCTGTAAATCATGCAGCACCCTTTGAAGATGTTTATTAATAGCTTTGTAACTGTAAAATGCCAAAAAGATTAGATACCTAATTAAAATGCTTCCATATCTTGGCTAATCTCCTTCTAGAATCAAAATAAAAAAGGGAAAAATATAGGGATAATATAGGGATAATATAGGATTAGTCAGACATTGAGAACATCAACCATACATTTATAAAAAAACCCAAATCTTTTACATCTTTTGTAAAACAATGAGGCATCCAGGATGAATTGCAGGACAGTAATACATCTCATAAACATATTGAGCTGTACCTTGACTTACTGCCCTGTCAATGTTCATTTGTATCTTCTGGAATTATTCGTTTCACCTGACACTTGAATGTTATCATTCCTGCATGCTTTTTTTCTTCTTCAATGCAACCACCTCTTTGCAACCAAAGCATCAAGTGCTACCTACGTGAGGCAGAACTTTTTCATCTAATCAGTTACCAGACTGTGTGGCTGCCCTCATATTAACTTCCCTATTGTTTGCACTCTAGATGAGGGTTTCTCTGTGTTTCATTGATCTATGTAAATAAGTCAAATATTAAAATTAACCATCATTCCTTAATTATTCTTTAAATATGCACACATAAATACCTATGCCTAGGCTTAAAATACACCACTTATTTCACGAATATAAGTGATGGCATAACAGAAAACCACCACTCAATTTGAACTCATGTATTTTGCATGCCTTAATTTAAAATTATTGTTAGAGAAAGATTTCACTTTGTTCTTTCTCTTCTGCACTGGTATTATCTATTCACAGCAAATGCCTTGTACATTTGCCAGTATTGGCAGTGTTTACTGTTCCTCTGCATAACTGCATATGTGCCAGAAAAAGAGGTTCACTATCTTCTCTGCTTTTTTCTCTTCCTTTTCTTCCTCAGTCTTCCTCTCTTTTGTTCTGACCTTACTGGAGTCTTCACCTCTCAAAAAAAGACTGGATAAAGGTCTAGGTAACTAGGTGTGATCTGACCCCCGATCCTGCTTTGAGCAGGAGGTTGTGTAAGATGGCTTTGAGCAGCAGGTTGGAAAAGATAACTTTGAGAGATACCTTCCAAACCAAAGTATCCTGTGATGTTATGATCTCTGCGTCACTTCAGTCTTTCATGCAAAGAAATCCATCCAACGTTTTTAGGTAGTTAGGGATTTAACACCTTTAAAGAGTACATGTAAGGATAAAACAGGAGCTAAATGACAATAGCAGCTGGGATTGGAGGAGGCCTCTTCTGCATCACCAGCCAGAAGGAGTCTTTGTACCTTATAGAACTGGAGTGTGTGCAAACACGCTAAAATACAGAATGTTATCCTCAATTGCTCTTTAATGTAATTCCTGTCTAATGTAATTTCTGTCCTTGTTTTTTTTTTGGTGTTTCTATTATGCTGCGTGTGGTAGTTCAAGATTTCCTCTGGAGACAAAAAATATTGTCTAAGCTTAAGCTTTATTACTGTGCTCAAATGCATACTATGTGCTAGAGACTTTGATGTTCTCTAGAAATAAAACTTATATGTGCATTTGTCTGACATTCAACAATACACTGTATTCTAAAGGGAGTTTTGAGGCAAACGTTAGGAAAAAAGCTGTCTAGGGCAGTGTACTACACTACAGTGTGTTTTAGCCCCCTCTGTCAGAGAACCCTTTAGAATAGATTTGTTTCCTATATAAACAGAGAATAGACACATAGATTTTTGGATGAACATAGATGTGAACTGTGCCTTCCACCATCAAGTAAAACTCTTCTGCTCTGTGCCCCCTAGAAAAAAAAAGAGAGGTACCCTCCAGCTCTAGCTTCTATACCATCAACCTCTTGCTTTTCCTAATGTTTCCAAAAGGCTGGCGTGTTTCTGACATCTCCTCACCTTCTAAGGCTACCAGAGAACCAGACTGCTTGGGCACAATGCTATTTAATCCCTTGGAACATGCACCTTTCCATACACCACACAGGAAAGAGAGGTACTTTCTTGTCTTTTCCTCAGACATGAGCAGAAAAGCCAATAGGAAAAGGGAACCTCAAGGATAGAACCAATCCCTTCAAATATTGCAGTTGCAGTTAGAGGTTTTATATCTACCCTAGTGACCACAGCTACTTTATAATACAACACAATGCCTAAAACATTTTCCTTAACTGCCATGGTTCAATTTCATTACTTACCAGTACTCAGAAATCTCTAGGTAATTTTCTTTACTAGAAAGTTGAAAAGTCTTCAATCATCCTTGTATATTGCACCATGCTATTTTCCAATTCTAAGGCTCTGACTTTAAACTATTGGCCTGCGGGGCTCTGACACTGACACTTGTAAGACCTGCTGGAAACTCTGAAAGGAACAATATTTTTGTGAGTAAAAAGGATGTTAACAAAAAGCTGTATTTTTTTAATACTTTTTAACCAGTTTAAGAGTTGACTGATGCCAGCAGAACTGTGCCCCATAGCATATTTCTTGCCTTTGGCAACTACAGAGGAAAGACATGTTCAGAGTTGAAAATACTGCATCAAAGAGTGGAATCTCAAAAGATTTTGTTATGCTTGGGTAACAATCATGTTAATGATTTAATGGTTACTCTGCTTCATGCCTGACCAGTCCTTTATTCTACCCCTTCACTTTTTCAGAATGTGAGGAGAAAGAAAACCTTCCCCCACCTTTAGAGACTTCCACTTTCTTTTCTTTTGTTGAGTGAAATGACAATCTTATTAGTAACTCATTGATTTTCAAGTAAACCTTTGTGAGATATATTTCCCTGAACAGTTCTGTTAGAATTTGCTTCAAGTAAATTGCACATCTGCACTTCAGAGAACAAATAAACCCCGAGTTAACATTTCCTTGTGAAAATCAAAGCAAGCATTATTACAAAGCAGCTATCATTATCTTCTTCCACTTTGTAAGATAAGATCATTTTAAAGACATCATCTTGGGAATAAGCAGCTCTTACATATGTCTGTTCATATCTACTTCACATAGCCCTTTTTTCAACTAAGTTTAGTCTAACCCATATTTCAAAAGTTTTAGTCTATTGTTAAATGTTAGTTCTATAATATTACATCAACATACTCCAGAGTTGTTGCCATGATTTTGTTATTAATACAGTTTAGCTCTGCATTTATCATGCACAGACACACCTACAGTGTCCAGTCTGTATACCTGCCAACTAAGAAAGCCAAAACACTTCCATGTTCTATTCACAGATTAGCACAAAGATATAATGTTTCTTCTCAATTAGCATAATATTATATTGATGTCCTCTAGTCAAGGAATTTAGGAACTGTCTCTGGGTGCATGAGTTAGGATAGTCTCCTGACTTTCCTCTGATTCAGACTTTAAAAGAAAGAAAAGGTCTCTACTTATCATGCTTCTCAAGACTTCTTATTGTATTGATTGAAAAGAAATCAAAACGATTGCCTAAGGAGGAGGAAGGGTAGATTGTAAAGTTTAATTGATTTTGATCTTGTCCACAAACTGAAATGGTCACCTCAGTCTGAAATCGGATGAAAGGTGAAGAGAGTTTTTCCTAATTAGACACTTTAAATGCTGAAAAGTCCTTCCTGGGGATATTTCCTTAGAAATTTGACTAGACTTAATTATGAAAAAAAATATATGGAGACCTAACTACATTAAAAAGAAAGGAAACCTCCTGTTTTTTTTTTTTTTTTGTATTTCAAAGAAAAATTCAAATGCATAATCAGAAGAACTGATCTGCAAGGGATGAGATTCACTATTATTCAAGCTGCTACTGAACTTGTAGCCCAGTCACTGAAAATAGCAGAATTTAAAAAAAAATCTTTCATTTGCAGAAAACATCCATATAAACAAGGGTTAGGAAACCTTTGCAGAACCCAACAACCCTTCCAACAAGGATACAAGACTTTAATGTCATTGAACCAAAAGCTCAATACACTGTAGATGCTTTGCCCAGGGTTACCAGATCTAATGAGCCAATAAATGCTAATAGATCAAAGTTTAGTTTGGTCTAAAAGGCCTAAGTAATTTGCTTAATGAAATAACAGATATCCCTAGAGTTACACTACAGCTGCTGCTGATGATGTATCTGGTTCAAAATCTCAGCTAAATTCCATACAGAAGGAAACCCCACAAAAAAAAAGCTGAACTAAGAGAAAATAGCTGTTAGCATTTAATGAATGCAGATCATTTAGGGAAACAAACAAACAAAAATTAATAAGAAGGCCATCAACATTCTGAAACTGGGTAAGTTTTTTGTGCTTTGACTGGACTGTTGATAAGGTGAGAATTGTCACTGTGTTTCAAATTACAAGGTAGGTTCTGCGGAACAAGTCCTTTTAAATTTGTATCTTAACCTCTCATCAACCTTCTCAAGATGCTCTTGTTCCCTGCCCATATGCAAAAGAGAGAAATTGAAAGCCACGTGTCTGGTCAAATCCACAGAATCCTTCACACTCCTAAGTGATGGCCACACCGATATGCACTGTACAGGAAAACTGATAGGAGCGACAGAGAAGACTGTTCTCTCTCACACACTTTTTCCTTTCACCCCAAGCATCAAAGCAGCGCAGGTTATTGCAGACTGCATCAATGGGGACTCCTATGGCTTTCCCTTCAGTCCAGCTACTGCAGCAGTCCTCACATACCATCTTGTAAAACAGTTGTCAAGGTAAATCAAGAACAAGCAGATGGATCACAGAATGAATTGAAGTTGCCCACATATCTCATAAGACTTATTCCTGTTCAGTAATCATTGATAAGTTACTGCTTACATAATGGAATACTGAGATTGGTCCTTATTTATGTTTACAGATGCATTTTATTGCAAGATATAAAAGAGTAATTCGAATTAGATTCCTAAACTGATTTTCCCATTTCTCAGTTGAGAATAATTCAAGGAATATTTGAGTTTTAGCATGCACAATATACGTTTCTTTAACTCTCTTTTTGATATACTCTTCAACTATTTCTTAGTCCCTAAGAAAGTATATCTGTTAAGCAGAGATAATTCAGGCCACTAGAACTAGGCCAACTAGTATTAGGACAGCTAGAGCTTTTGCAGCTATTGCTTTTCTCTATTTGACTTTCATCCATCACAACTATTAGGGAAAGGATTATTAGAAAAATACACGGTTGCAAGTAGTCAGATTTAACTTATATGTTCTCTTATTAGATTTAGTGGGAACTGAATTATATCGTACAGCCACTGTTATCATTTGCTTGATATATTTGAGCCAGTGTTTCACATACATGATGTATTCCATTTTTGTGATTTTTTTATTTTCTGGAACACATCATCACAAATACTTGTGTGTATAACAAATATTAGGTACCGTTGTCATCTAATTTCTTACAGATGTGATAAAAAGAATTAAAGGAATACTTCAAACCTTACTTTAAAGCGTACTTTAACATTCCCGCCTCTGATCTGAACTGCAGGTTTAAAGTCTCTCGAGACTGCCACTATAGGGGTAAATATAACTCCTCTACCAAACCTTAGGTAACTGACGAAAAAACAAAGAGGTCTTCAGGATCTTCTGCTGTCCCTAATTTCAGTTAAAATACATATATATATACATACAAAAATTATCCTGATACATTTAACAGTAATACTGACATATGTCGAGAAACAAAATCTTCTTTTCTCTTGAGACGTTTTACTGAAAGGCAGCTTGTAGTAATCCATTAAAAATCACGAATGCCAATCATTATCTTTCAGCTGAAATAATTTTACTAGGTAAGGTTATTTTAGTTCTACGGTGTCAGCAACAGTGAGTGAAAATGATTTAGTGAAAAAAAATCCTGTCTCTGATCCCTGAAGCAAATTCTAAGGGGAAAAAAAAAAACAAAACACCAAAAGTGTATGCACCAATTGCAGTGAGAATGACAATTTTTTCCTCATAAATGACCATTTCTGAGACTGCTGAACATCAGTATGCTGAAGAAACAACGTTTATTAAGGAAAACTTGGGAAACACTTTTTTGTTATATTTTTAAGAAAGCTCTTTCTATATTTTTGTTATCAGTTCCACGTCTGTTGCTTCCTGACTTGTATTCTACTGCAGGAAGCCAAAGCAAGTCAGGAAAAAAAAGCAAAGAAGAAAAAAGTGCTGTTGAAAAACAAGCAAATATTGTACTTCTAAGGTAATTTTCTCTTGTGAAAATCTGAATTGGTTCTGATCAACATTTCACCTCTTTGAAAGGAAGCTGGTGTTAGAAGGCATGAACAAAAAGACAACAGAAACCATACATCCAAAGGAATCAAAGAGGTTGCAAATTGGAGTGAAGTGGGCCATGTAAAGATGAAAAAGTATAGGCTACCATAGTTGGAGTTCCCACTTCCATGGTTTTTTTTGTAAAATGTAAGAAATAACTTTACTGATTTTGCCACTAGAGGTTAATTTTTCTTGTCCACTGATTCAGTTGCACAGTACCATTCACACCTGCATAAAGGAAGAAGACGCCACCTTATTCAACCAGCTTACATTTTGTCACAAGGTCCAACAATCAGTTGACCTAAACATTGTTAAATTATACAAAGTGTGATGAAATTCACTTGGCTCAGCAGGCCTGAAAAAACAATATCTGAAGGACTTAATAAGGCATAAAGCAGGATACCTTTTAAAATCAGCCAGGAGAAACACTAGTCAGAGACTTAAATGGATTTTTCGCAATCTGATAGTCCAAGTTATCTTTTGTCATATCTTTCCCCTTATAATCATAACAGATCACAATTTTTGCAAAGCTAACTTTGGCTCTTGTATGCTTTTCTTAGTCTCATGCATCTGTGAATATTTAAGAGATGATTTAAGTAAAAGTTTGAGAGTTTGAATTTCTGTTTTAAATATTTTGTTGGTTAGTAAGCTTTAATATCTGAGTAGTGGCAATGTTGAATTTTGCATGATATCATTTTTGTAACTCCAAGATAAACAGGACTTATTTGAAGTTGAAAAGACTGTTATTTCATAAATACCCAAGAATGTGCTGAGCTATCAAAACAATTCTGAGATACAAATTACATCCTGAACTAATCATTCGCATTCACTGTCAAAAGCATCTTCCTTCCTTGCCTACAGTATTAGAAGTAGCAGCTGCTGTTGAAATCTCCCCTGGAAATTGTTGCGATCTGCATTAGAAAAAGCTGCGTGCTGAAGGCTAATTTCAATAAATAACAACTGTAATTTTATTTTATGTGATAATTTGTGGATAATGACGCAAAAAGTGGCATCTATTTTCATACATATCAGCTGATGGTGATATATTTTATTAAGATGTGTGTACCCACCTATCTAGATAAATAATCTCATGGATTACTCCTGCAATAATGAGAGGCCCCATTTCCCTGCTCACATAGATTAGTACATGGGTGTCCACTGCAAGACATTGACTGTAAGATATTAACCCTACAATGCTAACCTTACTGAGGTCAAATTTGCTTCTAGGTGACTTTAGAGACCTACTTCAGTTCCCAAAAAGTAAATGAAGATTTCTTTTAATTTGTGTCTGTTGATGTGATTGTTTATACACACACATGTTCTTTCCCAAGGCCACAAACACTGTAAAAGCAGATTGACGTGAGGAACCCTCTGATATATTCAGTCCTACAATGTATGTAATCCTTGGAGTGCATGGGTTGAACCAATGATTTTTATTGCTCCAAGATTTTTCAACCGTTCTTCACTCACTGATATCCATGGGAAATGTACTTTAGATGCACTAATAATGCAAAATATAAAGAAAGTACTGAGGTTCCACTGAAATATTTTTTTTCATGGCATCTCAGTTGAACTCCCAATATCTGACAGTTTAGCAAGTTTTGAAAAATACTGTTATTTTTATTTTGTTGTAACTAATATCAGAGCTACTTTTATCATTCCTTGTTTTGAACAGAAGCAGCCAAATAAATTTCTCTGTAATAAATTAAACATTGATAGAGAACAGGGTATTTCTGAGCAAGTATCAATAATAGTAATGTACCCAGTAAAACAGCTTGAGAAAGTGTGTTTTCTTTTAAAAGCAGGTTATTTATCAAAGTTTCTGTGCCTTCTCTACTGACTTTTTTATTTCCTTTTATTGACAGATTTAGTGAAGACTAATGCACAGTTTAAAAATTGAAATCAGTAACACAGGAAATGCAAAAAGGGCACAAAACTATCAGCATTTTAGTTTCTATCTCTGAAGTGTTATCCATGGAAACCACACTCTGTTCTAAGAAAGGCAGCTCATCATAGCTCTAGGAATTTTTTAAATCAGTGAGTATACCATACGTGCTCTTGCCTTGGACCTTGGTTATTATGTGTTCTTCATGGTCATCAATTCTTACGCTGGAGTCTTTAGAAGAGGTAATAAAAGTCTCTGAATTACAGAGTGCATAGGGAAATGAACAATAACAACAATAATAATAGCAAAAACAACAACAAAGGTCCAAATATTAATTACATTATTGATTTTTAATTGGGCATGTTATTGGACATATAAAGAAATACGAAATTTTATTCTTCTGTATTTATGCCTCAATGGTATATTTTGAATTAAAAAAAAGAAAAATAACCCAAGTTACCTAATAGTGATCATAATTGTAGTGAAATATCTTTAAAAAAAATTAAATCAATTACCTAAAAACTTGATATTAAAACACTGGAGAATCTACCACAGATAGGAGAAGGATAACTTATTTATCTTTTCCTTCTCTGATTACTATATATTAGTTTGCTGAAAATATAATTGCCATTTTTGTTGTAAACTGTGGTACTTATTTTGGTTTAATATTTTATTTAACTGAGTTCATGTAGTATACCATGTTAAAGCATTAAATTCACTCTACCTATTTATGCTAATTTTTTTTTCATTGTTTATACTTTTTGTATGTTACGCTGTCAAATTAAAGATGAAAAAAACAAATCTAAGTGATTTTATTTTAGGAGTTCAAAAGTGACATAAAGCAGTGAAAGCTGCTAGCAACATCAACAGAGCATTTGGCCAAGGTGCCATCAATGAACATATAATTTGACATTGGTTTCAAAAAATTTGTAATGGAAATGAGAGATATGAAGATGAGGAGGTTCGTGAATGTCTTTCAGTGATAGAAAAAAAATTAAGGACCATTATTGAAGTGAACCTATGCAAAACTATTCAAGAAGTTGCAGAAGAATGAAACATTAACCATTCAACAGTTTTTCAATATTTGCACCAAAATGGAAAACCAAAAAATGTCGAAGAATGGGTGTTGCACAAGCTGAACAAAAATTTTTAAAGTTGCTGTTACAGTCTGCTCTGCAATTCTGTTGTGCAACAAAACTGATTCGTTTCTTGATTGCATTGTGACGTGAAAAAAATGGATTCTATAGGACAGCAAACAGCATTCCACACAGTGGCTGTATGAAGGTGAAGCACCAAAACACTTGTGATAGTGGGGAAAAAAAAGACAAACAAAAAAATGCAATGTTGTTTTCAAAAATAAAAAAATTAGAAACACTGTAAGTTATGTAAATAAAATGTGAAATGCTTGCCAAGTAATGAATTTGACGAACACTATCTAGAAGGCACAATGGATATTTAATGTGGTAAGCATGTGTATTTCTATGGAAGGAAAAAAAGGAAGACAATTCCTTTATTAGAAGATATTAGTATGAAAGAATCTCAAAAGCAGCAATAATACACAGTTGGAAACCCAATGCTAAAAAATTATATTGTTAAAAAGGTCATTATTTTAATCTTATTGCTCTTCTTAAATAAAAAAGACTGAGTTCAGCACAGTGTTATATAAAAAAACATTTAGCAACACAGCAGCTACTGTATCACTCTTCTCATATCAAATATTGGTTTATTCCATATAATTCCTGCCTGTGCACACACATAAAAGAACTGGTTTTTTACAATGTGCAAAAATGCGGGAATAGAAATCGTGCCTTCAGTCAGCCAAAAATTATTGCAGCACTCTGTGTGCACTCTTAGTAAAATACAACTCCTTTTTCCAGTCCCGATGGATATTTTGAAATATTAGAAAAAATACCTGGAAAGAGTTTACCATCACTAAAAAGCTCATACGGTGAGTTAAATAAGAAAAGCAAGAAAACTTGTAGTTTCAAGCTGAATTTCTGATGGACTTCAGTGCAGTCAAGGTTTCACTTCCAGTATTGACATACTCAAATGGCTCAGGATGGAAGGAAGATCGTGAGAAATCTGTTTGCTACAATAATTGCTTTATGAAACAAAACAGTGCTGTAAAGGAAATGTTTAGATCATTACATATTTACCTTCTCGACTGTAAAAAAAAAAAAAAGATAATGAGATACAGTCAGAATAACACAATTAAAGAAGTGCAACTAATCCCCAGATGACACCTGTAACAACTTAATTGTATTTATGAGCTATATGGAACTTCACTGATTTCTGCTACTTGAAGACATATTAATTTATGTACATTTCCAAATAAAAATTATTCCTACGAAATTGCCAATGATATTCTGAATTTTCAGGTACAGTACATCCAAATATTGATACTGAGTAGTTTTAGATTGTAAAGGATGAGCTAACCCAGAAACGATGCCATAATAACAGCAGTCTGAAGAGAGCACTTTTTAAAAAATGGCTCACAGGAACTTAGATGAGGAGAGATTGACGATCATACATGACTAAAAGATACCCTAACGTATAACTTAAAAATTCACAAATAAAAATTATGTGCTTCCTAGATGAAGAATCTGATTAATTTAAATTAATGAGGAGACAAATACATAACCCCCACTAAATTCAGATAATTATAGCTAAAAGTCTTTGAGATCCATAAAATTTCATTTTCTTTAAGATAAAATAAAATAAAAAGAAGTTAATTCAGCATCATCCTGGATAAAGGATTTACCTGCTTTCGCTTTTCCAATAGACCCTACAGCTCAGAAGTCTTTCCCATCTCGTGTATAGCTGTTCAAATAATTTGACCTGGGAGGTCATCAGGTTCAGGAAGCCTGTCATATTGTCTCTTTCCATGTTCCACTGTGTGATTGTCTGTCTGGGTCTCTTATATTTAACAGTTACTTTGAAGCCAAGTAATGTAGGGAACACGCAGTTTCCATAGGCATCGTACCTTTTGGACATGTTCGTGACATGGAAATGTATGATAAAGTAAGATGACCAAGAAAGCCGCTTTTATGTGAGATTAAGAACAATTAATAAAATTGTCCTTGATTTTCTGCCTGTAGCAGATCTACTGAAAATCAAAGAGGATATATTAAAAAATATAGAAAAAAACCTTCAAAAATGTTGGAAATTGTGAGAGTAAAAGAACAACAGAAGAAAGAGGAAGGCAAAAGTGAAACTTTCTAGTTTACACTCAGAACTGAATTATCTGAGTATTGCTATTCAAGTTTCAGTTTTCAATAGCTGGTTTTGCAAATTTACCTGTGTAAGATAGGTACCACAAGATATTATGCAGTCATCTAAAAAAATGAGAAAGCTCTTTATACTAAGTGATGTTTCGGCATAAAATTTCCCTAATGGCAATGCCTGATTTTTCACTGTTATCCTTTCTCATCAGTATAAGGCTCCCACAGTTTTTTCTGGTTCTTTCATATTGTTGTAGAAGATCATCAACAGTACTATGCAACGTGACTGCTAATGAGGCCTGCTTCACATAAAAAAGAAGTTATTTGCAGTCCATATCTGTTCCTCTATTGAGCTTCTGGTGCATCACCATAAAACAAACAAACTGAAAAACCCAACTGGGCTGAGAAAAAAAGGAGATGGCAGGATAGACTTGGCAATGCATGACTGACAAAGATGAAGAGACAGGTGCAAATTGTTTTAATCCAGAATCACTTCAAAGGAAATGATTCCACTGTCTTAGAGAACAAGAAAGACAAAATGACATAAACCTCTGTAGCAGAAGAAAAGAAAAAGTCAGCACTGGGGAGATCAGAGGCAGAGTGTACTTGTGAACAGAAATAATATCTGAAGAGATAAAAAAATGGTATGAATAAACAGTACTGTTCTCTTACAGATCTTCCACTGAGTGTGACTCGGGGAGCGTGGTAATGTACACAGCAACACTGCAGAAAGAGTGTGAGATGAGTAAGCAGCTTATACAACTCAGAGGCACAGAAGTGAATTAATAAGTCTGCGGGACAAATAAAGAGATTGCCAGTCAAAGATCATAACCATAAAACACAAAGCTCAGGATTATAGGGTTAGTGGCTAGAATCAAATTCAACACAGTATGTAAAGGCAGTAATGCAAGGAAAATATAATTCCAGGAAGTGAGAAGACAAATGGTGAGAAACTTGCTGGATATTTTTTTTCCCTATACTAAACAAGGACACTAACGAGGCCGTATTTGAAATGTGGTATTGATTTTCTATCTGATTCATTATCCTACAGATAAATATGACTTTATGGAAAAGCTACAGTGTTGGCAGACAGCTGGCTACATACATTTCAGCAATGTAAACAAGAACAGGAAATGGGCTATAGTGCTAGTGTGTAATTGCAGAATCACAGAATCGTTTAGGTTAGAGAAGACCTTTAAGATAATAGAGTCCAACCATTAATCAACAATGCCAAGTCCACCATTAAATAATGTCCCTAACTGCCAAATCTACATGTCCAATCTTCAACTCTTAGCTTACTTTCTATCTCTGTAATGTCCAGGAGTTTAACTGACTAATGAAGGCTTAGGTTAATGTAGCATGGCCGTGTGACTGTACACCTGTTTCACTAAGAAAATTGATACAGACATGTGAGGGAGTCTGTAAACTGAAAAAATGCAGATCAGAAAAGTAAAAATGCAAAAGTGGAATAGTTTAGGTGGTGATCCTCATCACTCCTTCTGAGGATGTGTTTTATCTTCCACCTGCGTTAACTTGTTTATTCTCTCTCAGTCTTTACACATCCCTATTTCTAATTATGCGCAAGTTCCTTTTTGAGATCCCAGATTCTTGTGATAGTTTCACAAACCTTTTAAACATCTCCATAGGGAGCATGGAGTTAGTTTTTGTGCAGCAAAAGCAAAGTATTGTTTGAGCATCTGGCAACTAAGTTGTGAATTTATCCATTGGCATAAATTCCTGAACTGTTGGTCCCTTAGCCAACAGTAAATAACTGCAAAATGTACAGATAGACTTTTAGATTCAGTAATGGTTTTGGATAGATAAAATTTAAAGAATATAAGAATTTGCCATATTCTTTGTAAAGATGTTCTATGTTCGTACCAGGTATAAGAATCCTGACAGAAAATAGCTAGAAGAAACTTTGCAATCCTACTGTCTGAAAGACCATAAAAATATATTGGTTTTAATATTTAGATCAAATAAAGAAAGGACATGTAACAGTGTAAGAAGAGAATAAAATATCTGTTCTCAGTCTATAAACAGGAATAATTTATTTACATCATTTTTCTGATAAGCAAACTGTGTTTTCAAAATGTGAGAGTCCATGTGGTAGCACTGTAAAGATATATCTTAAGTGGGTAACATGGGCTAGAGACAGAAAAACTGAAATGCATAAAATATTTTTCCGTGGGCCATTCAACAATGGACAGGTGTTCCTAAATGCCATAAGTTGAGGAAAAGGAAAAGGAAAAGGAAAAGGAAAAGGAAAAGGAAAAGGAAAAGGAAAAGGAAAAGGAAAAGGAAAAGGAAAAGGAAAAGGAAAAGGAAAAGGAAAAGGAAAAGGAAAAGGAAAAGGAAAGCTAATGCAAATACCCCACATTTTTCTGTATGTAAAACATCTTAAAATAATTTGAGGACATTTTCTTCTTTTACTACCCAACAAGACCTCAAGTAATTTTATATGTCTTGCTAATCCTTGATGAGCTGATAAATATTGAAATTCAGAGTTACTACCATGGTAAAGCCATAAAATCCTTCGTCTGCTAACATGATCTTTACAAGCCCGTGTATGGAAGAACTAAGATTAGAATACTATGGAGTTATTTGAATCCCTGACAGATTAGTTCCTGTAGATATAAATAAGAGAAGACCTAGTGTATCCATATTTTCTGCCCAGAGGGTGTGTCACAGTGTCTCTTCTAGACATCAATGATAATGGCAGGCAATTTTTTAGTTTCAGTAAAGCACCACATGAGGTGCCTGCATCAGCAATTGAATATACAACCTACCTCTTTTGCCCTAATGTATTTAAACATAACAATACAACTGGCATAGTAATATATCTGGTATATATCCACACTTTTTGTGGTTATAAAGCACAAATCATCTCTAAAATAAGTTCTGATAATCAGTTGCAATGTAATTGTACTACTTGTGGACACACTTATCCAGGAACGATCTTAGTTTCTGATTTCCAATGCTCTGTTTCCTATTAGCTCCTGTACTTCAAACTCCACAACATCAAAAGCAGTGTGGTGGTGTAGGCTATGGAATGACTGACTCTCAACACCCGTGCTTTTAAACAGTATCACTTTATACAAGTAAAGAAGTGCAAAGAAGCATAATGCAGCAAAAACTCACAACCTTAATTTCCTGTAGATTCTTACCACACTTAATTTGGTGGGAAAGAGAGAGAATGTACTGAAGAAAAGAAAAAAAAATACAATTTGTAACAGATGTGACTTTAGGGGGAAAATTTATATAGAAATACATTTCTAAAATAAAATATTTTGGCTACATTTCCTGAAGAGTGAAGAACTTGGTCTCAACTTCTGTAGCTCTTTTTTCTTCACATAAGAAATTCTACATATTTGTTAGCTCCTATACAAGATTTTCTTTGAGATTCAAAAAAACATCTTGAACCCTTTGTGACCTTTATGCATAAGTTTGATATTCACCTATGACATTTATAAGCAAATGCAGGAACTTCCTCTAAGAGAGATATAAATAAAACTGGCATATAATGTTTATTAGCTTTTTTTCCATTGATGAGAACAATGAATAAACCGTTTACTATTTATTTTAATGTTATAGCTATCATAGATCCTTTTTCAAGAGGAATATAGTGCTTCTTTGTCAGGTTACAGTGGTTTAGACTAATTCATTAATGCCTGTAAGATAATCTATATTTTGTCTCGGAATGTGCTGCAGAGGTATAAAGTCTTATTACTAAGCATACTACAACAGCTACAAGTCACATACACATATTTAAGATCACAAACTGAAACAGCTGCATATAATGTTTATCTTGTAGAAATAAAAATCCACCTGTCTCTTTCTCACTGTTAAAAGCGTTTCAGGAATAGACATACCATAAGGTATGTGACAGATTCATTTTTACAGCTTTTTAATTTATAGCTTGGTGTCCTTTATTCCATTAAACAGTGCCTTAAAGGCATAGCATTAACATAAAATAACCTCTGAAATAATAGTATTTTAGGAAAGATAGCATTGTGTCAGTCAGAATAAAACAGAGCTTTAATCACAGACATTTGCTGGTCTAAACTGCAATAGTACTATTGTCATTTAATGATGAAGTCCTGCTCTGATGTGAGATAGCTAATCCTCAGGGCTGCTTGTGATTCTCTGCCTGCCTGCAACCATATTCCTCCCTCCCTTGCTAACTACCAGCAGCCTGTCCCACCTACCTAATTCTGTTCATGACCCCAGAAGAGGTCATGTCACCCTTTAAGCTTCTGGAATTACTCTCCAGCTTCCCTAAAATCATTAGACTAGCTAGTGTTAGAAATGAGAAATCCTTGATCTGCCGCATTTACAGTTCCCTGCGTACCAGAGATAAAAACAGTAGGTGCACACTGTTGAATGTGATTAGCCTGCAATAAGAAAAGATAATAACTAATAGTTTTTCCTAAAAACAAAGAAAGAAAAAGGAGCAGAAAACTATCCCATCTAGTCATTAAATCTCAGAAGCTGGGAGGTAAGCGGGGGGAGTGAGAGAATCCTAACTAATGCTCTGCCTTTGACTAAATTAAAATTTTCAACTAAGGTTTAGACATATTCCTGATTTATTCATATCTGAGCATAGGAGTGAAACTAATGTCACATTTCTAAAACTAAGATACAACATAAATGTACCTTTCTAGTTAACTCTTGTTAAAAAATATTGACAGGATGATACAAAAGTGGTGATTTCAGTACCAACTTGCTAGTATCTCTCTCAGCCAGACTTGCTAGTGCTGTTGAGTACAACCATTTTAACAGGAATGTCTGAATATTTTTTTTACTACTAATTTTTTACAAATATTGACAGATACTTAAATTGACCTTTTTTCATTGAATTTAAGAATCATAGCACAAATTCTAAACCAAGTACATCTCTGCAACTACAGGTGATTAAAGTTAGTCATGAAATGGCATAATGACTAATTTATCAGCACAACTACTCCAGCCTTACTATAACAGCTAATACTTTTTTTATAATATACCATTGCTGTTGTAAAAATGCAAGCCACTCATTAGCTGTCTGTAACATGTTTTACGGATTTTTTGCTTAATTAGGTTTGTAACTTTATTTGACAGGGGTTATTGAATATAGCATATACTCCTCAAGTCATTGTAAATGTCTAAGCCAGTTTTTATGGAAGCTTATATTAGAGCGCAATTAAGTCATAAAATGTCTAACTCACTTCAGAGAGTTCTAACATATCTTATTATAGCATGTAACTATTTACGTTTTCATTATTTTGCCTGACATTTACTCTTATTAAAAAAATATATTTTAAACACTAAATGATGATTTTTGTCCCTCAAAAGAAAAAAATATGCTTCTTCTCTGTGATCCTGTGTTTAAGTAATGGTGTTAAATTTCTGTTAACTTCTACAGAGAAAGACTGCGAGTACTATTAATGTAATAATCCCATTTCTCTTCTGGGCCAAGCAGAAAGTGAGTGCTCTTTATCAGCTGACTTCTAACAAAACCTCTGACTTAAGAGGTTAACCATAATGGAGTAAAATAAATATTTTTGCAAATATGGACAAAGAGAAGAAAGTAGAATAAAATTATCCCAAATTGGTTGTGCTTATATTTTCTTGTATGGAATTTATCTAAGTCTTAATAATTGAATGTCAAGCAGAATCAATAGTTAGACATCGAGCCCAATTCTGCTTGTCATGCTCAACATTTATTGCTACACTGAATTAAACAGGGTGCAGGTTTGACCTCTGATGACAGGACTGCTCTCTCACCTGAGCAAATCCCATTTGCCGCACGATGAGAACCTGCTATTCAATCTCTCCAGAGATTCTGTGGCTAGATTACTGTCAGCCCAATATATTGCTGTGAGAGAATTGTTGGTGGTTGTCACTCAGCAGACACTCCTGCTATACATACACAGAAATAGAGGTCTCATAAGCATTTCCAAATCTCATGGAATTATTCTACCCAGTGTGATATATTTATAGCTCGTAAAATAGCATACTTCTCCGATGAATTTTATTGACCCTGGCATATAGAAGGAGAAATACAGATAATAAATTTACAGAGGATATGAAAACTATGAAGCAGAAACACAAGGATTAATGGCAAACTGTGGCAAGTCTTCAAAGTGCTCTGAGGTCTCTGGTGCTTAGAATGAAATCCAATCCTGCTGAGGGCACAACAAAACGTTTCTGCCTCACTGAAACTTTGTTTGGAAAGCTTAAAACAGTTTCTTATGCTTCCGTTAACATGGGCATGAATTTCTAACTTCGATGCATAGTCTAAAAAGACATTTTTTTTTAAAGCTGGGTGAGAAAAAAGAACTAGAGGAAGTTTAAATAATTTTGCACTTTAAAGAAACCACTGAAAGTACTTTGAAATACCCAGTCGAAAAGAAAAGATTTATATACAGCCAATAGAAGTAGTGAGCAGTTTCAATATGAAACAAATCAGAGTAATTTTCAACATATCAAACATTTGGAACTAGAACTAATTGAAAAGAGAAAATTGGTCATAACTACATCTAAACAAATAGTTTGGGGATTAAATTTATAAGCCTATAAAAAGGGTAACCAGGATGAAAACTCATGAAATTTCAAACATATTTTTCTTAAGTTTCTTCAGGTGCAGAAAGGTCCATGGGAAACAGACACATTTAGAAAATTGCTGTTGTGTAAACATGGGGGCTTACAAAGCACTAAGGAAACAAGAATGAAAATGTCACACATTTCACCTCAGAAATTGTAAACAATTGAAAAAAATGAATGAGAAAGACATATGTAACAAGGATTTCAGAAGAACCTATAACAATCTTGCCTACAAAATGACAAAATTATTTCCATTATTGTACTGCTGGACTGGGTGTTATAAAATGGTATTGGACTAAAATTGTGACACAAAGCTAGGCTTTCTCTTCCCTTGGAAACTAGATTTGAGAGCAATATTTTCATCAAACTTCTGGTAAATTTTTTCCAAAAGTAAGCTAGTGTAATATAACAACAACCTGTTATGGAATGGGCTGTATTTTTGTCTTCACATAGAGAGGCTTTGGGAATTATGAATGCAGAGACCTATCTGGTTTGCTCCCTTACATGCTCCCCTCCTGGGAGCTCCCTAGCTTTCATTTGACCATATATAACAAGCAAGGCATTTCTTCACTGCCTCAGCCATTATTCCCTACGTCTGCCATATTCTGTTTTCTACATCCACACCAGGCAGAGACAAGAAATCATAAAGGAAGGAGAGGTGTTGGCCATTGCATTGGTAGCAGTGTCCCTGTGCACGTGGGTTTGAGGGACTGCATTTACAGCCTATCATCTCTCCCTTGACCCAGGATCTACTGCAAGATATACTATTTGTGCTTAGTGTGATTATTATAGTGCATGAATTTATTTACTGCTATGAACATTGGTAGTCATGAAAGTATGAAGGCGTTAAGGAAAAAAATGGCCACGTTAGCATAATGACTGTAGAAAACAGGATAAGTCCAATGTTGCTACTGTTAAAGGGGACTAACACTCACTTTGGTTCCATCAGTACTTTTTTTTCCACCTTCACAATCCAATAACTATCCTTTATCATCTTGTGTGGAGCCCTTTGAAGACACAATAGATTTCATCTCAAACTACACCATGGCAGTCATGGTTACATTTCTGCAAAGAAAGATTTTTCTTTCTTAAAAACCTCAGTTTCATTCACAACCTTGCAATTGGTAGTAATGCTTGATAATTTTAAAGGACATTAGAAAGAAATTATACCTGGAGACTACCACTGACAGGGCATGTCCATAGCACAAGATCACACCAAGAGTAACATCCTAATAATATAAGATTTCAAAAAATTATAAGGTCGTGGACAAGAAGCACCTTTAAAGAGAGAAAATTAGAAATTTAAAATAGATGGAGCCTGCTTAGTATCCATTCAAAGACAGACAAACTGCACAGCTTTCAAATCACATTTTAGTTGCTTGTATAGACATTGCTCATGTTATTTGCAGCAGAGAAGGAAAAAGATATATCTATACAAGAATAAGTAGTGAAATTAGCATATGTTTTGTAATGATGAAATGTCCATAAGCAAATAGTTATTCTTTAGAATTTGTTTGTTGGAATATATATAACATTTTGTTTGTTATTATCAATTTGCACATTGTTGACAGTTTTGCGTGTCGTCTGTCTGCAACAATTACTCAAGAAGATATATAAATTTGTGTAATATTAGTTTAGTTCTTGACTGGATAAATGCAATTATAGAGCTGATGAAACACTGAACCCTTTAAATGGAGAAAAAAATAAATGGCATTAGAAATTAAAAAAAATATGTATTCTATTGTGGTCCTTTCTTGAGTCAGGATTTCTTCAAAAATTACACTAGAGAAAAATTTATTGACTATGTTAGAAGTTTATATTAAGTTTTGTCTCATCACATTTATATAAAATCATTCTTCATATCTGGTCTTAACTGAAACAATGAAGCTAGATGCTTGTGTAATTTGTTTATCTAAGATCTGGCATAGAGAATAATGGCTTTGGAGCTCTTGTGCCCCACATATTTTATATAGTTTCACTATTTATGAGTTTAAAATAAAATATCAATTGCACATGAAGGTTGAAAATTTACCCTTTATGATCATATCTTTATTGAAAATTTATTGGAGAGCATATCTAATTTTGCAGCAAATATACCAAAAGCACATGGATCATTTTTGTGAACACTCCCAGACAATTTTTTATGTTAGGAGCTCAAAGATTATTTGTTCTTTCCAGAGTACCCTTTCTGACTTGCCAGGCCCCAGCACTCTGCTTTCAAAACTCCCTGAGGATCTATCCTACACACTTGACCCAGCTTATTTGGGAAGACATAACCTTTTATGCTCAGCTCCTAGATCTCTTTAAGGCAAAAGCAACTTCTCTGGCCCTTTCATTTGTCTGCGCATATAACACAAGCACAGAGGCCTCCGCCTATAATTTCTGCCTTAGCCCATCACTTTCATCTGAATGGTAGCTTCTCTTTTATAGAAGACACAGGATCCAGAAAGTCAAAATAAGCTATAAAAGTGGGCATTTTTCAATCATGGTTAAAGATCCTGGCTCCCTTAAGCCTTGAACAAATTATTTAATCAGATGATCTCAGCTCTGCAGCTGTTCTCTAGAAATAACCTTATTTTTCTGTCACTTACTTACTCATAATCCAGAATTTGCTGTTCATTCCTTCACACTGCTTGAATACTTTCCACTGGCTATGTTTTAAATCACCTCGCGGCGAGCAACAAACACCTTTGTGTCACTTCTCATGGTGGGTTCTGCATAATGTAGGAGGAAGGAACGTAGAGGAAGAACCTGCTTTCCACAATGCAAAGGACTTACAGGATAGGAAACTCCTTCTGATCTTCAAATGTTCCCTTTGGTGTCAGTGTGGGAACAAGTGAATGACTAGCAGGGGTGACCAGTGTACATATGTGGTGTATGTCCACACTGTATGCTTATGGGACTACTTTTTGTTTCTCTAGTTAGCAGAAGCCTTTGAATTTTCTCAGAATGAGTGAAAAGAATACTACTACCAGGGAAAGGGGCTGTAGATAATTTGTCTATGCTGTAAGTAGGTGCTGCAAGGGAGAAGACAGGTTTTACTCAAACATGTTTTGAACATTCTGGCCTTTATCTCAGATTACATTTAGCCATGCTAAGTGTTATCAAGACAGATAATGACTTCTCAGTTTCCTTTTTTTTTTTTTCACACTCATGGGTTATTTACATGATTACAACATTTAGCATTTGATCCAGTTATAGACTAAGGGTACATATCTTTCCTGTGTCACAGGAACAGAGAAAACAGAGCAGACTAGAGAATGATTTTACACTAGCAAGAATGAGAACATATGCACGCCTGGTAATGTGAGTCTTATTCACCCCACATTATGGGTTTATCTCACAGGTTTTCAAATATATACTTCAGCCACTGTCGTGATTCCTCACACTATCCTTACAGACTTGAAAAATGTTGAAAACAAAATTCTATAAGATATTTCTCTTTCTTCAGTTTGCATTTCTCATTCATATAATACACAAATTATCCTTCCAGAAAGAAATTTTTTTTGTATATAACTTCTATTATAAATTTCACCTGTCATGGCATCTACTAAGGTCATCTATAATTCATAAAATTGGACAAGATTCAACGAGAAAGCAAGACCTAAGTGTACCAAGTTCCTCTGAATTATATAACAAGCCCATATCTCTAAAGAGCTCATGGGTAGAAGGAGTTATAAATCTAAAGACAACATGAATAAAACCAGTGCCGAAATAGTGGTCCATCAGGTAAAACAGAGAACTGTACTTATAAGATGTTCACAAGTATATGTGACATCAGTTATCATTAATTAATGACTGAATTTCGAAAGAGTTCTAGGTTTTTTGGGCAAAATGAGATCTATCTTTAAAGAACATGTTCATTATTGAGTGTTGATATTCTGTAAGCAACAAAAAGCAGTGTCATCTACAGAATAAGCAATTTAATCTCTAATTAAAGGAAGGGTAGGTAAAGCCATAAGAGTAGAACAGATGTCTATTTTATTCTATGCCTTTAAAAGATTATTTGATGAATGATAGAACTGGGAAAATCATATCTTGGTGTTTATGCTGCTTGTTACAAGTAGAGCTTTGATAGTACCGTTCCTTCCTACAGTTGTTGACATATTACATCATGATAATTCAGAAACCCTCTAAAAAAAGAAACTGAAGAGCTTAAACAAACACACATCAGAGTCAAGAAAATTACAACAACATTTTTTGGTTGTGTTTTGGGGGATTGAGGTTATTTTTCTGCAGGATAAATCATCTGCTTATTGTTGGATGTGTAATGAGCAGATTCACTGTAAAAATAAGATAAAAATCTTTCTAATCTAACAACTGAAGAATACCCTTGATACTAATTGAACAACTGTTAATGAATTCATTAGCGTACAACAAAGGACAATAATAGTCTCATTTAGCAATTTCACACGTTACTTCTGTGAATTTTCAGCAATGTTTTAAAATGCACAAAAAATGAAAAGAAGCAAATCTGGAATTTTAAGCAATATATGAATAAACAGCATGACACTAAAAACTGTTAAAATACGGACTTATTCAAAGATGTATCTGGCTAGTCTCTTGATATGTTACTGAATAAATCAATAGTGATGCTAGAAGAGTCCCAAGGAGACTACATACAACATTTGAAATAATTTTTTAAAAATTTGATTTTGTATTTGATATGTTTGGTTTAGGTCATGACACAGATAATATCTATGTTTTTAAATGATGTAAGACTAAGGTCCTCTTGCAATTGGAATGCAGGATCTAATGATGGTTCAGTGGTGTTTATCTGAAGTCTAAGCCAAATAATGCTGCATCGCGTGATTATCACTCACTCTTACAGGTTTGTCTAAGCAGACAGCTTCAGAATCCAACTTCACTTAATTCATATGGCAATGAGGTATGAGTGGACAGTCCTGTCCTTTGTATTACACACCAAACTGTATTGTGTCCACTTTGTTTATCTTTCTCAAACTCTGCTACATATCTACTTCAGTATTGTTGCTTATAGCCTGGTACTTATGAGAGGTAGGACCCAATTATTTTGAGCAACTAGTGAAAGTGATTTTGATTTGAAATATCTGGAGATATGCCGTCTTGTTGATGTTAGTCTATTCCTGATGATCTTTTTAGCAGCCTCCAAACAGTAGATACAATTATTTGGGATCCTTCCCCAGCCCTCAAGTAGGCAGCATCAATGTCAGGACTTTCCTAAATGCAGCAGCCAGCTGTAACTATCAATAATGAACAAAGCAAAATCAACTTGTGAATGGCATATCCAAGAAATCCATGCCAAGGTTTACAAGATAAATAGAAGATAAAATAGCCTGATCTTGCCAAAGAATACTGGAAATTACTTACTTTTCACCTTTACTCTAATTAATGGGCTATAAAGGGTCAGCAGCCTGTTTGCACACAAGAAGAACTTCTGGTTTGGAGGTGTCTATTAAATATTGTAGGCTCTTAAGGTGTCTTTTTTCCTATCATCAGTAAGCTCTTATTTTCCTTCTCCAGTAAAGATTAAGGACAACATATCTGAAAGTTCAGATTTAATTAGCATTTAAACTCTAGGGAAAAACACAATTCTCCTTTTAAATGTGTTTTAATTAGGGATGACATTTTCGGTAGAATTTACAAATGTATTTGTATATGCACAAATGTACACATATGCACTCCACGCACAGGTGCTGTACAAATCAAAAGATGTTTTCAAATAATTATAAGTATGCATGGATGTACTTGGTAACATCATTTGCTTTGCCCCAGAATATTAAAGACATAAAGAGTGTAAGAGTGTGCTTAGTGATCTGGTACCCAGCATACATCCATCATTCCAGTAACTCAGAGGAAAAAAAAAATTCTCCTTCCCTCCAGAAACAGCAATACTATTGGTCTTTCTTGAATGCAGACTCTTGCAGCACAGGACAGCTTTATAGGATGTATTCACTCTTCCAGAGGGCTACAAAGAACAGAAAGATAGTAATTTCATCTGAATCAGACAGAAGCTATGAAATGTGATCTTAGACTAGCTTTAGACAAAGCAAGATGTAAGTTTTAAAACCTCCTCTGCTCCCTTGAGATATCTGCTTGTGTGTAACGAACAATACATCGAATTAAGTGATAAACATCTTTTAAACAGTGGAGCGGTGTCCCTTTTATGAATCCCTGCTTTTTCCTATGCTGGACTGAATCTGTCATGAAGAAAGTTTACCACATACAAATATAACTCTTTTGTAACATTTCATAATCTTAAAATGTGTTTTAGAAAAAATTATTCTCTATGACAAGTTTCTATTATCGCTCTGAGAAATCCAAACTTTTACCACTTTTGACTTCAAAATTTGACCTTCAAGCTACCAAGGTGCTTTTGTGGCCGAAGTGACCAATGGTATCCTGGGGTACATCAAGAAGAGTGTAGCAAGCAGGTCAAGGGATTTCATCCTTTGCTTCTAGTCGGTCTTAGTGAGGCCAGATCTGGAATACCGCACCCAATTCTGTCATCCCTAGTACAAGAAGGACGAGGAACTACTGGAGAGAGTCCAGCAGAGGGACACAAAGATCATCAGGGGACTGGAGCACCCCTCTTATGAGGAGAGGCTGAGGGACCTCAGTCTATTTTACCTGGAGAAGAGAGACTGAGAGGGGACCTTATCAATGCTTATAAATATGTAAGGGACAGGTATCAAGAGGATGGGACTGGACTCTTTTCAGTAGTGTCCAGTGACAGGACACGGGGTAATGGGTGAAAAATGGAACACAAAATTCCACCTTAACATGAAGAAAAACTTCTTTATGATGAGGCTGACAGAGTACTGGAACAGGCTTCCCAGGGAGGTGGTGGAGTCTCCTTCTCTGGAGATATTCAGACCCCAACTGGGCATGTTCCTGTGCAACCTGCTCTAGATGAACCTGTTTTAGCAGAGGGGTTAGACTAGATGATTTCCAGAGGTCCCTTCCAAGCTCTAATATTCTATGATTCTGTAAGATAAGGAATGTGAAAGGTGGGAATAAGAAAAACTTACCATGAAATAGTGCTCCTGGAGAACTGCACAGTGATTTTACCTAGAATCATAGAGTGGTTTGGGATGGAAGGGACATTAAAGATCATCCAGTTCCAAGTCCTCTGCTATGGGCAGGGACATCTCCCACCAGACCAGGCTGCTCAAGGTCCCATCTAACCAGGTCTTGAACACTTCCTTGAACACTTGAGGGGGCATCCACAGCCTCCCTGGGCAACTTGTGTCAGTGTCTCAGTGCCCTATTTGTGAAGAATTTCTTCCTAATTTCTAATCTAAATCTCCCTCCTTCTAGTTTAAAACTGTTCCCCCTCGTTCTATCACTACAAGCCCTTGCAAAAAGTCCCTCCCCAGCTTTCTTGTAGGTCCCCTTTAGGTACTGGAAGACCACTATGAGGTCCCCTGTCTTCGTAGCAGAGGTGCTCCAGCCCATTGATCATTTTTTAACCTTCCTCTGGACCTGCTCCAACAGTTCCATATTCCTCTTGTGTTGGGGATTCCAGAACTGCACGCAATACTCCAGGTGGTGTCTCACAAGAGCAAAATAGAGGGGAAGAATCACCTCCCTTGACCTGCTGTCCACGCTCCTTTTGATGCAGCCCAGGACACAGTTGGCCTTCTGGACTCTGAGCACACATTGCCAGCTCATGTTGAGCCTCTCGTCAATCAACACGCCAAGTCCTTCTCTGCAGGGGTGGTCCCCCATCCTATATCGAAACTGTGGATTGCCCCAACCCAGGTGTAAGACCTTGCACCTGGCCTTGTTGAACCTCATGAGGTTCTCACAGGCCCATTTCTCCAGCTTGTCCAGGTCCCTCTGGATGACATCCCATCCTGGCATGACAGCTGCACCGCTCGACCTGGTGTCATTTGCAAACTTGCTGAGGATACACTCACTGATCTCATTGCTGATATCCTTAATGAAAATATTAAACAACACTGGTCCCAGTATGGACCCCTGAGGGCCACCATTTGTCACAGATCTCCATCTGGACATTGAACCATTACCACTAGTCTCTGAATGCGACCATCCAACCAATTCCTTATCCACCGAACAGTCTACCCATCAAATCCACATTCCTCCAATTTAGAGAGAAGGATGTTGTGTGGGACTGCGTGAAAAGCTTTGCAGAAGTCCAGATAGATTACATCCATTGCTTCTCCTGTGTCTGCTGATGTGGTCACTCCATCACAGGCAGCCACTAGGTTGGTCAAACAGGACTTTCCCTTGAAGAAACCATGTTGGTTGTCTCTAATTACCTCCCTGTCCTCCATGTGCTTTAGCATAGCTTCTAGAAGGATCTGTTCCATGATTTTCCCAGGCACAGAGGTGAGGCTGACAGGTAGGTAGTTCCTAGAGTCCTCCTTTGAATTCTTTTTAAAAATGGGCACAACGTTGCCCTTCTTCCAGACACAAGGGACATCCCCTGACTGCCGTGACTTTTCAAATATTATGGCAACCAAACCAGTCAATTGCCTTAGGAGTCTGGGATGCATCTCATCAGGTCCCATAGACTTGTATATGTTCAGGTTTCTCAGGTGGTCATGAACCTGATCTTCCCCTACAGTGGGAGGACTCTACCCCCCGGTCCCCATCTTGTTATTCCTTGACACTAGAGGAGTGAGGAGAGTTGTTGCCAGTGAAGACAGGCAAAAATGTTGTTGAGTACCTCAGTCTCCTCTTCATCTGTTGATACGAGATCACCATTTTCATTCATCAGTGGGGGTACACTTTCTTTAACCTTCCTTTTCAGGTTGATGCACCTAGAGAAGCCCTTATTCTTTGCTTCTCTTGCCAAGTTCAGGTCCAGCTATTCCTTGGCCTTCCTGACCCCATCCCTACACAACCGGACAGCACCTCTATACTCTTCCCAGGTTACCTGTCCCTGCTTGCACTGTCTGTGTAGTTCCCTCTTTTTTTCAGTTTGACCAGCAGGTCTCGACTCAACCACGCTGGTGTCTTCCCTTCCCTGCCTGATTTCCTATATCTGGGGACTGAGTGCTCTTTCACTCTGTGGAAAGCATCCTTAAATATTTGCCAGCTCTGTATACTGCTCTGTACTTCCAACAACACAACCGGAAAACCAGACTTCTTCTGCTGGTTTTGGAAAACCTCACCTAAAATGCATATTCCTTTAAAATAAACAATCAGTTGCACAAGTGAGAATAAAGATACTGATTCTCTTGTAGCAATGAATGACTCCAAAACAATTTTGTAGCAAAGTGCTACCAGTGAATCAGGCAGATTAATTATATATGTACATACACACTGAGTTTATTGGTTGTAGAAAAAGAAAAACTACTTTTTTTGAAGGGGCTGCAAACTGCCAGAATTTTTCACATAATTTATTCATAGTTGATAATTTCACTGGCTCTGATAACAAGAACAAATTACACACTTTAAATACCCCCAGTGCTATATGAGCCAGAAAAGCAGTAATTCCAGTAACAATATCACTGCCAGTCTCCTAAAGACTGTTTGGCTAGCCCTTTGATACTACTCCCACCAATATATCCCTGAGAGTGGATGCCAGCTTTGACTTAACAGGTCAACTGTCAGTTGGCGACAAATCATTGCACCTCAGCCTAACTTGCAGAATTTTTTCAACTTCATTTTAAGCAGCCTTGTCCAGAAGGCCAGTGCTGTTATCCAACATGTGTGATGAAGCAAACAATAAAAGGATGGTATGACCAGACTGACTGATGAGTAGAGGGCGATTTGTACCAATGGACAGTACTTGTGGCAGACATTGGAAGTTTGTTTTTATCTCCTAGTAAATCAGAAGATACGATTGGAGTAACAAAATCTGATTCTCAACATAAAGTTTCCAGAAACAGTGAAAATGTCAGTCTTTTCCTTCACTAGCTACTTTTTTCTGTATTTTCGAATCCTTAAGATTACAGCTCAGAAATAGCAAACATTTTCCGTGTACTTTTTGTACTTCCAAAAGTTCAGCTTGCTACATTCCCATAAGCAATTCTTCTGACTTGATCTCAGCTGTTGCTATGATTAGCAAGGACAGAAGTTTTTCAGCTAAGAAAAGGACTGTCAGTTTGCAGCCACATCTTAACAGAGGCCAAACCCGGAGTTTGGGACAGTAAAAGGCTTTTAAATTACTGTTTTCTAACACAAAATGTACTTCAGGTGCAGAATAAAAGCCTCTTCAAGCTGACTAAAATCCTGAAATCAGTAGTAAAACTCACACCTACTATAATGGGACTAGGATTTCTCAGATGAGTGCTGAAAGTATCATAAGTAAATACAGTCTTCCAATGTTTTCCATCAACTCATCAGCACAGGAGGGTTAAGCAGTTCAGATAAGTATTCAGATGGTACTGGCTGCCTAGCTGGATGAAATCTAAATGCTAATTTTCTGCAGGGATAAAAAAAATAATAGGTTAAGTTCGTGCACTTGTCTCTAGATTAAATTAGATATAACATTATGATGAGGTGATATATAGCAATTAAAACTCCACTCCTATGGGGTGCAAGGATAACAAGGATTGATGAAGTAGCACGGTATTAAATATTAATCAAGGTTAATAAAACTGATTCCACTGTACAGATACAAATGATAAAGAAATTTAGGTGGAACATATTCAACCTCATTCAACCTCACATTAATCTCCACATTTTTTGAAAAAAAAGTAATAACATGTAGATATCAATAAATTAACTATATAAAATGAACTAGAAGCTTCTGTTTCAGTGAACTTTCAAAGAATGTTTTGCACAATATTTATGGTTGGCAGATCACCAGAGAGCTACAGCCATCAACAAACACTGAGAAACTGCCAACATCAAGCTTAAAGAATGAAATAGCCCAAATGCATCAAGCTCTGTTCTTTGAACATTTATTGAGCTTTAAACAAGTTCTCTGGAAATTAGAAATCCCATTTGTTTTGATCCTTTCTGTCATGGTCCCAGACAAATGTAAAACTCCGCCTTTTACAGGCAGGTTTACTAAATAGCCCTGCTCCACAAAGTTAGTTGCACAAATTTCACTCTATCATGTGTCCATGCAGCAATCGTGACTGTATTTGATCCTGAAAATCTCACCTACTCCTAAATGCAGCTGCGTGTCAGAGGTTGAACATGCTCTGCATCTCACAGCACCAGTCCTTCTCTCCCTATCTCTTTCTTTCTCACATACTTTGCTTTCTCTAGAGTTATGCAATCTTCCTCAGTGAAGTGGACAATCTCAAAGGAGTTAATACCCTCTGTTGCATCTGGTTTTTATATTTATAATGTGGTGTCCTGTGTTATGCCTCAAGAAAAAAATACAACAAAAACTCTGAAAGCCTAGCTGGTACACAAATCTAATATGTTGATATGAAAGTCTGTCATAGAAGGACTGATCAAGAAAATCTGATCCCACTGAAGTCAGTATAAGTGTGCCCTGAGCTGCAACAAGAAAATCGTAAGGGGCATTTTAGGTTTGCTCTGGAAACATTGCTTTCTGTTGATTTAAGGCTGGGTTTACCTTAAGGCAGGGCTATATTTAGGTAAACTGTATTCAGTCTCATAAGGCTCCAGCAACACAATGGTTCTTGCATTGCTGAAGAACCTCCTGTGTTTCTGTTTTTTCTTGTGAACTCTCAGACCTCAGTTGCAAGGCACTGTTACTGCATTTCATGGATGAAAAGAGAGCATACAGAACTAACCCTGGCAACATTATTGGTGGCAGCTTGCTTCCTACTGATCAGACTTCAGTAAAATTACGAGATGTCCATCAAATCACTCTGTGCCCTCAGTTAAAACTAATTGCAAACTCTTGTCCAAGAATGCAGATTATACTCCGATACTATCATAATGGACTTATACTGGCATCTAAAATGAATGACAATATATTATGTTTAGCGCCAGAAAATTTTAATATTACCATGGTAACTGTTAGAGGCCTTTTTGTTACATCTACTTGGTTTATTATCTTTTCTCTTGAATTTAATTATTGTTGTATTTTTCAGTACCTTGTATACAGATTCTGAGATCTGATTGAAGCGTAAAAAATTCATTTGTGCATATGCAGTCACTGAGAATTCCCACCTTTTATTCCAAAGAAATCTTGTCTCTGCATGACTCAGTGCCAAAATTAATGTTAAATTCATTGGGACTTTGTATTTCAGTGGGGGTCTAATTACGCACAGAATGCCATCATTTCTGAAGTATGGCATAAAATAGAAAGCTAAAAGTGATGACTGACAAGACTTTGGATGAACAAAAAAAGAAATCAGAACGAAAACACAATGCTTTGGATGTCTGCCTGGTCCGTATATCCCACAGTTTATTTCACCACTTGTAGTATAATATTGGTGAGTTATGCTACAAAAATGAAAACTTTTGGCTGCTTCTCAAATGAAGGAGGAAAATTCCAACATTCATTTTCAGCCAATTTGGTCTGGGTCTCTTGGAGGTATGGAGGTTATCAAGGACTGTAAATTCTGTTTGGGCTGGAGAAATATTCATATTAATGAGAAGCAACACAATCTGACTGCAGAAATTAACTTTTACAGTGTGCATAGTTTGGTACTATGAATTGCAGTAATGGTGAAGTCGCACTGAAAAACCTACTTTCCTTAAGCAAAACTAGGTTAGATCTCCTTAGCAAAGTAAAGACTGCGTTAAGGTGCATCTCCATAGTGTAAGTACTATATAGTCTGTATTACTGGATGTAAGAACAACGTAAACTAGAAAAATTACTCTGTAAGATGCTGTCACTCCAAGAAGTTCAGAGGTATGAATGTATTATAAATTTAAGATCTGTTGGCTTTAAGCCATCTCTTATTTTCAATTAATTGGGTAGAAACAGAAGGCAATTTCACCTTCCACTAATCTTCTACAACATTTTTCGTGCTCACTTGCAACTTGAGACAATGAGCCTTCTGCTGGCTACTGTAAATCATCCAACTTTCTGCACTCGTTTTCAGAAGAACACATTTCATCAACCACTGCATTATCTCGTGTTATTTCAAACATTGAGTACCCTTATGAACCAGATCATGTAACTAAAACCACTAAGAGTAATTTAAAGGAAAGTTATAAGATGGTCACTTGAGAAAGGCTTTCATTCGTTTAATTAGGAAATCTTATTTTGCATGTTATTGGGGTACAGAAATAAAACTCAGTTTGTGAACAAGTTATAATGTAAGTAAAGTGACAAAGTAGTAATGGCAACAAATATTTCAAGTCACAATTTGTAATAGCATTTTATCAGGCGGTTAAACTGACCTATGGATTTTATTATAGTTTATGTTCCTATCATCATTTATCTTTAGAAATGAGATGGGTTTGTTTCATTATTCAATACTCCAGTTATAGTGGCTTGCTCTTTTCTTTTTTAATGTGTTCTTGGATTTTTATTGACATATACAATTGATACAGTGACTCTCCCGATTTCATATATACTACTTTTTCTTAGGGACATCCAGGATAGTCATATGTCACTTCTTATGACCCTAACACTTCTTAATTAGATTCACATTTAGAAAACAGTTCAGGTCTGACTGATTAGGATTTCTGCCTTTACAACAGTGCTATGTTTTGATAAAGACAGAATATGTTGATGCAGAAATAAGAAATAGAAATTAGCCCATTAAACACTGATAGTTGGAAAAGAGAAGTTACTTTTTATAAACAATGAATTTTTAGCTTCTCCTGTCATTCTTGTTAGATGGTCAACATTAACTTACGTTAAAATTTTTGTAATAAAATTACAAATATGTAATTGTCATGTTTTATAGCTGTGTACTACCCACAAATCATTAGAAAAATAATATTATTTAATCATTTAAGTATTAATAAAAGAATAGTTACTGTGGGATAGTGTGGTTCATTAGGCAAATGAGATGAAAAGTGAGAGAACATATAAAAAATGAAACATGAAGCATACCTCAAAGTGCACATGGAATCAAAAAGCGTAATAAATAAAGTTGTGTAAGAAAACTAAGCAAATTCACCTAATTCTAAGAACAGACACTGTGTTATATGAAATCAAGAAGGAGGCCAAACAGTGTTACAGTAACCATTTCTGAAAGGACTTGCTTTGATGTCTAGATATGCTGCTGAGGGACCAGTTCTTATCTATGATTGGAAATATGTTTGGGAAACTACAATTTGACATTGCCCTCTCCACTTCACCTCATATGTTTCTTCATGTTCATTCGTACATCTGCAGCACATTTTCTTTTTGGCCCTGGAAACACTAAATAATGCAAATGCTTCAAAAATGAGCATATATCACTAAACTATCCAATAAGATTACTCTTCTATGGAAGGATTTTCTTAATTTTTCTCCCCTCACAATCATACTCAACATTCTGGTCATTCAGCAATCTATTCCACCTCAATAGAGCGTGTGGAGGTTATGGATACTTATCCAATTTGATATATAAAAATCACAAAATGTATAACCAGTGCGACTGGCAGTCTTCTCTCCAGCAGAAGAGTAGGTCTCCTCTGCTTTGCCCACAAATTTACACAGAGTTGTAAGACTTCAAATTTGATTAAAAATAGCATATAGGTCCCAAGATTTTTGGAGAGGGAAAGCGTGTGAAACAAGTGGATGGGTGAATGGACGTCCTGCCAGCACTACCACAATAAATATTTTACCTTGAGGAAATCAAGTTAAAAATAAAAAATGACAAAAAAATTAAAAGAGACAAATCTCCTCTGTGTTTTCTCATGCCTGTTTTAAGGATGCATTTCTTACTTCTTTGAATGGATGGAGAATCTGGAGCTGAATAAAAACACCCCTCACACACAGAGTTATCAGTTAGAATAACCTTAATGCTGAGTATGGCATTTTTTTCTTTACAGCTGCAATTTCTATTCCTGTTGGGTTAATTTGTTGTTTCGAAGTGTTTTTTGCATGAACGAGCATTTTCCAAGTAGAGAATGATTGTGCCCTAGAGCTCTGCCTCTCTGTATTTCATCATATTATGTAACTACTTCATGTCTATAAAAGCCAGCTTGTGCAGCGTGTACATACCTCTCCCCCCAGGGAGACAGCTCCCTCCACTGCTGATAGCTTCTTACTATTTGCACAGTGTTTCCTTCCCTCTTTCCCATTTAATCTGGGAATAAGACCTCCCTTTTCCTTCTAGCATTGTTGTCTCTTCAGAAGGGCTACTTAGAAAATTTCCTTGGATTCATTTAGTATTTCTGTTGCTTTTGTTGCCTTATAAAGACAGAGAGATTTTCTTGGCAATGTAAGTATTTTGAGAACAAGAGTCGAGTCATGAAGTTAATGAGCAAAGTCCAGCACTTACTATAAGGCATTACAAATAAAACAATGGCTATCTTTCAAAACAACTAGCAAACAGAAAAATTTTATCCTTCTCTCGAATTTAGAAGCCATCAAGGGGAAAAGTGGATGTAAGAAGTTAATAAATTCTACCATTCAAAAGCAAGTGGTGATGCATATTCATTAAGAAAACAGTATCGCCTGAAACATTCCCGGAACTAAACTGGCAGTGCTGTCTCAAAAATACGTAAAGACAGTTAATGAATGGATTTAGTTACCTGGTTGCAGGACATTTTAAACAACTATTTGCTTATAACTCAGTGCTAGAAGAGACCATATTGCCAGTGGCATAAATCAAAATATAGTTATGAAGAATATTTCCAATATGCTACGCTTTATGTGAAATCAGAAGTATTACTCTGCTTTCATTAGACTAAATCTTGGTATTCATCCACAAAACAGAAACATAACCGAAAATTAAATTTAAAAATTTATTGGGCTGCCAGCTTCTTTTTTATGAGGACAGCTTTGATGAATGGAATTAGAAGGAGTACACAAACAGTGTTACAGCACCTGGGACTTTTGCCACAGTTACATTTCTTTTCAACCAAGGGGCAAGAATATGCTAAAGAAAACAATAATAATCTGTGAGCTTAATTCATATGTGATAGTTTTTTCCTCACAAAAAGTGATGGTGTTTGGATGAGAAAAGTAGTTTACAGTAGCAGACTGTAAAGTTGCAGCTTATACAGTCTCTTCTTTGGGATGCCAGAGATACCAGTGCAGTTTTAGGGGACTCTCACGGGTGGAGTTAGGAAGAAAGTTGCTTTCAGCTCCAGGGATCTGGGCAAACAGAGACACAGATCTGACTTCTTCACTTGAGCTCTTTGCAGAGGATAGAGCACAGGTAAAGATCCACATTTTTCCATGCTTTTTGTAGTTGCTTGTTAAGATAACAAACGTGTTTATTCCCTCCTTTTCCTCTTCACAGTCATGGCAGGGTCACAGTCTGAGGGAAATGCACCAGGGTGTGAAGACAGCCATTTTTATGAGATTTTGTCTATACAGGGAAAAAATCTAAGCTTTGTGTAGTCCATACAGTGAGTAAAAAATCAGCCTCTTTACTAATAATATTTGTTAATAAGTCCAAAATTTGCAGGTTGAGATGGCAGTCTTGTCACACTATGTCTCTGCATGAAATCTTCCTCATGAGAATCATGAAAACATGACCCATGTGAAAACACAAGTTTAGAGGAAACAGGTTGATAGAAGTGGAGACAGGCATACTACAGTTGTCAAACTAGATTAGGGCTGTAGCTAGTCCAGAACTAGTCCATGCCTCCCAGAACTCCCCCTACAGCCGTCCCTAGAAGATAACTCTTGGCAATATGCAAGTTTGTCCTAGGACCTAACTGTTGTTACTTTTTAAGATATTCACTTGCAAAGACTTTCTCCAACATCTTCTCATGTCACACTGACACCACAGCTCAAAGTATGCCAGGACCTCCCCTTCACTCTGCTTTGGGGCTCCATGCAGAAAAGAGGGCACCTCTCCACGTTCTAGGGGCAGGGCCAGGGAAGAAGGGCTCATGCAACACTTGGCAATCAGCAATTGTTTCATTGAGTACTGGCAGACATTGTGCAGGCCAGCTGAGCCTCCTTTTCCACCTTGCAGAATGTCTGGATTCTTTGTCTTTTTGCAGCCACTGCCAAGCACAGGGGGATACACCAATTGCAGGGAGCCAGGTCAATGTCAATCACTCTTGCCACCACCTTCTCAAGGGGAGCCCAGGTATGATATGAGGAGGAAGCTTAACCTAGAGCTCTGTGGAGGGCAGTTCCCATGCCCAATGTGCAGAATGGCACAAGGGAGTGATCTCCATGAAAGGAACCCTCACCCCACCTAACCATCCTCCTTTTCCCACATCAGGGATCTTTCAGGCCACAGGACTCCCATCTTCCAAAGCAGCCATACTCAGCCGCAGGCATTGCTATCACAGTGGCCTTCCACTGTCACAAGTTACTTCACTGCCCTCTGTTCTGGGCTCTATAAATACAGGGACACCAGCAGCTGGCCCACAGTTTGCTGGGCTTCGAGGTCCTTGAATGCCAAGGATGATTCGTAACAAGAAGTCCCAGAGCAGCAAGGTGGGTGGCTACTCACCTTTCCATGGTACATCAGAGACACAGTTGTAGGAAGCATTAGAGGGGGGATGCGCAACAGCCTGCATGGTAGAAATGGCCATTGCTCACATGGCTGATGGAGTGGAACCTATGGAGGTGGATCTACTTGAAGGTCAGAAAGAACTGATGGAAATGGACCCTCCTCCAGTATGCCTCACCTGGAACCACTACACTGTACCAGGGCTACCCTCCATGACACCATGGCAGTGGTGTCACAGGAGCATCTGGTCAGCACCTTACCATTGGCTCAATCTCTGCATCTCCCATTAGCCAGAAGGTCCAGCCTCTGCGGCCAGCCATCCTGTGGGCTCACCTATAACATCTCCCAGCAATCAGCATTTATTTTGTTGTTCACTAGGGGTGGTATAAGCCTTTCTTTCTCATCTCCCACTCCCTCCCTTACGCATACCTCTCCTGAAGGGATATGAACACTTCTGCTTCGAGCTCTAAGAGAAGGTAACGAGACCATTCGACTTCTGCTGACTGCTGTGCTGGGGAAACTGGAGTAATCTTTATTGGAAGAAGTTCTGGTCTTCAGCATTAAGGTCCCTTCTAGATGCTTCATTAGGAGTTGTTTTCAAGACTGGTCAATAAACAATTTAATATAATTACAGTAATAATAATAATAATAATAAAAAAACCCTAAAACAAACAAGAAAGACAAAACCCAATAAACCAAGAAAAAAAATAGCAAAATTGCTTTCCTCATCTCTTATTTGGTAGTTTCATGACTGCACCTGGACCTCTCTATGTCCTCTCAGACTCCCAGTGCAGGAAGGACATTGATGCATCTCAAAGCCCAGGGCCTTTGAGATGGTGAGGGTCCAGGGTACAAAGCACACAAGGGCAGACTCTGGTCATGAGAGTGGTGAGATACTGGAACAGGTTACCAAGAGAATCTGAGGATGCCTCATCCCTGGAATTGTTCGAAACCAGGCTGGATGAGGCTATCAGCAACCGGATCTAGTGAAAGGTGTCCCCACTTGTGGCAGGGGAACTGGACTAGGTGATCTTAAATGGTCCCTTCCAAACCAAGCCATTCTGTGATTCCATGATTCTATGATTTTTAGGTCAGTCTGGGATTTTTTTCCAACTCAGTTTACAACATCAGGAGGTGACTTCTGCTGCAATAGTCCCATAATACTCATCTGTGCCCTCTGATAACTTTTCTAGGTGAAGCTAAAGAAAATTATTAGCCCCTTTCCTATGCTTGCCTGTGAAAATATACTTTTGAGGCCCTAGATTTGGTCTTATGCGTAGTTTAACATGATTTATGTGCTGCACCATGGATTCATTAGTGAATATGGGACAAAGGGCAATGCATCCTGAAATCTTGTGAACTATCAGTCAGATTTGTTTTGCACTTCTTTTGCACTGTCTAAAATTGCAATGCTTCATTCAGGCTTGGTAGAAGCCCAGAGAGCTGTGCTGTAATATTTTCAATAGTTGATGGCAGTAATGACCTTCAATGTAATGACATGAGGTAAAGAACTTGAAGTACTCTGTGATGTTGTGGTATTGCTCTGCATCTAATTTATCTATAGCTTGCCATGCTACTTACAGAGAGTATGACACTGTTGGCTCTTGACAAGAGCACCTCAGAAGAGCCAACTTGCACGTCTATATACTTTTTACCACACATTGGCACGGAGTATGCAAAGTACTGTCCAGAGGTTTGCACACAGATAGACTTTCTCTAGAACCTCCTGGGATTGTATTGTTAATTCTCTCTTCATTTTATTATATGGAATAAATAGAAGAATCATTTAATGATCTCAGATGAGCTAAAACTGTGTTTTTCTTACCTTACAAGAAATAAATAGAATCCTTACACAGATCCTTAATTCTCCCCATCAGATAAACAATGCTTAACACATCTCATTGTTGTACTTCACAAGCATAAGTCAAAACACAAGAGTCTTGGTGTAAGATTCCTAATTTAGAAACTCCAGATTTTTAATCAAATATTAGTGCAAATCTGAATCTCTTCTTGTAAAATCAGTGAGTTTGAGAAAGGTCTAACACTGGAGCCAAATTAGAGTTTTATGACTACTCTTTTATTATAAGATTAGGATTTTGATGTTAGGCTTACAAAACATATTGCCGGATGTTTAACTGTTATAATTCACGCCTGAATTTTATGTTACAGATCTGTGCCTCAACATGTTGTAAACACTGACAGCATGCCTCTGATGTGTATTTTTCTTTTTTTTCTGAATTATAGTTCACATATTAAATTGAATTCCTTTTCTTCTCAGTCAGGTCCTAAGTTGTTTTTGATCACAGATCTCCATATAGGTTATATATGTTACAGAGTAAGTTTTTCTTGCAAGGATTCAACATTCAGTGAAAAAAAGTACTTAAAATTTCCAAATAGAGTGTGTTTAGTACTGCAAGTTATCAATGGTTTTGGGAGGATTTTTTAGTTTCTTGGTTTGTTTTTTATTTTTTAATATCCCTTGATCTAATTCTGGGGTCACATGCATAGGACCCCAAGATGAAATGTTGGGGTTTGTTCTCAATAATGGTCTAATAAAAGTTACTTAATACATAGCTGATTTCATTTTTTCTTGTATCCTCAATCTATTTTGTAAACCTTTTTATTCCTGGAATAAAAGTATTCACAAGGTAAAGCATTTTAGTTTCTGAAGTGCAACAGGACCATAGTTATGACAATCATAGGAGTTTTAAGGCGTTCTTTGAAGGTCAAAGGATTTTCCATGGAACAAACACCTTCTTAACAAACTTGAAATCAAAGATCATATTCTTTTGACTGGTTTGACTGCTATTATCATGTCCTGCATACTAAAATGTATTATAGCACATGCCTCATGTTATATGCATCATCTGGGCTTCAGAAATGTAAAGAAATGATTGAATTTTACAAACATAAATGAAAATCTTTTAAAATACAAAGGTAAAAAATATTTTCTGATTCTTTATGCAGATTACAGGTTGTAGGACTTATCTGAAGGAAGCTTTTTTTTGAGCTATTTTTATTCTTTTTTTTTGTTGTTTTAGAAACTCCTGTCTCAAACTGAAAGTTTCTCTAAACCTGCATCACATTGTTTTCTCAGATGGAGAATGAGATTTCTGATCAAATGAGAGGACAATATTTATTTTATCTATATCATAGTAGAAAATCCTGCTCAGACTTCTGAAATCCCAGGTGGTCAATGTGCTTTAGAACTAGCTTTGTATAATGTTCTCTGTTGGAGTAGCTCCTCTTTATGTCACCAATGAAATATATATTGATAGGAATGTTAGTCTTAGGAGGAAAACTTTGGCTGGTTTTCACTCAACACACAGAATTATCTTAATCTCTGTTTAGCTATTCTGCAGTTTGGAAGAGACTTTGTCTGTAGGTTTTAGTGGGTGAGGAAAATTGGAATAGTCTAATTTACAGATTGAGGGGAGCCAAAACTAACACAAATATACTAAGATCCTTGCAAGCGGAATTCAAGGGACTGTTTGTTTGGCTTTTGTAGTATATGAAACAACAATAACAGAAAACAAACCCAGCTTATCCTCCAGCAAAAAGAAAGAGAATTTCTATCTATCTTATGAGTCCTTAGGAATCCCAGTCCCTTACTTTGCATGTTCACATACAAAGGTTACTTTATAAAATGCTGCCCTAACAAGCTATTACATAGTGTTGTGTTTGTGCTGTTAACACTGTGGAAACAATGTAGACACAGACAGTTTTCTTACCCTGCAACTTTTATTTCTACAGGTCATTTGCTGACGATTTAGTTCACCAAATATTTTTGAGAAGATTTGAAAAAGTTCCAATAAGCATGTAATGCTTCAACATGGTTTTATACATGTTATTTTTAAATGCCATAAAATTCCCCTATAATGAGTATTAAGAGTTCCTTGTCTCTATTAACACTCCCTGATGATGTGCTTGACATCCTGACCTTGCAATGTTTGCCTGATAATTTTCAACTTTTTTCTGTTTCAATCTTAAATGCCTCTGCTCTGTAAGTTTTCTTGGACGCCACTTCTTATAGCACTCAAGATAGAACTGGAAGAGAAATCACTGCTAATAAGGGTTTCAGCTGCATCTAATTTGCTCCTTCATATACAAAAGTGTTCTCCAGAGCACTGTTTCTTGTGATTAAGTAAAAATATGACTTTTCTAATGGAAATAAGGAAATGACAGACATGACATAACTACTTTTCAACACTAGATCAATTTTAATAATGAAATAATGAAACCCTGTATGCTATGTAACAATTCTATATTCCAAGTATAATGTTAAAAGCAATCAAGACTCAATAGCTATTTTACATCTAAAATGGAACAATGAGATAATATTTGATGTTCTTTAAAGCTAAACTTTAGAATACATGGTCCTTATTTAATGGCTTTCTATCTCCCAGCTATTACGTTTACACGTATGAATAAAATAATTTACCCATTGAACTGAAAACAGCCAAAACATTTTCAGGAAATGCAGCATCTACCAGGGGAAAAAAAAAAAAAGTCTTGGAAAACTGTAAAATAAGAGCCAGGTTCAATTCTTTGTTCCTCTAACTGCTTGGGATATCATCATGACTTTTAAGAGCAGAATGATTCTTTTTTCCAGTCTTTTTTTTTATTATGTTTGGTTCAGATTAAAAAGTTATGCATTTTGTAGATGTCTGCAGCAATTTGAAAGTCAGCAAAAATCATTGATTTTTTCTCTTGTTTGTATTTACGATGAAGAAGGTGTTTTCTTCCCACACACAGAGATATAAATTCTAAAAAAAGGAAAAGCAGGTTTCTTGTTTAGCAGACATATACTAAATATAGTAATATGTCATTTTACATTTATTATTTGCATGTTTAATTTATAAATGTTCACAATCAAAACCACTGATGTCACTAACAATAACAACATTCTTAAAAATCTATTGTATTTAAGAACATTGCAGAAATGTCATAAATAAATTAGAACACCAGGAAAGCTCCAAAGGCAAAAATGGAATATACCACACAGAGTAGCTGCCTTTTTAATGTAAAACTGTGGATTGAGTATGAAAACCAACTCTCTTCCTCTCTCCTTCCATTTATAAAGGAAATTGATCTGTTAGAAGGTAGGATGGCCCTGCAGAGGGACCTGGACAGATTGGAGAGATGGGCCGCTTCCAATGGGATGATGTTTAATAAGTCCAAATGTCGGGTACTTCATTTAGGACACAACAATCCCATGCAGAGCTACAGATTGGGGACAGAGTGGCTGGAGAGTAGTGAGGCAGAAAAGGACCTGGGAGTGCTGGTTGACAGGAAGCTCAACATGAGCCAGCAGTGTGCCCAGGTGGCCAAGAAGGCCAATGGCATTCTGGCCTGCATCAGGAATAGTGTGGTGAGCAGAACCAGAGAAGTTATCGTCTCCCTGTACTCGGCACTAGTCAGACCTCATCTGGAATACTGTGTACAGTTCTGGGCCCCCCAGTTTGGGAAAGATGTCAGGATACTGGAATGTGTTCAGAGGAGGGCAACGAAGATGGTAAAGGGGCTTGAGCATAAGCCCTATGAGGAGCGACTGAGGGAGTTGGGGCTGTTTAGTCTAAAGAAGAGGAGGCTCAGGGGAGACCTCATTGCTCTCTACAGCTACCTGAAAGGAGGTTGTAGTCGGTCAGGGGTTGGTCTCTTCTCTCAGGCGACCAGTGACAGAACTAGAGGGCATGGACTCAAGCTTCGTCAGGGAAAGTTTAGGCTTGATGTGAGGAAGAAGTTCTTTACTGAAAGGGTGATTGGCCATTGGAATGCGCTGCCCAGGGAGGTGGTGGAGTCGCCGACCCTGGAGGTGTTTAAGGGGAGATTGGATGTGGCACTGAGTGCCATGGTCTAGATGATGGTTGGTGTTAGTGTTGGGTTATAGGTTGGACTTGATGATCTCAGAGGTCCTTTCCAACCTTGTCATACTGTGATACTGTGATACTGTGAAATAAAGCAAATATTGTAGCATCCCCAGACCCTGATACCTCATCCTTTTCTATGCAATTTATTTTCTGTATCTAACCTTGTGTGATTTTTCATTTATTACAGCCCATATGTTCAGCATAGCACCACTTGAATCCTTCCCATAATGTCTGTGGTCCTGATCAGGAAATGAGATTTTTGTCCCTTCTCAGTAATGACGACCAGCCAAAGCTCAGGCTTAAGTCAGATAGATAGCTGGACAGACCAGGACCCATAAGCTGAATACTGAGTATTCCAACCAAAGTGGGTTGTTAGGGATGTAATCAGACTCAGACTCCAGAAAAACTGTGGGTCTACGTGAACTACTGAAGGGTTTAGTTGAAGGAAAATGCTGTGACAGGCAAAAGGTTGGAGAGCCTACGGTACTAGGCACTATGGCACTAGGACATATTTTCAGATGAAAAATGGAGCCAAAGACAAGTGCCAGTACAGGATCCTTGGACAGGTACAAGGAACTGTAATAAGGTCAGAGCTGACACCTAAGGTAAGACCAGAGCAGAAAAACCACAAGGAACAGGAATCTGACAAAAACACAGCATTCGAACTACATAATAAATTTGGTAGAATTCCTTAAATTTTAGCTAAGAAGGGAAGAGGGAAATCTCTGTATTAAAAATTACTATGGAAACTGGAAGACTGTTGCCAAAGTGGGCCTGAAAGGGGCTGACAATCATGGATCCAAAGTCTTTACTTTCAAAAAAAATAGGGAGCAGCCATTCTGTTTATTTTGATGTTATAATCTGCTGCTCCACTTCTTGTAAAGGGATGCTAATACACCTTGACACTCTATGAGCAAATACTCTTCTAAATCCAGCTACTGGCACAGGTAAGCATTCTTGCATGCATAGGCATCCTCTACAATGAAAATGATTGCTTCTCTTATTTTTCATAACAATTAAGAGAGTTCCAACTTTCAGAAACAAGCAACAGGAGACACAAAAGGGTAAATAATAAAATGGATGACACATACATATTCTCAGATAGCTGTTGTGATTCTTGTGGAAGATGGGCAGAGACATCTTTCCCTCTTACTTGGATACAGTAAAGCCATTTGTAGCTCAGATTTTCCCCAAAAGTTCTCGAAAGCATATTAGACCTAATGAGCAGCAAAACAATTGAAGTTTGTTTGCCTTCTGATTTTAATTTTTTACATTCTCTATGTGTATCACTGTGACAATTCCAGCTGTCTAAACACCTTCTAAGCCCCTCTGTATTATTAACACTTCTCTGAGGTGAAATGTATCTGAGTCACATAGCAACCAGCTGGGGAAGAGGTGGCGTGTGTTGTGATCAGCTTGGAGATCCATGTGTTTTAATTATACAGCTATTATATGCGTGCTAGTCATTAGGCCAAGTAGGTCAGCTGATTATTGGTTTTACTATGTAGTCACTATGTCAGGGAGTTGCAGTGATGCTTATCTTTCTACTTTATCCATTAGCAGTTTTCAGTGATCTTAAGTAATTCTGTACTTTTGATCTTGGTTGCACTTGGCCAGCAGGCATAAATTTCCCTTCAGGAGAAGAAGTGAAAGACTGAAAAGCTGGCAGATGGACTGTGCAATTCTGTATGCCAGATTTCCTTAGAAAAATCAGGCCAACAGGTATTTCAAACCTGCCTCTTGAATGTTAGTCTTGCAGACAAAATCTGTTCTTAAGAGGCTGAACATAATTTGTTGAACTGCTGACTAAACAAAGTAAAATTTAGGGTGCATAGGAGGACAGTGTATAAACATGAAAAAAAACAAAGTAGCAGGTGGAAGGTCCAGGGGGCAAAGGTCTTCTTTTTCATTTTTTTAAAAGCCTTTCACTGTGAAAGGTGTAGTCACCTCTTTACATAAAGAAAACAGAGCAGCTTAATGGGTGCTAACAGACAGTAAATTCTACAGAATATTAGGAACAAATTATGTGAACATAGAGAGAAGGCTTTTTAATCTGTGATAGTAAGTCATGCTCTTCATTTGGTCATAGGGCAAATTTACTAAAGCTGTATCTATCCTAAGGTATTCTCCTATTTACTAAACAACAAGAAAAGATCATTTCAATGGCTAGTGTCATCCTGGTACTTTCAGGAAAGGTTTAATTAAAGCTACTGTATGCAGTTATGTAGAGATAATTTCCTCACAGTGTGAATTATGACAGGTAAAGCTGTATAGGCCACAAACTGGTTGCCAAAACATCACCCACTCATGACCGACACATGTTATTTTATCCAATATTTCTCCATAGGTTTCATGCAGTTGTGTATCTTAGTCCTTTGTTCTACCTCAGGGCAGATGACTCCATATCCTTTTTGGGAATACCAGGGCCTAGAATGTCCGGGGTTAATGTTTGCTTTAAGAAAATATAAAAAAAATTTGGGCTAACGTGGTATATGGTACTGATAAAAATTTTATGAGATTACCTCCTCTCCAAACTTTCAGGATGTGACTGAATACTCTTTCAAAAACAAAATCATCACTTTGACTTCATGAGAAATCTGCTCTACAGGAAAAAAATATGGAGTTAGTCCTGCAATGTCTCAGAATTTGTTATATGCCTGGATAAGCTTTTATAAGTCACTTTGTTAAATTATCAGTACTAGACTCTCTTATTCAAAGTGATTAAATGTCAATAATGTAGACACAGAAAGCTGCAAGGGAGTAGATTAAAAGGGCTTTTAATAGGACAGGGATTGTCACCATTATCGTACAAAATCAGTAGTTCATGTGTAATAGTTTTCTATCTAGCAATTGTGTGTGTAATTAGAGAGATGACTTCTGTCGGTTGGGATGAACCTCACAGCACTAAGGAGATGTATGTTCATCTTTTGTTCCGCTCACTTTCTCGTGTCTTATTAAAATTCATCCAGGTTATGGATAAAATAGATATAATAGCAAATTAAGAATATGTATAAGCTATGCCTCAATTGGAAAACAAACTATCCCTATCCTTGAACTTTGAAAACAAACTGTGCTGTCATATTATCCATGCTTCAACATTTGAACTTTCCAGCTTTTCCCTCACTCTGCTGTCAAGCACTCCATCTGCCTATTATTTCTCTTCCAGTTTCTTGAAGACACTGCCCCCTAGCTGATGGTTGCTTCATTCCTCTTCCATAAAAAAGACCAGCAAAACAGGAAAAACGGCATGCCCCTTAACTTTGGGTAATCTATTCCCAAACAACTTTATAGAGTCTGTTTCCCCCAAGACTGTCCAAAATCAATGGAATTATTAACAAATGAACAAAGAGTTCTTTAAGCAACAAAGAGCACAGACTATATTATTCATTTTGCTGTCATTTAACACACGTATAATATGTTAATGTCATCTCATAATGTAAACTGATGAAAGGTCTAAATCCTACTAAGAAAACATTTTTAAGACAACCATTAGTATGTTGTTGGGAACTTGTTTTTTTTTAATAGGGAACTGAACACATCTGGTTACTTGGAAACAGATGTATCTATTTGCAAATAATTAAAGGACGTCCACTAAGCTTATGCTTTGATAACAGCTAGTAATAAATGACATTAGCATCTCAGATTCATGAAGCAGTCCTGAGAAAGTTATAATCATGGGACTTAGCTTTTAGATATGCACGTTATAAAATGCCTGCACACTCTTGGATGAAATTGTCTTAGATATGCAAATATTTCAGGAAAACCCTGGGCCTATATAACTACATAAGAGCCCTGATGATGGTAATTTCCCATCCATCAAATTCACTGGTCACCAAACTTTGTAGTTTCCAGGAAACAATACATTGTTGAATTAGTCTGCTGACTTTCCATTGGCTCTAACCAAGGAATTTTTTACAACTAAGCAACCTTTAGCAGCCTAGCCAGTTTTAGTATTTCTACTGTTATCACTCTATAACTGAGTGTAAAGGGCTGATTTTCTGATCCCAGGATCTAAAAAAAAGAAATATAAAAGAATTAATACAGCATATGCAGATAATTGGGCCCTAGTGTTTTAACTACCCTTAACATTTGACATTGTCATAAACAATGTGTTAGATGACTCTAACATTTTACTGGCTCAAGACTCAAAATTGGATAATGAGCAAATACTAAAATAGGAAGTCATCAAGAGCACTCAGAGATAATTTCCAATACCACTTTACAGATCTCAGTAAAGGTGTAATGCAGAAGGTGGTTTTAAATTGGAAATCAAGCTGCAAAATAGAAATGCCACATAAATGCCTACCCGTTTTATCTTCAATATGTAGTGGAAAAACATTCTGTTTGAGACACCATAGTCAAAACTGTCCTGCCAATTTATCACTTTTATCCAATCAGGATCAAGAAACTACATGATTATCTGCGTTTATTTCCCACATAGCTCATTCCATATTCTATAAACACATGAGCAAAAACTAAATCAAAATTCCTCAAAAATGCAATTTCAGTCTCCACTTTTTTAAAAAATACTGGAGTAGGATTTTTTTCCATCTCTTCAGAGTGCTCACTAATGAAAACCGAGACAGATTTCCGTCTTCCTGAAGAAACCAGCCTAGCTTTTTTCTCTGTCTGCAAAGAGGCAAACTGATATCTCTTTCAGCCCAGTATGGTGAAATAATAATCCAATTAGCAGTTAAAATCAATTTAGTTCAACATTCTGTCAAACAGTACTCTTCTAAGATAAAACAAAGACCTGAAAACTGTGAACCAGGAAGACAGTGCAAAAGAAAACATAACTGAGACAGAGAAATCCTCTTTCTCGTGTAGTTTCTGTAGGTTACCTCATGATCGTATTTGTTCATAATATCTTCTTGCAGAAGAATCAGAACAAATCTTCCTTTACTGTTTCCTGATTCAAAGCTGGAACTTGTAGACTACAGCATGCCAACAGAAATGGAGACAATCTTCCTGTTCTAATTGCCATGCTTCCTATTCCAGTGGCCAATTCAAGTCAGTAAAAAGAAGAAAATAGACACCTGCCTTCAGGAGAGAGTTCAGGGCCATGGTCGGAATAATTTTACTTGCCTATATGAGTCTTCATTGGGGCAATATAGAAAGAAAAATATCTATGCTTAGGTTTTTATGCTACCTCACACCATATATCTATTCACTAAGAAGTGAGCTATTTAGGTGATGCTCTACTCAATATGTTGCTTTTTGGGGATCCCATTCTTCTGTTGTGTAAGAGGCCTAGGAGATAACTTACAGGTTCAAATTCTTCTACTTGGATTAGGCATTTGAAAGAGTGGGATAGTTTTATCTAACTTTTTGGTTTTACAATCCCCTCCAAGCCTGACCCAAAGACTATGAGGTGGCCCTTCTTTCAGTGGCTCAGGTTCCAAGTCATTCCCAATGAAGACATCCAGTGCAACAGCACCAGAGTTTTGCTCTCTAATTTTGCTATACCTCATAAAATCTTCCCAGAATTTAGATGAATCCATAAGCATCCAGAGTTTTCTGGCAAATAAAAAAAATAAATCACTGGAGTTTACACACACAGGTTTGTTAATTTATTTAGGCTCCAGTTGGCCATGGGAGGGAAATGAAATAGCTGTTTAAAAGATTTCAGTTACTCTCTGCCCTATTATATGGAAAACAAAAAGGGTTAATGACTTCTTCTGACCTGCAATATTTGTATTGATTATTAATTTCTGGTTGGGTTATTGATCTTCACGAACACCGAACTGTGAAGATTGCCATATAAAATATATCTTAGGTTCTTCTTTTAAAAAAGAGCCAATCAGCAGCATAGTGTTAGGAAATGATTCCTAAGTAAGTGTTAGAAACCGTTCTAATATAACTCATCATGCTTTGAGCAAATACGGTTTTTCAGACAGGGGAGATTTCGGCAATGCCTCTTTCCCTTGGTAATCATTAATGAAATTCTGGGACAGGCTCTCAATATGACAGAATTATCTGTCCAAAGGAAAAAGAAATGTTTTGTATCAAATAGTTTTGTAGAACATTTCTGAACTGTTCTGGTTATGCTACTGAAGGGAACACTAGCAATGAGACATGATGCTGCCAAACACAACTTTCTGAGAGTTCAGGAAGGCAAAAGAGCAAAATTTAATCACAAGAATTAAATATGCAAGTATCTCCAGAAAGAAATAGTTTTGATAGTGCAGTGTAAAAGATTAAACAAAATTGATTAAAACTTGAACAAACTGATAAGCTAGTTTAATTTTTTTCTGTGTCCCTCTGACTGCATCACTAGGATCATTAGGATTTTAGTAAAGCCTTTGACACCGTTTCTCACACTATTGCGCTTGAGAACCTGGCTACCATTGGCCTGGATGGGCATGCCTTCTGTTGGGTTAAAAACTGTTGGGATGGCCAGGATGAAAGAATGGTGGTAAATGGTGTTAAACTCAGTTGGAGCTAAGTCACAAGTAGTGTTTCTAAGGGCTCAGTGCTGGGTCCAGTCCTGTTCAATATCTTTATCAACGATTTGGATGAGGGGCTTGAGTGTACCCTTAGTAAGTTCATGGATGACATTAAGGTGGGTGGAATTGTCGATCTGCTTGAGGGTAGGGAAGTTCTACAGAGGGATCTGGACAGGCTGGATCAGTGAGCTGAGATCAACAGTGTGAAGTTCAATAAGGCCAAGTGCCGAGTCCTATACTTGGGACAAAATAATCCCATGCAATGTTACAGGCTTAGGGAAGACTGGCTGGAGAGTTGCCTGGTGGACAAGGACCTGGGGGTGTTGATTGACAGCGGGCTGAATATGAGGCAGCAGTGTGCCCAGGTGGCCAAGAAGACCAATGATATCTTGGCCTGTATCAGAAACAACGTGGCCAGCAGGACCAGGGAAGTGATTGTGCCCCTTTACTTGGCACTGGTGAGGCTGCACTTTGAGTACTGTGTTCAGTTTTGGCCCCTCACTACAAGAAGGACATTGAGGTACTGGAGCAATTTCAGAGAAGGGAAGCGAAGCTGGTGAAGGGGCTGGAGAACAAGCCTTATGAGAGGTGGCTGAGGCAACTGGAGTTGTTTAGCCTGGAGAAAAGCAGGCTGAGGGGAGGCCTTATCACTGTTTACAACTCCCTAAAAGGGGGTCGTAGCGAGGTGGGTGTTGGACTCTTCTCCCAAGTGACTGCTGATAGGACAAGAATAAATGGCCTCAGATTGCACCATGGGAGGTTTAGATTAGACATCAGGAAAAATTTCTTCACCGCAAGGGTTATCAGACACTGGAACTGCCCAGGGAGGTGGTTGAGTCACCATCTCTGGAGGTATTTAAAAGATGGATAGGTGAAGTGCTCAGGGACATGGTTTAGTAACAGACAGGTATGGTGATGATGATCTCAAAGGTCTTTTCCAACCAAGAGATTGTATGATTCTATGATTCTATGATAATTAAATCTAACAGTCAACAAGTAAATTTCCTTGTTGAGAAAACAACAGTTAGGATGTAACACTAAACTGGTGGCTGGAACCTGTGTTTTCAACAAGCCCTAGCTGAAGAAGAGGCTCAATACTTCCTGAAGACTTTTTCTTTACCAGCAACCACAAAGATTCTGTGACACCAGCAAAGACAGGAGTGAATAAAAATTAAAAGCCTTTCCATTCAAATCACAAAGCTAATCTTAGCTAAATCCAGAAGATTAAGAGAGCAGCCATTTCTTTCTATAATATTTTTTCCCCATAAAAGAAAATAATACAAACCATCTGAAGATTTGAAAATGCTAGGCTGAATATGCATAATAGAAAATCCCATAAGGATGCCAGCTGCACATTTATGGATAGATGAAAAGTACAGGCTTTTAGTTGTGCAGTCATTTTCTTAGAGATATTAAGATCTGTTGCTAAAGAGTAGGAAAATGCAGTTATATAGCCCACAGCTGACAAGCTCTATTGATGAAGGGCTTGGGTTTTTTTTTGCAGAGGGAAGGAGGGAAGAGGTAGACATGACTGATGAGTTAGACTGGAAAAAAATTTATATCAGGGTTTTTGTTTTGGAGGTGATGGTGGTGAAAAAGGACTCAAGTTTGTGATCATGAGGAGAACATGAATCAGTAAAACTGTCTCAGTTCTTTCTGGGTCACTGTTGGGGATAGTGTAGGCTGCACGTCAGGAAGCAAAGGGTTGTATGAGGAGCTGGCAGTTATAACTGTTACAATACAAAATTTTGATAGATACGTCTACAGTGATAAAATGGTGTAATTTTAGTTATGTTTTAAGTCAAGACAGAGGTAAAAAATTCCACTGAGGTGCTGAGTCCCTCCTTCCATTCACACAAGCTCTGTGGTGTAATCACATAACATGTGGGTGGTTGGCTGCCGGCTCAGCACTTCTCTCCACTGGCTGGGAGACCATTTGCACTCCCTTGGGAAAGTATAGCAGCATGCTCCCTGATGAACATGGTGGCAAAAATAAGACCGAGGAAAAAAGATGGTAAGCTTCACTGGCCTGTTAGATCTATGATCTTTCTGTCAAAAAAAGTTTCCTTTGATACTTCAAAAACACAGCGGGAAAGCGATCAATTAGATACCAGCCAACTGCACCTCTGAGTGTATTGGTGGAAGGACGGGAGGAAACCCCAAGCTGAGAGAGTGTCACATCTCCAGAACAACAAATTCCCCTTTTCATACCTTGCAATTTTATCCTCTCCAAAGTGAATTCATTTTGCTCTCCTGCTCAGTGTCTGTCAGAAGTTTAGATTTAATTTAGTCCATAATAGATCAAGGAATCTTCACAATAACTGTAAAACATTCATTGATTAACCTGAAACCAAAATGTCTCACTGTTTAAGTCATAATCCTTGGATAAGGTTGTCTCTTACTGGTGTAATTCAAATTTTTATTTAGTGTGACAACACTTGGTCATAGTCTTGTTTAATTTACCTTCAATTAGGATGTTATAATTAAATTCCACCAGAACTTTTGGATTATATCTCAGCTGAATATGTTGAGGGATTTATACAGCCTTATATTCACAAAAGCAGAAGGGAAAAAATGCAAATAGCTCACTTCATTTCTTTGCCTAAAAAAATTGTGGGTAAATACCTTTGGCACTGTCACACATCACATCTCAGGAAGTCCAGACACATAGAATTACACACAGGAAACATCATTCTTCATTGACTAAGGATGCTCATAGTTCAGAATATGCTGGCTGAACATTGTTTGGTGTCTTCTCATGCACATTTGCTTCATTCTCAGGCTTAACCACTTTGTATAGCTTTTCAGAAGAAAGGGAAGATGAGAAGATTAGTTGATACACTGCTTGTGGCTCATACCTGTTTTGCTTGATGGACAATTTGATAACTGAAATATGCCTGAGTTGGGTTTCACTCAGGTATAAAATTATGACATGGTCTTTTAACATTTCATCTTGATTATGACACCCTGTGTAAGTTTTTTTAATCATCAGTGGCCTGCTAAGCAAATTCCCCATATTAATACCCAGGAAGTTGTGCAGTGATTATAATCAGGCAGCTTCGTAAAGACAGGTGATATGATTAGCTGGAGAGAATCTCATTGCTGCAGAATCATCAGAGATTATAAAGTTCTTGTTAATTTAGCATGTATTTTGAATTACTCTCTTACATTGTTAGTTACGTTTAGTGAATACAGCCCATATTCCTACTATGGTATTCAAAACAAGGTTTCTTTAAGCCCCAGGATATGCAATCAAAGTTAAGTGACGCCTCCTTAAAATGTTAAAAATGAGAGAAAGAGAAGAGAAGATGTTATTTTAAAGTAAAAAACAGCATTTTAGTATGCTGTTCCCTTATGTCCTTGTGAAAGATCAACACCGTATTCTCATACATCTGTCTTCCAGAAATATGCAGGCCTGATTTCCAAAGGTATAATGGGAATGGTAATGTGCAATGAACTTCACCCAAATTTTTCTGCTACAATGCACTTCCAGGAGAAAACATAAGTGAATTGCAACTGCAGAACTATGTCTCTAGCAAAATAGTAGTTTGAGCAGGATCAATGAATAACGAAATCCAACTGTTGTTAACAAAATAAATTTCTGACTCAGTAAAAGACAAAGCATGGAAGACCTTTTACAGAAAATCATCTAAATTATATGTATATGGTATTTGTAACATCTCTGAATAGATTACTTTTGAGAAATAGAGGTAAGAAACTGCAATGTGAGTCATGTAGCAACCAGCTAGTGCTAAAGGCAAGTATTTTTATTTCCTAGAAGAAACTTTTAGGGTTACAATTTTAGGTGAAAAAAAGTAGAAGTGTTTTTTCCCCTCAATCTCATCCCGTTATGTTCAATCATTTATTAAATTTTGTGAACTTGGCCCACATTTCCAAGAGGAGGTTTAGCTAAATAAAGACTGTTGTGGTGATGTTGACTTTAGAGAGGGTTTGGTTTTGGTTTGCTTTGGTTTTTATTTATTCATAGATATACAAGCTGGGAAAAAGTTCTCCCAACAAGTTTTTAAAACAGGTGAGCTGTTACTTGAAAAGTTTATATGGCTCTTATTTATTGGGTAGAAAACAAAGACACAATGTTTTTGTTAAGATAGAATATTCTGGTTGCTTGCTGGAATTACTTTATTAGTAACTTTTAATAAAAATATGACTACGCTGTTAGATTAAATAACTGCTTGGGTAAATCTTATCTGTGCTGATTTTACAAGAAACTAATTCCAGATTCCAAAGGTTTGGTTAAGAAATGCTTCATACATGAAAATATACAACAATATATATAATATAAATGTAGAGGGTGCATTTAAGTTCATGATTCCTTGGATTTCTTCTAAGGTGAGATAAACTGCCCCAACAATGTCTCAGTCACTAGGTCACAACAAACTGTGTATCTGGTAACAGTCAAGAAAACAAGCTTTTTCTTCTTTCTTATTTGATAAGTAAGAACTGAAAACTGATTTTTGTTTTAGAATGTGCTTAGAATAACAGATCAGAGAATAATGAAATAAAATATAAGGATTGCTGCTAGATCTTATTTGCACAAAGCTCCTGTAGTAGATATGGGCCTATGTGAGCCGCATGTGCCAATGAGAAATCTCAAGCCTTCCAGGCAGACCCAACTTCCGCAAGCTATCTGAAAATACATATCATTTTCAGAATCATTTAAGACCTCTCTCATAACTTTTGAAATCAGCAGGGACAAATTTGACAGAGGAAAGAAATCACACATGGGTCATAAATCAATTATTTTTTTCGTAATTGGAAAGAACTAATGTATAGTTCAAAAGCTATTTGTAAGAATAAGATTTTATAAGAATATGAGACATAGTGATTTATTACATTAATGGTAGAGTTTAATAGTGATAAAATATCACGTTTACTCTTGGCAATCCTTATTATATATTCTGATATTACCTCTTTGATGTACAAATGATAACAATTTTGGTCTGCTTTGTAGTAAGTACTTTCCTCTAGAGACTAGCTCTAAGTTTGACAGATTCTTTTCATTATTGTAGAAAAATGTAGATGTTTGATCAGATGAAAACACTTCTCTTTCTGTGTTCAAAGAATTTATATTGGGACACGCAACGTGCCAAAGATAATTTGATACCATTCAGATTTGATTGCTTTGTTAGCTTGAATTCGAAAGGAAAACAACATCTGCCTATTGCCAAAGTCCTTTTCCCTTTGAACCGTGCCTGGATAAAACTCACAGCTGAAGCAATTTACAGCATGAAAAACCTCCATCATTGTTTTGCTTATAGAACAGTTTTCTGTACCTTTCATGGTTTGTACTGTGCTTAAAATAATGGAGAAGATTTTCTCTCTGAATACCAAGCTCGTCCTATTTCAGAAGTAACTTTGTAATTGTAAGTTAGTACTAAGTATACTTATACCTACTCGCCAAGCCTGAAAAGATATATAGCATGCAAGGGCCAGACACTGGGGTCTGAACACTGGGTATGGCCCAGCATCACAGGAGGGTCAACTGTCTTCAGGTGACAAAAATGTCTAACAGCAATGAAACCTGTTTGTGGGGCACTGTTTCAGTAAATATCAATCAAGCCTGGGATGATTTTTTTCTTCTTGACTGAAATGGTCTTCAACACCTTACAGTGCATGTGCCATTTTATGACTGCTGTTCCTGCATTTCAATTCTGTCTGCTCTCTTATTTAGCTGCCTGACCTTGATGCTTTCAACACCCTGAAAGATCATCCCATTGCTCTGAAGTTCTTCAAAGTGAAACAACGCAGACAACCACAATGTTAATAGTTCTAAATGAAAGGGACTGGAAAGACCAAGTGATCAAGAAGTCACATAAAATGACAAAAGGAAATATATTCATTGTCTGAGATCCCATGATATGGGAATGGAATATGAAATGACAAATATCCTATTTTGTGAAATTGACTTTATCCATTAGGAATTAAATGTGTTAAGAAAAAAGCTAGAGACAGAATATATATCCAACTTACATGACTACATATAAATTCTCCTAGCAATCTCATGCATATCCTACTATTTTCCAAGGACTAATCTTAATTTTATTATGAACTCCACAACAAGCAAGTCTCTGCTAATTAGAGCTTTGCAGCTTGTTCTCTGCCCGGCCTTGTTTTCTTTTATATGAAAAGAAGTACTATCTAGGAACAGCACTATTTAAAAAAACATACTATCAAAAAAAAAACCTGTGTCTGTCTAACTTTCAAAAATACTACCACTTAGATATTGCTTAACTGAAGTTAGTTAGAAAACCAATTCTACAGAAAACCAACTCTACTTAAGTCAAAATATTCCATGCTCTGCAATAACAACCAGTTTTATGACTCTACCAGCTAAAACCAACTCATAGGTGCAGGATTATAATTAGACTATGGTTCACACTTGCACGACTCAGATTCAGGGAATCTGCTCTTAAACTAGGTTTTCCAGAAGGACTATTTTTCACCATTTCCAGTTAAAAATATTCTTGTTCATCTCCCTACAAATCATCTGAACTGCATTCACTGAAGTTTTCACCATTTACATCTATTATATATAAACTTTCTCCTACTAGTAATTTTTCCATATTCATTTCCAATGAGGATTTTCATGTGGTAAAAAAACAAATTGCCTTTCAGTTTCCAGCATAGTAATACAGAGTCATGGCAGCCAGAAACTACAAGTAGCAAGATTAAAACTCTTTTTCTCAAATATTAATCAAGATAAAGTTAACTACTTTATATAAAGACTAGGCCTACCTTTTAACCTGGCTACTGTTGCCGCTCTTTTATGAAGTTAACAACACTTTTATGTTTTTAGTTTTCTGCATTATTCATCGTTCTCTGCATACTAAGCAATGTTCAGATCAAGAGAATCAAATCTCCCATGGGAATAACTTGGCTTTACTGCTGCCACTGCTAAAAATACCTTTCCATATCCCAGATGCACACTCATCCGTACTCTGCTTATTCTTGTATATTTTTCTTATATTTAAGAGTGATGTTGAAGTTGCTGCTCTCCTTAAAATAAAAGAGGCAGAAAAATGTCTCTCTAGAGCTGTAAATCGATAGTTCAGGTATAAGGCATTATAAGCTCACTGCACAAAACTGCTCAGCAGATGTCCATCTCAGGAGCTGACATACTTCTATAGAAGACAAAGGTTGATGGTGACCTCACTTTAGATTCCTACAAGATTTAGATTCTAGCTTCCCGCAAATAATTTTCAATTAATAACTTTAGTAATAAATTTATCAACATGGTATTAAAAAAAACAGTAGATGTTAAAGATTTAAACAATTAATTAAGGACTACCACATTAATAATTTCTCTGACAATCAGAAAAGGGAGGGAGGATAGCAGCAAAAAGTAAAATGTACCATTATTGTTTTTATGACTAAATTTCAATTTCTTCTTAAAAAAATATCTTAACTATTTTCAATGTAGAGACACAAACCAAAGTATCCAATATGATTTTGTAGTTTATTTTTTGTTTGTTGACATGACTTATTCAGGGTTGTTTATGACCCTCCAACTAAAATAAATTGTAGAGACTTCTGAATCTATTGAGTTTATAACTGCTGTCATAATATAGTTCTGTCAGTTTTATGGTTTATACCTGCTACAATTCAGAAATCATAACTCAGCAATTCTCATGCATTTTCATTCCTCTTTCAAGGACTTATTCTTCAGGGGTTTAAGCTCATTGGCTAAATTTGAAAGTTTAAATAAGAGCCTTTGCTTAGAGAATACTAGTAAAATTAATTCTGAACATAAATGAGCTGGCATATGGATTGCCTCTTTACACTTTTCATCAACACAAGCTTAGTCATGAAGTCTTCATAGTGTGACAACTAATTCAGGTATAACACAGTAATATGCAAACTATTTCTGTTGTGGAACAAATACATTATAAAATGAATCATGCTCTCCCATCAAATGAAATATCAACTATTTGAATAAGAAAACTTTAACATTCTAATTTTTAGGTTGGTTTGATACACTTTTTTAAATGTGAATAATCATTTTCATCATCACACAGCAACATACTATTTAGTATTACTAGAAGAAGAGTATTCTTTGAACCTATGGAAGTTTAAAAACTTCAAACAAACCATTGTCCTCAAATCTTGTTATTATGCAATAAATAAAAGAATAGGATTTCCATTATGACCAGATTTTTTTTAAAATAAAAACACACCAAAAGTACTTAGATCACTGAAATGAAGGGTCTGACACAATTTAGGTAAGTATATTTTCTGTGGAAGTCCTGAAATCTGCTGTTTAGCTGACTTCTAACTCTGGAGACATCCATCTCCCCTCCTTTCCCTCACTTTTCTTTTGTGATTTCCCAAAGCGCCCACACTGACTTTGGTGTGCATGCAGGAGTGCAATATAACCTCTCATTTATCTTTCAGCACACCTTTTCCAGTCTCCAACTAGTATGTCTGTTTTCACCAAAGGTCCGGAGGCTCTTGATCCATAGAGTGTACTTTGCACACTACTCACACACACTGTCAGACTGACTTTTCAAAAAAATTAGCAAAGGCAGTAGGTGCTTTTTAGATTACTCACAATGCGTAAGGATGAGTGAAATGGTGATGAATTGTCAGAAAAAATTAAAGATTAATTAATTTAACTCATGTTACTCAGCTTTTAATTCTGCTGATGATTTTTCACCCTTTCTGTAGTTTCAGCTCCACTTTATCAGTTGTTAGCTCTCTGTTGCTGTTTGTTGCAGTACAATTTTCTATTTCTGCAATAATATTTCCCTCTCCATTAACATGGGTGTTAGATTTAACAAACTGCCCACTTTGATGTCTTTTTAATAAAGACAAGAAGAAATTTATTGTTCAGCATAAATATCATCACCTATATTATTAGATACAGTAGTCTGTATTTAAAATATTAATATTTTTACTATATTAATAACTATTAAGTATATAAACATCCTTTGATATTAACTGCTTCTTAAATGAAAACATTTCCTTCATTGTGATGAAATATTATATGTGGCAGACTAAAAGTTCTTGTCACTAAATCAACTTTTGTTTTCATACACAGCCTTACAAATCCAATTACTCATACCATTTGCTTTGGAGTAATCCATAAAATATTCAAAGAAGACCATGACATAGGTTTTAATGACATTATTCTTTATCAAGTGCAGATAAAGAAGAGACAAGCAGATCAGCCTGACTGACACTTACCTTGAAGTAGCAAAGAAGGGAGGAAAAGAGCACAACAGAGTGGAATTTCTTACTGACTGCCTTTGAGTTCTCATTTTATCATTAGTAAGCATTTATTGTTAACCTTGACATTTACAAGAAAACTGACCCTAAACGTAAATGGCAGCATAGAACAATAATACGTAAGGTTCGTCGTCATTAGGAGGTGTTCTAATATGAAAAAAAATAAGTTGGTAATGCTGACAGGTAACAGATTATTGCATGTGTGGGGATGAATGTCTGAAATTGAACTTTTGAAGTCTACTGTTTACTAGCTGCTGCCAGCATGAGTCGATTGCATATGTCCATGGCACCTGGATGAAACAGAAGTGGCATGACCTCAGTCTGCCACTTGACAAAGAGATAGGAACCACCAATCAGGAGTCTGATCACGGATTATCCTTCTGCACAGAGATTATTTAGATTGGGAAACCAGAGATTTGGGTTCTGAAAAGAAGAGCAGGTGTGATAATGAAGGTTTACCAAACAGAGGAAGCACTCTTGGGAACATGAAAGTGGAGACTTTGCCTGCAGGAAAGACTTCAGAAGAAAAGGAAGATCCTGGAGATGATGTTGTTGGATAGAAATGAATGCCACCCTGGCCACTAAAATCCAGAACTGATGACTGTGAGTAGGGGCACAGCATGAACTGGTGCGACTTTCTGCCCAACCTTCTTGGATTGCCCTCCCTGTGGGGAAGGAAACTCAAGACATGAGAATATATCCCAGGTGAGAGAGCAGGAATGGGGAGGGGGATGATCAAGGAGAGTGAAAGATCTAATCCCACTGGCTCATAAACAAATACCAACACCCAGATCAGCTATAAGTTATAATTTACTCTGTTTCATCGGCAAAAGAAAAAAAATAATTTCTAGAATATATTTCTGGAAACTCCTTTTTATTATCCCAAGATGGTATCATTTAGTTTTCTTGTTTAGGGAGGAAAAAAAACAATTGCAGACATAACTTGTAAGCAAATGTGATATTTCGAGGATGATTTTCTCCTTCCTCTTTCCTAAATGGTAAATTAGTCAAATTAACAGAAAAAAGAATAGAAGTGCAGGAGGTCTAAGAACAAACTTGCAGTGAGCTACTTTTATTTAATTGTTGTTACGCATTTTTTACTTAATGGAAAATTGCTTTGGCTGACTGTGCTTCGATTGCTTTGGGGAATAAGACTGATTGCTCAGCAGAAAAAAAATAAAAATCAAACATTGCACCATAGAGCCACTTGGTTGCTAGCAAAAAAATTTGGATTGTTTTTGGGTCAATGCCAGGAGGCTACACAACCCAGAACAGATCTCTGACCAGAGCATATAATGCCTGCTTGTAGTCATCTAACTTACTGCTCTGAGCCATCTCAAAGAGACACCTGTTGTCTCTATTTGCTATATAGGTAAGTAATTACTCCAGAGTCAGATACCTAATATAACCTGACACAGACAGCTTGGACATCCTATGCTTCCTTCTTGCCCTGAGAAACAGTAAGACATGTCTCATCTTCCCTCACAGACTTAAATGATACTTATTGCTGTACACCATGACCAAAGGCCAAACACCGTCTAGTTCAGCAGAACAGTGAAGAGAGCATCTCTTTTCCAGTCTGACTCCTGTGCACAGATGACAGTTCCCCATCCACAGAAAACTGAATACATTAAAGGAGTTATTTCATCATCTCAGCCAGTCTGTGCTGATTTTTAAGCTTGCAACATAAGAAGAGTGCCCCATATAAAATATTTTGGCTATAGGAATATACCAAGTGGATACACTTTGTAATTTTTTTCTTCCTAACACATGCAGAGTGTAAAGTTATGATCTGTAACTTTAACTGCTATATGACCAAAGCCAGCAAAATTACATAAAGAAAGAAATCACATTTTTCCTCAGCATTTAACTCTTAAAAGAGGAGATAACATGCTCTAAATTACTTTGCAAGGATACATGGTCTTGGCAGTCAAGCTTTACTGAGGTTAATTCCTGATGCTGCTGAAATAAAGTGAATTCTTTTATGGATAAGTGAAAAACAATGGTTCCTTTGCTACATTATTTTGAACAATCTTTTTGTTCAATTAATTCTCTGTTCCTTGCAAAGATTAGAAGGCAATTGTTACACGTAAGAGCTGTAGCTTCGGATGCAAAAATTGCTGTGTCATTCTGCCAGCTATCCAAGTAGCTTGGGGCAGTCTTACATACACCAACAAATGGCTATAAAAGTACTCACCCACCCACACTCTGTAAAACTAGGCCATAGACATTCAAAGCCAAGGAAGGTGATTACAGTTTAGAAACACTGCACTTAAAGTTTAGAGAACAGAGTAGGCTCAATGGTTCATGGAAATTTTACTAGGATGCGACTATCACAGGATAAAGAAATCCTAGGTGACCTTTTGCAGCTCACTGAATCTCCCCTCAACATCACTTTGGGCAATTCAGAGCTGGCTGAGGACTTGTCCGTTTGCTGGTGACATTACTGAAACCATTCCAGCAGAAGCCACACAAACAAGAGAACCAGCCAGTGCTCACACAGAGCCTGGCAATCTCTGAAGCGATGGGAGAGAAAGGGGCTGAAACAGTGTAAGTTTCTCCAGGTCTTGTTTAAGCCTCATAGCAGTAAAACATTAAAAAAAAGGAAAAAAAAAAGATAAAGAGATACTTACATTTAGTATCCAGTCATATCTGAGACCACTTTTACCTGCTCTACTACTGCAATATTCTCATTGAAGCAGTGTGGTTTGGTTTGATTTAACAAAGCCAATGCATACACTTCCAGCTAAGTCTGCTTGGCCTTTTTCTAAATTTGCAAGGATAAGCTCATAGGACATGAACAGAAAGCCAGAGTGTTCAAGCTTCAGCTTAAGACAGAAAATACTTTTTAACCAAGACAAAATTTCTGCTAAGCCCCTGTGGTTCAGCTTAGATTTTCTTTAGAAGCAAAAGAAACTTGCAATATATTTATCTAAAAACCAAAACCAATATTTTAGTGCTTTTAGTAGATATTCATGGGTTCTTGAAAAAAAGTAATAATTCCTGTCATCCTTTTATCTTAATCTTTTTCAAGCCTCAGTGTGTAAAGCTAGTTATAGACTTGAAACATAAATCTCTATGTGTATACAAGCTCTTTGTATAAAATGCAGATAAGTAACACAGTATTGTTGCAGCTGTATGCCAACACTTACTTAAAAAAATCTCCAAAGTGTTTTAGCATTCACCAGATAACTGACAAATTAATGTAAAAGTATGAGATTGTGTATATACTTAAAAAAAAGAAGATAATTTATAATGTTGGTACTGAAATAGACATATAAAAACTATATTAGACTGAGGAGAAAAAACGACTCAAATCTGTTTTTCATTTAGCATTAGAAATGCAAAAATTAATACTCTAAATGTTATTACAGGCATATTTTATAACAGATATGAACAGATTAGCTCTGCAGCATTGCCTACCAAGAATGAATAATTTTATACAAAACCTAAACCAAATTCTCCCCTCTGTTTTGATTAACCTGTGCTACAAGAAATGTGTTCATGTAACTGCATTTATCTTGATCAGATCTTGCCCTGAGACTTTAATAAATTTAAGTTATAAACCACAATTGTTAACTTTTGGTAAAAACAATGAAAAAAATAATTGGAATAACATCACTTACCAAAAGCTCTATGACTAATCCTCTAATTCTGTTCTGGCCTTTGAAGAAATGGCCAGTATTGGGAAACAACAGATATAGGAGTTGGATCAGACATTTTTTAGGCTTTCAGAAGCAATTGACAAAAGTTTCATGTCACTGAACGTTGTTGCTGGTTTAAGTTGTAAATGGGAAAGTAAATCAATGGTGGTAGAGAACTTCCCTACAGGTCAAAACCACAGAGGTCACCTATTAAGTAGAGAGCTTAGGAGTTTCAAAGAGTTCATGAAGAATGGGCATCAGACTGAAAAAGCTTAGGCCTTGCTCCTCTAGAACAATATTGTCATTGCTTCTTCGCTGTGCTATGTTAGAAATGCATAATGCATGAGTTTCTTACTGTTAAAATTTGACTTATTATGAAGCCAGGCGGGTTTATCAATTATTTTTGGAAGAGAATCATGAGTGTATTCTTTACTTTTATAATATATGTCTATCTAGGCAGAGGTTGCTTGTTAAAATAAAAATAAGAAATCAATATTCCTTTGCACTGGAATGCAATACATGCAAGGTGAGGAGTCAAAACAAGGTGCAAGTCAAACAATCAATTTTTCAGTAAAAATCCTCATCCACAGCATTAGGGTAACATGAGACATTAACCTTAAGAATATGTGGCTGTTGCTTTCACAGCTGGAAGATCCCATGAGAGAAGGAAGATAGAGGCCAGAAAGGGCAGAGAGGTAAAAAAAGTCATGCTTTTAGAATTTCACTGTTGTGAATGGCAGGCATCTGACTGGTATAAATTTACAAAACTCTGTTGGAGATGCTGGACCTGACATCAACTGAGGCTTGAAGTTTTGAAAAAGAGAGATTTTTTCCTTATTGTGGCCTGCTGAAATAATATTCCCAGTGTGGCCTGCTGAAATAATACTCCCATTGTGTCTATCACTCTTGTAACACTATAATAAACATGTCTTGATGCTGCAGCATAAAAATTGAATGGCTTTTCAACTACAAAATTAATAGGACTTTCATGTCACACTGTACATCCTCGTTAATACTAAATAAGTTAATTAAGATAAAATTATTAACATAAATAGTATAAGGATTAATTATTTAACACCTATACTAGTATTGTGATTTTTCAGAAAATCTTGTGTACAAAGCTTATTTAATCACCATTTGGATTGCACAGAAAATTCCATACACAGTAGTCCAGGGTTTGCATTTCCCTTGTTTTGCACATTTAAATCTCCTGTTATGCTAAATTAGGGCCTGTGATCTGCCTGGCACAGCCCTGCACCTGGTGACTACACAAGCATCAGTAGTTCTGGGAGAACTGATTGTATAGTTTTGCTGTCTTAAAGTAAATAATATGGCTCCAAGTTAAGATGCAGGATTTAATTCTGAATCTAGTCCAAGTCAAACTATACAAGTGACTTTAGACACAATACTTTTTTGCACAAATTTCAGATATTCTTTGACATTGGTATTTTACTGCTTCTTGTGCAAGACCTTAGAGAAAATGTTGCGTTTATTGGTTTGGGTGCCTGCGTGAAATTGTCCATCCACTTATTCCTCATTTTGTCATTGCCTGTGAAAAACTAATGGTAATAGTTCGTCCTTCTAGTCATCATCTGTGTTCTCTAGTTATATAAAACTGAAAGCTGAGAAGGTATTGAGTAAGTATCTAGGTATGCCCTGTTCTCATATTGTCCCTTAAGCATGCTGTAATGTCTGCTGCCAAAGGGTACAGGGTTTGGTGTGTCTTCAGACTCCCCAATGCAGAGCTGTATGGCTGCAAAACATAAAATAAATATTTCACTTTCATGTAAAGAAAGAAGTGAAGAACAAAAAGTGCTAGAATCTAGGACCTTGTGCCACCAGGAATAAAAGGAAAGCACACCCAAAGGAAATCAGAAACTAATTTTCTTCCCAATGGTACACATGACAAAGAGCTATTAGTTATAAGAACGTGGTTTTCCAGAAGTACATTCACACAAAACCAGCAGGACTGGAACTTGAGATAACACATGCACAAAATTCATTAGCAATTTGTATGAGCTGAGCTGTGCTGACAGACTAATTCCTCCCAACAACAGTTCTGGGCTGGGAGGTATGGCATTCACCACAGAATTTCACTGAGCAGCACTGTCAGGCTTGGCACAACCTGCAACAAGCACCTCCAGAAATGTCGATAAATAACACCCTTTTTTTCTGCTGCTGCTGACAGAAGTGCCCAAAGAGCTCAAGTGGGAATAGGTCCTACACGTACTAGATAGGCTTATGCTGACTCTAAGAAGGCATACGATTTAACGTGCCAAAAGGAAGGGTAGTTGATGGCTAATGTCTGCATTTACGTACCCAGTCACTACCTCTCTCTTTGCTTCCCTCTGGAGGAAACAATATTATCCACCTAGTGGGTCTACCCCCACTGCAGGGAAGAAGTAAAACTGAAAGCAGGTATCCCCCTCATCCTACAGCTTGGCCAGCAGTGCTGCTCTGTTGCTTCACAGCCTGCAGGAGCAGAGGACAAAAGCCAGGCTGTGGAGTCAGTTAGCCAAAAAACTAACCATTTTCATGATTTTGACAGGAACTCTATATAATTTTCTATAGAAAAATAACGTGTGCGCTATCCAGGTGAAATATACAGGTAATGAATCTGCAGATGCATTTTAAAGAAACAGGATACATTTCCTGAAGCATCTGACAGGCAGTTTAGCTGAACCGCACCAGTTCTTGTTAATGAGTCTGAATGAAAATCCTTCGATCTCAAACATGCTGACATAGAGGCCAACAGTTTCAAAACTAAGGCCTAAGGTTTCAAAATCAAGGCAGCCAAGGAGTGATAAGAGATTTTTATTTCACAATGTGCTAAGCATGTCTGAAAATCAAGATCCTTCGTGGTAATTCAATATGTGTGGTAAGAATCAGAGGATCCTAATTTTAACCTGAGCAGAATTCATGTCAAAATGTCACCCTTTTAACCTAGTTCTTACCTAATTTATACAGCCACCCTCAACTGTACTTGCACTGAGAGGCAAGAAAAAGGAATTTACAATATAACTGTATAGAATTCCTGTATTGCTTTATTAGCCTCACAAATTAATGTTAATTTTTTTACTCTTCTCATATAAAAATCCAAAGGCTTTGTGTTACCAAGAGAACTAGCTTTTCCAATTATAGATTATTCTCCTATTAATGTAAAATTATTGTGTTGTGATAGAGTATATGATATGCAATATGTAATAACAGGACTATTTAAAAGACAATAACAATAATAAAGACAATAAGTCACAGTATTTTTTATTCTTCTAAACCAGTGGTTTTAGCTGTTCTTCCAATGGTTGAAGTAAATCCTCAGAGACAGGAAACTAGAATATGAGTGCTATTGCATTTCTCTCAACTCTGCAGGCACATTGATTCATTATTGCGGAGTTGTTGGTGACCAACGAGTTAGTAGCACTTAGTAGCTTTCAATAAACGAGTATTGGAAAATTTTGTTTAAGCATTCTACGTACACAAACAATTATTCAAGTGATATGACAAGACATAAGTGCAGGATATAGAATCTAAGAAGGGAAAGTAACATTTCAAAGCTAAAAATCTTCTAAACTTTTCAGTAACCTTAATATCCTTGCAGAAAATCTCCAATGAAAGACACAGTTACAATGTAAGAAAAATAGTAGAATGAAGATCTCATCTTTGAGTTCAGGAGAGAAAAATTTAAAAGAAATAATTAAAAAAGGAGTGCTCACCTGCATTACAAGGGCATATCCAAGTCCTTGATATTATTTCTATCAGATCTTGAATTTTTTTCCAAAATCTTAAATGTAGCTATGTTTCGTGCAGCTGGGGTCCACAGCAGGAAGAGAAGATCGAGTTTGGGAGAAGATATTATAAGATGATCCCTCTATCACATGCAATGTAGCATTTGGAAGGAAATGTTTCTAACATAAATAGAATAAAAGGCTATATTGAAAGAAAAATATAGGTTATAATGTATTTATCATTTGCATTTCTTTTAGAAGAAATGTTCTTGTGGTTTTAAAATTTCCTGGTTTGACTATTAATAAAATTTAAATGGAGGGTCAAAAAGATTGTTTATTCAGTATTTTTTGTTCTTTTACTTTGTTAAAGACCTAGAAGGAAATTAAGTCATCAGAAAATGTCCTGAATAATTTTAAACTTAATTGCACATTCACACCATTATTCTTTTTCTTTAAGATTTGATTTCTGTTTTCTTGGTTTCGTTTTCTTCTCTTTCCCTCTTTTCCGAATAAGACCTCACTTTTATATCTCAAACATTCATCCAGGACAGGAAAAGAAGCCTCTTAAGTTTACTCTATTTGTTATTGAAAATATTTGTCCAAGCTTTTATTTCAGGATATGCAGAAGTAGAAAATACAGCTGTATAAAAGAGACATTTCTCCTCATTATTTTCTGACTAAATTGTAAAACTATGCAGTGTAAAAAGAGTTATCTGTTCCCAGACTATAATTCTTTAGCCATTTTCTCACATTTTCTTAACTTATTGACAGCAGCTCTGAGGTGAATGCTGCTGCATACATGGCAGAGCAGGTGTTCTGCTGTTCGTCTCTAGAAATTCGAGGATATATATTTCTGCTATCAAGAATGCAGACAACAGTTTGAAGCCCTTCCAATTTAAGAGTATAACAATGGAACTGCAAGCAGTAGACAGGAGTCTATTGCACTGGTTTTACAGAACAAGTTCAACAGAAACAGATCTGACCATAAACATACATGATGTTTACCTATGTACATCTTCTGAAGTAGCTTTAGAAAGGGGATTTTTTTCTGTTCAGGACAGCAGAGACTGGCTGAGATCAGGAATACTGTGAAGTCACTAGCTAAAAAGCAAGGCTGGAAAACGAAATCATGCTACCCAGACACTGTGGGCCTGGGGAAGATTTATTTTCATGGGTTCATTTAGCCTCTATTTCAAGAACTATTTTGTTTCAGTAATACCTAATAAACCAACCTTTAATAATTAGCAGCATTTTGGTGGGGTTTGCTGGCTCACATTAAAAAAAAAAAAAAGAATAACTGTAGTTTCACCTCAGGACCAGAGCTGAATCCTGATCCCTTTAATCAAACAGACAATAAGCTTAGTCCACCTCCAGCGAAACAGAAATATACTAAAGAGCGAGTCATGTGTTTTTTTAGAATAAAAGTGGAAATGAATGGAATATGTTACCTTGGCAACAAAACATCTGCAGCGGTGGTAAATGATACAGAAAGCTGGCCAGCAGGGAATGTGTCTGGAGACAATGACAGAGGAAGAACCAAGATTTCCCTGTGGTAGAAAGAGACTAAAACAGAATATTCCAGAATTCAACAAACATTTTAGAAACAAATCCCAGTTAATTTTTTCTTAAGGTAAAAATGTATACATAAAAAGTACCTCAACCCATTTTTTTGGTACAGCTTGGACTGTAGTAATATTGGGTTACTTTCAAAGACATCCTTCTCTTTATTTGTTCCAATCATTTAGCAGTCCTTTCAGAATGAACCATCACCCTTAGACACACCTTCTAATACTGAGGGAGAGGTGTGCAGAAATAGTGTAACCTAAATAATTATTTTTAAGCCATGTTCCCATTCAAGATGATGCCAAAGTTCCCATTGACTTTATCAAAATCAAAGTCAATAAGCTCTGGGGAAGGTTTACATTTACCAGTATTCACTTAGGCCATGGCTGAACATAACTTTCTGTAATACCCTTTTGTAATATCATCAGGAGAGGTTGCATTAACACTACTTTCAACTTTTGCATATTTTCTAAATTCATGTCTTTCAAATGAGCACAGGAAAACAGTTTTAAAAAGACAACAACAAAACATGTCATTATAGGGGGGAAGGGAAGGAGTTTCTATGACTAAGAAACAAAAAGATTTCATACTTGAAGTCAATTGCACATATAATGAGGCTGGGGAAAATAAAAAGACAAAAATTATTTTATCTTGGTGTGAAATAAGGAAGTATTTGAATAGAGGACATATTCAGCATCACATCTGTTTATCTGTATACGGTAATCTAAGGAGCTTGTCAGTGCTACCTGTCAAGAATTTATACGTGTGTTTGTGGGTGTTGGAGATGTGTGTATATATACAATAAAAACGATAAATGGAACAAAAGAAGAAAATCAGAAGGCTTCAGATGAATGACGTGGATAATGCAATTGACGAAGAATAAGATAAACAGAGGACAGAAATCAAATTGACATCATTTTTTCTATTTACCACATACAAAAATAACCCACTTTCATCTGTGAATGAGATTGTGGAAATGAAGACATATAAAAAACAGCCTGTCATTTGGTGACATAGCCAGGTAAGTTAAGACCTTATGAATTTTAATAAGTGTGTTGGCCCTGTACAAAATCTTTTTAAGATAGTGACAAACCTTCTGAAAGGAAATAAGATGATATTTTTCATACTGATTACATGGCTTAGTGCTGGGTATATGCCAAGCCTCCCTTTCTCCCCCTACTCAAAACAGACTGAATTCTGGCATTACACTGCATATAAAGGACATTCATTATCAGCAGGTAGGTAGAGATCACAGATGTCTTTTTGTTGTCTTTAATGTCCACTTTTTGTAATTGTTGTTGGAATAGAGAGACCATTTTGAGGTGGTGCAAAATAAGGCAACTGAGAGACACTTGGTCACACTGAGCTCTTCAGCTGAGTTTTTTGCTGTAGCGATATGGAAGCAAAATTGGTGCTGTGTCAGCTCACTGAATGTAAATCATACTGAAAGAGGGAAAATGTTGTTATAATGCAACCCTTGGGAACAGAGAAGATAAGGTCAGAGATGAGACAAGAAACATTTCTAACAAGTATGCAATGAGCAGACTTTCAAACCTTCAGCAATCTAAATGTACCCTCCTTGACAAGTTAGTCCTTCTGTACTGTGCCATCCTTGGAGGAATCCATCTGATCTGACTTTGCAGTCAGCAAGGACATTTAGCTATTAGAGACCGTCTTCTTTCCTGTCTCTCAGTTTTCTGAAAGAGGGTTCGGGTTTGGGAAAGGTGAGGAGGAAGGGGTTCGTTAATGACAGCAAAATTGTGGATTCTCCCTTTATTTTTGTATTTTTTAAGTTGGGCAGATAGTGCCTCTGTGAAAGAATTTATCCATTACTTTTCAGTCCATTGGCAGAAGACTAAATGGATTCCCTATCTATTTTCAATCCTACACCTGCTCTATTCAGCTAAGTAACCAAGCACCAAAAGATGGATATAACAAGCTCAAAGCTTTTTGAAATCAGTGTAGGACTTTCTGCTGAACCAGTGCTCTCTATATCTGCCCAAACGTGAACAGAAGTAAACAAATATTAACAACTATATGCAAGAATTATTCCTAAAAATACAATTGTCTAAATATCTACTTAATTTTTATGAATATTCTATGTCTTTCATAAGGTCCTGACTTTATTGGAAGGCTGTTTTCAAGGAGATGTGTGTACAGGATGAAGGACATTGGATTAAGTGATTATAAATACATTATTCATTTCTAGTCAATACTGATGACCTTACGTATAACTTGTGAGTGACAGAGCGTAGCAGAGCTATGAATGATTGTTGTGAGGTCATCAATCATGGGTGGAAATTAATTCTGCATCTACATGGGCCCCATTGCAAATTTTATTTAGTATAACTATGCTGTTTCAATATTTATGATTTTTGTATTTCAGTATTTTTCTAGATTTAAGTATACTGCCTTGGGAAATGTGAGATGGAAAATACATCCAATAAGTTTTCATCTAGACATGTACTTTTTACCCAGAACCTTGATATATTAGAGCATTTTTGTCTTCATATTCTGGGAAGGGTCAAATTATTCCTATAGGAAGCTATATTTATGTTAATAGAGGCTGTGTCATTGAATCCTAAATAAGGACAGTGGCTTTGAATTTAAGAGTAATCCATGTATTTGGGAGCCGCACTTAAAAACAAGTTTATGAAAAAATACTTATATTTAATTTTCACAGGAAAAATTACTAATTAAAATTATTAGGGAATTTGATTATGCTTAATAAACTAACCTAAATACTTTCTTAGTTCACCACATCAGTAAATTAATTCCACATTAAGAAGTAATCTTTTGTATAGTAAGGAAAAGTTGCTCTGACATTAATAGTGAATTCCCGATAGAAAAAACACTTTTACCCTTGAAAACTGCCTCAGCCACAGATGAGGATTTGTCTGTAATAAATATTCAAAGAAGCTATCAGAAATTAAGAAAGCTGAATTGAGTAGATAGGTAGATAGACAGTGTGGTGGGTTGACTTCAGCTGGACACCAGGTGCCCATCAAAGCTGCTCTATCACTTCCCTCCTCAGCCAGACAGGGGAGAGAAAAAATAATTAAAGGCTCATGGGTGGAGATAAGGACAAGGCAGATTACACACCAGTTACAGTTGAGGGCAAAACAGACTCGACTTTGGGAAAATTAATTTAATTACTAATCAAATCATAGTAGGAAAATGAAAAATAAAAACTAAATCTTAAAACATCTTGCCCCAACCGTCTGTCCTTCATGGGCTAAACTTTACTCTTGATTGTCTCTACCTCTTCACCCACAGTGGCGCAGGGGGATGTGGAATGGGAGTTGTGGTCAGTTCATCATGTTGTCTCTGCTGCTCCTTGCTCCTCATGAGGAGGACTCCTCACACTCTTCCTCTTTTCCAGCACAGGTACCTTCCAGGGGGTGTGGTCCTTCAGGAACAGACTGCTCCAGCATGGGTTCCCGATGGGGGTCACAAGTACTGCCAGAAAACCTTCTCCACCATGTGCTTTTTTCTCCATGGGTCCACGGGTTGTTCCAGAAGCCTGCTCCGGCTCAGGCTTTCCATGGGGTCACAGCCTCTTTTGGGCATCCGTCTGCTCTGGGGTGGGGACCTCCATGGGCTGCAGGCAGATATCTTCTCCACTGTTATCTTCGATGGGCTGCATGGGGACAGCCTGCTCCACTATGATCTTCACCACAGGCTGCATGGGAATTTCTGCTCAGCTGCGTGGGGAACATCCTCCTTCTTCACTGCAGAGTTGTTTTTCACACATTCTTATTTCTCTCTCTGGCTGCAATTGCACAGAGTTCCCCCACTCCTTTCTTAGATATGTGGTCACAGAAGCACTACCACTCTCACTAATGGGGTCAACCTTGGCCAGCACCAGGTCTGTCTTGGAGCCGGCTGGCATTGGCTCTATCAGACACAGGGAAGTTTCTAGTAGCTTCTCACAGAAGCCACTGCTGTAGCTCCTCCTGCTACCAAAACCTTGCCATGCAAATCCAATACAGACAGATAGATAATTAGAAAGACATATTCAAAGTTAATGTAATAAGTTATCACTGTGGAAGTGTGTTGATGCCATTGCATATAGAAAGACTTCAAAATATTAATTTAGATTACCTCCAATAAGACATACTGCTAATTACGTAGAAGCAGTTCAATCAAGTTACACACATACAAATACTCTAAGTAAGGAGTAATGTAGCTTATGGTAATATAATGAAGCGTAGTTCTGACCGAAGATATTTATAGAAATTTAACACGACTTAACTAATTAAGTAAAAATATTATCAATATATTTTTCTGAGACTCCTCATAAACACAAATTTACAGCTAAACTGTATCATGGTCAAGTTTTCCTTAAAATGCAATTAGTGCCCTCTATAACCTAAACTTATCTGGGTAGTATGGAAGAAGGCTTTAATATCCAGTCTATTGAAAGTCTAGCTTCCAGACAGATATTTTGTTGATATCTTCTGCAGCTGTTCCTCTAATGCCATAATGGAACTTAGACATGTCTCAAAAAATATTTCAACTGAAGCCACAATTTTAAGTGGCTCAAAATATCCTATACAAACTTCAGGTTAAAAAATCTCCTGTCAGGCAAAACTCACATCCTCTGAGACATTAGTAGGACACTTGTAATTGAGAACAGCTTATCAAAAGACTTTTCAGATGAACTTAAACCTAATAACCTTCAGAAGAGACATGAAAACATTTGAGTTTCATACTGATAGTTCTGAAATGAGAGCTTGTTTGGAGGAAACCATTCCAAAATTCATAACTGGAGAAAATACTCAACCATACTGGCAGAAAGAAACCACTACACACAGTGGTGGAAAGAAGCTACTACACACTAAAAACCTCATCTTAGCAGCTATAGGCCAAATGGGCCGCACTTCAGTGCCAATGGCAAACTACCCCTTTGTGTCTACAGGAGCAAGTTAGACACATAATGACTAATAACCAGGATTGTTAACAACACATAAAAGTTGAGTTTTATATCTAGGCACTTTTGTTGAAAAAAACTCCAATAGACAGGCAAACAAAACCTCAGAAGACTCATCTCAGTAATCTAGCATTGAAAGGGATGGAAGCTTTATCTTCAGAAGGAGCAACAGGTAGTGGGTACAAGTTTCATAAGGAGAGGTTTCATTTGGATGTAAGGAAGAAAATTTTTAAAACTAGAACAATCATCCAATAGAACAATGTCCCCAGTGATTTGTCCATGTCTCTATCCCTGCAGGTTTTCAAGACAAAATTGGAAAGCGTGCTAGATAATCTCATCTAGGCTTCACATGATATGAAATGTTGAATCAGATAAACTTTCAAGGTCCCTTCCGACTTGGGCTGCTCTATCATTTTGTCATACTATCACTATCCCAGTCACCAGACAGAATTTTTTAAACCATTTGCAGTACCGCTTAAAAACCCACCATAATTTCCCAATTTCTTCAGCTTTTCAGTAAACTATCTAATAGTGAATTCTGTCTGGAGTTGGTTTGGTTTGTTGTACTATTTGGTGTTTAAGGAAAACAAAGTTATACTAGTATTGAATAAAACTGCCAAACTATTTCTCTTCAAAATTTTGATTTTGGGGGTTTGGTTTTGTGGGTATTTTTTGTTGGGTTTGTCTGTTTTGCTTTTTTTTACCATTCCTCTTTACGTTTTTTATATTTCTGATCAAACCTAACGTGGATATCTAGAGGTATCTGATCATGTTCTCATTAGTCCTTAACACACTATTTTTAAAAGCCTTACTCCTTGAGAAGCTCCTGTAAATAGAAGACTGCCAACAACAAGGTCTCAAAGAGACAAACTGCTCCATCCTTCGTTCTGTAATTTGAAAAGCTACACAGAGATTAAACAAATGGGTGACTGCAAGAATTTATCTATTTCTACGCTAACCCAGGCATTTATCATAGTATCACATGTTTGGACACCCAGAGGAAGTCCCACAGAGCAGCAAGTTATTGCATAACAACAGTATGCAAAGTCTGTCCTTTGGGAATGAGCTTGGTCTGTGGCTCTTGTAGAAAATACAAGGTACATTGAGGTAGTTTTACCTTTTAGTGAAAGACATATTTCCTCAAGTGATTTTCAGGATGCTGCTGGGTAAAAATATGCTCTTAGGTAGGTTTTGTAGAGCAAGTGATGACAGGTAATTTGCAATCCCATGATAATCTGTATATGCATGAAAGCTCTAAAATCTCTGAAACAGATTTAATTTATTTCTGACAAAATCAATGTTAATTTAAATACAAGCTTTTAATTTCTGATTCTGTCAAAGAATTTTGGTATGACCTTAAGCAATATACTTAACTTGTGGACCTGATGCATAGGGAATTCATGAGAGAATAAATGTATAAGTCATTGTTACAGATTTACAGACAGAATATACACTGAACCTGATTTAAGTATCTATTCGCAGGAATTGTAAGTTTAATACATTTTAAGTTTAAATTCATTTACTGTGATGGTAAAAAAAGTCAAATAAGGCTTCAATCAGTAAATTTAAATAAACGTAAGAAATTCAACAGTAGCGTCTTATGGGAGACTAAGATAATCAGAACAAGCAGTTATTTCAAAGCCCACTCTTTTCCAAAGGAGAAGCTTAAAGAAGCTGAAATACATACAAAGGAGTGGAAAAGTACTTGGCTCAGAATATGCAGAGGTGTGAAATAATGAAAGCAGTAGCATTTAAAGTTGATACCCTGGGTACATAATTTTATGCAAGATTCTAGCTAACATAAGCTTTAAATTTTAAGATCAGTTTTTTTAAAGTTAATTTGAATTTTTTTAACCTCATTCATCCTTCTAACATAGGTGGGTTCACCATTCTCTACCCTGGTGCAAGTAATTGAAATGGTTTAGGTAGCTCAAGCTTGCGAGCTAGGGTTGTGATTAGGCTTATAGTGACAAGAGCTGTCTGGAAACTTTTCATTCGCACATGGTTGATTTCCTATATACATGTTCCAGGCAAAAAACATCAACATTACCTAAAGGTCGTATTTCAAAGTGGGGAAAAAAGCAATAAAATAGCAGAATTCCCCAGAAAACAAAAAGCACAGCATTAAAGGGGAGAAAGAATATTTACTGAAACATCCTTCTCATTATTAGGTCTTTTTTTATCTTCTCTTTCATGTTTTCTTTCATTTTATTTTTTAAGAACAACACAATAGTGATTTCTGTAACTCTTGCAGTTCATTTGGAAAAGTGGTTTTGTTTTGGTTTTTTTTAGAGACAGGAGAGCCTTCATTCAAATTCAGAGTTTAGCACAACTTATTAACATCTAGAAAATGTATATTGTACTACAGCTCTCAATAGATAGACTTTTCAGCATCGATTCAAAGCGAAGTTTCTGGTCTTTCCTTACTGAAACCCTAATGAGAAAAATCTTTTCTTAATATGCAACTGTATCAGCTGCAGACACAACAGCAGTGAAAATATGTGTTCATCTAAACTCCACCTCCAAAACTCTGAGATTTCAATTGTTCAGAAGCTACACAAAATGTTCTCATGCTTGGATTAATCTGCAGAGACCATCACTGTGGATAAAAAGCAATCTCATATTGAAATCCAGTGGGTACAACAACAACAAAGAGTAAACAAACAAATAAATTGAAAACAGAGTAAAGACAGAAAAAGATAAACTTCTGGAGATAAATCTGTTATTACACAGAAGGAGGCACATAACAGAATTTCAACATGAAACAGATATGCACATTTAAATGGTGATTGCTTCTTATAGCTTCTTTCTCCCATTTCAGGTTGAATATCCTACCTGAAAATAAACTTCTGGCTGGGCTCATATACAATAAATAATGTATAATACGCATATACTCAAAATATACACATACAGTTTTCTTATAGTCTTGGCAAGTATAAATATGAGCTACAAACAAAATACATATGTCCAGATACTCAAATTGTATAACAAATACATCTCCACTGAAGCAAACATGAGACCAACCAGAAAAACACTCTACTTTTCTGAGAGAGAAATCTACTTTTTGATTGTGGACATTGAACACAATATTACATAGCTCTTGTAAAATCACCAACCAAAAAGACTATAAAAACAAAAAAGACCCACAACAAAACCCCTCCAAAAACTCACAAACCAAACCAACACCCCAACTCCCAAACAAAAACAATAACAAAAACAGGAACATGTTTTTTGTTCCAAACTATTAAAGACGCACCTGAAGTTTCATGAACTACTTGAAGTCCTTCTCTGTAAAAAATCATTGTCTAGTATCCTTATTTGAGGTAGTTGTAACACCATCTCTTTTTCATGTAAATGGCTTGTGAACTTAAGTTCTTTTATTTCCTGCAGCATAATCTTAAGAAGCAGTAGTAGAAAGTACAGCAACAACTAGTGTAGGGTACTCAAATGCACTCTGACTTGTAAAGGTATTTATAGACGTGAACTGGGGGGGGGGGCAAAAAATCCTTCTTTGGCTTGTTCAGATAGGTGAATAAATTGCTCAGAGTTTGACTTGGAAGTAATTTCTCTTTGGGAGAACACAGTAGCCATGACTTTATACAGCTACTGAATAAGCCAATGTACAAAACTGACATAAAGTTCTGTCATTCTTCTGCCTAATATGAAAATACTAGAATATTTCTCTTTTTTTAAGCAGTGATTCAAAAATCACTTTAATAATGGTCCCAGGCATATCATGGCAACTTTCATCTTGTACTTTTCCAAAAGGCTTCAGAAACACCATCTGTCACTAAAATGTAGCTAGGTAAATCTGAATTGAATGTAGTTAATATTTCATGAAAATCAGATTATTTACATCAAGTTTTAGTTTTATTAGAAATAAATTACACCAGATAAAAGACTTGACAACTGGTTTTGTGAATGTTTCCATATTTCTTAATGATCTGGATATGAGTTGTAATCCGTGAAGGCTATGCAAGATCTACTCCTTTGCGTATGGAAACATAAGATGTATGGTATACCATATATTAAATACATTAATTTGGTAGTGAAATAACACTTTATCAACACACCTCCAGTTCTCCAAATTATAAGCACTGAATCTAGTACTCTTCACAGACATTTCTTTGAGTAACCACAAAGACTTGAAGGTAAGTTCCTCCAAAACAACAGACAAGACTTTCCTTAGAATCCTAGAATCATAGCATAGTGGAATCAATGAACCACAGAACAATTTGGATTGTAAGGGACCTTAAAGATCACCTATTCCACCCCGCTGTTGTGGTGGACTTCCAGTAGACGAGGTTGCCCGCATCCCCATCGAGCCTTGTTTTGAACACATCCAGGGATGGGACATCCACAGCTTCTCTGAGCAACCTGTTCCAGTGCCTCGCCACTCTCAGAGTGAAGAATTTCTTATGTCTAATCTAAATCTGCCCTCTTTCAATTTAATGCCATTACCCCTTGTCTCATCACTACTTGCCCTTGTAAAAAGTCCCTGTCAAAGTTTTCTTGCAGGCACCATTTACGTACTGGAATATTGCTGTAAGGCAGGCCATCTCCCCAAGACCTTCTCTTCTCCGGGCTAAACAAGCCAAACCATCCCAACCTGTCCTCATAGCAGAGGTGCTCCAGCCCTCAGATCATTTTTGTGGCCCTCCTCCAGACTCACTCCAGCAGGTCTATGTCCTTCTTATGTGGGGGGCCCCACAGCTGTACGCAGTACTCCAGGTGGGAGTCTTGCGAGAACAGAGTAGAGGGGGAGAATCACCTCCCTCAATCTGCTGGCCACTCTTCTTCTGATGTAGCCCAGGATGTGGTTGGCTTTCTGGGCTGCAAGCACATATTGCCAGTTCATGTTGAGCTTCTCATCAACCAATACCGCCAAGTCCTTCTCCTCAAAGTTACTCTCCACCCGGCCTGTATTTGTGCTTGGGATTGTCCTGACCCAGTGCCTTGCAATTGGCCTTGTCATGAGATTAGCAAAGGTCTACCTCTCAAGTCTCTATCAAAGTCTCTCTGAATGGCATCCCTTCCCTCCAGCTTGTCCACACCACACTGCTTGGTGATAGCAGCAAACTTGCTGAGGATGCCCTCAATTCCTCTGTCACCAACAGATATGTTAAAGAGTCCCAATACCAGCCCCTGAGGAACACCACTCATCACTGTTCTCCAGTTGAACACTGAGCTGTTGACCATAAGTCTTTCAGTGTAACCATCCAGCCAATTTCTTATCCACCAAGTGGTCCACCCATCAAATCCTTTTCTCTCCAATTCAGAGACAAGAATCTCATATGGGACAGTGTCAAACGCTTTGCACACATCCAAGTTTTCCCTTTTCCCATCAATAGGAACTTCAGCAGACTGCCTCAATTTCTCAAATACTATGGATAGTGGCTTAGCAACTTCCTTATTTCCTGCTGGACTTCGGCTGCTCTCCTCCAACTGTTTTCTGGTGAGTGAGAGGCGGGGCTGGCTCATTAGTGGGGGGTTGAGAAGGCTTTAAAAACATCTCCAGGGAGCGCAGCACGTCAGTGAGGGCATGGCACGGTAGTTTGCACAAGCAGGGCAAGCAGACAGGGCACAAGTCTAGGACACGAGCCTAGGCATTTGGTTTTTTTTTTTCTTTTTCCCCCAACCCAAGGCAATCATGGTTTCCAAAAAAATACAAAAAGCCGTTGCTGCTTTTACTGGTAGGGGTGTGTCAACACAGACAGAACCCTCTTAAAAGGATGCAGCCACTCAGGCCTCTGGCTGCACAGACTGTTTGAGCCTGGAACCGCTACCGGAGGACAGTATGAGAAGCACCTGCATGCGATGTGAGCAGGTGAACGATTTGCTGTGCCTGGAGGGCTTTAAAGTAGGTTTGAAGCAGGAAGGGACTGAAACTGGGCTCTCCAGAGATAACCTAAAGGTGTAGTGCCTGAGTTGAGAGTGAAATCAATAGCCCAGCTGAAGTGCATGTACACTAATGCACACAGTATGGGAAACAAACAAGAGGAGCTGGAAGCCATAGTGGAGCAGGAAAACTATGACGTAGTTGCTATCACAGAAACATGATGGGATCACTCACATGACTGGAGTGCTGTTATGGGGGGTTACAAGCTCTTCAGAAAGGACAGGCAAGGTAGGAGAAGTGGAGGGGTGGCTTTATATGTTAGAGAGTCTCTTGACTCTGTAGAACTTGAGGTCACCAACGATAGGGTTGAGTGCTTGTGGACCCGAATCAGGGGGAAGGACAAGAAGGCTGACATCCTCATGGGTATCTGTTACAGACGGCCCTACCAGGATGATGGAGATGAATTATTCTACAAGCAGCTGGCGGATGTCTCAAAATCTTGTTCTTGTCGGTGACTTTAACCTGCCAGATATCTGCTGGTAGCTTAATACTCCAGAGAAGAGGCAGTCTAGGAGCTTTCTGGAGTGTATAGAGGATAATTTCCTTCATCAACTGGTAAATGAATCTACTAGGGGTAAGGCCCCGCTAGACCTACTGTTTACAAACAGAGAGGGACTGGTGGGAGATATAGTGGTTGGAGGTCGCTTGGGGCATAGTGACCATGAAATAATAGAATTTTCAATACTTGGAGATGCAAGGAGAGCCATCATTAAAACCTCCACACTGGACTTTCGTAAGGCAGATTTTGGTCTATTCAAAAGTCTAATTCACAGCATACCCTGGGAAATAACCTTAAAAACAAGGGGGTCCAGGAGAGATGGACATGTTTCAAGCAGGAAATTTTGAGTGCACAAGAACAGGCTATACCAGTGTGCCAAAGGCTAACTGGAGGGGAAGACGACCGGCTTGGTTAAATAGGGAGATTCTGAAAGAAATCACGAATAAAAAGAAAGTCTACTGGCTGTGGAAAAAAGGGCTGGCTACTTATGAAGGATTTATGATAATAGCTAGGTCATGCAGAAAAAAAATTAGGGAAAGAAAAGTGCAATTTGAAGTTAATTTGGCCAGTTCTGTTAGGGATAACAAAAAGTCCTTCTATAAATACATTAATAACAAAAGGAGAGGCAATGAAAACTTCCATTCTCTGTTGTACTTGGAGGAAAATAGAGTTAACAAAGATGAGGAGAAGGCTGAGATACTTAACACCTACTTTGCCTCATTTTTTACTAGTAAGACAGGTGGCCCTCAAGACAACTGGCCTCTGGAGCTGGTAGACAGAGAAAGGGAGCTGAATAGTCCCCCGTATTACAAGAGGAAATAGAGACTTACTCAGCCAGCTGGATCCTCACAAGTCTGTGGGACCAGACGGGATCCATCCCAGGGTGATGAGAGAGCTGGCAGAAGAGCTTACCAAGCCACTCTCCAACATCTTCCAACAGTCCTGGCTCTCTGGGGAGGTCCCAAATGATTGGAAGTTAGCAAATGTCACCCCAATCCACAAAAAGGGCTGCAAGGCTGACCCTGGCAACTACAGGCCTGTCAGCCTGACCTCGGTGCCTGGCAGGTTTATGGAGCAGATCATCCTGAGTGCAATCACACAGCACCTTCAGAATGAACAAGGGATCAGACCCATCCAGCATGGGTTTAGGAGGGGCAGGTCCTGTCTGACCAACCTGATCTCCTTTTACGATCAGGTGACCCACCTGGAGAATGAGGGGAAGGCTGTGGATGTGGTCTATCTAGACTTCAGCAAGGCTTTTGACACTGTCTCCCATAATATACTCCTGAAAAAGCTGGTAGCCCATGCCTTGGACAAGTGTACCCTCTGCTAGGTCAGGATCTGGCTGGAGGGCTGGGCCCAGAGAGTGATAGTGAACGAGCTGCATCCAGCTGGCAACCGGTCTACTAGTGGTGTTCCCCAGGGGTCAGTGTTGGGTCCAGTCCTGTTTAACATTTTTATTGATAATTTAGATGAGGGGATTAAGACCATCATCAGCAAATTTGCTGATGACACCAAGTTGGGAGGGAGTGTCGAGCTGCTGGAAGGCAGGAGGGCTCTGCAGAGGGACCTGGATAGGCTGGAGAGATGGGCTGAGTCCAACAGGATGAGGTTCAACAAGGCCAAGTGCTGGGTCCTGCATTTTGGCTACAACAATCCCATGCAGCACTACAGGCTGGGAACAAAGTGGCTGGAGAGCAGCCAGACAGAAATGGACCTGGGGGTATTACTTGACAGGAAGCTCAACATGAGCCAACAGTGTGCCCAAGTGGTCAAGAAGGCCAATAGGATCCTGTCCTGTATCAAAAATAGCGTGGCTAGTAGGACCAGGGAAGGGATCCTCCCCCTGTACTCTGCGCTGGTGAGGTCACACCTTGAGTATTGTGTTCAGTTCTGGGCCCCTCAGTTTAGGAAACATATTGAGGTGCTGGAGCAGATCCAGAGAAGAGCAACAAGGCTGGTGAAGGGACTGGAGCATAAGTCCTCTGGGGAGAAGCTGAGGGAGCTGGGTTTGTTTAGCCTGGAGAAGAGGCTGAGGGGTGACCTCATCACTGTCTATAACTACCTGAAGGGAAGTTATAGCCAGGTGGGGGCTGGTGTCTTCTCCCAGGCAGTTAGCAATAGGGCAAGGGGGCATGGGCTTAAGCTCTGCCAGGGGAAATTTAAGTTGAACATGAGAAAAAAAAAACTTACAGAGAGAGTAATTAGGCATTGGAATGGTCTGCCCAGGGAGGTGGTGGATTCACCATCCCTGGAGGTTTTTAAACTGAGATTGGATGTGGCACTGAGTGCCATGATCTACTAATCGAACTGGAGTTGGACCAAGGGTTGGACTTGATGATCTTGGAGGTCTTTTCCAACCCAACTGATTCTATGATTCTATGATTCTATGATTCTATGATCTGTCACAGACACATCTGATCAGGTTCCATGGGTGGGACATTATTTACTGAAACATTTCTCGGGTTATCCAGAAGAACAATTCAAAACTAATTTTTTGTTTCAATTCAAGTGAGAGAAATACCAGGACTCTGTAAAAAAGACTTGGAAAACCTTGCAATTTCTTCACTCCTTCCTTTTCTCTTTACTTCACTATTTAAAATAGTGCATGCAGAACCTATTTCTCATAAAAAGCAAGCAAAATTTGAATTGTGAAAAATTTCAGAGATGATAGCTACAAAAGTATTTATTGGTTTTACTTTGCTTTTGTGATCACCTGTGCTTAAATTCTCTTTTGTACTGTTATATAACTTATAGTTCACTTATGTATTATAGTTTTTTTCTAGACATATGTGGTACAGAGTGTAGACACATTTATATTAAAATTACTCTAGCGATTCAGCTGATAGATTGAAAAAATTTGAATAGGCAAAAATATTCCTTCTTATGTCACGTGTACATGTGATATGATATTTCACTTAGGGCAACAAACAGAATATTCAATAGTTATTACAATAAAAGCTAATGATTTCATTATTTAGGATACAACAGGATAGGAGCTACCAGATAACACATGTAAAAACCTTAAGTCAACGAGACTATTTAAATATTACTTAGAGTGTCACCCACAAAAGCCTAATTTTTAAAGTGCAAGGATCAAGCCTAATAAATCTGTATTTAAGCATCTAAACAGAAAAGATATGTTACATGTGTTTAAACACTCACAAAACAAAATTCAGTCAAAGGATTTCCAGTTAGCAGTAGTTTATGTTCCTTGAATTCTTATATTAAACTAAGCATTTTCTCAGAATGAAGAAAATGACAATTTTTCCTAGCTTGTTTTTTTCACAGGTTAAAGCGTAGTTAATTCTTGAGATCTATATTCCCATCACGTATTAGTTTTCATGTTTTCATGCATACTTTTTCAATTTTTTCTTCTACATGCATGATTGCTGTTGATACTTAGTCAAATAGCAAGTATTGAAATATTTTTGATACCCTTCTAAGCCAGATACTTACTCCTTTGACAGAGGCAAAAGCAGAAAACCAAACATCACCCTTGCAAAGGATGATACAGTGATTACACATCAAAAGCCATAATTAAAATCAGTTTCTCAGTATTTTGCTCTAAGCCAACATTCAGAGTTTCTCCTTTCACTCTCTGCGATTCACTGAATTTTCAGCGTAATGTAATCTTCCCAAAGAACTTATACAATTAGAGACTTTTAACTTCATTATTACTGATGGAATTTGGACTAATTAATAATTCCCAAAAGAACACTTAGTATAATCTACATTTAGACAATAGAGCATGAAAATTAAAATAAAATGTATGCACATTTCCAGCTGTCTTTGAATTATAACAGTGACAATAATTTGTTGTATTCATTGCTCAGCATTTTTTTAACTGCTCCTAGAGCATAATAAACATAATTAAAATTAATGGAACCTAAAGAATACACAGAGGAAGAGATATCATAATCAATTGTATTTGCTACTTAGAGAGAACTCTGAAGTTGGAGGTTTGCATTTGATATTTGATTTATGTGATAATTGACTGGTGTATGATTAATTGATTCAAGTTGCCTTTCTTATTGAAATGCTAGTAAGAGGTTACCAAAATGAGAGCAATTCTATGGCAACTTGTGCATATTATTCCAAAGTAGTTCTTGTAGTGATGGAACTTATAAAATTAAATGACTTACAATGAGATTCTTGTGATGGTTCTGACAATATTGTGGCTTCAGTTTTATTTAAAAGCAGATAAGTTGGCATGTATCTAGTACATGTTCATTTTAGCTATTAAGTGTACTGTGTGGTCTGCCTCTAAAATCAAGTTTGGGTCCCTGCCTTAAACGTATGGAAATGTAAGTTGCAAATAATGCCTCATAAGGTTTAACAGAATTATGCAGTAAAGCTATGTTAAATCACTCCATCTAAGGGTATAGCCTGAATTAATCACTGAAAGCAAGGAATCAGTGCTTTTGGTGTTTCACTACCAGGCCTAATACTGTCTTTTGAACTTTACTTATATCTACCTGCTGTCTGGAGAAGCAATTGAGGTGTAACCTAAAACACACCTCAGTGAAAAAATGCATGGCTGATGTGAAATGGTTTTGCTTTCTTCTCTGTTTTAATTATGCCGTCCTTAACAAGTATTAGAGGGATAAATACAGCTGAATAGGATCCCATTTGCATCTAGCTCATAAAGTGGTTCATTCTACATGCTTCTGCACAGAGCAAGTCTGGGTAATTCTTCAGTATATATGGACAGTTACGGCTACTTATGGATATTTTAGGGGGTGTTGCTCAGTGGACCTAAGCCCATTTATCCCACATCAAGAGCTCTAAGTGTCATTTTTTTCTCATTAAAATATTTTGTTTGAACTGCAAAGAGGTAATGATGTTGCAAATAAATAAACAAACAACATAGTCACAACTTTAACTGCCAACAGTCTTCTAAAATAATATGTATTGAATAGCTTTCATTTTGTTTTCCCCTCATAATGACCTGCATATTTCTGATTTCTTTGAAAAAAACAACACAAGAAAAAGTAGACCTTTTTTTTTCTCAACTGACCTCAAGAATAAAGCAGCAGACCTGAAGGTTTACGTATCACATTTGTTTCCTTGCTGATAAATCCCATCAAAATGTAATGTACTAAATTAGCTGACAGCTAGAGATTATATGTTCACCCTCACATCCCTGTTCATTGACAGTGGCGGACACCAACACACACCATTTAGTATACTTTGCCGTGTTTTCTGAGATGGACACTTGCCTTTTAGAATCCCTTAGCCTGCAGTTTGAATACATCACACTGACCTTAACACGTCCAGCCTGAGCTGGGCCAGCTCTGCAAGATGCTAAGCCAACATGTATTTTTCTATCTTCACAGCAACACTGCATAGTAGAAACTGAAAATAAAACACAAAATATCTCTGTGGCACTTTGAGAGTCTAGCTGATCCGATGTGAATGATGTGGAGCTATTTATAAGAGATCTAAAGCACCCAAAACTTGTATTTGATATTAATTTGAATTTAGTTCATATGCTGCTTATGAAGAATACAGAGAGACAGAATCATTGTAGCACTGTTCTGAAAGATAAACAACTAACCACTGACAAGCATGCCTTGGAAGACAGAAAGCAAGGAAGCTAATAAGACATTGTATGTCTATCTCAGAGCCTTGTTTTTAATTTCCTTTTCAAAATTCTCATCTGGAATGTCCTTTTTAGACTGTATTATCTGCTTGGCTTTTGTGTATGGCAGAATTTTACACAGCAGTCGAAAAAAAAATTATGAAATCAGAAAAAGTGGTTCCAAAAATAATCCACAAGTGGCTCCAAAAAAAGATCATCTTCCCATTTAGGAAATGAATGCATTAAGAACCATTTAAACTATAGCCTGCTATTAAAGTCAGCCTTCATCTGAAGAGTTTGATTACTCTCATTGGCAATTTTTGAAATTACAATCCTCTGTACAAATTGTATTTGTAGAGGACTCGCTCTTTTATTTTTGAATACTTCCTTCCATAAAGCTGAGCGCAAATCAAAAAGATTTTTCACCCACATTGTGCATATTTTTTATGAATAAGCAACAACAGTGTATCCATATCAATCCAGAAGCTGCACGTACAGCCTCCTAAAATTTGATTTGCAAGCACAGGCAAGTAACATATTGATCTACTCAACACTACATTTCCCTGGGTTGTTACCTGCTGTTGCTTTTTTGAATTGCCACAGATTTATCACATCATACTGTATGAGAAAGACACTCATATTGAATGATGTTTCAAACCAGCTGATGTGCAGTCCTGTGAGATCTCTGATATTCTTGGCAAGGGTCATTCTTACTACGAATGGAAATGCAAGTATACAGCTCATATCTTCAATTGATTGTGCATCAATGACGCTCTGCACATCTTGTGTCATCAAGATGTCCTGCAGATTTAATAAAATGTTCACCATAGTTCAGATCTCTGAATAAATTGAGTTTCATGCAATTCACTGGTTGCTTTAAATTTTGCTTGGCCTTGACTTAAGTTGTCAATTATTGTTTTGCTCAATTTCCCAATGCAAAGGACTCTCTTCATTTTGCTACCAGAGCTTTCATAAATAATGAAGTATTTAGGTTTAGAATTCTAGGTTTCAGTGAAATTGAAATTATCTTCTGGAAAATATTTTGCTTCATTTTCTCAAGACATTGAAGAGACTAATCACTCTATCTTATTAATTGTATACTTCCACAAATGATTTTGCAAGACCTCATGTTAACAAGCTTGTTTCTCAAACTGATTTCCCTACAGTATTAACTGTCCTGAACATCATCATCTGCTCAACTCCTACCTGAAATCCTACAACAGCTCCTAATTGATTTATAGTCCCCACTGGAAAAACAAAGCAAAATAAAAGTGTTAATAAAGAGGAAGCACTGAAAAGTTCTAGATTCATAAAACATTAACAAACTTAAACAACAACAAAAAAGTGCAGATGTTATCACTGTTTCTCAAGAGGCTTTGAAATAATAAAAGAAAAGGACATACCAGAGAGAGAGAAGTGGTTTTGAGGGGAAGAAAGAAACTTCTGCAGATAAAACTCTTGGAGTGGTGCCCTTCTTCTTGAGCTGTGGTTCTGTGATCCTCTGTTTTTAAATGCTTTGTCAGAACCAATACTACTGTGCTTGTTAGAGTTTAATTTCATTCATTAGTGATTTAGATATTGTGCCAAAATGCCAAGATACCCATAGATAGCAGTGTACAGATAGTACTTCTCTTGACAAAGCAGTCACACATAGATGCTTTTCCTGATGTTTTACTGTCAATCAATATAACAAACAAGGTAATCATCAATGTTTTTTCTGGAGTCTGCTTGAATATATACAAAGCTACTTACAAAAGTACACAGAGGACTCTTCTTTCTGAATTATGCCTTGTTCTTTAAAGAATTGTGAAAAAAACCCTTAGCAATTTCATTGCCTAGGGATGTAGAGATGATTGAAACTGAAAGAGAATACCTGTTGTTATGTGTGCATGTATAAATTAGGAGCAATTTGCTCTGAAGATGTTACTTATTGAGCTATAGAGAAAAAGCCTAACTGTTGCCAGAGGCAATGCATTATCCACAACAGAGTTGAATATGGGATTCAGTGCTCTTCTAAGCTAATTCCCTGTAATGCTTCATCCTATGCAAACTACCACTCAGAATTTACACCACAGAATGTGTGGTTTCTTCTAACATCTTAAACTCCATGCAGCATGAGTGTGACCAGCAATTTTTGTGGTGCTCAGTGTAGAAACAGACTTTAATGAAACAGTATACTACTGTAACCAAGAAATTGAGCATTTCTGTAGTGTTTTTGTCAAAGTAGCACAACTTCTTAAGTTTCCTGGAATATTTACAAGATATATGCAAGTATTGCATGCTAAGAAGCATGGCAACATTTGCTTGAAAAAACTAGCAGCACTGTATAAAAGCAAAAAAAAAAGTGTGAAAGGTACCATACACTACTAAAACTTCATTTAACTGAAAATGTTGAGGAAATTTTATTTGCAATATGTTAACTGAGCAGAAATTTTATGAATACTGTTTTTCTCAGCAGTCATTCCTCCACTTCATGAAGGACTTTTCTAAAGATCATAGATAAATTCAAATTGGATAGGACCTTAGGAGGCCATTAGTCTAAAGTCCTTCTTAAAAATGACATTAGATCAAATTTCTCAGATCCTTCCTATTTCAGTTTATGCTCAGTCTGTTTTTCTTTTACTATGCACCTCTGTGAAGAGCCAGGCTTTACCATCTTCGTACTCACCTCATGAGTATTGGAAAACTGTTAATAGGTTAAACCCCACCAAAGTCATCTCCTCCCCAGGCTGAACAAGCTCTAGTCATTTTGCTTCTTCTCACAGAACAAATGTTCCAGGTCCCAGTCATCTCGGGGACCCTTCCCTGAGCTCACTCCAGTTTAACGATGCCTTTCTCATACTGAAGGCATCATAGATGGATGCAGATTGTAGTCTAAAAATTGCTTAGTAGAGGGGCATAAATAATCTCTTCCTGCAATATCCTGGCTAAGCTGCTGTTCATACAGACCAGGATGCTGTTGGCCTCCTTTACTGGCAGTCCATGTTGCTGGCTCACTTGCAGCTCACGGTTTGTTATGACACCAGGGCTTTTTCTACAGAGCTGCTCCTCGGCAAGCTAATCACCAGGCTGTGTCATTGCAAGGACTCTTCTTTCCCAGCTGTGGGGCTTGGCTTTTGTCCCACTCTCTTGAATTGCATGGTGTTCCTGTTGGTCTGCTCCTCCAGCCCCTCTGGGTCCTTCTTAATGGAAGCTCTGTCCTCAAACATGTTAGCTGACTACTCCAACTTGATGTCATCTGGGAACCTGATGAGAGAAAGCTCTGTTGCTTCTTCTAGGTCATTAAGAAAGATGTGAAACAGGACAGATCCCAGGATTAATCTTTGTGAACTTTGTGGGACATTTGTTTATCTCTAATCATTGGTGACTGCTGCAGTCTCCCCGACATTTCACAGATGACAGAAAATAGCCTTACAATGGCACCAGTTGGATTTAAAACTTTGCATGAGTAAAGCTCTCTAAGGTAATCCCCTTCTCAGTCCCTGTTCAGCTGATAGTTGATCATCATAGACTTTCAGGAAATGTGTAATTCAGGTCTGTGGATTCTCTGTGGGTCCCCCTCTAGCTTTTTTTTTTTTGTCAGATTCACTTTGGTTCATCATTATAATTCAAGTTCCACAGTGCATCATGGAATTTGTAGGGTGGCTGAATGATAAAGAGTGTCAAACTGATATTTAAAAACTGCCACGGTGTTTTTTTATCAGTGAATTTTGATTTATAGGTCAAAAACTTAGACCTCTGCAGAGGAAAATGGATGACATTATTCAGGATTTAGTCAGAGATGAAAAGAATAATCAGTAAATACTTCAAAACCTTTCTGCATGGTTTGTTGTGGTTTTTTTCAAGAAAGTGTGCACCTTTCTGTGACAATCCAATACTTCCATCAAAACAATAACTATTTAATTTAATTTAAGAGTTGAAACCTGACTGGACACAGTCCTGGGAGATCTGCTCCAGCTGATCCTGCTTGAATGGAGAAAGGGAGCTAGGCTAGATGATTTCCTGAGGTTTTTTGTAACCTTAATAATATGAGGGCCTTTGAAAACAAAAGAATAAGTATATATTCAATAGTAGATATTAAGATTACTAAGAACTCAAAAGCTGTTTTATATTTAATTTATATATATATTTAATTAAAGATATACAGTATCTTATAAAATAAAACTTAGAAAGAGCCATAATTTAAGCAATAATTCCTATTTTGTGGAAATAGGAAACTAAATACTCAGCAAAACGTACATGAGCATGCAGAATGGTTAAAAGAGAAGTGCTTAACAAAATTGATCTTTTTCTAGTCTGATGATACTCACGGGAGAAGCTTAACTTAATTTAAGAGTAAGTAAATCTCTGTGGATGTGTGCGCGTAGATAAGAGAGGAATATTGACTAAAATAATCACTACTTTGGGAAAGACATTTGATTAATTAACATATAAGCAATTAAAATAAATAGTCTAAATTATTTCACTTTTCTGACTTAACAACTAGTGTTTGATTAGACTGTCATGGAAACTGTCATATGCGATCTGACTAGTATTTAACAATTACTTGCTTTAAAAATATACAGTCTCCATACAATAACAAAATCATAGCCCCTGAGGAAAGAATTAGAGACAATTACCTCATTTTTTGATGAGAGTGAATTGAATTATTAGGCATTAAGTCTTCCTGAAAGAAGCCATGACTACTTCATTTTAAATTCATACAGCTAACATTATTATTATTGCCATGCAGTTTTACACTGATTACTCCAATAGAATGACTGACTGCCAAAGCTAATTTCTAGAGGTCCTGCTAAATGACAGTCTTGAAGTTTGGCTCATTTTTTGTAGCCAACAGCAAAAAACTTAAATATTTGACTTTTTGCCCTCCCATCACACACCTATTACAGACATAATGCTCACTTAAAAATAGATTATCTACTAAGCATAGTGTTAGCTCTGGGGTCAAAGAGGGATTAAAGGGGCAGTAAAGTGTAAATGGATATTGAAGAAAGGGCAGACTTCCTGCAACCTGAGTCAGCTCACTCCACAAAAGGTCTTCCCAAATGCATGCAAAGCAGCTTGAGCTTGGTACTGCTGTTATTCTTTCAGTGGTTGGAGGCTAAATTTGGAACGACACTAAGGACACTACATGTTCAAGAGTGGCACTCGAACACTGAGCGGCTGGAAACAGCAGGACTCAGATGACCCTGACATGTCTCTCTAGTTAGACACAGATGGATCAGTTAAGAGAAGAGCTCTTCATTTTCAAGCAGCTGTAGAAAGAGAATTAGCAACTCTCATTTCTATTGCGTAGTACTGGCAACTGCAGCACAGCTCCACTGCAGCAATGACAGCAAGGGGGCAATAGACCCAAAGGAGGGACTAGACTAGTCTTCATGCACTGAAACTTTTGTTGTGGTGGTAGTAACAGTGAGTCCAGCAGAGGCCAATTAAAGCCTGATCTGCAACCTGGACAAACTCCAGCCTGGATAAACCAAGGAAGAAGTACATTGTGTAGAAGGAATGCACATCTGACCTCCACAGAGAAGACCATCATCTCCTTACTGGCACAGGTCTGCTCCCCTAAGGAGAGATGTTTAGTGTAATGACTACCATCTCAAGTTATGCAGGCTGTGAGAAAAGGCGAAAAGGAGTCTTAGAGGGTCGTAGCCTTATAGGAATAGGATAAAGTCCCTCAAACTAGTACATGTTTGTTGATGGATATCAAGCTCTAAAGAACACTTCTGTAATCATATTCTGTAATAGTGGGTGTTATCACCTATGAAGCAGGGAAAAAATAAAGACGCAGGTGAATGAACACCAGCACACACAACAGGGCCTAATGTTCCATGGGCAGGGGACGTTGTTCAGCAGCAAAACCAAGAAACAAAACAAGACTCTCTGGACTTGAATATTTTCAAGGAAATTAATTTCTACCTCAAACAAGAGATATCTGAAAACATCAAAATTGAGGAAGTTCTATCACTGGCCTTCTGAACGAAAATTGACTAGTCATTTTTTTGTGTTCTTCTTTAGCTTTGTGGCCCACACTACAGGCAAAATGACATCTGCCCTCTCTTGTGATCATATTGAGTCCAATAGAGAACTACATTATTCATGCTTCCAGTATTTGAAGGACATTTTGTACCGATGGATGTTCTTAACTATTTTTTATAGAATTCCATTTTTAATACATACTTTTCTCTCTCTTCTTCACTGCCTGGGAGATCCTGATTTATAAACACTTTAGGTCAACTACAAACAAAGTTCTGATTTTCTGAGATCTGTCTTTGAAAATGAAATGGATGTTTTGAAGGGTAAAAATTGGCATAGAGTGGAGAAAAAAGTGGAGCATATATAAATAAATACATCCTTGGAGCTATAGAAGAATGATGATGAGGGTTATCAAAACTAGATATGACCTTTATTCCCCCCGCTTCTGGCAATTTCTGGAAACCAGAAAGCTTTGCTGCAGTTACAGATGAAAACCCAAAGGTATATATATAGTTTACATACAGAGATTTTTCTGAAGCTAGAAAAGTTTTATTGAACTGAAAGTTTAGAATTAACAGTGAGAAAAAATAATTCTGCACTCTCAATAGGATCTTAAAGAAACAAAACAGGTATTAGCAATCAATAAATTAAAGCTGAGGCAGTTTGGGCAGATCTCATCCTTATCTCATGTGTAGATGGCACAATAAACTAATAACTCTGATTGTAAGATGTCTCAAAATAAATAATGATTATGGTGCTACATTTGATTGCAACAGAATGCGAGCAATTATCCTTTCAATATCATGCTGAGCCAGTAGGGTATTGTGTGAGCCTTTCTGACCTTCTTAAACATTTCACAATTCCTCCAGCAATATCTTCTAAAATTTTTACTGGCTTTACTTTCATCTTCAATTAGGTCATTCTAATCAAAAGCCAAATTAAAATATTAAGCCTAAGTGTCTTCTAACATATTTTAAACATTACTTTAGTAAAAAAATTGAAGAAAGAATAAGTACAATGATCTTCCAACAGTGGAGTTTTTTCCCATGTAACTACAAAAATGAATAATATGTTATCTTAGATTACTTGGGAATTATTTTTACCAGAACTTCTTATTTTAAAGGACTATATCTCTTGTTATGAATTATTGCTTTGTGAGTTGTAGATTTTCTTTTTTAATGTTGAACTGCAGGAGTCTTCTGCAAATAAGCTTTACTACATGCAACAGAAAATGCTAACATTCATTTATTTGTCTTGCAGCTTTCATAAGTCAGTTAGTTTCTCAAGAGTGATTGTATGTTTGAATTTCCTACACACAGCAGAAAAGCTGTTAGTAGATAAGGAAATGTTCCACCTCCACTTTGCTCTCTGTTCTACAGGAACACTATGACTAGCAAGGGAAAAGGAAGAGGAAAAGTCACAGTTTAAATGATCTGTGAATTTCAACTGGGAAAGTCACTTCTATTTCTGCTCTCTCCTCTAAGAACAGTAATAAATACAGTATATAAAGCAATGTGTTGTGACCTGCATTGTTGTGGCTCAGATATGGTCTTCTGAGAGGAGAAACAAAAAATCAGCCAGAATTCATTTTACTACATTTAGATGGAATTATGCAAAATAGATATGGAGATACCAATGAATATTTTAATAATGAATTGTTAAAAAACTACTTCAGCTCAATCCAATCAGTTACTTTTATGAATCAAACATCTTTATGACCCCAGAATGCATGTCAGAGATTCAGTTGCTGTTGCATACTTTGGTTATATTATGCCAGTTGAAGATAAATCTTCTCATTATCTTAAAAACTTACAATGGTTAAAATTTATTTAAGTTGTTTCTACATAGAATTGGTATCACCTCGTGGGAGCAAGGGATTTCACACCCTATCAAGTATTCCTCACTTTCTGGAATGATTTGAAACAAAACTAAAATGATCAGGGAGTATGATACCAGAACTCAAAGTAAAAATAAATACATACCACATCCATCTGGACCAAACTAGTACTGCTGCATGGTTTGGCACATATTCAGTATTCTTAATCTTGGAATCAGAACATCAGGAAAAATACTGATAAGTGCTGTGTAAGAGCTGATGAATCTATGATATTCCTTCTACTACGTGGGTGAGTTACCTATTGAATGTAAAGTTTTTTTTACAGTTCACACAAAACACTAAAAAGGATTTGGAGGAAATCAGATGCAAAAAATATGTTGCAAAACAGAAAATAACACAGCAAGAAATCAAACAAAGAAACCAAGAAGGAAGACAAACATTAAATTGTATAAGTAGCGGTGGTAAAACACTGCAGATTGAGCTACAGAAAGTAAACAGTTTTTGTAGTAAAATGTGAGCAAGTAAGCAAAGTCTCATAGATAAGCCGAAATGCAACACAAAATTAACAGCTAATCATTGAAGTTTTAGATCAAATGGAGTCCCAAAAGCTTTACTCTGTATCCAACTGATCCTAATTTTACAGAAACAGGTATAGAAAAATACAAAATTCTTGTCCTTCAAGGAAATGGTTCAATGCATATGTATCATCCCTCTATCAATTCAGAAATCTCATCATTGGTTTCCTGGTTTTCTCCCCATACTCTTTCAGCAGTGTTATTTACGTGTTCCTCCAATTCCCTGGATGATTGCCCTAAACATATCCTCTCTTTGAAGCTGATAGGATTTTGTGAAGAAGCATAATTTATACTTCTGCAAATTAAATGGATTTCATTTATTGTTAAATGTAGGATGAATAATCAAACTATGTGGTTTACTAAGAAAATTTAATGAAAAAATGTATATAAAAGTTTAAGGAAAATGAAAAGACAGAGCTCTTATGATGCTTTGCCTTGTCTTCGTAGGTATTAATATGATTCCATTTTGACAGCATCTGAACTCCACCTATTTTTCACATCAGTCACATAGTTCTCTCTTCTCTGGGAAAAAGGTTCTCAAATTTGACTAAAAAGGAGTGCAGCAACTTATAATTAGGAAAAATTTAATATCCCTTAATAGTGCTATCACTGTATAAAAAAAGCAGCATAGAATGCTGTTTACATCCCACCATGCTCCATATAAATTGCCCAAAATGAACGGTGAGCTTCTTGTAGTGAGCTGGAGGGAATGTGGAGACGTAGGACACTTTATACATATTTGGAAGCAACTTTCTTAAACTGCTCTGGGAGCTGATTAGGGAAACTGTATATAAAATAAAAAAAGCAGCAAAAAGGGACCCTCTTCCTTCAGATAGGATCCAGCATTTACGGGGTCTGTAGCCCTTTGTGTACACAGGAGAACTGATGAGCTAACCTGTTTCTCCTCTGACAGTGAGAATCACTCTTACTTCACATTACAAGTCAAAAAATGTACAAACATGTGGGCTGTACTGAAGATGAAAAACATACAGCCTTGAAAGGAAACAGAAGTAATTAGCCTATTAAAAATTATTATGAATATTAATTATACTGCTGTAATGGACATCCATTTTCAAGTTTGAGGAAGGCTTTTGTAGTATCAGTGGAATCTATCACCTTTTCTTTCCCAAACATAAATATAACAGTTTAAGGATTTATGGAGTTTAGTTTTGCACTGTGTAGAACTCACCTTTTTTCATTCAACCAGTTTAAACAGAACATTTTTTTTCTTACTAGCACAGAGAACTGTAATATGTTCTTCCCTGCACAGTCTCCAGGATGAAAGGAAGGATCAGGGAACACACCCAAGTTAGCACAACCTTCTCAGTCTTACTGTTCAGCTCTTCTGCAGAAGTCCCTTTTCTAAGGATGCTAAATCTACCAGATATCAGATTTGAACCCAAATCTTTGCATCACACATAAAACCAATATCAGCTTACACTGAACCCAGCCCTCTGGGCTCTGTGGTTATACAGCCACTAAAGTAGTTGTTTGTTTTCAGTCTCATGAGAGTCAACTTTGTAAAGAAGTAATAAAGTAATTAAAAATATCTTTGCTCATTTACAAATTAAGGTAAAAAAAACCCACAACTGCAGCTGCTTTGGGACCTGATCATTTCCCCTTGAGCAGGAAAAAGTAAAGAAACAAACTTTCTTCAAACAGAACATAATCTAAACATAATTCTAACTACTGCATGAAGTAAGCCCTCACACAGGAAGTTATAACTATTCCAACATCAGCAACTTCTTATTCCGTTTTCCACAGAGATTTATAACATGACCAAGAAGGAAACAATCTATTATCTACAGTGATCAAACTGCCACATTAGAGATGAAAAAAAAAAAACCACTTATGGAATGCTTACTGAAATTTTTTTAGCTCAGTTTGGGTCTTTTATTTTGGAGTTAACATTTGGTCCTGCTAAAGTCTCTCCTCTTACTGCATTCTGCAATTACAATTCTGCATAATGACACAAATTCATCATATTATATGCATCTTGCATCTTCTTTGGGGAGGTTACTGAAACTGGACTCTATCTCTCATCTGTAAATGGAGACAAGTCCACAAAGGTAATTCAGATATGGAGAGAACTAAACGCTCTTCATCGGGATGCACTCTCTTCCTGAGGACTAGAGAGAGAACGTACAGTGACTGCACACCTAACTAAAGCACTTCAGCTGTAAAGGGTTGATGCAGACTGCCTATTTATGTATTTAAAATAAAATATTCATTTCCCTGCATAAAAAAATATATATTAGACTACAACTTTTTTAGTGAATATTTTTCCAGTTGGAATGATAACTTGGGATACATATTTTGGGGTGTTATATTTGGGTAAGAAAAGAAGCAAAGATTTGGAAAATCAGGTTGTAAAGGAGAAAACTACACCAGCCAAGGCCTCAGTATCTTCTTTTGTGTCTCCAAATCTGCAGTGAAAAATTTAATCTTTTGAACGAGCTATCACTATTCTTATCAGAACCTCAACATTTAAGCAACTGAAACTGAAAACAGCTAAATTTCAGTTCTACTTATTTGCCCTCATGCAACTTCCACTGAGCTCAGTTTGATGCAAATAAAATTGACTTTGCCTTTTTATGAGGGCAAAACTATGCCTCTGTACCTTCAACTACTCCTTTACCTGTAACACAGCTACACAAGATATCAAAACTAGAGCAAAATGCAATTTCCTCTCAACAGCAGCCTATGAAAAAGAAAGGGATTTGATTAAGCGAGACCAAGAGATGAGGTGTCAGTTCCCATTTTGAAATGAGTTATCAACAGACATCACTTGGGGAGAGAGTGAGAGAGCGTATTTCAGTTTTAACAGGTTTACTTCTCGCACTGCTACTAACCAATAATTATATCATATTGTAAGTGATCCACGGAGGGCCTGTATATATAGAAAAAACACATTTTAAAAGGGGTAGGAGCTAACGTCGTCATCAGTGATTGTAATTTGTGTTATTAGAGGGCTAGAAAGAAATATATTATTTTCTCATTAACTTCCTAATCAGTTTGTTGTGTGGATCAGACACCCGAAAACGAAACACTGCAAAACCAGCATAAGATCATTCCATGTTTACTTTACAAATTTTCCTCCCTTACTTTGCCTTAGTTTTATTGTTATGAAAGCACATTATGTATAACCTTTTTTTATCACTTCACAGTACAGCTTTTATAGCGACAGATGTGCCTCTTTGGCAAGCCACAAACATTGTTCAGCACTTGCATCACCAAGACCCATTTCAAGGAGTTTGTGACATAGCTTGAAATTAAAAACTTTGCAGTATAAAGGAGTCAGTATCAAACATGAAAGGAAAAGGAAATGAAAAATATTTTAAAATATTTTGATTCCTCTTCTGCCATAAAATCAAAGCCTCCTGAACAGGAGAGAAGCATCTCACCAGTGATTTTTTTCTTGAACTCACGTGCTGGACTTTCATGCTTGTTACAGGCTAAACACTTGATAGCATAAAAATTTCCTGTCACGAGGTAGTAATCCAAAAACTGGATTAGACAGTTAAGTTTCTTACCCCTTTCTTCTTCATGCTGGGAACTGTATCTCTTTCAGCTATAATTTATAGTGGAGTACAATAGTGGATTTAACTCATAGGTAGAATTACAATTTATTAACTATGCACTGTTTTTTTTCAGTGAAAAACAGTTGACAGTTTCTCCAGTGTAGTATTAGGATACTCTAGGCAATTGCTGTGCCCATTCCTGTGTCTAATTAATATTGATTCATACGTCTCATTTTGTGCTTTTGAGAAGTCACATGAATTTCAAATACCAGCCACTTTACTGTGGTACATTGCCCTATTATGCACAGGCAAAGCAATCCAAGCAATGGGATCACTCACACTTAAAGGTACCTTGTGTAATCAAACAACTACTGAATAGTGCAACATAAGCTATACTCCATCAGTAATCTCTCTTCTATCTGTAACCTATTTGAATTGGATTTTTATTGGATTATTATAATGCATATTCAAATTTAGAAGCCAAAAAATGTGTTAAGACTGGTTGGAAACTACAAATAATAAAACAGTACTGAAATATATTACAATGATTGTGTCAATAAGGGAAGGGAGAGTAAAACACTAAGCAACTTGGTCTGATCTCACAGGTGACGCTGCTTTGAACAGGTTGGACTAGAGACCCTCTGAAGTCCCTTCCAATATGAGTTATTCTATGGGTTTGTGAGAAAAGGTGCCACCATTTATAATGGTAGCCAGATTTTTACTTAGGAAACACAGAAATTATGGCATCAAATCATACCATAATAAAACTTATTCCAGTTAAAAATCACCAGGGGAGAAACTTCTACGGCCATCCAGTTGGTCTGCACTGAAATCTTGGAACAAATGGTATCAGAAAGAGCTGCAAGAATAATAATAGTGAAACTGATGGGCAAATATAAGAAGACACAGCGCACTGAAAAAAATCCAGTGTAATATAGCCTCTAGTAAGAGGAAAGAAGAAATGTCACAGAGAGAGACATATTTGTAATCTAATGTTCAGTTTTGTAGAAATGTTTTTGGCAATGATGTTCATTTTCTGATGGTTCAGATAATGTCTTATTTAAAAGCAAGCACAAGACTTTCTTACAGAAATGACAAGGTAGTGTATTGGGCTTTAAAAATTATTTTGTATTCCTTTTATTTCTGTTCTGTTTCTGTAAACTTTTAGGAAATCTTCACTCATATTTGCAAGGATGAGAGTCCTGATATCACAATACTCACATACACAAGTTGGCAACAATAATGGATCTTTGTATGAGAAGCACAAATAACCACTGTGCAACTGCATACTCTTCGTTCATAGAGTCATAGAATTATAGCTCACAGAATCATTAAGTGTGGAAAAGACCTCTGAGAGCATTAAGTCCAATTAAAGGTAAATTAGTTAGAACAATCTTTTTTGGCCTAACTAGAAAAGAAGATTCTCTCCTCTGAAACATGCTTAAAACAAGATAACATTTCCAAGATAACAGCACTTCTGTCCACTTCTCTACACTCAGCTGCAGACAGGACTTTTTAAATGGCTACAAGTTCATTAAACTGCTGCATATTTAAGTATTCACAGCTTGATTTCAGTTGATATCTATTACAATTGATTTTAGTTTTATTCTTGAAATTTCTATTCTTGAGGTGTTATTTGTGAAATGGGGTGTTTCCAGTTTCTTATGCTGAGCTGCTGATTTGTCCTCAGCAAATCGTTATCACATCAACTCACGGTTAGGTCCCACAATTAATTTTTGTAAAGCTAAATTGTGATGTAGACGTATTTTAGCATTACAAAAGGAACAGGTATTTTACTATTTGAAACATGGCCAACAATGTTTTGGAAGCACTTCCTAAAAACTACAAGTAATTGATAAAAGATAAAGGATTGAGGAACATCACAGAATCTGAGGCTTGCTTGCTTTCTTTAGACTTCAGACTAGAAGAAAAACTCAGTAAAACTGTTTTCTTTTATATAATACAAATAATGCTCAGTGGGATTTTTTTCCACTTTCTCTTTGTGTTTCTTTTTGATTCTAGAGTCTCATCAAATGAACTGAATCATTTTATTTTGAGAACTGGAACAAAAATGATGTAACTATAAACAGTTCGTGCATATATTCCCACTTGACAGGATGGAACTTTCCATCTTATGATATTTCTGTTTAGCATTTGTGAGATCATTACCAGTCCCTTTTTCATCTAGTTTCTTGTTTGGATCCATTTATTTTAATATGGAAAACAAACTGTTTAAGTAAAAGAGAATGGTGCCAGTCTGGCATCCAGACAGTGCTGTTCTATTTAAAACACAGGGCAATCGTCTCCAGCATTGCCTCATTCCAGTCTTACATCAGTTATGGGAAAGTTATTGCCAAGACAGCACTGGAGTGGCAGCTAAGATCAGGGGTGTGTGGATGTTTCTGAATATGCACCTCCATGCTCCTGAGGAGCAGAAAAAAATAGACATTGGCTGTTCACCACCAGTGAATCTGAGAACTTTGCTTTCTGCCCTTGTCTCTGTGACAAGACTCCTCTACAGCCTGAGCTACCCAGATTTGCCAACACTGCAGTATATTTAGAACAAGTTCTACTGAAGAACAATGATGTATTTCTGCCAGGAAAATAATACTAAATCTACACTCTTGCATGTGCCTGAACTTCCCTTTATGTGGACGTTCTGAGACTGGTAGGCAAAACTAAAAAAAAAAACTAATTTCTTGGCAATTATTAGAAATTTACATTTGATCTCGTCTGTGATTCTGGAGCAATTAATGAAAAACATAAATATGTAATTATTTGATTGAGTAAAACGTGTCTAAATTGATAAATCTGGGAAAATTTTGTAGCAATTTGTGACCATTTGGAAAACGGAAAGAAAAGTGTGATAACTAACAGAAAAATACAGAATTCATTTTCATTACAGAATAACAGGCTTTGCAGACAGGGGAGAAATGAGGCAATGGGGCTGATGAGAGGGCTGGAGAATAAGTCCTACGAGGAGAGACTGAGGGAATTGGGGTTGTTTAGCTTGGAGGAGAGGAGGCTGAAGGGAGATCTCATCACTGTTTACAACTACCTGAAAGGAGGTTGTGATGGGGTGGGTGCTGCTCTCTTCTCGCAAGTGACAAGCAACAGGACAAGAGGGAATGGCCGCAAGTTGCACCAGGGTAGGTTTAGACTGGACATCAGAAAGAATTTCTTCACTGAGAGAGTGGTCTGGGATTGGAACAGATTGCCCAGGGAGGTGGTGGAGTATCCATCCCTGGAGGTGTTTAAAAGATGGGTGGATGAGTTTCTTAGGGGTATGGTTTAGTAGGGAGACAGGCACGGTTGGACTCCATGATCTCAGAGGTCTCTTCCAACCTTACCATTCAATGATTCTATTCTATGATTCTATAAACAATAAATCTTAACTAAAGCTTTCAGAAAGCCCCTCTAAGGGGCTTTCTGAAAAATGAGTCAGTTGATCAAAGTTCCACCATGTAGGAATAAAACTTCACAAAGAAGCTGAAGACTAATTAGAAATGGTTTACTGTCAAAGTGGACGGCTTTACTAAGTGGGACTCTGTGAAGGTCTGCATTTTTACCTTTTTCAGCAAACTGAATGGTGGAATGTAGCCCACATAAAAGCCTATGCACACTAAATTTGCACATGGCAGGAAACTGAGAGGAATCACAAGTAGACTGGAATTTATAGAGACCAAGCAGTAGATCTTTAGAGAAAGGATATGGAAACTGCAAGCTGAGCATGCATCAGTGGTGTAAGGTAAGCTAGGCAAATGGGCCGAGGGAGAGGTAAACAGCGAGAGGCATGGAGGGACCTTCTGCTTTAGTGGCCACTGACATGGTTTCAAGCAAGGAGGCTTTGCTTCAGGCCAGATATGAAGTACTATGTTCATTTAACCAAAACAGAACTAAAAAAAAATTCATAAAAGGGGAAGGTATTGCATATGTATTGCTCAAAGAGAAAATCATATACAAGTCATTGTGCTCCTGAAGTATTCAAACAACTGTAGAAAAAAAGAAGCAAACTGTTGAAAGTTACCATCCATACTATAAAGGTGATAACCCGTATCATAAGGAAAATGCACAATGTTTTTCCATAAAAGTCTGCAGAAAAAGGGGAAATACTATTAAACTAGTAGGAGATATTTAAAACAAATAAAAATAAGCACTTTACACAGCAGTTACTTGCAACAGGAGACTGAAGCAGCATACATTAGCTGCACTTTCAAAAAGAGAATAAGAAAAATATCCTTAAGTAGATAACAAAAGGACTGAACCCTTCCATGGATTGCTGAGTGAGGTATGTAAACTCTAAGAGGTCTGAGTGCTAGTGAAGTACAAGGACACAGAAAGAAGCTATGCTGATGTATGCTCCCCAAACAAGTTCTCTGATGCATTGAGGCATTTCTTATGTTCTTGGGGTATGTGGGACAAGAACTTACACTGAAGTATTCTCTCCTTCCAATTACATATTGTTTCAGTAAAATCAGTAAAGCATTAGAACATACCCTTTTAATAGTTAGGTAAGCAAATTACATACATAAAATTACAGAGTTATAGTTGATTCTGCTCTAAAACTTCATGGCCTTTCAAGGTGTGTTTCAAATCTGTGGTGCAAGTCCAACAATAGCTCAGATTGTATTGGATCAAAGAGGTCCCCAGGGTTACAATTTATATGGTTTGCCAGTAAATTTAGGAATCATTTTACCAGTTCAGGATCTGTGTTTATGTTATAAAGCTAGGATCCTTTGATCTTCCATTATCTCTCTGTTTAGATTTCTGCTGTTGTTAAAAAGAATAAATTGGCTTAATCTACTGTTTTTCAGGCTTTTTAATACAAAAAATATATTATAAAATGTATTGTAAAAGAAATCAAAGAAACAAGAAAATCACAGAGGAACCCAAAGTTATATATGCTGAATTTGAACAGTATTTTCAGTTGACCGTCAAGAGTTCAGCCAAGACTAGGAAAAGGTATGTATAGATGTTTCAGTTCCTTTCTGTCTCTCAGATACTTTAACAAACACAAAGGGATTGACACAAAACAAACTGCTAATAAATAGATAATAATTTCCTAGAACGGAATGTGTTCACTACTGGCATGGTAAAAGGACACTATTGAAATAGTAAATGGGTGATGAGAAAGTTATTAGAAGGATGATATATTTTTAGAAGCTTTTCACAGAAATTGTATGAAGTTTTTTGTTACATTCTGTACATTTATGAGATAAGAAGAAATAGATTTGTCAAAGAAGAAATTGTATCAGGATAGTAAAAAAAAAAATATTTATGATGCAGATTACCTTGGTATCTTGAAGAAAACTGGAGACACTAGAGGAATACAATGCTAATCAAGAGACTGATGTTTTTCCAGCCAAACCATAATAGTTACTGACACCTATAAACACTGTAAAGGCAGAAGAAGTTGTTAGTGCTATATACCTATTCATATATGGTAAAATGAGGGAAAATTGGCAGAGTTGGCACATTCAGGATTCTTATTTCTTAGAAAAGAAAATGTATAAAATAGTTCTATACATTACAAGACTAACAGTGGTGGATCCTTCTGTGATTCTGTATACGCAAGAACATTAATGAAAATCCGAAAGCTAAGCAAGGAGTATCTCAAGTAGTGTGGTTCTTGACTGGTCTTGAAGCTAAAGGGAGGTAATTGCTGAATGCATGCATTCCTTTCGGAGTCCTGAAATTTCAATATATTTAGAGAAATGGATCTGAAGACTCAATGAAGTGCACAATTCCTGCTTTACCTGGCAATAAATACATAACTCACTGATATCAGGGGTTTTTAAGTGTTTTCCTTATGTTATATTAAAAGCCCCGAAAGACAAAATAAAATGTCAGCAGCATTAGCTACTCTACTATTCCTCACTCTATATTCCTCAGAAGATATTTTCCTGGTCATGTTTATACGAGCTCTTTATATGAGCTCTCTGTTCCTTTGAAGCCAAGACTAGCCAGAGATGACTTACTGTTGGCATTTTTAGATACTTAAGACTAAACCAGGTTATAGATTATAAGTTTAGAACAGGTTATTCAGAGTTAACAACAGGCTGTATGTTTATTAGTAACTAATCTGTCCTAAAATTTATAGTACTATCCATAATATCTGAAATCACTGGCTCCTGTCTTCTACTTCTGTTTTGCAGAAAAATCTGTATGGAGTAATTTTAAAGAGAAAGCTTCTTTTAAATGGTTAAAAAAAAAACGAAAAAAAAAAGGCAAACAAAAAACAAACCTCCAGGTTTGTAATTACCATAGCAACACTGCAAATTGCTTGGGTTGTGTGCAATCAAACCCAGAAGGACTATGTCATTCATATAAAGTACCTAGGCTAGTATATGGTAAATGCAATTTTACTGCAGACAAATGTGTACGTATTTCAGAATAGATACAGCATCTTAATAAATCTATGTGCACAGATTCAAGAGATAGAACATAAATTACACCAAATGGAAGAATGATACAACGTAATGACTTATAAAAAGGCCTCCAGCATCTCAATCAAGTGTTTCATTTTCCCTGATGCAATTCCCCATGCAGTTTCAAATGTCTGTGATATTTATCTTCACTTCTTCTCCTAAACACTTTTAACCAATATTTGAGAAAAGGCAATTTGCACATTTCTAAGAACCTGATGGGTGAAAAAAAGGTTTCACCTGAAAATATTCAATAATTGATCAACTACAGAGCTTTCTGCAATTTAGAAAACAATTCAAAATGTTAACACTAGTGGGGGAAATTACAAGCCATAGGGGACACATTTTCCTTATTAATGTATTCTGTGCAAGACCCAAGATATCAGTTGAGTTCAGAGGCAGTAAAGCTTTGCAGAACTGAGCACATGGCAGAGTACAGCAGAGCCAGAGATGCGTAAGAATTTCCCACTATCCACTTAATTGTTTCAACTGGCTGTCATTGAGTGGAAATTTGTCTCAGGTAAAATATTCAGGGTAAAGTGCCATAAACTTAAACTGAGCCTGCATCCTTCGAGCACCCAGATGCAGTAAGTGAACATGTATACTCTTCTACCTAGTGCTCTGCAATGTGAAGTCAGGCATATTAGTCAGAAAAGGAGTAACAAGCTAAAAAGCAAAATACTGGCTTTTAACACTGCCCTTGGTTTAAATCTCAATAAAAGATATTACAGTTAAAGCATTTTACCTCATAAATTGATGGTAATGCATAAGAAAACAAAGCTCTCCTCTAGTTGTTCAGTCCAAACAGTTAGGACAGTAGCATAAAACTGTCAATTTGTTATATTTTGACAGATATCACATATGGCAGTTGCAGCTACACTCAAATCTTTCTATGAGACTTTTCCTTTTGTTTAATGAGAGATGAAAGATGCAAATAATTGCTGAGTGGCATTCCCATCATCTATCATTGCTGCTTCTTTTATCAATGTGACGGGACCTTCAATGCCCAGAGACAAGATGAAGAATTGTTTATTGAGATTAAGAGTGTGCTGGAAGACAGAATTACTGAAACATGCCTTTAATGAACAATCATTAGATACTTGAGAATAGATAGCATTGCTAAAATAAGAAAATACCAAAGCTTTAACATAAAAAATCATAGAATCATAGAATGGTTTGGGTTGGAAGGGACCTTAAAATCATTTAGTTCCAACAACGCTGCCACAAGCAGGGGCACCTGCCACCAGACCAGGCTGCTCAAGATCTCATCTAATCTGGCTGTGAAGAATTCCAGGGAGGGGGGGCATCCACAGTTTCCCTGGGCAACCTGTACCAGTGTCTCACCACTCTCATTGTGAAGAATTTCTTCTTGTCTAATAAAATATTCTCCGTTCCAGTCTTATGACCCAGTCATAAAGGAGTGCTTTTTCTCCCCAAACCATCACGCAAATGCAGAAAAAAGAAATACTTTTCGGGTGTGCAAGATAGCATCCTGTATGTAGGATCTCTTGCCCATAATTTTCAGCTACTGTTACCAGGATAAAGACAAATTGGTAGAATTGTAGAATTGTAAAAAAATAGTTAGTGTGAATGGCATGAAATGATTACCATGGACATGAATTGCCAGGGAGGAAGATCTAGGGAAAGCAAACCTGTATCCCACTCAGGAAAGCTGACAATATTTATAACTTCAACCCATTTCCATTCCAAATAACCATCAGTGGTAATAATAACAGACACCTTGGTGACTTAAAGGAAGTAATAGGATAAAACACGAGACCCAGTGGAATTGTCTCTTTCTTTCTGCATACAATTTCCCTATGTTTGCTGCCTGATAGGTTTGGTTATTACTCCAAGAGAAAATATTATATATAAAATGAGTTCAGCTTAGGCTTCCCTCTGTCATTTTCCCTTTAGAACATATTATGTCACCAGGGCATGAAGACCTTCAGTTTGGCAGAACAAAACAAGTAATTTTTCTTTTGTAAATAGTTATTCAATTACTGAAACATTTTACTTCATTTCCCAGTAGACTAGGTTTCTTTTACTTAACTACCTCCATTTTGTATCAGACCTGTAGGAAGTATTTTAGAAGAATCAGGGCATTTTGTGATCCTTGAAGCCTGTATGCACAACTCTGCCTACATACAGTGATCTTGGTATGTTGTGAGAAAGTGGAATGTTAGCTGATAGATAAGAAAGAGACTGTGGAACAGGAGGTTTTAGCTGCAGGAGAAGGGGGGCTGCAGGGTATCAGGTAACAGCGCACTACCAGCCCTCATTGACCAATGATGATGTGACAAATGGTATCGTAAAAGCATATATATTCATTGTAAAGAAGGCAATAAACGTCTGCTTAAGCTAGCTCATATTGAGTCATCTGAAGCTTTCCGCAAGCCCGTCTCCCGCACAGACCAAAACTGAATTTTCAACTATGTGGTATTACCAGTTCATTATGAAGAACAGTATCACAGTATCACGAAAGTGTATCTCTGAGGATTTATCTGTGACAAGCATCAGAGAGCAGAGAGCATGTGGAATATTTTTGTCATTCAATATCATCTTGATTATACCTATCATCAATACTTACTCATCTTTTGTAAGAACCTTTCTCACATATGCACAATTACATTTCAGTACTTTCTTCATACAATGTTAATAAAGAAATGTATCCGTATTATATCTATACCACACCCATATGACTTTTGAATGAAGAACAATAGACAATATTCTTCAGCAAATTCAAATATACAAATATAGATTATCAGGTGGGGTATCAACAGGTTCTCTCTGGTTCTGTACCAGACTGCCCCAGCAACCATGGGGAAATCACCTACAATTCTGTCACTGATGCAGTCATATCATCTTTCTGTGATTTTCATGGGAGTGATTTCTTTGTGCTGTGATTTCTCTACTGTGAAATACAATACACCCACTTTTGAAAACTATAGGTGAGCAACACAGTGTGGATGCCAAAAAAATAATTTGGTTCTCAGTTACTTGCAACATGGTCTTTGAGAAGAGTTTTGCTAATGCTTTATCTATGCTGTTGTGTATCATCCAGAGGCAGCTGACACTCAGTTTGCGCAAAATGAGCGTTAAAATTCAAGGATATCCACTTTACTTCAAACGTAGACATTTCAAAAGACAGACATTCTATAGAACTACAGCCCAGAGAAAACTCACTTATTTCAATAGAAATATTGTTCTTTATTGCACTCTAAGGTTGTATTAATATTATTTATGACACAAACTCAATTGGACAAGGATAAGGGAGACATACCTGTTTGAGTATGGGTGGGTTTTAAAACACATTTTAAGGCTTTTGACTTTTCAAACTGTTCTATAAGAAAAACAAACAGTGAACCATCTGAGATGCTTTTTTGTTCTTAGGTTCTCATGAGGGGCTGTCCTTTGGGCACACTTGTATAGCATAAGGGATCAGAACACAAAGGCACTAAGTTGCTGGCATTCAGGGTCACTATGATATTCAATCCATGACAATATATTTTAACTCTTAATATATCTATGAACTGGAAAATCTACTAATCTATTAATCATTTTAACGAGTCGATATTAATGGAGTTTTTCTGTTTACGGTACCTGAGCTGCTTTGCATTCTGCAGAGTTCACAGATCTAGTGGGCAGTATCTCGAGCACCTAGAAGCCACCTAGGCAGGGTCTTTTATCAGTTTTCCATTGATGGAAATTTGTGCAATCTTTATTCCAGCGTCAGCAACTAAGATGAAGACAACCTGTCTAACAATGCTCTTAGTGGTTTAAAAGGCTTGTATGTTACAATGTCTGTATCTGCATTCTTTTTTCCTTTGCCTTCCAGCCCTTTCAAATTTCTTCAGAAGAAGCAAGACTACTTGTCTTGATCTTTCAGCTGTAAAAAAGAGAAGCATCTGTTAATGTTACATAAGGGAAAAATACCAAGTTAGTTGCAAATACTACAGCATCTTGTCTATTCAGTCTATTTGCAGGACTCAGATAATAGATATCTCATTGGAAAATCACAAGTCACTAATTTCAACTCAGAAAATATTCTTCTCGCCACTGGGTGAGTCCAACTCAAGAACTACGTTTTAAATTAGGTAATTTTGCCATAACATCCAATTATTTTTATTAATGCCTAGCTTCCATCGTCAAATTATTATAGTCAAAAGTTAATTTTTTTCTTATCAAAAAGTGTGGTTTTACACCAACACTGCAAGACCAGTAATAGCAACTGCTTCTATATTTTTCTTTTTTTAAAAAAAATCAGTCTCTCTTTATTCTTGTAATGTTATCAGTTATGAAAATGTTATAAGGATTTTATATCTCATGAGCCTGAAGTAACCAAAACAATTATTTTGTATAGGGTTCATAGAACAGTATACTTTAAGAGAAAATATACAATTAATATCTTTATGGTTTCAGCAAGAAACAGAGTTCTGTGAAAGGGATGCTATCTACCCATAACAACCTCTTAATTTACTTTGTGAAATTATTTCCTTTTTTGAATATCACTGCACAGCAACAATGGCAACTGGATTGGATAATAAAACGCTATTATAGCCGAACTATCTCATATGCACTTACTGTGTACCAAAGCCAGGAAAAAAATCAGAAGGGAAATGAGTGGTAAATTTGAGGGAGGGAAGAACTGTCTATTTTCTTAATAAGAAAGAGAAAATATCTAGACAATATTAAAATAATTTTCCTTTTAAATTATGATTCCCAATACTCATTGAAAGGAGATTTCCAAGTTGTGCCCTTACATATACACCACCCAGATACCAAGTGATATAATATACATAAACTACACAGATAGTTAAGGATATCTTTGTGTTTTCTACCTCTATGACCAAATGTGAAATGCAGATTTATTCTGTCAGAAAACACTTGATACAAAAGTATACTAAATTTGAACTAGAAAGAAACAAAATACATCACATGTAGCAACATGTGGGATCCTCAGATAAATTCATTTTGTGGTACTGAAGAGTAAGGCTGTGCTGCGTATTTTCCAAATCTCAGATTTTACGAAAGAAAAATCAGATAAGTTCCTTGCAGGATTTGATGGGTCAAGCAGGATGAGAAGCTGTAGTCATCAGAGCAAATGGGACAGAAATTCTATACATTTTATAATGTGTCATTAGTTTAGATCCTATTTTTGTTCAGAATTTACATGTAATATTTATTGTACCTTACATTTGCAGCATTATGTTTAAATCAGTTTCTCGTGAGTATCACCATTTGGTGTAAATAATGCTTATACATCTTTTTAACTTTCATTTACAGACTCATGATTTTATATTAATGTTTTCAAAAAAGAAAAAGCAGAGAGCACGAATCATTTACCTTAGCAAAAATGCTGTAGGTGCTTAAGTAAGTCAGTAAATGCATTAAAGCATACTGAGGGATTTTCCAACAAAGAAGAGAGGATAACAGGTACAGTGAAATTAGAATGTATTAAGGTAGCAAAATATTAATAAGTCCAGTCTAATAGAAGCATAAATTTTTTTTAACTATAGTTTTATAATAAAATTAAAGGCTATTTGCTTTTAATTGCAAACCTCCTTTGAAACCAAATAAGAAAGCCTTGCTATTAGTTTCACTGTTTATTATCTCTCACCAATTGATTTTCATATAATGAAATGCACATTTTACATACAAAAGCATATCTCCCAACTTTGAACACTCTCCACAGCCAGCAAATTTTCTGTTCCAGGTATTGACATTATTAGTACTAGTATAGATCTAAGGGCAAACAGCGACCTTTGAGAAAATCTCATAGAACTCAATCATAAAAACTACTGTTAATTTACAGTTATGGGATTTATACTTCCAGCATCAGCAGTCATTTCACTCCCCCTCCAGACAAGAGAAGTAGCCTTCAGTGGGCAAATCAGACAATGCTAATTTCCTAATCTAAATTATAACCTGGAAGAGATTTTTTTTTTCTCTTGAACATCTATCCCCTCAGGAAATTAGCTTCCTAGTACTAACCTGGTTAGACAATAAAAATAATAATCCTGGTGATGTGAAAGAAACGTTGAAACCTGGTTCCATTTCAGTTTTGTTTGTTTTTTTAAAAGTCAAAACAGTAACCATTAATTTTTGATAGATTTTTGCAATATAGCTTTGCAAATTCAATATGCAAGGAAATATTTTTATCATGAAAATATGAGCACAACATTTAGATGACACTTTCTCTACATTCTACCTCACTGCTAAACTGGATGAGCTGTCTGTCAAGTGACTTTCCACTAACTTTGATGAAGGGTGGTTTTCTCCCATAGAGAGAAGAATTTTCAGAAACACCCTATTGAAATTCTGTTTCTGTATTGCCAGGACAGAATGCAATTAAAGTAATATTTCTTATAGTCAGAATCTGTATTTCTTCAAAAGGCAGAAATTTTATCCAATATATTATTTAGACGTTTGATGAGAACAAGATTAGCCCTTGTATAACAAAAACGGTGTTCTTGAGAGAACTAAAGCTGCAATTAGTCTGAATTTGTCACAACTGTTTTGTGAACTACTTATATAAAGGACAGGTTAATTTAAATTTGAAATAGTATGCAAAATATATAGTAACAGCATTTTTTTACAGTTATATCAAATTTCTGTACCTTTTTCTTCTTTTTGTTTAAACTCATTCAGAGAATGGATTTTGTAAACAAATTTCATATCAGAGATTAATTCCTCATCAATGAAACAGCTGAAATGCTTTTGGAGTAAAAGAAAGCCAAAAATGAAGGACGAATTTCATTTGAATTGTAAATGAACCATACTGCTCGCCTTTAAAGACAAGAGGTTGTAAGTGAGCTTTTAATATGAAGAGTAAAGAAAAGATAAGGTGTAAAAAAAAGTATCAAGGTGCAAGAAATACAAGAAAGAGAGAATACACTATGCTGGTAATGAAACACTATTTTTAAAAGGCTGGTGCTATTATGAAAGGAGCAGAGAGAATGTCTTTATGCTACTCGTTACATTTACTTACATTTGAGGTTAAAACCCAAAAGTTGAGAGGAGGGCTAAAGAAGTAAATTGGTACTCTTTAGATCAGACAAGCAACAACAGTGTTTTGTACAATCTGAAGTTTCAGGGACCACAGTGCTAGAGTGAACCGGTCACTAATGTGCTCTCTGAGGACAAGAACTGAGAGAAAGGCAGTAACCAGGCTCAAATCTAACAGAAAGAGGAAATTCTTAATACAACAGGATGTTAGAATACTCACGCTGAAGCTCACAGAAGAAAATTATTGATACCTACTGAATAGCTACATATAACAACTAGGCCAGCAGTCTAGAGGAATATTAAAAGTGTGCCTGCCTGATCTTGCTTTTCCCCTAGGAGATGCTCATGACTGCTGTTAGAAACAGGGTACTGGGGGAAATGGTCTTTTGGTTCAACTCAGTAGAGGTGTTTTTCCAATTGCAGTTTGAGGAGTATTTGATTCACAATTAGGTACTTGTTATCTGTTCTTGATCACTGGTCTCACAGGGTATTACAACTGCTTCTTGGATGAACCTCAAACTTGAAAGAATAAATAGTAATCTCTGCATAGAGGAAACAGCATATAAAATACAGCCAGACAGAAATAAATGCCACTTTCCTTTGTACCAATATTAATTTATAGTAGCTAGATACAACAAAGCTATAATATAGAACAAAATTACTCTCATTGTCTTTACTCTTCCAGAGCCTATCTAACCTACACCTGATTTAGCAAAATCGGTGTTTCTTTACACTACTGGTCAGTCCATACAATAATTCAGATCTTTGGAGGACATAGTGCAAATTCTGTCCTCTAAGGACTGTAAAAATCAAAAGAAAGTTGATAAAAATTATTCATTTTTGTTAAACACCATTGCAATATATATTAGCTTTATGCTGCATCATTTGTCTCTTATTTCAGCATTAAATACAAACATCAGTGATGCAATTACCCTGTCAGAGTTTAAATTTTTGATTTTACTGGCTATATAAACAACTTTTATTAAAGAATCCACAAAAGAGAAAACTAGAGTGTTTTTTTAGACTCTAGTCTCCAAATTTATAGGCAAACAGTACTAGCTGTAGTACTTGCAAAAAAATTAAATGATGACATCTAGCACTATTATGGTGACCAATTAGAACAGGAGGATCAGAATGATCCAACTACAAGACTGGAATCTGCAGTTCTATAGATACCTTGTCAGCTTTGTATTTCAAAATAGTCTTTGATGTGAGCCTTTCTGATACTGTTCCACTTTTTGCATTTGCAGTACTAGTAAAGAATATTCATTACTCTCCCTAAGGTACCCAAGATGTGTACTAGTATCTCCTGAATAGTTGTTATTCAACTGTAAAGGAAAAATCAGGGAAACAAACAAAATCTCACAACTAGGCCTCTTAGCTAGCAAATAATCTCTTGTTTTACAGTATGAGTCAAGAAATCAAGTGTCTCATCTACCTACAACACTCAACCACACCACTCTGGCCCAAGAACCACTGAAGTTTCTCACACCACCTTTGGGTCAGTCTTCCTTTTAGTTTGACTCCCCCAATATTACTTTACTTGTTCACGAGTTTTACAAATGGACCTAGACTTCTATAAACACAGAAAAGAAGAGATGCCATACAACAAAACTGGAGTTTTTCCAGTAAAAAGAAAACAAGTCAATTTGGTGATCACAAACTTATCTCCAGCCTCAACAAATTCTCCATTTTGTATTTGTTGTCTTCTAGCACTCTTTTGCTCCTTCTGCCAATAACTTTTATCCCACTTCTTATTATTGTCTCAGATTTTTCATGAGTCTTTCCTCATAGGTTTCCTGAAATTTCCTTTTCATCACGAGATAGTCACCTCATATTTATCCTTACTGAGACTCTGATGCTATTGCAGAGCCACTCTGAACTTCACAGAAAAAATAATATTTCCAGCACAATAATTAACACGTTTTCCGTCACAGAGTCACCTACGGATATGCCCTGGCATTTGTATGTTTTGATCATCATAAATCACAGTTAGCAATGGTTTGACATCTGTTCCCTTGGAAAACTACTGGTTTTCTGAAGACACTGTTGAAATCGAAGAGAAACTGGTATAACACTATAAATGGGAGGATTAAGGGGGGGCGCTGAAATGTAAACTGTGCTAATAATGCTATAAATTAAAATAATGCAATGCTGGCTTCTGGTACTGAGGTATGAAAAGGAATAAATTCCCTCTAAGTCACTGTAATGGGGCAAATGCATCGACATAATCTTGCTGCTACTGTACAATCAGCCACAGAAATAACTTCAGACAATTTATTTCTCTAGCCCTTCTAAATCCTCAGTACTATAAAAACCCTGTGGTTTTGCCAATTTCAGACTCCAGTTCTTGACTGTTGCTCTACAGATGACTTATTCTCTTTCTTTCTGTAACACAATCTTTTATTTATATGCAAGAGACTTTATTACAACTTGGAACAAAGCCTGATTTTGTCAAGTAGTTGATTTAAAGGATTTGCATTTCTAAACATTCTGTATGCATTTTAATGCACTTAAATAAGAAAACCATCTGTGTATTTCTTTCTATATTTGAAACTATGCTTGGCAAACAATCATTACATTTATAAGTAGCATACCATTAAGCATATGGTTAAATAACAACATATATGCTTATTTCAAGATCAATTCTCTTGAAAGAACAGTTTTGTTTAATACTGAAATTCATAAATCAAAGTTTTATAATAGTAAAAGATATCCACCTATAAAATAATGCTGCCTTCCCTCAGGAGAAAATACATGACCATTGCGTCTAGAGGTTTAAAGTTGTACATGAAGTTAGGTTCTTGGCACAGTTCAACATCCCACTTGGCCTCTTGCTCAAGGAAACATTTGTTAAACTCTGACAATCTCAGATGTTGTGCGTCGAAATTATTTGCCACTTCTATATGAACTTATGATGACCGCATTTAAGATGCAATATGTATTACTGCAGCTCTTGCCAGCCCATAACGGAATGTCACAATCCACAGACAAATGATATTGTACCAATCTATGCAATAACCCTCTTCCTCTCAATTTTCTTTTACTCACAGCATACAAAACAAAAATCAGGCAGGAGATCAGGCTTTATTATGAAGTAAGTTAATTTTATTATTAAGCAAGATATATTAAGCAAGTTAAGAAAGTAATGTATTTGATTTTTTTTGTCCTGAAACTCCAATTAGAAAGTACACACCTGCCACAATCATGAAAGCGGGAAGACTATGGTGTTTTGAGAGCCAGTTGGAGACATCAAGTAACATGAACAATATATTCACTTGTTTATCAGTTACTAGGAACAAACTACAGGAGAAAAAAAAACAAAAGCAGACAAATTAGATCATATTCTTCTTTTGCACCATTTTTCAGAGAAGACAAATTCACACTTGATATAAAGCAGAAGTAGTGCTTTGCATATTTAAGATTTAAAAGCTAGTGTGTTGAATAGGAGTTGCAGTTTTCTATTAACCCAATGAACAGGAACATCCTAGGGCACAAGTGGACCTTCCCTCATGAGGTGTTTGTGCAAAGAGAGCAAGTGATAACATTTTCCAAGATCAATGCATGACAGCTTGGCCCAGTAATCTCAACTTGCTCAAGTGAATGGATGCAGCCTGTTTCCTTTTACTTTCTTTTTCTATGCCCCATTGGAAGAACAAGCCTTTCTGTGCTCTTTACTCTTGCTCTGATCAATGATTTTAAACTTATCAAGCTATATAGAAAATGTCTTTTTTATTTATGCCAGCATGAAGACAAGGTATTGGCTGAATAAATTTCTCCTCCTTTCTTGTCCTCTGCAAATGTATTTATTTTTACCAATGGAGTAATCTCAGCAGGAAAACCTCAAAGAAGCCACCCTCAGCCTCCACTATAGCCACTAGATAAGAGTCCTCCTCTGGCATGCAGATCATGGATTCAGACTCTGATTAAATCCACTAGACATTCTAACTCCAAAAGAACTCCACTGTGGTGTTCGATTAGAGAGATATTTTACTAAGACAACAAATGAACTTTACAATATTTGGTCTGGTTTTTCTGTAATCTTGTTCTCCTAATTAGCTGTAACTACTTTTCACTGCCCTTCTTATTTCTTCTATAGCTGCCTTAATAAAACTTTAGAAGAAATTCCGTCTAGTTCCAGAGACTTGGTAGTTTTCATTTGTGTTAAATTACTAAATGCTTCTTCCTTACTGGCCACAAATTCATCAGAATACTGCAGACAAAGATATTGGGAGGTAACATATTTTTCTTGATTTCTCAAGTAAACACAGTGAAAAAGTATGCAGTCCATGTAACTGTCTGTTTTATCATTCCCTTCATCTTCTTCCCTAATTCCCTCATCTGATATTTCAATTTCTTTCTTCGGTGACTTCTGCTTTGTTTCCTAAAAATGTCTCGCATATATGTTTCTATAGGTCTAATTTTAGTTCTCCTGGCATTGCTAATGCATTCTTCTTTTTATAGCATTCAGTAATTTTCTTAAATTCTTTTCATTATTTATGTCTTTTTCTGTTGTTGCTTATGCTTTTCACAGTTGTTGACTTTATTTTTGTCTAAGTTGGTCTAGTGATTTTACTCTATGTTCAGTCAGGATTGCTTCTTACGCTGAATAGATATTTATATGAACTAGGATATTTATTGCTATGTCCTTTATATTTCACTCAAGTTCATTTCAGTGCACTGGGAGCTTTCACTTTCTTGGTTTTTTTACTGTTACAAATAATTATTGTGTAAAATCTTCTGTCTCAAGTAAAGCAATACTAGTAATGCCCTGAATCCAAGGCATGATCCAGAGGTCCCATCCTCTCCATCCCAATCCTGTTTTCTTGATAAATATTGATCATTTAACTTTATATTAAAACCTAAATTAAACTTTAATTCAGCATTCATTGTTTCATCATTTCCAACAGTGACAAATAACATTGCCTTGACCTTTGTATGAGCTGTAACCTTTGGGACTGTCTATGCACAAGCCCAACTTCCTAGCCTAGGATGCAGGAGACAGGAGATTCATGACATACAGCAATGATCCAGAAATTTCTGTTCTGACTTTTGTGCCACAGGCATCATTATGGGGAAATTAGAGCCAACAAAGATGCTCCATAGCCAGAATTAAAGTCTCCTCTACATCTCTAGAATGAAAAGTTTCTAAATGAATGATGGATCAATCTTTGAGGGAAGATTTTACATAAACTGTAATTTACAACAGTTTAGACTCCTTCAGGCTAGTCTCTAATTTGGGCCATTAGTCCTTCTTTGCTGTAATGCAAGCGGTAACAGAATGATTCATTTTACTCTTTTAATTATACACATCTAATGAATATTATTGGGCTTTGTTTCTCTCTTGTATTCTGTCTTTCTGAAATATTAAATGACTTGAGCTTACAACCTCAATGATCGATCTTTAATGATCTGTAGGCAAGGAGCCTCGTAACTTCCTCTTGCCAAATAAAATTTCAGACAATTTTATTATTCCTTAGCGTTACAAACACAAGCACATCTCTTTTGTTTAGAAGAGCTTCCATTATTGGCGCTTTATCCATCCATCATTCATTTAACTTCTGCAGTCATAATAGCTTTTTCAGTCAAAAGAATACCCATCTAGAATATCCTTTTGAGTGCCCTAAAGAGCATATGAAAAGGCTAGCAGGCTGACTCACGCAAGGTATTCAAAAGCACATGGATGATGTTTTCCAATGTTTAAAAATATCTTGCTTTGAGATGAGAACATCACTAACAGTTCTTAGCTGCCTTAAGGGTCTATCTGCTTCAAAAGAAGCATAAGTATCTTCATTTACCACTCCACACTGAGAGTTTCTAAAGGGATTTCCTTTGCATGTTTCAGACTGGGAAAGGCTAGTCCCCTAGAAAGTTCTCCTTAATTTCTGTCATAGCTGATAGCTATGTTGAGTATACAGTATCTCAGTCCTTTGCGAGTTATAGGGCTAGATATAATTCTATTATACTTGCAATGGGGCTCACTCAGGCTGTTAATGATGTCAGATATTGGATACAGGCACCAGGGCAGAACATCTGTGCTCCCAAGTGCTCTTAATTATGAAGCTTCCTCGTATTTACTTCAGAGGTGGGTTGGAAGTGAGAAAATGCTACTGACTATTCAAACCAGTAAGGTGGTATGAGGGGAATAAAAAGATACAGGGAACAACGCATGATGTGAGTTCTCAGGGCAGAATTTGCCTTCTGGAGTGGAGAACTTTGTCTGTCATTTCAATATAAACTAATGACACGCATGCATATTCTGGTCTAATCTACAATATTCTGTCGTCATCTGCTACAGAGTGTTGACCTGTACTGTTAACTTCTCCCATAGCCAGTTGTACTACTGACAAAATATAATACTGACACTAAAAGAAGTTACCTTAGAAGATACTCAGCATGCTCCTACACTATCATGCAAAAGAATTAGCGGATAGCTTCCCAGATACCATTAAAATGACGAGATGCTAATACCCAGATTCTCCTTTAAGTTCTATAAACAGCTCTTTGAAAGACACAGATGTCTGCCACAGTTCAATCAGAGAAAGACTTCTCTGAATATATGTGCCCACAGAATCCTAAGAAAAGGCACAAGAATATTTGCAACAAAAAAAACCCCTGTCTTTTCAATGGAAAACTGCAGCATTGACTTTCCTTAGCATTAATACTTATATACACTGAAAGAAAAGGAGCAACAAAAGTAGAAATATTGTTGACTAGGTATTGCCACATGTCTGATAAGTTCTGCTACATAGGGAATGAAGAAAACATAAAAATGTCTTTTATATATCTTGATAGTTTAAAAGTCTGTTCCTGTCAGCAGCCTCTCAGAGACTGCACTGCAGTGAAGAAGCTATCATCCAGAAATAGCTGGTGAGACGACTATTTGGTTGGGAACTTTAAAGATTTTGGTGCTGTAGGTATATGCCATCATCCAGCAGAGGAACTGCAGGACTATAACAACCTACTGTTTGCGCTGATCCCACCTGCAGCACTGAATCCAGAGCATTTTGCTGTCTTGCCAACATAGTCTTCTTTGATCCATGCTGGTGTAGGAAGGCATAGTTGGATGGTAAAAATGTACAATGAAAAACACTGTTCATCCTGATATCAATACCCATGAACAGAATGTACTGTCTTCTTTTGGACAATGAATATCCATGAGGTTAAAGCTGTACCTGGATTCATGCCACACAAGAAATTTTTACAAAAGAAAACACTGAAAATTGTAGTAAATCATGATAAAGTGAAATCAAAGAGAAGGAAGACCTCCTGCACCTTTAAGACATAATCATTTATCTAGAAGCTCAATCAGTCAGAAATATCAATCATAAACAAAACCAGAATTTATTTTACCATCATCCTAGATTAATCTATCCAGTTTTACATATTTACATCAGTAATAATTCATACACATGCATGCAAGACCTTTGATCAAAATACCCTTTTTATTATAAATAAAAAGCTCATATACTTAGATAGAAATCTACAATTGTATACAGAAAGGCTAACTTTACCTATGGGAAAGAAAAGCTACTATCTTTTATCCTCTTTTGTAAACTTTATATCAGACCCAAATAGCAGAAGAGTAGAATGCTCTCAGTTACCATCCTTTACAAGTCAAGTTCACTAGAGTTTAAATTACTATGCTATTTTTGTGAACACTTATCTTTATTATCTACTGCTTGATATTACTGCTTAATAAACAAGTTTAGGAAGCAAGAAACTCATTCTTATATATGAGGTAGGTGAAAAAGTTCCTACAGACACTTTCATCAATCCTGTCAGGCAAATTCAAAGAAAACTTAAGGCATTCTTTCAACAGATTGGTTGGGAACATTCTTTTTATTATCTCCAACATTGACATTATCACTCCTTTCTGCCTGACTTCAAAAACACACACTGAAGGCTGAAGTAATTGATTCATTTAATCACCTGAATTCAGAGTCACCTCTTCCAGTAGACCCCTATGATTCATACTGGTAGATGTCAGACTTCAGCCATCTGAACCTCATCCTATTCAAAAGTTTTGTAAAATAAACCCGAGATATTTACTGTGTGCCTGATCCTCTGTGCAAGGTAAACATGCAACTGAATATCATCATTATACTGAAAATACTGCAGTCGTATTTTTATTGTAGATTTCCTATGGGTTTAATATATCATATCAAGTCTAGTCAGATACTTATAGACAAAGATTTAAACGAGAGCTCAAGATTAATTTTTTTTAAATGGGCAATTACTGAAGGCTTATTTATTAAAAGGAGTTAGAAATATTAAACCACAAATATCCCAGCATTAGTCAATAATGCCAGATTTTTCCACACGATCAATGGCCACAGATGCTGCCCACACAATTAAAACATATGCCAGTAAGGATGGTTGAAATCAGCTTCTACCCCAAAACAGGTCCAGCTCCAAACTCAGATTAAAACTCAATTCACTGGCATCCAGGGAACCAAGGAGCTCAAGAGGCTTCAGGAATTCACCCAGATAATTCTCTGTGATGTTCCTCCCCATATAGTCCATTGGGTATGGAATGACAAGCAGCAAGTAGTAGTTCCAGATATAAGGAAAGTATTTTGCTTGTGTCAGGAAACTTAGATGCCAAAGTTTTCATTTCAGTGGCTGCACTGCAGTGGCCTTTCTTAGTCAGCAGCAAAGATCCAGGCTTTGGCACAGAGGCTCCCTAACAGCATCCCAGCATCAGTGAGTAACACAGCGAGAGGAAAATTGAACCATGTCCTTTCAAGCATTTGATCTGATCCCCATGGACCTCTGCAGCTTCATGGACCCCGGAGCCCTCATGGCCCCCTATCTGGGGGTCTGGCAGTTGGTTTCTGACCAGCCCAGACCCGAGGCAGCAGCAGGGCTTGGCCATGAAGGAGAGAGCTGGGTCAGAGCAGGCTGCGAGGAGTCCCTACAGGGCCTTTCCCCTCTCAAGACCACTTTGAGCACCTGTTGTGGCCCCTGGCTCCCCCACTGATCGAAATCAAATTCCAAAGGAGAAAGTCTCCATCAAATCACAGAAATTGTTTTTCAAGGCAAAGGAAGAGATTTTCCAATATGCTGAATCTGTATTTTAGGCAGCCAAATCAGTACAATCAGAAAGCACCTGATTTGGTCTGTATTTTCCTTAGCAACTGTGGCCAATAGCTGCTCCACAGCTGTTATCTGCTCAAAGTCTCAAATATTAGCTCTCTCAGCATCTTCTGTGCTACCAAACAATAACTTTCTTTACAGCTCAGGGAGGGGAATATCTTTACAAAATTACTCCTGATCACACTCAAAATATTAAAACCAAAAGAAGAACTCACTTTCCTAGCCCTGTCTGCAATATAAAGTAACATTTGTACCTGAGTTTGGTAATTGTTATCTTATATGAAGCTGGAATAATGTGCAGCAACAATGATCCTGATGCATTTTATTTCTTACGGCAAATATACGTATGTTTCCTATATTCAAATACGTAGTTGTGCAGTCTTCTTTTATTCAGTTATCTCAAATCTGATTTCAAAGTGGTTAATTACAGAGTTGTGTGTTTGCTCTTGCAATGTAAAGCAGGATAAGTACATAAATATATCTCATCTTTTATACCTTCTCATCTCTCTGCAATCTTTCTCCTTTACTGAACAATAATCCTGACACTTCCTCATTCAATACAGATTTCTTGTCAAACATCATGGTCAGATCTCAGAAAAAAAATCTTTGCAATTTTTGGCACTAGAGATACCACAAAATTGTATATTCTGATATAATTTTAGTGAGATAAAATACTGTATAATTTGTATTATATATGTGAATGTAAACAACTTTTATTATATTTTTTTAAAAAAGAATTCTGTAACATATACCCTGAAAGCCTGGTCAATAGGAGTCTTCAAGAACATATATCTAGAAATAATTCAACTTTTGTTTGAGTTTTCCAACTCACTTTTATGACAGATTTTCAACCCAACAACTGGTGGAAACCTAACTCAGAACTGTAGTAGTAATCCAAGTACACACAGATATGGGTACAGTTGTGGGACATATACTGCTTTTGGTTAACATTGTCTCATATGAAAATGATCAGTCTCTTGATTGAAATGTCTTTTATGAAACTCATAAAAGACAAAACACTACAACAATTAATTGTCTTGTAAGGATAAAAAGCACTCAAAGTATCTAGAACAATTTTCAACCATGAGCTGAATCATTTCTTGAAGGCAGCAATAAAAGTCCTGACCTGGATAATTTTTGTTTACTTTCTCTACTTTGCATAGAAAACACTGTATGGCAGTACGTACATTTCTATGCAATATTTTCATATCCTGTGTTATATAAATTGCAAGGTACAGTGACCATTTTAAGATTTCTACTTTATTCCAAATCAATACTGAAGAACCGTTCAACCATAGTTGTTGCTAATAATGCAATGTTTAGTATTTGTTTCTAGGCCACTTGTACTTGACATTCTGCCTGCAACGAGTACTGCAAGGCAGCATGGGCAGCATGGCCACCCAATGGGACAAGAACAAAGTCCTGCACAGCAGGACAGGAGCTTGAGATGCAGCTATGCTGCCTTCAATCACAGGTAGCATTGTAAATCCAGTACTTCCTCATAACTTCAATGTGTGCTATATAACAGCCATCAAAAACTGTTTTTCTTAAATCAATTAGCAACCCAGAAAGTTGCTAAAAAGGAACAATTATGCAGCCATTACAACATGCTCACTCACTCCCACGAGGAAAAACAGAAGCAAAAAAACTCCTCAAATTCTCTTTGAAAGCTATACCCAGCTACAGTCAGAGGTTTTAACCGATATCCCAACAAATTCCAGGTAAATTTAGAAATCTACAGAAGCATAAAGCACCGTTCTGCTTAGGGAATCCTAGAGTTATGGATCTGCTCAGGTACACATGGAGTGGCATGCTGTCACTGAAGGTAAAATAATGGTGGGAGAAAAAGTTTAATAGGCATTAAAATTTTTGAAAGCACTGAAGTCAGATCAATCTTGATGGAGATGTCAAACCATCAAATTGAAAGAGAAAGGGGCAGGTCAAATACAGGAGCCACATTCAGCTGTCAGTTCTTAAGTTCCCTATAATGACAGTAGAATTCTCTTTATGTGCCATCAGGAACTTACTAATAAACTTTCTGGCAGTTGTTGATGTTTATGTTCTTTTCTATATTACTGACTTATACAGAAATACAGTGCATGAAATCCATCTAAAAAAATTCCTACTGCTTCATCAAGAGTTTTTTGGATCTAAAAATGTATCTTGTCTGTTCACCATAGTTAAACCGATGATTTCCAAAATTCAAACTGCCCATCAAAAATCTGAAAAAGCAATGGTAATATTTGCTCCTGCTGACAATAAGCACTCTGGAACAGCAACCTGTTCCACTCCCCATAAAGACTGTGTTGTTAATAATGATCATAATTGCCAATAAGAAAACACAGGGACTATGCAGTACTAACTCAAGGGCTTGGAACCTCTGTTTCATGGAAGATTAAGGTGCTATTCCTTTGCATATAAACGATTCCCCTCTCCCTTTTGGTTGAAGGAGTTTATTCTCCTTTCTCTTCACAGTTTAAAACCTCAAAGTCAAGTTTGGAGAAACACAAGAAACCAGTGGTGTGTCATCAAGTCCACCAGCTGCACAGCAGATTTTACCCAAGAGAGACAAAAAGTAGAGAAACCTGCAATGAGGTGATGTAAGTCTAATGAGAGCGGTTTGCAGATGCTGTTTAACTTCTTCAGGATTTCATTGCAAGAAGGAGAAGTTGCATAAAAACACAAATTGCCCATTTCTTGTAGTTTCTTAATGCACTAGCACACTTATGTATCGAAGACGTTAATTTACAAACTAGATTATCAATGATTCATTCAAAAAAAAATATCATTTAATCTAAAGCAAGGTTCAGGAACATAAACCTGAGTTTATAAAGAAGGTTGTTTTGAATGGTCAGGCATGTGCTACCTCTGAATTCAAAACTGTTTTGGCTGCAGTGTGTACTGCTGTGAAATCGAAAAAGGCAGTATCTTCAGAAATGGATAAAAGTAAAAAAAAAACCCTGTTGAAATCTACACATTCAAAAAAGTATTTATAACTATCCTCATATAAAATGCCCTATGACATGATCACAGGAAACACGCAGACCTGAAACTACTTCAGAAGTGGTAAAAGCATGAACTATCATCCTGAGAGATGATTAATAAGAACATCTGGTTTATGTTCTACATATCACTCATTACTCCTGATTCTATCACCCGTGGAGGGAGACTGCCTTCTCTCTAACTGCAAGGTCCCTTCAATCTTTCTTCACAAAGAGCGTTTTTACACTTTTTTTTTCTGTCAATTCCCTCCATTCCTAATGCTTTTGTTTGTTTTGCTTTCCTTTTGGTTCAAGAAAGACTGTTGGAGAAGGCAGTATCCAAAGGAGGGCATGTTATTGATTTATGTAACGGCAGCCTATCAGTTTGAGTTTGACCTGCTGCTTTCTGTTACAGGCTACCCAACTCCTATGGTTGAAGTCCGATTGCCCTCTCTAAAATGGAGTATATATATCCACTCAGCTCTCAAAGGTGGGATTGCATCTTGTGCAATATACATATACACCTCTGAAATATGTTTAAATGTGCTAGTTTAGGTGAGGAAGGTAGATTTGTTAAGCATAGACTATAAAGCCCTCCTGAGAAGCTGTGTAAATATTCAGGTAATTAGGCTAGTCTGAGCTCTGTGTTGCCATGACTACACTGCCAGGAGTACCTGAATCAGCTCTTTCAAAGCAAGTCTGCTCAATATACATCAGTTAGAGTCACTGCAGCCCTGCTGGGTAACTCTAGCCCTCAGTTCAAACAGGAGCTACAGAGAAAGGACAGGAGCAGCCTCAGCTCTGTGTCCTTTGTTATCCATTTGGTAACATGCAGCTGGAAAATACAAGGCTTTCATTTATCAAGAAGATTTCACACCAACTGAGCTCTCTGGAATTCAGAAGCCTCCATTCAGCAAAGAGTGCAGTTTATATACTCAACAGACAGTACAGAGTTTGTACATGTAGCATGGTACATAAGGAGTGTTATGCTTTAAATACAGGAATCTGAGACTGTGTTGCTTTTTCTGAAAATAAAGTCACATATTTAAATACACAAATAAGGAATTAAAAACTTAATTTTATACATACACTTTCAGCAATATATTTATTTCAATTGTAGTCGGATGTTAAATTCCCTAATTCTGACTCCTGCTTTCTCTGTGAACTGTTTGCTGGTTCTTCTTCTGAGATACTTGGGCTCAGGATAAACTCTGAAAATACTGAAGTGTAAAGAGAATAAGCTTAATTGTAGTTATTTGTGGGGAATATAACATTTAAGATATCTTTCCTCAATATGTATGATGAATTATTTACTGATAGTCCCAGTGAACAAGTAATTTATTTCTTGCATATCTTTGCTGTAGAAGACAATAATAAAAATGCATCTTATGTTTGTAGAAATCAATTACTTAATGATAGCTCAAGTTCTGGAAAATTCAATTTAGAACCATACACTGGGGGGGGAGAAAATAAAAAAACAAATCCAAATATTTTCAAATTATATTTTCTGGTGTGTATAAAAGATCTCATATTTTTACTATCATGCACTAAAGATACTTGGATTTATACTGTGATGTGAATAATTGTAGGACTCTAGACATTATGTATTTTGTTTGCAAACATTAGGAAAATGTTTGCAGATACAGAGTAACTCAAGTGGATATAGCTCGTAACTGAAAAATGAAAGATGACAATGACTGTATATTTGGATCCACAAAATTGGGATATTTGTGTAACAATTCAGATCAAGAATGAATGAAAAACAGTCATTTGGGTACTAAACAGCAGTCTATAGTGGTAATACGTAACATTGAAATATCCATTGTGAGCGAAAAAAACAAACCACCATCAGCTTTTGTTAAATCACCTGCTTATTTTGCTTCTACAAATCAAGGAATATGACTAAAAATATAATCCTGGTGTCATACTTTCCTGGTTTCTGCTGAGAAATTGTTGATTTCCTGGTTTTAGTGGGGAAAGAGTTAATTTGCACAAGAAGCTGGGGAGAGATAAAGTCAGGGCAGCTGGCCACAACTGACCGAATGGATATTCAATACCACAACATCACGCTACTCTACACATATAAGAGGGGTAGTTATCTTGGGATTAGTAGTAGTCATGAGACCAGGTTCATGGTGTGGTACAGGGCAGTTGGTGATTTGGGTTTTCTCACAGCTGGGCTTTGCAGTGGCTCAAGTGCATGGCTGCAGAGCATAGCTGGGGCATTCTAGATCAGAAGTACATGCAGTTATCAGTTCCCAGTTAGTGATGGGTTTTGCATTGTGTATCACTCATCTTGTATATTCTTTTATTGTTATTACTGTTGTGTTTTCCCTTCTTTTGCTGCTCTGTCAAACTGTTTTTATCCCAACCCACGAGTTGTACCTTTTCTTTTTCTTTCACCTCCTCAACACTCCAGAGGGAGGGAGGGGTGAGAGAGCAGCAGCCATGGTTCTTTGTTGGCTATGTACACCTATTGATATAATTTTAAATATGACAGTACTATCTAGAGACTCCTGCTAAGAAGGGGGTACAATTGTACTTTGATATTGAACAAACACAGGGTAAGATGGACTTCTGCCTAAGGAGTTCAGCTGTATACAGGCAAGAGAAAAGCTGGGAAGAAGTAAATATCAGTGCCTCTGTTTTCTGAATCAATAATGTGGCACACAAAGATTTAATGAATTGGGAAGTCCGATGGTTGTTGACAGAGGAACTTAAGTACCAAACAACTTTGAAAATACCGACTGAAATAATGTGTCCTGTCTGCAGTTAACTAAAGAAACCAGTTATAACATGCTGAACTTCAGTTGAGAACTTGACCTAAAAATTATACAAAATCCACCAGAACAAAAATGACAAACATCATCTCACCTGCCCACCCCAAAACTCAGAAAAAACTCACTGGAATTCATATTGCTATTTCATCAGTCATCTCCCTTATGTTTCAAAAGAGAATACTAATGACACACGGATTGACCTAGTGTATTTTTGCTTGTTTCGAATCCATATGAGACAGCTGGTAAACATTTGATTTTGTTTTGGGTTTGTATTTTCTGTATTCAAAGCATAAGAGCTGTCATTTTTAAGACAAAACACAATGGGGACACAATTTCTATTTTAAAAAACTGACAATAAAATACCCTTCTTTCTATCATTGCTTTGAACTGGTGGCTTAGGAAGACAGCCTTGCAAATAAAAACAAAGCCTTTGAGATTAAAAGCTATTTTCATCTTGTGTTGAATAGAGCACAAACTGAATTTTAAAACCAAAGAGGTGAGGCTATGCAGTTGTATTGGCAGCAAATCTGATTTTCAAGCTACCCTCAGGCACGAAAACCAACAAAAATGTTGAAAGGGATGCACAGAGGATTATTGTTTGATCCCTGTTTCAAGCTCAGAATATGCACTGTGCTTCACTCTTTGTCGATAAATATCTCTGCTCTCTTAGGCAATGTGAGGCACTATGCCTTACAACTCCAAATGCCTTCCTTGAAATTAGGTAATCTCACAAGGAGCAGGATGAAGCTCAGGGGATGTCAAGATATGGAAAGGACACAAAAAGTAGCTGGAACACCATATTCACTTTTGTGCTATGACTTCTCTTTGTTTTGTTGTTAATATTGCTTCAACCAAAAGCACCATTGAGATGAATATATAGTGAATGAAAAAAACAAGTAAGTTTCCTTAACTTATCTACATTTGAAAACAGGTGAAATCTAATGAGGCCAGGATGAGGTAAAAAGATAAAAAAGATATATAAAAAAGATATATAAAAGAAGGAAAACGTTTATAGCTTTACTGCATAACTATAGGAGGTATTTGCTTTTGTAATATTTCTACTGCTAATAATACACCTTCATTGCCTCTGTGATATTTTTCACTTCCCTTTTGTATTTATCACGGAAATGTATCACTTCTCTCAAAATTGGTATTAAGGCAAGGGGAAGAAATGGGGTGCAGGTCATCTTTGCACCACATAACCTTGTTCTTGTAAAGTATTTCTTCAGTACTCCAAAGTCAAATGTTATGGGAGTGAAACCTTTAAGTTTACTCCACTCATAACAACTCATGACAATGATTTTCACAGGTGAGCCATTAGTTACAGAAAAATATACAAATGAGAAGTTAGGCCTATCTACATCTTGTACATCAACAATTTTTTGAGAACCACAGAAATGATCTCTCCTTTTCTTTGCTTATTTTTACTATTGCTTCATTATGCTTGTCCTTTTCATATAACTGAATTTTACAAAGCTGTCGTTTACACATAGTTGAGACTAGATTAAAAAAATGCTACTTTCTTGCCTTAAGAAATAAATTTAAACAAACATATTCAATCAATTAATTGCTTCCTGCTGGTGATTATAATTGGGTTTTTTTGCAATTATTTATACCACAATTTGAAGTCAGAGACTGATAATTTTAAATTGAAATTTCAATATTTAAAATTTAAGAATGCTGAGAACATATATCTAGTGAATATTTTCTACCTTCCATGTTACAGCTTGCAATGGAAATACATGAATTGGTCAAAGAAGACCAATCTTTCCCCTTGGTCCTAAAAGTAAGTCTGATTATTAACCGTAGGTTACATTTCAGCATTGTCATAAGGAGTCAAAAACATAAAAGCTATCTGTTCTGTCTAACAATATATGAACAGTTTTAATTTGTGTACACAAATATGCACAGATGTGCATACACCCACTGTAAACACTATTACTGACTGAAAGATAGAGGGGGAAGAAAAGCTTTTAAAGACTGTTTTCAACCTTAAATTTAAACAGACATTCTCTCAGCAGCTGTTGTTATTCATTGAAAAACAGTGTTCATAACAGTAGAAAAGGAATGTGCATTCAAAAAAAAACTTTTGCAGAAATTACAGAATTGACTTAGGATAAAAAGAAAAAGCTTACAGTGACCAGAAATGAAGAAGACATGAACAGGGTCTCAAGTATCCTTCAAAGGCTCTGATAATTAAAATTGTTTAATAAGAAGCATACTTTATTCTCCCAAACTGTGCTAAGTCCAAGAATGCTGTGCTTACTGAGAAAACAGGTTTCATGTTTTGTCCGTAAACATATTTAGAGCATTCCTATAATAATTCAACCTCATGAAAACAGAGAAAAAAATCATCTCTATAGAGGACTTCCAAAGTTAGCATAAACTCTCCATAGTAGATACAAACTTGACTGGCACCCTGAAGTGACGGGCGCTGTAATTGAAGAGATTTAGTTCAGAATCAATGGTTGAACTCTAAAGTGCTAATCGCAGCTATAGTGTTCATTGATTTTGATCAATTTTAAGCCCACTTATCAAATGATCTGGTCTGACAGTTAGTAAAGTATCAAAATAATGAGTTCAGGAAGAAACAAAGTGTATTGATCAGAAACAAGGAGGGGAAACAGAAAAAAACCCAGAACATATGAATTTCAGAATGAGAAATATTTCTTAGGCGACAGAAACACAAGTTCTCTGCTGCCTAAATACAGACAATAAACAAAACTTAATTAGAAAAAAAGCCCTGCTAAGTTTAGATGGATGCTGCAACGAAAGAGTGGTAACAGAAATTCGTCAGAGTGAATGATGTATTCAGAAGTTATAGATATTTCTGCCTGGACATAAATTATCCAAGCAGCGCTCATACCTACTCATATTATCTAGACGTTCTAAAAAGCATGTTAGCCTTTGGAGCACTGCAGTGCTATTTTCTGTGAGTTTTCTGATGCCATTGACCACATCTAATTCACTGTTCTTGTTGGGAGAACACTACACTTTCAATATGTTTCCCTGTGCAAAGGGAAATCTAGGGCCCCAGGATCTGTTCCAGGAAGTTTTATTGCTATTTTGCATTATTGAACTAGCTCAAAGCAACTACAAGCATAAAGAGAGAAAATCATCTTATTAACCTCTACCAAAAGAAAAAGCACACGCAAGTTAAGTAAACATGTATCCGGGACAAGAAAACACAAGTAGCAGCATCTGAGCGTATATGGAGAAACTGAAATTACAACAACTGAAACAATTGAGGGAGTGAATTTGCAGATTAAGACACTTTCAGTCCAACTGACATATGAGGTCTGACACAAAGAAGACAAGACTGACCCTATAGCTTGGGAACCAAGAGTGGGAGGGGAGAGACAAAGAGATAGTTGTAGAGCATGTTCTAACCTGTCACAGCAGACAAAGCTCAGTTCAATCACTTCACTCAGTGGTCAAACACAGATGTTTTCTTACCATCAGCCAGAAAATGCCGGTGTGCAAGACTGAAAAGCAAGATAACATCAACCAAAGAAATCTGTGATGGAAACCTTCCAGTTATTTACTGAGGCCTATGGTGAATACATCCCAAAGATCAAATTGGTGCTCAGAGGAACCCATTTTTTGTCGGTAGAAGATGTAAAAGCAAAAATGACAGAGACCCTAAACAGCATTTCAGAAAATGATCTATAGAATTACTTCGATGTTGGCAGCATCATGTACAACCATGTGTCAACTCAGAAAGGAAGTATTTTTAAGGTGATTGTAGTTGATTTTCTTAATTTTTTAAGTAAAAAGGGGCACAGTCTTGGAGGTTTTTGCATGGGACTTCATATGTCCACTCAACTCAATGCCCTGATTGATGCTGGCCTTTGAAACAAGAATATGCTGTGAATACAAATAACCCCTAAGTACTAGACTTGCAAAACTGGAAAATAAAGTTTAAAAATAGAGCCTTAAACTCAAATTAACACCCATGAGTCATCTCTGTCTGTCCTAGCTAAAAACAGAAGCCAACAACAGCTTCGAGGAAAAGATTTTAAAAATCTTCAGCAGCATTGTCACACCAGACTAATGACGTCATCCTAAAAAGATTCTTTTTACACAGCAACGGGTCATTCATTTGGGACCAAAACCCAATTCAACAGCAATTCTTGTATTATATATATATTCAGATATGTATATCTCATATATATTGACTGCTTAAAAAGAGGAGATCAAGAAGAGCCCAACAAGTCATGCTCTTAAGATTTCTTCTTGATACAGGTTCAAATTCTTGACTGCAGACATACATTACCCTTGTTTATCTCTCTGAAATGTAAACATGCTCCAAACCACTCAAGGCTTCTTTCACCTTCCATTCTATTTTTTGCTGGCTTCATAGAATAAAACTCTTCATAGAAATGACAGAACCTCTAGTACACACACTGGTTATTCTCTGACTGAAACAGTAGAATCATCCCTGACCTACTTTCACTTACTTTTTCCATCTGTACTTTTAATTATATTCCTATTTACAGGGCTGACACTTGATGACTTTCATTTCTTTTTTGAAAATATCTCATACATGGGAACATTTTTCTGCTTCTGACCTTTACAGATTCCATTATTTTGAGACTTTCCTACAACTTATTACAAATAATCATGTTGTTTTGTCTAGTGAGTAATGGAAGACCCAGAATAGGACAACCCTGTAACACACTATCAGACAGTAAAGGAAAATGTAGAGATACCAAGTATGAAGATTTAGATACCAAGTCACAACTGAAATCATTCTCCTTAATATCCTATTAAAAAAAAAAAAAGAGCAGAGACTGTAGCTTAAACAAACCAAATACTGTGGGCAAGACGCAAGCCTTAGCCAAGTTGTTCAGCTACACCTCTGCAAAAAGTTTTGAAGGATCTATAAACAGAGATTAGTCAAAGGAACAGGAACTAGTGGTGCAGGTTGAGTTGTACTTTTCATAAACAGATGGCAAATACAATTTCAGAACATATGCTTTTTGTACATTTCACTGAAATATAAAACCACTGAGTTCTTTCCTCTGAGTTTAGAAGTATCAATATATGATAAAGAACCATTTGACAAATTCAGTAAAGGTAGATAGTAACTATAGGCAGAATTTGTTTAACTTAGCTTTCATTATCGAGCCCAAATTGATCATTTATGGTTCCTTTAGAGATGATGATGGAGACATTCTACACTTTCCCAGAAGAAGATTAATCCCATCTGGTTTATGATGGGACGCAAGCATCTAGAGAGACAATTTACCACAGAGAAAAAAAGCATGACAAAAAGAATATTACTCCTAATTTCCATATTCCGAAAATAAGACAAATAAATGAGAGAGATCTATGGATTATACGGGTTGAAATAACAACAACAAAACCATGCAACAACACACATGGGAAAACTAAATAACTTTAAGAGCATTCTTGGCATATGGCATAGCCAATAGCAGCATCCCAATTTTCATTTACATATTTATTTCTAACATAACGCCAAATCCTCAGCTGCTATAAACCATCATTATTCCATTTAAGTCAATAAGACTACATTAATTTACACTAGTAGGATGTTCAGTCAATAAAATTTACAATCAAAGGAAAAATTAGAGCATATGGCAAGCAGAAAGATTAACGGACTCCATGAATTTTTTCCAAAATAGAAAATATAAAGAAACAAGACATTTAAAATATCAGTATACATGTGGGCAAATCTCTTCAGGCTTCACTTCAGCTGGGTCCCATTGTCCCTAATCTATCTGTCCTTTTTGAACCCTGACATGACTCTGCTATTGTACTTTCACAGGACTTTCTGGAATTTTATACCTCAAAGACTTTGTTTTTGTTGTTGTAACAGTTTCAGACCCAAGAATAACCATACACAGGAGTATGACTCACTTTACAACTGGAAGAAGAAAAGTTCTACAATGTCAAGTAATTTTTAGAAGCAAATTACTGTGTGGATTTTTTGGATCTCAACCTTGAGTTTATAAAAATGTGTACAGTGTGTACTATTTTACTAAAAGAACATGGGAATGTATGAATTTGAGTAACCGGAAATATAAATAATTCCAGGTATGATTGTTAGCATTCTTGAAGAGCTCTTTACTGTATTTGCAAGAATAAAGCACTGCCACCTGTACCTACAACTAGCTATAACTTTCTGCACTCAAACAAAGCTCCTTGTGAAGACTTGCTTTGAAAAGAGTGTAAGAAGTTAAAATATTGAGTGGTTTACTCCCTTGGGGACCTAGTCAGCTTCTCTTCCATCTTAGCTTTAATTCAAGCTGACAGCATGTCAAATTTTCTTCAGACATACCAGGAAAATATTCATACATCTATGCATATCTGACAAACAAGAAGGTTGTTTGTTGTCAGCCTAATTTACCAGATCTTTCCAGTGATCAACAAAATACTGAGGATTTCTAGTGGTATGCTTGCACATATCTAGGGTCTAAGTCTCCATTGACAATCTCTCTTCCCAAAGTTCTCGAGTGGATGGACCGCAAGACAAGATCTGGGGGAGAAAATTCCCTCCCTTCTGTAAGAGAAGATCAGGTTCGTGACCACCTTAGGAATCTGAATATATGTAAGTCTATGGGACCTGACAAGATACATCCCAGAGTCCTGAGGGGAACTGGATGATGTAGTTGCTAAGCCACTCTCTATGATATTTAAAAAGTCCTGGCAGTCAGGTGAAGACCCTGGTGACTGGACAAAGGGAAACATTTTACTCATTTTTAAAAAGGGTAGAAAGGAGGACGACTCTGGGAACTACCAAGCTGTCAGCCTCATCTCCGTGTTGGGGAAGATCATAGAACAGATCCTCCACAAAGCTATACTGGGGCAAAAGGAGGACGGGACAGTGATTTGAGACAGCCAGCACGACTTCACCAGGGGCTAGTCCTGCATGACAAACCTAGTTGCCTTCTATGATAGACTGACCACATCAGTGAACAAGGGAAGAACTACTGATGTCAACTGTCTGGACAGTTGTAAGGCCTTTGATACGGTGTGTCATGTCCTATCCTCTCCGTCTTTCCCCCACATCCTTCTTTCTAAATTAGAAATACGGTTTTGATGGGTGGACTGTTAGGTGGATTGGTTGGATGGCCACATCCCAAGGGAAATGGTCAACAACTCAATATCCTGATGGAGACCGGTGACAAGTGGTGTTCCTCAGGGGTCCAGTACAATCTAATAGCTTCATCAATGACATTGATAGTGGGATTGAATTCACCCTCAGAAATTTGCAGATGACACCAAGGTGACTGGTGGAGTTCATATGCCTGAGGGATGAGACAACATCCAGAGGGACCTGGAAAAAAAAGCTTGAGAAGCAGGCCCATGTGAAACTCATGAGGTTCAACAGGGCCAAGTGTAAGCTCCTGCACATGGGCCAGGGCAACCCCTGGTATCGCTACAGACTGGGACATAAAGAAATCGAGAGCAGCCATGTATAGGGAATTCTTTCAGGTACCCTCTAATTACTTGAACTGTCCTTAGTTTCATGTTCTGTGTCACTTTAATAAATACTCTCTGTTCCATCATCCTATGTTGCTCATAAAAATATTTGCAATTGCAACATGCTAGTAGTTACCACTGGGCATTCTTTATCCTTTATATCTGAACCTAAAAATAAACCTGAAAAATGTAAATTTTAGCAAATTCTGTGGCACTGCTTACAGAATAATACTTTTTAGAAAGTTCACCAGTGGTATCAGGTCTTTTTTTCAAACAGCTTTGGTATTTGGTGGCTCTGATGACTGCTTCCAAATCTCTAAATAGCACAAGTTTTCTCCAGAAAGGGTGCAGATACACGTGCCTGCGTGTGGGAGAGAAGATAACACTACTAAGGAGAGCCAAAGCACATAATCTCAACCACCACAGAGAAAACAGAGGGTCAAAAAGCATCGTACCTTCAAGTGTCAGTGCAATCATTTCAATTTTGTGGTTAAGGGCCTTTCCACTATTGTGTTTTTGAAACTTATTTATTAATAATTTTCCCATGATGCCTTTTCTCACTTCAAGCTGTTACCCATGGTCAGCGTCTTTTCCCAGGTAACCAATATGTATTTTATTTCATCACAAGCTAATATGGCTCACTTTTTCCAAGTAAAAATGCCCAGCAGAAGTGTCATCATCCTACATGTACTAGAGGACAGCTGTCTGAAGCTTTGCTTGTGTTTTTCCAATAGGGGATAAACCAAAAATTCCATTCAGAAGATATTACTGCTGGAAAGGCTAACTCATTAAGGATACTTGCAAATTCTGACGATTCCTGGAGGTTATGCAATGAGGATTATAGGATTTTCCAGGGACTCAATGCCTTTATTTTTTTTTGTCTAAATAATTCAGAGATGTGCAGCAACAAATAGAAAAATGGCACATATGATGTTGGGCTCACTTGTGCTCTAAGCACAGGGAAGTGCCAGGTCTTGTAGTGTATTATAAGGGCAGTATTAATTTGACTTACATGGCAACAAATGTTACATTATGCATAAATATTACAGTTTACATTATAACTTCAACTTAAACTAGCAAGAGTAGAAACAAGACTCTTTTCTCCATTTGGTATAACAGTTCCTCAAAAGTATACTGTGTATAGCACACAACATGCTTTTGGCTTTTTTTGAAATTTCATCTATTTCTGTTTGGTTTTGGAAACTCAGCTGATCAAGGCACTAGGAGCTTTGGAGGGCTGGACAGGAAAAATCAATGGAATCAAATCAGAAAAAATACATCGCATTAATTGGAAGAATTCAGTGTTAGGAAGTTGAGTAGAGACATGCAGTGTCTTACAGTAAAGGCTCAGAACCGACCTCACAAATTCTCTTCATGCTTTTCTGCCAATTTACTGTGGAATTTAGCATACACAACCTAATACCTCTAGACTTCAACGTACTGATCGTCAGTACCCTGAAAACAACACTGCTTCTGTACCTCACAAAGAGATTAGAGCTGAATGCTGGGTTATAATGAGCTGAAGCCTGGATACTTTTTTTACATCAGCTCTCCTGCTTCAATTATTCCTACATCTGAGTAGACCTACCCTGTCTACATACAACTACTCTGATAATATCAACTAACACTTACTTGCTGCAGTTTACATCAGATTTGCAAGTCTATGATGCACTGAGTATACAACTAAAAAGGTGAGAGGACGTAACATAGACCAGTCTGTCAGTCCAAGAGAGTTTTGCACCTCACCTGAGCCTCTCAAGTATAACTTTACCCTTTAAACCAAATATACTGAACAAAACTTCAACATATAAATCCTGTCTGTTTCCCTTGCCCAGAGCAGGCCATAAAACACCTTTCTTCTTGTGCAGGCTATCTTGAAGATTTTTTTTTTTTACCTTCAGCTGTACTCAATAGTCTATTATAAGAAACATCTAACCCCTTTCCAGCTGTCACTGGTTCCACCATTACTATGTATCTAGAAAGGGTATGCCTCCAAAAGTAGTCTATTTCTGAATTACCCTGCTTGTCCGCAGAACCAAACTATACTTTAAATTTCATTTTCTCATTTACCCTGATTTGGAAAAGCAATGAGAGGCAAAGGGGATGTTCTGGGTCTATAGTACAGACATGATTGATACATTGAGGGCCTTCTGGCCAGTCATAGCTGTGCAGTAGCCCTTGGTTTTGCACGTTTTTCATCTTTTTGATCATTGAATGACTTCCAGTCAGAAAGGCATTAAAACCAACATAAATTTAAAATCTGCTCAATTAACTTTCTGCACATTAAAGCATCTTTTCTTTTTCTTTCTTTCTTTTTCACCTCATTCTTGCAAAAATCATACTAAAAGGGGGTGAAAAAAACCCTAAATCCTTCTGACTCCAGACTTTCAGAATGAAACTGGTTCAAATAATTTGTAATTCCCTTTTTGCAACAAAGCTTGCCTGAGATTGAGTGAAAATATGGATAAACATGTTTGCTTCAGTAAGACACCTATGTAGGACCCTAACTATCCAAAAGTCCTTTTATTAGCAACAGACAGATAGAGATAGGCTGAATCATTTCGGTAATGTGCATGTCTCTTTGTACTGATTGCAAGCCTCTCTAAGGTGACCATGTTTCTAATCGAGGTTTTGCAGCTAAATATGTCAAATTAGATTAGATGAATCTGAGCCAAAGTAAGGAAAGACATCAAGTTATTTAATAGTACCAAATAAAGGCAGGTAAAAATCCATACCAAATGCTTTTAATGTGTGTGGTCACATGGAGAACAGGCTTTGCTCCTAGTAATGAGCCTCCTTTCGGTCAGGTGATTTAAAGCTGTACTAGTTAACAGCACACTTAGGATACAGTTATTATTTTCTGAGCACTGAAGATTGCACAAAATTCCTTGATTATGTAGCAAAAAAGGCACCCCTTTTTAGGAATTCTGTTAGCATACAGTTTAAATCTAACTTGAAATAACATGTGAGAACCAAATATAGGCAACAGGAAAACAAGATAATGCACAATGAAAAGGAAGACAAAGGAGTTATTCACCATGCTGGTGTGTCTCAATGCTTTTACATTAGCGTATGCAGTCTCGAATGAATAATTTAAGGAATAATTCAAATAAGATGATAGACAAATTAAAAATATACAATACTTTCAATACTGGTGCTGAAGGTACCTTGAAGGGCAGGGTAGGTTTGACCTTTGAGCTGTCTCCTGAGTTCAAAGCCGCCTGGGTTTCAAGACACAGCTATAACTTTAAGTACTGTGAGCTTAAGGTAGGCACAGCTATGATAAAACAAATATCCCTAGTGGTCTTTATGGTTAGCTCCTAATGCATTCCACTTTATATGAACTCCAATTTAAAGAGTAGCTGGTTGAAGCAACTCCCAGGGCAAGACATAATTCTTTATTATTGCTTAGCCTATGGGTTCTCTCTTAAAAAAAAAAAACAAACAAAAAATCTTGTCCTCAGTCTTAAACTATGATTAACTCAGAAAGGCTTTTTGTTAACAAACAAACCCATTTCTAGTTTACAGGTCTGACTTGTTGCTGCTGAAACAACTGCTAAAACTCCTGCTTACTGGAAATATGCAGTATCTTGCCCTTTATAGGAACACAAATGCCATCCAATTTCACTGACTGTGCAAAAGGCCAGGCTTAGACTCTAAAGAACCGATTTCTCTTTTCTCATTAGAGGGGCACATTTACGTGCCCACAAATGAGAAATTGGCTTGGAACAATCAGCATAGATTTACCAAGAATAAATGATGTCTGACCAGCCTGGTTGTTTTCTATGATAAAATGATTGTGGTTATGGAGGAGGAAAGAACAATGGATGTAATTTATCCTGGCTTTAGCAAGACTAAACACACACAATATTTTCTCGTTATAATCTTTAATCCAAATTAGTATATTGCAATCTGAATGAGTGAACAAACAGAGCCGTAAAAAATTATTTGGATAATCAGGCTTGGAGGGCCTTGGTTAAGGGATCGTATGCTGCTTGAACAATAAAAAAAGGGAGTATCAGAATAATTTTTACTGGGACCTCTTCTGTCTCACATCTATCTTAATGACCAGCATGAGGCAAGGGAGTTACCACCATGTTCCCAGATGACACCAAATTGGAGGGACCAGCTAAAAAGTTTGAGAACAGAGCTGCCCTAAGAGCGGCACAAAGAGTCTGGCAGAATAGGGCAACAGGAACATCATGCAATTCAAGAAGGACAAATGCCCATCTCCGTACCAGGGAAGGAAGAGGCCTTGCAATAACACAGCCTGGCAAAGAGCTTGCTGGGTAGCAGTTCTGCAGAGAAGATCCTGGGTATCTTGACACACAGCAAGCTGCAAGTGAGACAGCAACATGTACTGACAGTAAAGATGGTCAACAGCCTTCTAGGCTGTATGAACAGCAGCATAGCCAGGAGATTGCAGGAAGGGATTATACCCCTCTTTAGTCCACATCTATATACTACATCCAGTCTTGGTGCCCTCGTTAAGTACAAGGAAGAGATTGATAAACTGCAGTGTTTTCAGGGGAGAACCACCAAGACAACTGGGAACTGGAGCACCTCCCCTTTTGGGAGAGGCTGAGGGATCAGGGCTTGTCCATTTTGGGGGAGAATTAGCTTTGTCCAGGGAGGTACCTCATAGCAGTCCCCCAGAGAGATTCAGACTGCATATGAGGAGAACTTCACCATGAGGACACTCAGGCATTAAAACAAGTTGCTCAGAGAGGCTGCTCATCCTCTGTCCCAGGTTTTCAAGTCCTGGCCAAAGAAGTCTTAACTAACCTGACCTAGCTGGCTCTGCTTTGATCAGGAGATTGAGCTAGAGACATCCTGAGGTCTTTTCCAACCCAAATTAGATCCTGAAATATGAAAGTAGAAAAATAAGAAGATATAAACTAAGATAGAGACAACTGTATGTTGATATAAATTGAAGCTGAAGCAGTGACAATGTACCCAAGAAGGTAATTAACAGACATTCTTTAGAAGTCAGGCGTACAAGTCTCATCTTCATAGACCATAATTCAAGGTTTCTCTTGCACATATGAAAGTCTTTCCCCTCTCAAAGCTTCCTTCTTCTATCACCTGGGATGCACCCTTGACAATCAGTGGATTTAGCTGTTGTGATTCTTACTGACACATTGAGTCCCCTTACTGATATGCACGAATCAGTAATTTTACCAAAAGCTAAGTCTCCCGTTACAGTAGGAACTGCTTTTCCAAATATTTCATGACACAATCCCTTAGTAACTACCCTGCAAAATCCCTTCCTAGGACAGGCAGCTAATGAATTAAACACAAAGCTATTATAAGGCAAAAGATCTTTAAGGTATTAAACCTGAACAGTGATTCCAAACTTTACCTTGCTAAGGTTTCAGAAGTTGTAGCCATATTCACAAAAGCAAATGCTAAATTGCTATCGCAATTGAGTCCTCTTTTAATTCCTCAGTGCTTGTCTTTGTAACCATAAAATCATTTTGAATGTCAGTTATATGTGTAGAGCTGGACTGAAGCCAGTGAAGGGCCCAAGCAAAGGGATGGTCCTGAGTGATTTTCGTGCTCATGTCTGATTCGTGCACTGGAGGACAGACAGTCAATGATATCAGACTTAATCTAGGAAGGACTTACAGAATTGCTCTGATTGCTTTCTCTCTTAAAACACTTTATTTATACAGAGTAGCAATTACCCTCCTTAAAATGACAGGAGAGAGTGCCTCCATGCCTCTCAGAATTGGTACTTTAAAGAGAGAACAGATAATTATTCTTTTCTTAGTGAACATGCCCTATCATGCAAGCAAGATAAACGAAAAAACACTTTGACAGGCATAGCAACCTTGCATCTTGCATGTATATTCAAGTTATTGGATCTTTTCGGTGTTTTCCTGTGTTTTCCCTTTGATGTGTGGAGGTGGTTTCATTTTTGGTATTTAAAAATCTTATTTCTCCTTCTCTAATAGTTTCCATATATAAACTTCTATAAGTAAACACAACATTCTGTTTACTATAGAAAAAGATAATTTTAAAATTGAGACATGCTTCCATGCAATGGCTCACCACAAAAAAAGGCTCTTTCAGGCTCGCACTACGCCTTTCTTCAGTTCCTCCCTTGGTAGCTCAGCTATTCTGTCTTGAAATTATGAACAACAAAAAGTTCTTCTAAAAGATAGAATTGCAATTCTAAGGTTTCTTTTTTAGGATAACAGCAAGAAAAATAATCTTTTAAAAGTAGAATTATTTATTTGAGATTAGGGTGTTTTCTGTGTTATGTCCTCTAATACTGTTCCCTTAGTTGTTCCTTGACTCTTTCAGTATTATATTCTTGACATAGATTTTGTAGATGCCCCTAGAAAACTCCAACGTATATACAGAATCAGTGTTAAACAAACACTGAAGTGTCATGGAGTCCATGTAGCTGTTGCAAAATAAAAAATAATGGAGAATACACACACTTTGAATATATATACTCTTTGAACAAATGAGTTAGGCACAGTTGTAATCCAAGATCTGTATATTTGGAGAAAAAGAGGTGCCCTGAGTGAGAACATAGCTACTCTGAATATTTCAGTTGGAGGCAATGAAGCCATCTGAATATTCCCCAATAGAAGTATTTCAAAACACCAGTAGTTCCAGGAAGGCCTTTTCTTCCAAGCCATGTCTAGTTGTGAGGATGAACGGAAATAAGGGCAATGAAATGAAAGTAAAAGAATAGCCCATGTCCTTTGACCAATTAACCACATGCAGAGCCACATAGCAGAATCTCATCTATAATTAATGCAAATTAATTGAGGGGTCAATATATTTTTACAAACTCGATGGGGAAGATTTTTAAAAGTAAATAATTTTATTCTTTTTTTCAATCTCCAAACCACTAAGTAGAGGTAATCAAAATTAAGTAAGAGTGAATTCAGTTTTATCTCTCCTCTACAGATCTAAATTATTCATACCACCTACCTGTTAATGCCTAAATGCGCCAAAATCATTAATTGTGCATTAATTAGTCAGCTGGTCTTCTAACCTGGACACTCCTTGGGACTGTACCCTTTTTAGCATTGACTGAAGTCCTAGGGTATATTTAATGTCTTCAGAATGCAACCCTTTCCAACATCACCAGGGAAGGATCATCAAATTCAGCACACCAGCTTATCTGTATTCTTTCCTGCGCGTGGCCTCTAGATGGTAGATTCATTCATAAGCATGCACTTTATCATCAAAATTCAAGGTGCTCTGTTTAGTTTTAATAAATATGTTTAATTTTAGCAGATACGTATAGATTGCCACTTATCAACTAGGACAGACAAGCTTTTCAGGTCTCCCCCGACATGCTGGATGCTAGGTCTGATACCATTTCCCCTTTAGTTACTCGTATGCTTTCAATGTAACTACTACATTCAATAGAATAACTAGACACAAGGCCATAGGAAACCCTTATTTATTAACTAAAATACTGAAATAAAATTGATTATATAGAATAATAGAACCACAGAATCTCCCGGTTGGAAAAGACCTTTGAGATCATTGAGTCCAACTGCACCCATCATTCGCTAAACCATGTCCCTCAAAAACTCATCACCTCCGGAGATGGCGACTCAACCACCTCCCTGGGCAGCTGTGCCACTGCCTGACCACCCTAATATCCAGTCTGAACCTCCCCTGGTGCAACTTATGGCCATTTTCTCTTTTCCTATCACATGTCACTTGAGAGAAGAGATGAACACTCACTCTCCCACAGCCCCCTTTCTGGCAGTCGTAGACAGTGATGAGGTCTCCCCTCAGCCCTGTCTACTCCAAGCTAAACAACCCCAGTTCCCTCAGCTGTTCCTCGTAGGACTTGTTCTCCAGCCCCTTCACCATCCTTGTTGCCCTTCTCTGGATGCGCTCCAGCAACTCAATGTCCTTCTTGTAGTGAGGGGCCCAGAACTGAACACAGTACTCAAAGTGTGGCCTCACCAGTGCCGGGTACAGGGGTACAATAAACTCCCTTGTCCTGCTGGCCACACTGTTTCTGATACAGGCCATGATGCCATTGGCCTTCTTGGCCACCTGGGCACACTGCTGGTTCATATTCAGCTGGTTGTCAACCAACACCTCCAGATGGTTTCAATTCCTAGTGGAGGTCTGTCCACCTGTGGTAAAAATAGGCATGAAGCCACACTAAAAGAGCATTCATGTGACTAAGCAGATAGCAGACATCAGTACTGTATCACTCCCTCTCTGACGTTCTTTTTCAGTTGTAGCCAGACTTCTATTCTGTTAAATACAAGACAAACTTTTACCTTCAACCAGCTATAAACTTATGGTTCCAGGTACTTCTTTCTTATTGAGAAGACTTTTTTGATCATGTGTGCGAGTAGTTGAAAAAACCCTGACACTCTGGGTTGTTATCTTCATTACTAATCATTAAAGAAAACTCAAATTTTAAAGATTTTCATTGTTGGTTAACTGATATGTTATAATAACCTGATGAAGCTGAGAAACTTTGTGATGAAAATTAACAGATTGGCAATCATCTTTAGGAGAAGTAGGGGAAAAAATACTGCTATACTGATTCTGCTATAACTGAAACTTTTTCGTTCATAAAAAACACTTCTTCAGATTTTGCATTCTATGATGCCAAAACAGGTCAGGAAAAATTGCTAGTTACCTTCTATTGTCAAGGTAATTGGAACCTACTGTTTACAGAACTTTTATCAATGCTCCCATTGTAGAGTGCACCATTTGAGAGAGAGCAAATACAAAATATGACATACATTACTGGCAATTTTGAGGGGGTTTGCTGGCACTAGGCAAAAAATAGGCTATTACTTAACAGCAAAAAAAAAAAAAAAGGGTAATATATCAAAATCCCTGCCTGCTCAGACTTCACAGCTGTATGAAAAAACACAACAGCCAGACCTGACTCACCCAGGGATTGAGCTGTGGTGGCAAAGCTAGTCTTTGTTCAGCTGAAACATCTGCCGTCCTCTTTGCAGAAGCTGCAACAGCAGCTGCTTTTCACTGGGGTATGTGCATCTGCACGTGGCACTTTCAACATCTCAGATGAGGCTTCACATCCTCATTCAACTTGGGCATGCTGGAAGAGCTTAGTGTTTGAAACGTAGTCCAAGGCTCTTGAAGTATGAGGCAAATAAAACCAAAGCTTGACAATCTCTATGACAAATAGGGCAAATCTGCAGTGATGGATGGCACAGCATCTGAAAGTTAAGGTATTTCCATGCTTTAAATTCTGGGTATTGAACAGAGAAAAGGAACTCTCAATACTTTGTGAACAGCTTAAACGCTGTAGCCCACGTTTTCCTGGGACTGGCACACATGAGGAATATGTTCAATTTCCATGAACTGTGCTGACCAGAAAGGGCTCTGCATTTCAAATGAGAACTAGTGTTGTCTCTCCAGGGTGCTGTGCGCTGAACACATCAGCCTCTCACTCACTTCCATTTACTCCCTTCACACAGTGGGGCAGTAAAGACAGCAATATTTTTAAGAGACATACCCAACTATTTTCTCAAAGATCAAAAGACAGCACACAGAATACTTACCTTGTTAAAATGAAAGTCTTCCCTAGCATAAAGCAATCCATTTCCCAGTTTGTCAGAGACAACTGCTAGAGGAAGGAAGCACTTCTAATGCCAAATACTCAAGCAGAACCAAGCTAATCCATCTACCCACATACATATAAAAGAAATTAAGAACTGTTCATTTCCCTTTCAATAACTAAAAAAAAAGGGACACTGGGATGGATCTTTGAAGTCTGTGGCAAAAGTTTATTCAATACTATGTAAAGATAAAAGGGCTGAGCATGTGCTTTTTTCACTCATAGATGAATTGTCTGATTTTAATGTGCTAAACACCTGCAGTTTTTATACAAGTAGAGATTGTGAAGGCTGAATTTTTCCAGGAAAAAAATAGGCTACATTCCATTTTCTGAAAGTTTTTGACAATAGATGTATAATTATCAAAACAGCAGCATATCTGGAATATCAATACAATGAGCTAAAAAATTACCCATTTTTAAGAAGCCACATTTGAGTAATCATTGCTATGTAAGTACATAAAAGGATTCAACAAAATCCTTTGTATTGGGTAATTTACCCAACAGATATATCATCTCACTTATTGTTTCTATGGCTCCTTAACACAAGTAGGGAAGCAAAAAAATGAGGGCTTGTGATCATGTCAGTTTCCCAATTTTCATGACTTTCAATAAACAGAAATTCTTCCTTCTCACTACTGTTATTTTCAGATCTTTCCAATTTTCAACAGTATGTAAATGTAGAATTACTGCAGTTAGAAACTGCTATGAGTTCATGCCAGGATATTTCAAGACTCATAGATTTTTTCCTTTTTGGTTCAGAACATCTGAAAGTAAAATGCGGTTCTTTTTTCCTCGGAGAAATAGATAACTAAAAAAATCCCTACACTTATGAAAAAAATTAATCAAAATTATGATGAAAGGTATACAGAAAATGTATTCTCTGGATTTGAAAAAAGAGAATTAGAGTATGCAAGTACATTTGAGTAGGGAGTCTTTCATTATTCCCATGGATAATCTACAAATATTGAAATCTAATTAATCTAAGGCTTCATATCCAATGATTTCAGTCATTACATGTGGAAATCTACAAGGAATGTAAGATCTGTTTTATAGAAAAAAATATATAGTTCACAAGTATTTATTGAGACTGCCCTCCTAGAATAGTTGGAATCCCAGAAACCCTCAGAAAAAAAACAAAAGTTAAAATAAAGATCATTTTAACTGCGTCCAAATTGTTAGAGAATGGAAGACAACAAAGAAAGGTAAAAAGCTAAAAAATAAACCAGCAGAAGAGTTAGACACATTCAGTCAATATAAAGCTTGCACTTTGAAGAAGGTAATTAATTGTTGAGTGAGCGTACACAGCAGCGTGGCTGACCCTCCAATACTAAGTGCTGGAAATTCATCTGGCTTCTTTTTCCTGTGATCTGCTCTGACTCAAAGAATAACTATGGGCTTGCTGCAAAAGCTGAGATCTGACCTGCAGGAAGCCAGATCAAATAATTAGAACAGTCTTAAAAGAGGCCAGAGTCTGTGAAGCTGTGACAACAGTGGCCTGTGTAACTGAAGGGAGTTTGACTTCAGAATTGGACTTGGGGTAAATGTCTCCAGGAGCTTAGACTCAGCTAGGCAACTATCCAATGGTGAATTTGAAGTCCTTTGCATTTGAGGAAACATTTTAAGCACATGTTAAACTTCAAGTCTGCATTCATCTCTCTTGTTCTCAAAGAGATTTAAGTATTATGATTAAATATCTCTCTGTCTTCTTCAAGAGGAATATTTTCCTATATTTGATCTGTAGTGACTAGATTAATCTTTTGGAGCAGTAGTGTGTTGTACACTGGGGAAGAAGAGGCTTCAGTGCAAATTTTCACTATGTAATAACAACAGTGCTTCTGGCTTTTCCTTCTCAGTCAAACACCGAAACTTTGAGAATCGTTCAAGCCTCAAGTCAGGCTTCAAAAGCCTTCTTGACACCAAACCTCCCATCCTTACCTCAGACTTCATTTTGAAATTTTTTTTTTTCATAAATAAGTATACTTAAAAATAAATATTTAAAGTGTTATTAGAGATAAACACTAAAGGATGTCCAGTGGAAGTGCATTCATCAGGCCGAGGAATAGTCCTTCCAAGGGAATTGCCAGTCCAAGGGAAGAATTCAGTTTGCAGGGTTGATCTCATCACTGCAGCAGCAATAACACTGCAGCAGGAGTCACTGAGAACATTCCAGGACTTTGCCCAGTAGATCACTTCTTCACCACATCATGGGCTAAAGCAAAATCAGAGAACAGAGTCTTGCTAGCAGTCTCCTTGTTATTATCACAGGAAATATATCTAAGTTGAATAAGTATGCCACAAGTAAGTAAGAAAGGATCTTCTGTCTTGGAATCCTGTCATCATATAACCTGTTCATAGCAATAGTGAAAAAAATATCAGATGATTAAGCAGTAGTTTTAGAGAAATGCTAGATAGTTTAGAGACAATATCTACCAAGGGACTTTAGCTTATAAAACACAGAGAATTTTATGAATAAGACTGGAAGATCAAACTTATGCGCATTTCAAATAAAAACGATGGACCTCTCTCTATTCTTATATCAGTGGAAATAACAGAAATTTCTTGATTTCAGTGCACTTAATGAAGTCACCAAACCTCTTTACCAAGACCTACTGAGAAATCAGAGAGGCAACTGAAAACATAGGCAACCAAGACCAGTCATCAATTGGTGCAAACTGGCTTACTTTTGCTTACTGAAATAATAGTGGCAAAGAAAGCCAGGGTGTAACAAAGATATCAACAGTCAAGAAATAAACTCAAGCTTATACAAAGATTTGGCTTTTAAATAAATTTAAAATTATAATTTAATTGTAAGGTAGAAGCTATTACAACAGAGATATAATTGCACAAATATTTAAGTAAAATGTACTGTCCGCATGCAATTAAAAAGAGCTATTAAAAAGAGCCCTATATCTCACTACATGCTGGTTTTCATGCTACCATTAGTTTTGTGTGTCAGAACTGGCAGTGCTAACTGTCATATTTTTGCTATATTTAGCAGAATTATTCCAAGAGTAGGGTCCATACAGTCAACATGGAAATCTTGAAGTGGCTACTCCTGTGTAAATGAATCAGAAAAAGGAAAAAAACATGAAGAGAGTTTCTTCCCATTTCACCTTTAGAAGAAGAAACTGTATACGGGAATTTGTCCTGTATCCTGCTGACAGTGCTGTAAAGTCCAAATAAAGTACGTCTTGGCAAGCTGGGAGAGACAGAAGTCCAGCTCTCTGTACTGGGTACCACCTGCTACGAACACCCAGGAAAACGGGAAAGAGGCCACTTAAGTTTATTTATTGTTACGATGGTTGTGGTGCCACATGAAAAACAGGCTTTTTCATTATAGCGGTGTCGCACTTACAGTTCATTGTACTGGCAATGTTGTTGACAGATCCCAGCAGAAGTGAGCCGGTAATATACAACACACTGAGAAGAGAATATTCCCCCAAATTTCTTTGAGTTTCCAAGGCTACTGACAGATTGTTATTTAGAAGAACTTGCAAGTGGGGCTAATCCACCTAGGTAAATATCTGTTTATAGGCACAGGGTCAGTTCTGTGAATAATCTCAATGAAAGGCTATGCTCTCAATAATTTATTATAATATTCTACTAATAGTTAATATAAATATGAGTGGGCAAGGTGAACACCAGAGAAAATATTCACTCATCTGCTTACCATTTCTTCTGGTTTTGTTTTTTTAATCTTAGCGCAGAAAGATTTAGGTCAGGAAATATTTTTCATGGGAAACAACTAGTTCATTTGCAAACCCTCCTTAGAATGCACATGCTCTTGGCAGGTTAATATTTGCCTAAAAGAGTCTCTGATGAGGAGAAACAAGGACTTTGGTTTCCATCACAGTCAGTCCATTAACATTAGCCTAGTTGAACGCACACTCTGCATTCAGAGACATGAAAACAAAAGTGTCCCCTCAAAACAATAAAAATTGAGGAAAAAGCATTCTGGAAATGGGGGAACAACAAAAATTAATTTAAAAAAAAAGCAAAAAACCCACAGAAAAGATATCAATTTAATTTGGGGTTTGGGATTTTTATTATTATTGTTTTAATGGTGCAACAGCTTCTGCTTTAATTACCTGCCTGGTATAGCAAACTTACCTTCAGAGGACTGAACCTCCAAGAAACAGCTGCTCTTCCAAGAACTTTACCTTCTTGCTCCCTCTAGCGTTCTGAGAAATCATCCACAGTTTTACTTAGTCCTAACCAGATTATTTTTCTCATTATTTTCTTTCCACCACATCAGATAGCAGTGGTTTGATAAGAAAAGATAAATATTGACTTTATGATGGCAATAATTTGCAATGCAAACCTTCACCTGGCATGCTGCTAAGTAATTCAAACTGTTGTGAGGTCCTTTACATTGCTGAAATTATTATGTCTTATCTTTCACAGACAAAGCAATGTTTGGGCTTGAGAAACAAAGTACAAGTATGTGCATTATTACAGCTTCCTTTAAGCACATGTTTTTAATTAGACATTGGTGTCATAGACCAAAGTTGTGATCATCAATTAAACTTTACTATAACCAAAGAAAAATAGTGTTAGTATTTTGTACTTACTTTTCTGCATGATGAATACAGCAGCTATCAGCTTCAAGAAAAAAAAGTTTAAGCTTAAAAGATAAGCAAACCTACACTAGTTGTCATCATTAACACTTATAGTCTGCTATAGATTGCAGTATTCCTGAATAATGAAAACCTGAACTGCTTGATTATATATGAGAAACTACTGCCACACTTGCACAGGATAACAAGCAGCAAATTGATATTATTCACCAAACATCACTACTACTGTCTTTTAAAATTTCATCTTTAAGAAGAGAAGTTGTAAAGCTAAGATCCAAACTATGAAGACAGCATGACACACTGGCTGGCTGTAACTCCAAACTAGCTAAACCAATGCTACTCTCAGGCACCTCAGTGGAAAAAGTTGAAGTTCAACATGACAAGGTAGCAAGGCAAGACTGTGTTAATTAGCTTCCTGATGCCTAGGAGTACTTACAGCATCTATAGAATCTACTGTGGAAAACATTACTCTTTGATCAAAACATGGGCAGATCCTCGAAACCTATCACTTTTATTACTTTCAGTCTGACTTCTGCCAGTGGCAATCTGGAAGCATCCCAAGGGCAATAAAAGGTGAAGGGACCAAAGCCTTTTCTGCTGCATCAGCACAGTCCTGCCATTGTCTAAATACGAGATAGAAGAGAGTAAAGCCCTTGCTTCTCATGGTTTTCAAAAGGTTTTTAAAAGGTATTTTTGATACACACAGGAACATCTTGGATCAGAAAGACATGAAAAAGTTTTGTCTTATTTTTTTCTACACATACAAACCTGACTGTACAGCCTTGCTGTAGAAAATAGTGGTCTTTATATGTAAAAAATATTTCAAATTCTCATTTCTAATTGAATGTCGTATTCTTTAATGATATATCAGAAGGCAAATTTTTTCACTTACGTACTTCAATTCAAATGCTATTTCCTTCAATATGACATGTGCCTAAGCATTGGAAGGCATATTTAAGCCAACTGCTATGTAGAAGAAAAAACTAAAAGATACTGATGAACAGCAGAGAAAGTTTTAGCTTTACACCTGATGCTGAATCACTGACAGAATGATAGATTCTTTTGATACGCAGATGTACCTTTTTGAGAAATCAACTCAAAACATTTTAAAAGGTCCCCATAATGCTGTCTTAACAAACAGGGTCATACTGCTTTCTTTACAAAATCAAATTCAATGTGAATCAAGAAAATGAGTCATCCTTATTTCCTCAGTCTTTAATGTTTAGGCTGTTCCTCGTTTGGTTTCAGATCAAAGCAACATAAAAGTGAATAATATATTCTTCTAATCTGTTATGCATATCTGACTAGAAATATATTTCTTTTTACCTACTGGATAGCATATCACATATTTTGTTTTATTGTGTTTTGGTAAGAAATTGCAATATGAATTTTATTTAAATTTAGTGAATACTTTATCTGGTAAAAATATATTAAATCCCTACACAGATAAATAAATGAACTACAAGAGTCGTGAACATATCTATTACAAAATTAAATTTATGTTTACTTGGTCAAATTTTTAGGGTAAAAAAGCATAGAATTTTCAAAGGAGCCAAGGGGATTTATTTTCATAGTCATTTTCATATAGACTAAAAAAATAGATGAATAGAGGCTTAACACGGTTTTAATAGCTCTTCTATTTATTTAAAATAGTTTACAGTCAAAAATATTTTCTTCATCCTCTCTTGCTCCCAATCTTCTACTTTACCACATGAAAAAATAACCAAAACCTACATAAAATAAAACCACACAAAAAAAAGGAAAAAGAGAGGAAGGAGAAAAGAGAGGAAGGAGAAAAGAGAGGAAGGAGAAAAGAGAGGAAGGAGAAAAGAGAGGAAGGAGAAAAGAGAGGAAGGAGAAAAGAGAGGAAGGAGAAAAGAGAGGAAGGAGAAAAGAGAGGAAGGAGAAAAGAGAGGAAGGAGAAAAGAGAGGAAGGAGAAAAGAGAAAAGAGAAAAGAGAAAAGAGAAAAGAGAAAAGAGAAAAGAGAAAAGAGAAAAGAGAAAAGAGAAAAGAGAAAAGAGAAAAGAGAAAAGAGAAAAGAGAAAAGAGAAAAGAGAAAAGAGAAAAGAGAAAAGAGAAAAGAGAAAAGAGAAAAGAGAAAAGAGAAAGAGAAAAGAGAAAAGAGAAAAAAGAGAGCAGGGGGAATTACAAACAAAAAATCCCAGAAGAATGACATGTATTTTATTGGTTTCATATTGAAGAGTATTTGTTATGCTTTGAAAAAGGTGAAAGATTACCCTATTTGGAAAGTCTTCCTAAACATTGTTCCTTTTCCCAAACCAGATAATATGGGAAAAAGCACTGTTACATCTTAGACAGTCACGATCCTGTCTTTGCAATGCTGCTATCTAACATAACTGCTTTCTGCCAGAATAAACTGCATGAAGAACAGGCCCTTGCATTCTTCATGCTTTACTGTATACTGCCATTGTTTCCAGATGTTACTCTATCTATTTTACCCTTAGTTTAGTGGCTCCTCTCAGTAAGTATTGTCCCTCTTACCATCAGACCTTGCTGTCATAATATAATTAAGACTTGGACTGCTACACACCCTCTGGGCTGCATTAAAGCCAAGGGGCCAGATGCAAACATGCAATTTGCTTTTATGTCATTGTACATTACTATAATCTAAAACAGTGTCATAACTATTTTATACGCTGCTTAGCAACATAGGCAGAAACTTCAGCAACTGGGGTCACCTGCAGGGTTTTGCACATTTCTGAATTTCCCATTCAGTTCAGAAGGAAAGGACTGGGTTGAGGAAACCAGTCAGACTCATAGTTGCATTCCCACATATTCTGGCCTCAGAAGGTTCAAACCTCCAACAGAAACAATTAATTCTGTAGTAGATTTCCCAATGCTGCTCTGATCCACTAAAAAAGCCCTAAAATCTGGCCATAACTCTCAAGACACTTGTACTTTTTGTGCTCTTAGTTGCGTCAATAAGGACCTTTCTGTGAGACATGCACATTTATCACCACTTCTAAAGTCACCCAAAGACATGATAGTAGTCAAACTGAGATATTTCCCCAGCCCATGAAATCAACTGAAAGTCTAATTTGTAAAGCAATCAATGAAAATTATTTGCCAAAAGCCCTCCATAACTATCTTGCAAGAAGCATGTTAAATTCCTTGCACTTAGATCTGATGAGGCAACATACACGAGACCGATAGAGGAAAAACAACTCTGACTCTCACTATTGAATCTCGAATGTTGGTTCAAATAGACTAAAAATTTACTCTTGTGAACACAGGTACTGGGAAATATTTTCTAATAAATGAACCTCCACACACTTTTTTTCAGACACAGTGCAGAAGCATCAGTGTTTTCTTTCAGGTCTTCCCAAGATAGGTGTTTTTCACCTGACACCTACTATTGCCTTACCTCTGAAGCTGACTAAGAGCAAGTGTGAGATGAAAGACACTGGCAATGTCTTTGAGATCTCCAAGAGCAGTAAACTTATTCAAAGAAAATTCTCTAAATGTTTTGAAGAAGATAAACAAGAGTAACCATCTACAGAAAAGGGTCTTCAGTACTCCCTACAAAGGACCTTAAAGATTATCTAGTTCCATCTTCTCTGCCACAGGCTGGGAAACCTTCCACTAGACCAGGTTGTTCAAAGCCTCGTCCAATCTGGCCTTGAACACCTCTAAGGATGGGGCATCCACAACTTCTCTGGGCAACCTGATCCAGTGTTTCACCACACTCATGCCTTATACCTAATCTAAATCTCCCCTCTTTCAGTTTAAAACCATTACACACACACACACCCTCCTATCACTACAATCCCTGATAAAGGGCCTCTCCCCATTTTTCCTGTAGGCCCTCTTTAAATACTGGAATGTTGCTGTAAGGTCTCCCTGGGCTGAACAAGCCCAAATCTCTCAGCCTGTCCTCGTAGCAGAGGTATTCCCAGCCCTTTGATCATCTTCGTAGCCCTTCTCTGGACCCCTTCCAACAGTTCCATATGCTTCTTATGTTGTGAATTCCGGAACTTGACACCATACTCCAGGTGGGAGTATTTCTCTGGATCCAAGAAAGACAATACCAATTACAGGCTACCTCCAAGGTTCCTCCACTTCAGTCTTACATCAATACAAATTCTGCCTCGGAGGAAACTCTTCTTTCACTCTATTCCCTCTTTCCTTTACTTTAATCCTCTTTCCTTTCCTACAATCTCTTTTTGGTCTGGCTGTGTACATGGGCTAGGTTTGAAGAAGTGGCCATTGGATAAGTCTCATTTTCAAATCCACTGAGCTTCCCAGTCTTTCTCTATTTAGTCTTAAATATAGTGAAACCTGACCAATGGACTGAAAAAATCCAGATACTCAGGTGAACTGGCTGTGTCTAAACTTAGTAACAGGTCTGCACATGTATTTTACTAATCTTGAAAAAAAATTAGTCTTTTTTCTAATTTTGCTACTATCTTCCTTTGCATCCTCAGATCAGAGATTTAGTAATTCTGTACTCAGTTCTTTTGTTTTGACTATTCATACTGAAAGGTTTTGAAATCATGGACTGCCATGCCTTCAGGACACATCAAACAATTGGATTGCAGTTTTCATTGTTTGATTGTATCTACCACAATTTACTTGAAATAATAATACACTGTTATATAAAATATCTCCAGTCACCTTCTTCATTTGATCCAGATAACACTTGTTTCTTTGGCACAACAAAAGAGTAGATATGAAACAATTTTAAGTAAGACATTACTAACATATGGTTGCATTGGATCTGAAATTGGCTTTAGAAGGTTTTTTTAACTGTGATACTCAAAGTAATATATTTATTTCCAATAAAAAGTTCATAACGTGGAAAAGAGATCAAGTTTCTTTGGGTTAGTCTGCTGATTTCCTCTGAAAGAAAAAAAAAGATGGATGAACGATCACCACTTTTCATGTGAGTCCTAGAAATTCTGGCAATAATGTACATTTTTAACTAAATTTTTTTGGATAGTACTGACTTATTTTAAGTTGTTTTGCATTCCTTATAAAATAAAGAGATTAAGGGGCTCAAAGTTACACACCCATTCGGAAGCACTCTTCTGATCCACCTATCCTTCAACAATCACCAATTCCTGTGCTATTTTGATCATTATTTAGCCCATGATTGGGACAAGCCCAGCTTCAAAGTCACAAACCATATCCCCTTATAAATCAAAGTTCAATGTCAGAATTCTTAAGTTTTGGAAATTTGAAGAAGCACATACTTATGCTATTCTTAGAGCTAGCATGAAAAATAGAAATAGCTTGGATGATTATCAGAAATGCAGAATCAAGAGTGTACGAATGGCATAAAGCTAAATCTGTCCTTTTCATAATTAGAACTATATAATTATGGATATATTTATTTACGTTTAAATTTAAGGTGGATGTCTATATAGCATATACATATAATATCTCATAACTTTGTAATATTTTTTCAAATACAATTTTTAAAATTTACTTTAAAATATATTATATATGGAAATACTTAAATTCCTCTAGGTTACCTAGTTGCTGAACATCTAGAAAACCTGTTTCTAATTGCAGAGCTCGCAAAGAGCCAAAAAGATTATATAATTCTCTGCATTCTTTAAAACTAGTTCATCTAAAAAATACACTTAGTGAAAAAGAGACTACTAAAATGGGAGCTCAGGGTTGTCTCAATGACCAGCATGTAAACAGTCTCAACTCTGGACCATCAGTAAGTATTTTCAGTGACTAGCTGCCCACTGACAAGTGCCACTGCTAATCATTTAGTTAACTTTGGAAGGGGAAAAAAAATCCAACATAAAAACCACTTGAAAATATTGTACATCACCTTGATTCTTACCTTTCATATACTGAGGCTGAATCTAGATAAGAGAGCATTCTATTTTGGATTAACACGTCACTAACAGAACTATTAAGACTTCTAAGAAAATACTTTCAGGTTCTTCTTGTTAGAAAATTATCATTAGCTACAAAGTACTAGATGACTACAGCTCCTCAGCTAGATCATTATATGCATTTTCCTTTTGATTCAGAATAAATGTCACACACTCTTTCAACTCAAGTTCTCAGATATAATTATTAAAGTGTTGAGAATCAGTTCTGAATAAAATTAAAGGGAAGAAAACCCCACAATCTTTCAAATTTTTCGTAAGTTGAATCCAGTTCCAAAAGAATTAAGTCTGAGGGGAGAGTTAAGGTTTGAAGGGGGGGGGGTCTGGTTATTGCGTATAGTAAGGTATGTAGATCAGGAATTAAAAGTGGTGTCAAAATGCTATATGGAATAAAGTTTGCAATTTCTCTATTTCAGAACAAGCTAAAAGAAAAAGTCTTTCTGATACTTCTCTTGAACTACAGGCATTACACATAGTTATAAACTAGTATTTGTTGAGGGTGGAAGGACTTTTGTTTGATCTTATCTTATACCACAGCATCTGATTCTTTTCCTGCTGGTTATCTCAAAGTTAGTTGAATCCCAAGGCACTTCAAATTGTCATGGCATGCATCAGCGGCCTAACAGGCAGCAAAAATATGTATGAATGGCATCCTATAGCTGGAATATATTAGCTGTACATGGAAATCTCACCTATTGACTTAATAATTTGCTTTTATATCTTATATTTCCTTTTTCTCCATTTGTACTTTGTGAGAAATGAGATATGAACCTCAGTTACTGGATCTGCCTAAGCTAATGGAGCACGTGAACTTCTACTGCACAGCTGTCTCTGATTATGGATCTTACAGAGCCATTGTGAATGGAATCAGAATTTGACCAATGTATTTCCATGTAGCAAGAGGCATGAGGGCACTGCTGGAACAATATTCAATGTGATAACTCAAAAATTTAATAAAGAAAAATGCTTTGATTTCTTTCAGTGACCCATGTCATTATTCAGTATGGATAATTCATCTGTTAAAACACTCAGAAGTATCTTGTCTGTTGATAGCAGCAGGCTGTTGCTTTCTGTACAGGAATAAGACAGCTGTGATTACTGCTTTGTACCTGCTGTCCACCTTCATTGCACCTACAGCATCAGTTTTATTCATAATGTATCTATCACACAACTTAGGAAGCAAATTTTTTAAGTAGTTTTAGGTTTTAGGAAAGTTGTCTGACCTAGTCATCTCTCAATCACTTAAAGAAAGACCTTTGCACTGCTAGTTTTGATCTCCCTATTCTTTAGAAAGAAATATAGAAAGTGCTGACATAAAAAGATTAAATCATATTAAACTGAATCAAAGAATATGTCAGCTTTACTACTGATTAGGAAATGATGAAGAAAGCAATATTCTTACCTAAATTGGGTTTAGATGGATCCAGGAGGCGAGCAGTTTCAGCAAGAGTTGGATTCAACTCCCTAATTTGGGAGATTTCACACCCAGGGTTTCAAATTTCACAAGGACAAACAAGCTCAAAAGGCACCCAATTTCTCTGCTAGAAATCACATTACACATCCACTGCTACCCTGGGGAAAGTTTACCATTTTTGGTCATGACTGAACCAAACCATAGAAATGCAATTTTTCTTTTCAGGACAAAAATCTATACAGAAATTTAATATGTAAGAAGATTCAAAACGACAACTCATGAGTTTCCCCATCCTGTTCATTACTACCATTACCCTTCCCACTGAACTCAGACCTACAGTTTATTTTCCTCACCTCATTCTGTATTTGTACTAAAATTAAATTAGGGTCCAAAACAATCTGTTTTGTGGTTGGCAGAAGCCCTTCTTCTGACTTAAGTGGTGCAATAGCCCCTTAGAAGTATGAAAATCATCTCCTCTATTCCAATTTTGAACTTTTCATCTGATTTTCTGATTTTGAGCTTAGTTTTAGTTTACCATTCAGAATGAAGTTTACACTATCATAGCCAGAGAAATTTCCACTTGAAGTAACATGAAGCTTTCCTAACAAAAAAATCTGACAATATAGGTTATTGTTTAAAATCCTCAGATATCTATGATTCAAGATCAAGAGGTGCTAGAGTAAGAGATATTTCTGTGAGATTTTTAAATTCAAGGATTCTTTCATCATTAATGTATAAATGACCTTTTCTGTTCGGGATCCTACTTTAGGAATTTATGTTTTTAAAAAATTCAAGGAACCCGAAAAATCTTCAAAAGACTTCTCTTCAAAGTTACATACTTCAGGAATACAGAAAGTCAAGGAGAGGGAAAACGTCCTCTGAGACAAAACCCAATACACTGGAATTCAATTAGATTTTGACCTTCTTCAGCCATAAAGGATTGGTAGACAGACATTGTTTTCTACTTGCCTGAATTAAATTGGGTCTCCTGAGATGCATATGAAGTAATTTAAAAAAGAGAAAAACACTGTTAACTGAATTCATTCAACCATCAATCTGAAGCAAACCTTATTCACTGTATTCATCTATTAAACTAATATAATCTTTCACATTTTAATAAGAAAAAATGACAGTTAATTAGTGTTGCACAGCCAAACCTTGAAAAAGCTCTCCTGTGTAAGCATTCAGCTAGGCTACTATTTTTCAGTCTCACCACAGTAAGTCTTGTACACTTCTGTGTTTCCCTTGGTCTGAGCACACTGCAGGACAGTTTTATTAATTCAACTCCCCGGCGTGTTTCCTAGGCAGAAATAGGAACGATTGTCACCATTTTATACAAATGGGACCTTTTGGTTCAGCTGCCTTACACCCCAAGAACAGGCACCATCTCCTTTTCCAAATCCATCCTCTAAATTTCCTTGTGTACATTTCTTTTTTTCTTTCTTTTAGGACTTGTGGTAGCTGAAAGAGATATTAGTTCATAATAAGCAAATCTATGATAAAGTCAGCAATTTACACATCTAGAAATGCCAACAGAAATAAAAAAAGCCCTGTGTACATATTTTTGCTATATACTCATATATTCCCCTCTAATTTTTCATCTGAAAAAATGCTCCAGAAATGTTCTTCTGTGGAGTCGTTTCAAACTATGACTCAAAGACGCCTGGCTGTGCCTTGTACATTCAGTTTCTTCCATCCTAAGATTCTGAAATTGAGCAAGACACTGTGATAGTATACCTCTCTTTCTGCTTAAATTTCCTGCATCTGCCTTCTTTTTCTTTCATCTCCACTGCTTCTTGCATAGTTGGCTTTGTAAGAGTGATGATTTTTTATTCTGACTGATGACCTTAGAAATATTCCAGTCCCAGCCTCCTGCAGAAACTAAAGATAACTGGTTTCACCTTAAATATAGCCATCGTCTTGTGCCATGGCATTTCTGTTGTTGGGGTTTAATGACTCCTCAGTGCTTTGGATCTTGAGTAGCATGAAAAAGTACTGATATTATGCAGCACACTGTATATGACAAGCCATTCTAATGACAAAACCCCACTTACTCTGGAATTCCATACATATATGCGTACTAAATCCGTAGATCCTCAACTTCCCCCGCCCCCCGATTTAATGTCACATTTATAGAAACAGGAACATGAACTTTGATTTTAAAAAACAGTATAGTTGGGTAAAAACACACCAACAAAACAAGCCTCAATAAAGCCTTCTGAGTCAGCTTGCAAAGCCTAAAATACAAATACATATTTTTTAATATTTCATCATGGTATAAGGAGGAATTACAGTAGCAGCACAGCAAAAGTGTTTATTTAAAATCAAATTCTTCCATACCACAGTACACCTCACCCTCCTCTGCCCACACCAGAATTATATTGCAGCAATTCAGTTCTAAGTCACCGATATAATTTCAACTATCAAGCAACATAATCTAATAAAAGTGACATCAGCTACTTTTCACAGGAGCCCCAAAGACTTGGTTTTGAACAGGCAGCAGTTTATTGTAAATTTTTTTGTATTTTTTTCTCTTACCACAATGCACAAAGTTTTTAGTCAATAGATGTTCACTTCTTTTATGCACGTATATACTGAAGGCTGTGGCATGACCTAGTCTGAAGTACCTGACATCATAATATAAGTTTATTGAAAAGTTTGTTAATCAATGTCTGAATGCTTATCTTATTATCTTTTAGTATGGCCATGAAACAGCATTTTGACATTCTTTTTCAAAAAAAAGCAACAAGAAGATGAGGGAATAAGGAAATAAGTAATTAAAAAACACTTGAGGATTCCTCCCCCGCTAACCTGCGGGCATGAAGGAAAATTCATTGTCAAGTGTGATTTATGAAACCTTGTTAAATTTATTTAAAATAACTGGGAGGCAGACTAGTACACTAATGACCTCTTTAACATAAAACTGTATGGAATATAGCGCATCCTTTATAGAACAAAAAGATTAATTTATCTTGCGACAACACAGAAATGAATTAACATGGAAACAAAAGGCTCCCAATTTTTGTTATTAAATAAAAATATTGGGTGATAGCCTAGCTATTGTTATCACTCAATGCGTTTTTCTTGCCTTGTCATGTAAAAATTAGATATTAAGTCTGCATGCAAGAGATTACTGTTGTCAAATAAATGTAGAGCCACTACAAAAAAAATCTACATACACTGCAATATTTCAGATCAACATTTCTTTTTAAATTTTTTTAACACAAAGCTGCATTAATTAGGTCATTTATATTAGAAAACACCTGTTAATTAAAAAGTACTACTTTCTGGCAAATATTGCATATAACCAGTTTCTTGTTTTAATGAGAATTGGTATCGTTCCTTCTGGCCTAAAAGTGCAAGCTAACCTCTGCTTCTATTATTTGTTTCTCAAACACAAATTCTTTACAGCTGAAGAGTTTTTGCATGTAAAATGCACACATATACGCAAGCATACACAAACATATATGCAGCTGAAGTTGTATCCTGTTCTGAGCCTAGACTGGCAGGTGGTCATCATCTCTAACAACAGGAGATTCTTGTGAAGAACTTGACACTCCTTGCTGTTGTGTAGCAAAATTAATGAATACCTGTAAGTAATGAAAAAAAAAATAGTAGGACTTTCAAAATAACTGTACTGGAGACATAGCTCATGATATTTTTCGGTTGCTTTCCTAAGCTTTTGTGACATAAGAATTATAGTTTAGGTTGAGAGAACCCCCCTAGACATATGTTTTTTAAACTCTAGAAATAATCCGTCTTCACATCTCCAGGTAACAAAGTGGCTGATGAATTATAAAAACAATGGTTAAATGAGTTACTAAGTTACATATGAAAATTATATTTTACTGCTCCACAAGTTAGTGGGAAACAGTTGGAAACAATTGTTTTAATTTGCTTTGAAATTACAATCCTAAGAACTTGAGCCTGCTGTTTCTATAAAGAACCATCACAGATGAGGGTATGTTTCTGAACATCAACAGCTAATGTGCCTCCTTGATTTTATTTTTTTTAAATAGATCTTACTACAAAAAAGGTTGTTTGCTTTTTAACCACATAACTATTTGACAGCAAGTAATGTAGAGGGAAAGATGGCTATTCTTGCCTCAAACAATAATATTCGTATGCAAAAAACTTGGGATGCATTATAAGGGTGTTTGTTACTCTGAAGAACTATTTTCCTGTTTTAAACTGACAGTCAGAAAGTCAGGGAGAGGAAATAATGGTAGGTGCCTGAGACAATGAATCACTATGAATAGTGGAGAGGAAGTTAGATTGGGTGAATGAGACTTAAACAACCAACAGGTTGAAATTACTTTTCATTTGGCCATTCAGTTAATTGATCACTCAGAAGTAGTCAATAGATCAGTACAGATCAGAATACTTCACTGATAATTTGCATTTGGGAAAACCAAATATATTCACACCATATTGAATTGGTATTTTGAACAGATGTGAGAATTTCTAGAAATGTGTAACAAGAAGTTTCATGTGAAGATGCTTTAATACACCACAACCCCCCAGAAATCCCATCCTTGCCAGCAGTCTGCTGTTCCTTTTGCTCAAATAGCATTTCACAGCCTCTAGTAGTGGGATCTCTTCTGTCTGCTAGTGTGTTTCCACTGTTCTCTAATGTGCAGCTTCATACTCACTGCAATAGAAAACTCTGAAAGGAAAATGTCATGAAAGTCTAAGGTTTACTGTAATTTACAGAGACTGGTTCAGCCTTTTTAAAGACACTAGTGAGATCCCAGCTTTTGGACTCTGGTGGTGACAGTTCACAGTCCTGCTTTCTCATCTCTCGCATCTAGATGCATCTAAGCACTGATTATGTTTGTATGCAATAGGAACATATAGCTTGCTGCTATGTTTTTACTGCGCACACCTCCACTGTAAAAGCAGCAGCGTTCATGAAATTGCTGTGCAGAGTCTGAGATGGCCTGGAACTACTGGTTTGTTGCATACACTTGGATAATCCAGTAAACGTAGTAGTATCTTGCATCAATTATTATAATACACAGCATGTTTCAACCTCAACAACAGCAAAAAAATAGAAGGGGGAAAAAAAGAAGAAAAAAGAAAGAAAAAGAAAAAATTACCTGTTCTAATGTAGTTTGGCTAATAGAGTAGTGTTTGATTTGAAGGAAAGCTTTGTGATTCTCTAGGACTCTGAAGAGCTCTGATAAGCATCCCTGACTTCGTGGTACGTGGTACTCAAACAGGTTAAGATGCTGTCCCTTAAAGCAAGCAAAAGTGATAAAACCAGATAAAAGTGAATGTACATTTTGATGAAGTTACACTTGCTTTAAAACCAGTCTAGCTTCAATACGCTCTCACTGGAGATTAACATGGAATATATGAGCTTTTAAAACAATAATATATTTTGTCTACATTGGTGGCACAAAGAAACATTCGTACTCAGAGCACAGCTTTTGTTCAAGTTCTAACATGATATTTCCTTAATCTCATAAAAGACAGACAAATTTAGGACAATTTTATGCTATATGTTTTTAATACAACAGAGTAGTGCTGTTACAGCGCACTCTGGGAGAAGACCTATACACATGTAGAAACATACACAAAGAGGTCCATGTCTTAGATAATTATAGTTTTACATGATTCTTCTCCTAAACACAGATAAAGAAAAAAAAATTTTAAAAATTAAATGTCTTTGAGAGTTTTTATTGGAATTTATTTAGTATACTGAGACTTATCTCTGCTCATTATGAAGAAGCAAACAAACCACATGCTCTCATAGACTACAGTGCACTCCTACTTCAGGTGAACACAAAGGTAAGATCAACTTCATCAAAAAATAAAAGCGAAGGGAAATTTCCACTCAAAGAAAAGGTCTGTTTCTTGATATTGCCTAAATAACTGTTTGGAGTTGACGTAATCGATATCACAAGTCCTAACTTTAAGAATTGTTTAGCAGGAAAATAAAAGGGGTTCTCACAGATACTTTTGAAAAAAAATCAATGTAGTCAAATGTGTATATATTGTTCTTGCCAGCTCATACTTAAACCTGCAATAGATCAAATACTATGATAAGCTTTAGCTGTACCTTAAACTGTGCTCCAGGAAAATGTAGTTGTAGACAGTCCAAAATCATTCTTCCATAGTGTATTTCTTTACTAAGCCAAACCTTGACAGAATATCCATCTCCAAACCTGAGAATGATACACAGAAACATAAATCCATTTGTCTGCACTATGAGGACAGGATGAACACTTGCTCCAATTGATTTCCTATAATTATGTCAAATAACATCATTTATGCCTATTGTACTATCACTGTGATTTTGTTATTATGATATTGAACAAGACAATTTCAATGACAAATCCAAATCAGTGATAAGAAACAGAAACAAAAAAAGTGTGCTATGCTTACGTTTTAACTACGAAAGGATGCTTCACTATCCAAAATACCTGAACTTAATTAACTAAACTCTGCTTGAATTGCTGTATTGCTTTGCACGGTTAGCAAAAAGCTACAAAGATTACCAATCACAAATACAGAAGAAAAAATATCCTTTAACTTCTCTAATGAGAAAAATGATCATATAGTACTAGTTTTCAAATCTTTTAACAAAGTTAGATATTCATACGCATATTTCAGCAATGTGAGTAAAACTATGTTTTACAAATATGTAAAGGCAAGTATAGAAGCATTTAGGGAGAAGGCAAAATTAACGAATTTTCTTAAGCGCTGTAGACACAAAACCCATCTCAGAATAATTAAGAAAATTAACTTCCCTTTCTCAACATACATGTGTTATAAGCTTAGTGCAGGCAATCTAACTAACACATTTTTACTAGATTTACTCACTGATAATGTCTAGTTGGGAAAGTTGCAATAAACAAGTAAAAACTGAAATGGCAACCATATTCTTGTGTATATTGCCTAATCAGTTGAAGTTATGCTGCACTGGTTTCCAGAGAAAGGTGCATGAGTAGAGCTCAGCAGAGAGATGAGGTGATATGGGACTGCTGCTGCATCCTTCCCTTTCTAGTCCTCCTTTGCAGCTACACATCCTCCCTTTGGGATCACCTTCATGGTTAATTATTAGGGATAAAAGAGCAGCAGGAGCCAAGTCAGAAGAGCTTTCCTCTGCTGCTGCTGTTCCCTGTTGCCAGCAAGCAATGGAAAGGCAGAGCAGGCATAGGGATATGAAGCTCAGACTGCACAATCCACGTCCTCCCCGAAACCTGCCACTTTCCCCATCTTCCCACTGACCACCTTCATTCCAGCATCCCTTACTCCAGTTCTTCGGTTTCTGATGACTAGCTTCTGTATTACTCCCATTTACTGAGTACAACTTGAGATTTAGGGTAGCAGCTGGGTTAATTGGATCTGACAGGAGTGAAGCACATTTTTACATGATGAAAGTAGAAGCATATATCACAACATGCACTATGATGCTTCCCTTTTCCAACACAGAAAAAATATCTATGTAATATCAATGAAATAGAATAAGAAATAGAAAAGACTATTCTGAGACCTATGTCCTGTTCAACCACTGTCTAAATGACTTCCAGCAAAATGCTTCACATGACGAACCACATGTTCCTCATCTCTAATATGTGTATGGCAATGTAAGGAGCTTTAACTTTCATTTCTGTTAAATCAGAATCCCTTTTGATGTAAAGCAAAAAAAGTCTTCATTGATTTTAGAGCAGGGGAAGTTTCCACAATGAAACATTGTAGACTGCAGATTTTATTCTATTAAGAATTTCACATAAATTCAAAATATAATTTCCAAGGATCTTCTCAAACAAGAATCGTATTTCTTTGTATAGAATTAAACCATAGTTGCTACAACTTTACGTTTTACAGTGGCAGCTTCTGCATAGAAAATTGCACTTTATGAGAAGTCCCATTACAATAAAATATAGTAGGGCTTTTTGGTCTTTGTTTTGGCTTTTGTTTCTTTTTTTGTTACAGTTAAACGCAACCAGTGAGCTGCTTGAAATCAACTAAGGAGAAATATTTCTGATGCAGTAGACTGTTTTTTAGTTCCTGAAGGAATTCATTAGAATTAAATCCCACTTGGTCCAAGCTGCAGGGTACCAAATATTCATTGGTCAGTGTGACCTGACAGATGAACACTGCTATAACACCAAAGAGATCAAGAATAAGGTGGAATCCAAAGCGGTGACTGGCTGATTTGCTTTGCAATGATTTAATAACACACAATAGCTCTCTAATTAAATGTTTTAAATGCATAGCATCACCCTTGAAAAAATATATGTGACAATAAAAAAAGATTTTACAAAGATGGATATAGTTGAGAAGGTTGTTCAATTTAGAAGACAGCCAACTTGAGGCAACATTTTACAAGAGGTCATTGACTCTGATCAGTTTTCTGGCATCTCTACACAGCCACCATTGCATTACAGTTTGAAAAAATGCTGCTTTATGGAGATGTTCAACAGCCTCATAAAAGGAAAATGTTGCACGCAGTGAAGCTTCCAAAAAAAATGAATCAAAATTCTGATTAGCATAGGCAGAGAGGTCTGTAAAACTTTGCTTTAATTCTAAATTGTGAATCACAAACACCAGCATGGTACAAATAAAAAGCTTTAAAATATTTTTTTCTTTTGGCTAGTCAAATTATGATGCTTCTATACCTGGATTTTTAATTCAGTTTAATACAAAAGCTCCGCATAAAAAGTGAGTGGATCAGCAACAAACATTCCCCCTTGATATAATCAGCAAGCTGCTTTCAGAAGCAAACTGAGGCAATGGAAGTTGAGTTGACAATTTTTTTTCACTCTGTTTTCCTTTCTGATTCAGACAATACAATTAATTCAGAAACCCAAAGTGGAATTAAAGAGAAAAACATAATCTGCTTTGGCTGGCACTGTTAGGATCAAACCTGTAGCACCCGATAGTTCAAGACCCAAGGAGGGAAACATTATCATTAAAATGACATAAGAAGAGCCAGCACACCTGTTCAGCAGCCATCTGCTACAAAAGAACTAAAATCTCTTCAAAGCCATTCAAAGATACTTTCCGCTGCTAATTTCTACCACATTACTTTAACAACACCTGCATTGCCATTTGTGTATACACACACACAAACACATATTCTGACAAAAAAAAAAAAAATTTTTCCTCTCTATCCTCCTTCTTCTCCCTAAGTCAAACTAATTGTTCACGCTTGACTTTCACTTCATTAGCAGTTCTGCGAATATTGCTTATTGAGTGCTTTACCTACTAAAATGTCACCATGAGACTGAAACCAAAACATAAATTCCCAGACTGATTGTAAACTAATTAACTTGGGTATTAACAACAGCACCAGGTGCAGAAGAATGAGCTTAGCAAGGACTACAAAACATATCCAAGAACTCCACACCTTTAATTACACTGGTCCACAAGCTAGCTGAGCGGCACAAAGAACAAGGGAAAAAAGGGAACATAAAATGGCAACAAGGAAAGGAACAATTTCCATTTTCAGGATATACTAAATATGCTAAAAATTTCAGCACCAAAAAAACTCGATGAGATGATAGAAAGGTGCTTTTACAGAGCCCAGAATTGTGACTGGCCTAAGGAATGTAACTAAGGAATGATTCTTCACTCTCTTATGTTTCTTATGGAAGAACAGAGGGCATCAAATTAAATCATAGGGAAGGCCATATAAGACCAATTAGAGGAAGTAATTTTCCCTACACCACATAGGCAAACTGTACAACTCATTGACACAGGATGTGCTGGATGCTAGAACTTGACCTGAGTTGAGTAAAAGATTAGAGAAATTCATGGCGGGTAAGGGGGGTGGGAGGTGGCAGTATATCCCCTGAGACCACCTAGGGCTTATGAAGTCATTAAGAAACAAATTGATGAAGAATGTTGGTTAAGTAATGCGTACTCTACCCTCCTGACTGCTGTTGGGGGAAGATACTATGCTAGACCGGTCTTCAATCTGACCTCACAGTTGTTTCACTATAAATATCACAAAGAAGATGTTGGTCCGGCCCAACCACCCAAATGGTTCCTTGTTTCTCAGAAAGATCTTGTAGTCCATGCTACAGTTCCAAAGCCATGCTCCCAGCAATGCAGATAAATAACATAAAACTACCATAAATATGTGTATACACTAGCTGCCACCACACCTGTGCAGCCAGACCTATAATGATGAGGAAGACCACTGGCTGATTTCCTGGTGCGCTTTCTAGCATTACAGTGGGAATGGAAGTGCATTTAATTGTCCAAAGGCTGACAATGCTCAATTAGAGGAGTTGCTGCCTGGGGCAGGTCAAGTAATACTAACTTCTCTGTGTTCCCTTCTGCCCATTCATTAGTGGTCCTTGTTCAGCAATTTGAATAGGAATAAGAAAAGAAATCGCTGAAACACAATGCCTTGTAGCCACTCAGCTGAGCCTGCCCCTTGTCTGGTCACAAGGGGTCCCTACAGGTACCGAGTGTTTTCTGAGGCTTGACCCAGGAAATCCTGTTTTCTTTTTTTAAAAAAAAAATAAAAAGATGTATTTTCATTTAAAACCCTGAGGAGTTTCTGTATCTGTAAATGAAGAAAATCAAACCTAGAAACAACTGTTTTAACTTACAGGAGGGTCTAGAATGACAAGTTCATTGAATCACACTCTTCCCAAAGCCAATTTACCATCACTTCTCTCATGATAGTAATCTGAATGTAACTGCTGAATGTAACCTCAGGAAACTGAGAACCTGGCCCTGTTTTATAAACTTTGATGAATAAAAGCATCAAATAATCAGTATGGTTTTTTCCACCAGTTAAAGACTACATTTCCTGAAGAATATTATGCTATATATATATGCACACACACATCAAAAAAATTACAGCTTCCATAAAGTTTAGGGGTGAAAGTATAATGGGAATACTTTGTGTATGCTCTAGTTTGTTTGATCAAAAGATTACTTCAAAATGACATTATTAGATAACAAAATCAAAAATACTGAAGAGAACATTGGCACTTAGCGTCTGCAAGGAACTGCATTTTTTAGAATATATGTCATGAATCAAAGAGCAGGAATAATTTGCTACTGCACTATTTTCTCTTCTGCTTTAGTTTACACTCATTTGCAGATATATATGTTTCTACTTTCCCTAAGTGAATAGGCTTCATCTAGACAAGCTAATTTAGCTATTCCAGGACGGTTGCTGAAGCATGACGTACAGATTCAGGTCACTCCCCTTACAGCATAGACACAAGTACAATTTACTAAAAGAACAAAACTTGAACAACATTGGAAACAAAAAACTCTGTAAAAAGTTGAGAAAAAACATTCCAAATTGAAATAAAATTGTTAAAACAAATAACATTTTAAGACAATTTAAATCACACCAAAAACACACCAAAAAAATATTTTTAATTAAATGTATTTCAACTATTCAGTGGCAAGTAAAGACTATCTAGGATGGAAAAAGAAAAGGTAATTAAATTGGAAATACTTGCTTTGTTTTTTTAAAAAAAAATCTACAATCAAATGCAAATATACTTTCACTTGCAAAACATGAACTCCTTCTGCAATTATTCAGAACAACTTCAGAGTTGCGGAACAGATAAACCTGACTAGATGCAAACAAAATACATAACAAATAAATTGTAAAATCACATTGTACATACTATTCATGGATTTTGTTTCATCATTTTTACTTGATTACAAGTTTTCTGGGGCAACAATAGAAACATTAAAACAGTAATTAAAACAAAGTATTTTAAACATATGTTATTAAAACATTTGTTCAAGTATATTGTATGTGCACTATTTGTTCACATGTACTCCAGGCTTACATATTGAGCCATCTAAAGTTAATTTCTGTATTCAATAAAATCATTGACATAACAGTGACAGCCTCTTGTTATGAGCAATGCAGGGTACAACTTTGCCATGTTCTATTAAAGTAGGCATTTAAGTGCTTTGGCATTATTTCCAAATATCTGGCAAAACATTAAAAAAAATCTTAATTGTTTATACATGCAGACACACAAAATCGGTCTGATTACTAGTTTGCATGTCTGCACATACAGGGAAATGTCAGAGATATGCTACTCTTGTATTATTTATATATTACATTCCCAGAGAAAGACTAACAGCAGCATTTTAATTCTGTGTAAGGCTGATAGCCCAACCTACAAACAGCCAAAACTGTTTTCTCGAAGTTGGTCTCAACAGTGAAAAAAACAGGAAAAAGTAGAGTTGTCATTGTTCTGTCACCACTGTTTTCTGGTGTATTGTTTCTTTTTAAGTGAGTTTGAACAAAAATATCAGGATATTACACAATAAAATGTCTATTAAAAAGACCTTATCAACACTTGAAGGTTAAATTCTCAAGTTAAAATGTGCCAGAAGAGAGACCAGATGTGAAATTAAAAATAAAACCACTAGTATATTTGCATTACGTAATAAGAGTTAGTTACATCATCACATAGCAACTCTTCATGCAACTCTTGTTATGAATGACTCACAACACATACTGGAGGTAGCTGCTCAGACAAGCAGCTTTCTTTACTGCAACATCTCAAAAATGTAACATATAAGACAGTAGATTGATGAGAAAAAAAAAAGTAAGCTCTTCATTGTGCTCTTACCACCTTTGGAAACTGAATCCTAGGCTTCCATCCCTGTACACCTGTGCGATCTGTGGTAACTTACCCAGGCCACATTTCCCTGCCTCTTTAAGGGCCCACCTTTGGTCCTACTTCTCCAGTTTGCAGAAGCAATTCATAGCATTTTCAGAAACAACCACAGCTACAGCTGAAGTTAGCAGGCCTTGTACTTTGAGTTTAATGTTAGACAAACAGAAAATATTTAGCTATAAACTGCTCAAATGGACTACCCAACCCCTTTTAAATTTAGCATGATGCTTCAGTTACTCCTCTACAAAATGGGGATAATTATTTCAAATCCAGTTTCCCCAGAGTATTGTGGAAAACAAAGATGTTGATGTTTATGAAGTCTTCTTCTAATGAATGTTGATAGTACTATATTTAGAGATAGGTTTGAAAAATGTCTAGTACAAACAGCACACAGATCACAGGAAAGGGGAAAATATGGACTCTTAATTAGCTGCTGCTCATTGAATGAATACATGCAAAACCTAGAAAAAAATTTTAAACAATGCATTGTAATGTACACACACAGTAAGGCTGAGTTAACGTTGCACAAAGTTTTATGAGAGTGCAAAGTTATTCCTCATTTTAAGAACTTTTTTTCTTCAAGTTTTTATCTGGGAAGATAAATTAATATCTATATTACATAAATACACATCCACTGCCTTAACATATTTTTCATGTACAAAAGGAATAAAAATTGTATTCACATCTATATTTTGTGTCATGTAAGAAATTTACAGCTGGTATATCCATTAGTATAACGCTGTTTCCTCTGAAGGATGAAATACTGATGAGATCTTTACCCTTAATCCTAACTTCTCGATTTAAGTAATCTACATGTGTCTATTCGAGAGAAACAAAATATTCTCAATCAACCTATTAAAAAAAAAGGTAGAGGGTAAATATCTTGCCAACACATTTTCCATTCTAAATCTGCTATAACAAATGGATTAATTGTTGGGTAATTTAATCAGATGGCTTGCTGATAAAATCTGAGCAAAGACTTGAAATGTGTCCAGCACTTGAAAAATTGGTATGGGTTTTTCAGCTATGAGAAGCTTGTCCAGATGGCCCTAGAATGAAGGATAGTATTCAAAATGTTGTTCCCTGAGGATTGGCCAGCTGTATCTAACATGGAAATACTTCTGCGAATTTTTAGAAAATATTAAGTATTTTCTAATTTCTATTTCATTTCCAGAATACTGGAGAGAGCATTTGAAGTAATCCACTCACAATTTAGAGTAATTGGCTCAGTCAGCAGGAGCTGTCTGAAATTAGGTTTTAACGGGCACAACTGCTAACATGTCTATTTCATACAAACTACATCTAGAACTAAGATGCTAACTTTTTGGAAACTGCCCTTCAGTTTGTTCTTTCTAGCTAACATCTTTCATGGCATCATTCACAAGTTTGCTATCTACAGCAAAAGGCCCTTGTAAGGAACTCCGACTCTTATTACTCTATTGGGAAACATTTGAGGGGGTTTTAAATCTGTTTAAACATAGATAAACATAGTCAGGGCTCAACAGCTGGGAACAGAAACCCAGACATCTACAATTGTAGCAAGAAGACATTTTTGGATGAGTATTTTGTAAAAGACTTTCACTAGAGCTGGAAAAATGAATCAAGCCTCACACATTAGAAGCAGTGTCACATTTTATATCTCTATGAAGATTTTATATTTCACATTAGCATCTTCCTGGAGCTCACCCATACCCTTCATAGAGAATTTTGTACCACCGTCTGACAAAGCTATATTCAGTCCAAGACAACAGTCTTTCACATGTGCCAGGGGCTGAGAGCGTACTGAGAGAGAAAGCTGAATCCTTGAAACTTCCCATTATAGCAAAGATGCAACTTTAACTGAGCCCCGGGGAAGATCCATTAAGCCTTCCTCATGCATTCGTCAAAGAGTTGATCATAATCTAGATTTTACAGGCTCGAATGGTACTAAAGGAAAAACAAATAAAACAAGTCTGAGGATTTCCATCATGACAGACAGAATCACCAGGAAGGAAAGAAAAAAAATATCAATTTAGTGGACATAGCTACATATGAACATGAAAAAAATCTCGAGACATGCTGATGTAATCGCATGTAACATCAAAATGTGCTCCTACTGTTATCTCTCACAATAACAATATAGGACTCATTTTATCATAAATAAGACTTGTATAAAAGTTTCTTTGCTTTAAGTGTTCATAGAGTGTTTAGATTTCTTTCTTTCTTTCAATCTTCAAAGACAGATAAGGCCACTTGTACTTGATTTTAAAATATCTGTTCCATTTCATTCGTAGAAATAAATTGAAGACAGAATAAAGGATATCAAGAGCTGCTTATAAAAAAAGAGCAAATTAAATAAATTAAATAAAAAAATCTTAATAGAAAAAAACATGATAATCTACAATTACAGCCCCCATTAATGTATTTTAGTACTAACATTGTCTGTTAATATATATATATACACACAAATATATTACTAATACAATTCATTCATAGAATCATAGAGTAGTCTTGTTTGGAAGGGACCTTAAAGAATATCCATGGCCCATGGCAGGTACATCTTCCACTAGATCAGGTTGTTCATAGCCTCATCCAACCTGGCCTTGAATACCTCAAGGGAGGGGGCATCCACAAATTGTCTGGGCAACCTTTGCCGGTGCCTCACCACCCTCACAGTAAAAAATTTCTTCCGAATATCTAATCTAAACCTCCCCTCTTTCAGCTTTAAACCATTACCCCTTGTCCTATCACTACACTCCCTGATGAAGAGCCTCTCCCCATCTTTCCTGCAGGTCTCCTTTAGGTACTGGAAGGCTGCTATAAGGTCTCCCCAGAGTCTTCTTTTCTATAGGCTGAAAAACTCCAGCTATCTCAGCCTGTCCCCATACAGGAGGTGCTGCAGCCCTCTTGATTCATTATCCATTTCAAATAAATTGTCATAAACACAATCATATTTTACATGAGAGTTTTTTGTAAACTCCTTAGGAAACGATCAAGATATTCATGACCCATCTAGCAAGATTTTTCAGTGCTATATATAAAAATAAGAGATACCTCCAAAAGGAAGTTCTCCGTAAGCAGGAACAAGGCTACTATGAGGTCTCCCCAGAGCCTTCTTTTCTCTAGACTAAAGAAGCCCAGCTCTCAGCCTTTCCTTGTGTGGGAGGTTCTCCAGCCCTCTGATCGTATTTGTGGCCTTCCTCTGGACTCACTCTAGCAGATCCACGTCCTTCGTGTGAGGACGACACCAGAACCAAATGCAGTACTCCAGGTGAGGTCTCACAAGAGTAGTATAAAGAGGGAGAACCACCATCCTTGATCTGCTGGTAACACTTTTTCTGCTGCAGCCTAGGATATGCAGGTGTTCTGGGCTGCAAGCATACATTGCTAGTTCATGTTCACAAGCAGAGCACAAAAGCACCATCAAAAAACAATTTTTATGGCACAAGTAATTTAGATAAAATCAGATGCAGCAAAATGAGTTTTGCTTATGCCTTTCTTCACTTACATTTGTTCATGGAAGTGTTGTTAAACAAAATATAAGGTGGTGGGGTTTTTACTATAAGACGGTGTGAGGGACAAATATACTAGGCAGTGTTAATTAATTGCAGGAAAACACTGAGAAATAGAACTAACTAGTGACTAATACCAGTGGAGGTGGCTATTAAGGAAAGCGTTGTTCTCCTGGTAAGTATTTCTGAATAGTAGATTCAGAAGTCCTTACAGTCTATCACTTTAGAAGGAATAACGTTTTGCTCTCTAGGGTAGCAAAAATGATGGGGTTGTTAAATCATAGGGAGAGAAGGAAAATGCGAAGGAAGGAGTAACTCAATAGTTTTTCAAGTCCTGGAAGATTTTCAGAAAATTCACTGGTGGAGTGGAAAGTGAGAAGATGAAAAGAATAACAGAATTTAAAGCTTAATTATTCCAACAGGATTTTTTGAGTAATAAGTAAAAGAATCCTGCTTCTCTTCTGCTTTCCCATCTCATGTAGATGCAGAAGCCTGCCATGAAGTTAATGGCAGCATATCTGGAAATTGTCTTCAAATAAGTTTGAAACATGAATTACACAGAAGTATTGGGTTTCTTAACCCCCTAACAATTACTTTATTTATTAGGTGTGTGATAGCCTGGGGTTTATGATTGAGTTTGTGTTGACAGGTAAAGAAAACCCCAGTCAGGAGTTCTGTCTGGAGGGAAATTTGGAAGCTAGAATAAACAACAAACTAATAGCATAGGGACAGTCTTTGGCTTCTCCCCAGGATTTATCAAAAGTTTTCCAAAGAAAGCACGGAAAGCATCTTTACTGTAAACTTAATTAAAAAAAGGGGGAGGGAAGAAAAAAAGGGAAAAGAGAAAAGAAAAAGATTTGACAGTTCTGTGTGTGTGAGGTTTTAAGACTGCTCTCTACAGTGGTTTTGCTCCCAGAAGCCAAGAATATGAATTAGGCAGTCAGAGCAAATTCTGAAAACTGCATGATTTTAATTAAATCCTTTGATAAAGCTAGTGACTATTTTTCCTAATAAAAAGGTCTAAACTTTTAGAAAAATCTGATAGGTTCCTGAACAATAAGTGTGGAAATTTGGTAACTAAATCAATCAATAGGCTAGGAGTTAAATGGATTTTAGCCCTGCATTAAAGCAGCTTCAGCAACAGAGTTTCTATTAAAAGCCTCAGCAACATTGGTATCCAGTACACATTTTATCTCACATGAATGCCACTGACATACATTAAAGAACTGTCATGGCAATACAAAGAACACAAACCTGCTGACAGTATGAAATATTCCTAACACAGTGGTAATGTGCTTTTTTAAAGCTAAAATTCTTTTAAACAAATAATTGCTATGAATGTGTCTGCCAAACATTCTTATCACAACTTTGCTTGGAGAATTTAAGAGGCATTCATACAGCCTTGATTCTTGAATGGTTGATCTGATTTCCTCAGAATTAATTTGAATATACCTCCAACATATCATATAGTTTATGGTTCTGCATTGATTTTCTTACTGTGATCTGAAATAGGTATATCTACAGAGACAGTGCAGCAAATTGAAAAATAACTGTCCTATTTATGTGAATATGGGGCATATTTGTGAGTATGCTTATGATGTATTACTTCCTAAGGAGGTGGATGAAAAGACACTGCTAAAGGAATCATCGGGAGTGGCAAAAGAATGACAAAGTAACTAAGAAGATAAAGGTGAAGCTAGGCGTTGTGGAGTGCCTGGTATTGCACTCTGAAGGTTAAGCTCACTCCAGAGGATCTGAAACTTAAAAAGGGGGGGAACTACATTTACCCCAGCAAAATTTACACACTCAACTGATTGCCTAAATAATACCATTTTTCCTTGTTAGGGGACATAAATATCTTTAAGAAGCAGTTTTATCTTCTGAAGTCTGCACTGTCCTCTACAGACATCTGTCTCTCTTACCACAAAAGGAATAATGGGTCCCTGTGTTCCTGTTCATGTACTATGCTACTGGAACAACAGGTCATGAAGTTCGGGAATAAGAGGTAGGATGGCAAAGACAAAGAGCTAGATACAAAAGAATCAGGAACTACTGAAGAGTGATTGACTTCTCATGCTTCCAGAAATCTAGGCAACTACTCTCTATACTATGCCAATATGAAAAGAAAGCTATGATCACACAGAACAGCCAGAAAAATAGATACAGATCTCAATTCTTTTCACCATCCAGTTGGTAAGGTCCATAGATGAAAGCTTGTCTTGATGAGAAAAAAGAAAACAAACAAACAAACAAACAAAACTTGGAACAAGAGAGCTTATCAAAGTGAATGTGAATCAGATCTGTCATGCTAATGTGGCTGCAAAATAAAGATCTACAGTTCTACCCAAAAGGAAGGACAGAAATCCAAAAGTGCCTTGCAGGACAAGAAATTATCTGAGTCACAGATAACTTCAACCCTGTAACCATGGCAGACAGCAATTTCAAAATATTTCTGCAGAGCTTGTTTACATTGTCAAATGTATAAGCATTTAAGAGTTCTAAATGCTGAACTGGTACAAAGCAGTGTAGCTTTGCTGCTTGTAAATGAGCTGTTTCATTTTAGACAGATGTCTGACTGGGTGTCATAAAAATTCTACTTCTGACTGAATGTATATGCTATAGCTATAAGTTTTAGCAACTTTCCCCTCAGTTCCTGATCCTGTTTCCTTTATGGTTAGAACCCATCCTGTAAATAAACATCCTCATTAACAGACATTAAATTTCATTAACACGTATTAATTAACAGATATTTAATTAAGTTGAAGCAGAAAAGAAGCTCATGCACACCAGGAAAAAGACACAGAAGTCATATCATAAATATTTACAACTGTCAGTGAATTTGATAGGAAGTAGGGATAGTTCAAAACGCATTGTCTTGCTGGTTGCTGATCTGATAAAAGTACTTTTTCCTGTTACAAGAAATCCTCACAAGGAATCAAAGCGTATTTCACCTCACCATGTCAAAATCTCGTAATGTATTATACAGGTTGAGAGCAGAAGTGCTTAATTTCACATACAGATTTGTCTCTTTCAATAACCAGTGCAGACTACAAAGTATCTTAGGAGTGCCATATGACAATTTAGCTTGCTAGGATATCCTAATTTCTCTCTCTTTTAACTTCAGTGACGGCAGGAAAAGAAGGATGTGCTTAGCAAAGTATTTATGCCTTGGCACTGCTAAAGTGTGTAGACAGTTCTTAGATTGAATGCAGCTGCTGGAGGTTTGGTGTTGTTGCATAATACCTGTTTTTAATGTGCTGGGGAGAACCAAGACACTTGAAACTTCCATTGACCATAATAGCAAGGCGTGTGCAGAGGGCTTCACATTCTTCCATACTACAGGAAAAAGGGAAAAATTAGAAAGGATTAAAAGAATTATAGTGAAAATAAAGAACATTATTTATACCTAAATTTAGTTAAAATGGAAGGAATCTGGACAGCTGCAAAAATTGGTACACAAAACCTTTGTCTTTGAAGGTAACAGTTAAAAGTGCAGCTCTAGTCATTACGTACCAAAAGTTATTAACTTATGACAGCTAGAAGAGAGGTCTAAAACAGAATTATGGGTTTAGTCCAGAAAAATGGACGATTGTGGACAATTCTGGCCACAATACAAATATTTTATTACCACATGCAACTACTTGATAGGCAGTCTTATAAATGCCACTGTATGTGAGAGTCATGAAATTGTTATTCTCTGTAATAGCTCCTTGTGGTCATTCTGAGCTAAAGCATACAGGCAGAAAAATTAAGTAAATTTCTTAGTTAGCCTCTTACACAGTACATATTCTTAAAAAGGTAGTTACCTTTAGACTGATTGCAGCACAGAAGAAGATGCAAAATACTACAATCCAAACAGAATTTGGGACATGGAAATGCAGCTAACTAGAAAAGCAGAATCCTGTTAGATGCAACTGCTTCAGACAATAAATAATAACTTTGAATTGTAACACTTAGGGCAGACGGGCTGCCATTCTACATATCATACAGAATCGTGTGAGCAGTTCTTCCAAAGCATCTCTTCAGACATAGGACATCAGTCAGGACATATCCATCATCTCAAAGAGTAGTCAAAGTTGTTTGACTGTAATTCACTGCATGCACTCCTCAGCCCCTCTAAGACAGCTAAACAAGAGTTGCCTCATGTGTCTCAGACATGTGCCAGTCCAAATTAAGGTGCTCTTACTGAACAAGCATGGCAATTAAGTACCTTCCTAGGAACAATTTCCTCAAAATAGGACAGGATATGATGAGAACTGCCAGGCCACTTTATTTCAGAGAGACAGGGAGAACCCATGCTCATACAAATCAGGAAGTTAGCTGTGTCTCTTTGAGGCACAGTAAATCCTAATGCTCCCCTTGCCATAACACTCCCAGGCTGTGGCAAAATAACATAAATTGACATGTAGGGAGAGTTAGACAATTTCAATCCTCTCGCCCTGAAAATAGAAGTTAAGCATTGCCTCTGAAAATTAATTTACTAAACCTCAAATATTTATTTTTACACAGATCTTCGCTATACCGTATGCACTTATTTATTGATAAGCATGAAGAGCCACTTCATAAGAAAAAATCCTTTACTTATACAAGCACCCTTTGAAATAATCTCAAACAAATCTCCAACAGCCTTCAACAGATAATATAAAATAACTCCTCCTTGCTCCAATGTGGCACAACAATGTCTTGTTAATTAGAAATGAAATGTCTACACTATCACTGTATTTTTATCTGCTTCAATGTACTCATTTGTAGAGATAAACAAGTAACCAGTAACAATTCGTTGTACATTTATTTGTTTGTTTGTTTACAGCATATTTGTAATGAGACCACAGATCACTTCTGTTTAGCTGGTGTTTGAAAACTAATGGTTCTTAATCTGGACTGAAAAGTCAAAGCACAGTTTCCTGAAAATCACTCAGCTTAGTCCACAAAGCACAGCTTGTGTTCCCTCAGTGAGTGAGCAGGTAAGCCCTTGGGGATCTAATATAAGTATATGACTCTCAAGATTCAGCTTGCATAAATGGAATAGTAGAAACTTTCAAGAGCATTTTTGTATCAATAATGAAGCACACATGTACAGAGACAACAAATACATTTTGAGAGCGTCAGGAAAAAAGTTAACAATACCTAGAACACCTTGAGGGAAGTTCTGATGCACTTTTTATTTATTTATCCATGCTTCAAACCTTCTTTAGCAAAAATATTACATTGCTGTTTTGATTAATGAGTTGTGTCCTTCCTGGGCATGTTTTCCTGATCTCTCCCTCACTTAAAGCCATTTTATATGTAATTATACATTCTATACTATATTCCTTAAGGGAAAATTCAATTTATTCCATTTTACTAGAGATGTTATGAAACAGTATTGATGTTTCCTCCATTAAACTGATATACCAAAGACCATAACAGAGAACTGACAAGATGTTTAATGTAGACAGACTCTTCTAAGACGACAGGGTCACTCATACCATTTCCAGCAGTGCATGCAGAGAATAGCTGAGGCATCTGTCTTTAGGATGCCATGGCATGTTTTTTCATCCACTGATCCAAAATAGAATCCTTAATAAAGTAAGAAGAGGGTTTTTCACTACCACCTCCCTTTGGAAGGATTTGTAAAGTAAGCAGCTGCAAAAGGATAACCTGGTTTTCTAAGCAAGCAGAGACACTGCAACAATGAATAGAAAGAGCATAGAAAAAGAAGAATTCATTGCATCCGGGGTTTTTCTGTGCCTGCAGCCCTCTTGAAACATATTTTAATCCTTGAAAATTAAATATAGAAAATATTTAGATTTACACAATTTAAATTTTCATGAGCAAGAAAGAATTGCCATAAAATGCCAAGATATACTCAGCATTTCACGTGAGGGTGAACATGCCTTCAGAACATGCTCTTGACAGCAAATAAGGAGAGAATAGGAATATTCTTCCTGCTGAGATAAGGGTCTTACCTGTGGGATGTCAGCACAGCTGCACAGCCATCCTGAACTTCCTTGAGGATGGTTTTCCAAAGGTAGCGTTTAGAACAGGGGTCCATTCCAGAGCTGGGCTCATCCTACAAGAGAAATGAACATGACAATACAGCACTAGGGAAAAAAATAGCACAGTTCCAGACTAACATGAAGAATTATCACAACTCACAATAAAATTCTACATTTTTCTCTTAAAAATCTATATTATCAGGAGGTCAGTTAAAAGACACCCTGATCAGTTTTTTATTTTAACAAATATAGTTTCATTTCTAAATTTATAGAAGACAGTTTTATTAATTAAATTTAAATATATAATAATATGTTTGCATATTATTATATAATATATTAAATATAATATAATTTATAAGTATATTTATATATGTTTAATTATATATATACACACATACTTTTTTTTTACTAGACACTTGCAGGTTTCTTTCTTCATTTTCTGGAAGGGTTTGGTGCTTTTTCTCTCCTATGTGCACATGTGCCAGGAGCACAAACAAGTGGAGAAGTCCTGTAAGTCCCAGCTACTTTCACTGTCCTTTCCACAGCCAGGTGTAGATAATATGTTTGCATTCAATATCCTCCAGCAGTTACTCCCAGAGCCCCTTCAAGAGGAACTCTCACCCATGGTGGAGAGAATCCACAGGATTAAATAACGACCCATTCCGTGCTGCCCAGTGCAAACTATCTGGAAAATCCATTCCGCACTCAGATGACTTTCATTAAGAAAGAAGAGTAGCTACAAAAATTACATTTCCCCTTCCTATATAATTCTGCTGTTCTCACTAAATAAAATTTTCACTTCATTTACTCATGGAAGCAGAAGGAATTATATCTGTTGTCAAAAAGCCAGTAACTATCCTTAAAAAGCTAGCAAGAAGGAAACTCTTCCAGTTGCTTTTTATACTATGGTATTTCATGAGGGTTGTCAGCACCTATTAGGGTGATATGGTCTTGGTCAATGTATTTGCAGCAAGGAATCTCAGCTGAAAACTGGAAACAATGTTCTCAAGAAAAAAAAGCAAACAAAACATCTAGTTTGATGTTGATTTTGGTGCTTAGCTATCAATGGCAGAGCAGAAAAAGAATTTAGTCATGTCTCCTATTGTCTGTAGATAGTTAACAAAGAAAACATAAAAAGTAATAAAAATAAAGCAACCCACGCTATTACTCAAATTAATAGCCATGAACCTGGATGCAATCTAGAGATTCAGTGGTTTACATCAATGTTTTTCTTTGCAGACAAAAAAAAGTCCTTTAAAATACTGAATATCTCTATTAAAATCTGCTAGTTTTCTAAAGCCAGCCAAATATTTTAGTGCATTTGACATGTTTAGGTATTTTTCTCTCCTCTTGTCATTACATATGCAATAGCCTGTGCCCTGCAGCAAGAAGTAGCTTGGAAAGGATACTTGCAGTAGCATACTGTCACAAAGACATTAAAAAACAGCTGGAGCGTTTTTCTAAGATCAGGAAAAAACACTGATTCTCTACTCCTTTTACTAACCGTGCCAGGGTCAGTTTAAGTACAAAATGTAAATAAAATAATTCAACTCTGAAGTGAGGCAATGACAAGAAATTAGAAGCAGCAAAATATAGACGATCATGAACCTTGTGCAAATACCTTTTTTTCTGTTTTAGCCTGCTATCTACTACTGGAAGCAGCGGTTTCCCTCCAGACTCTGGGAAGCAAAATCCTTCCCTCTGACAGTTATGAAAGATTCATTACACTATTGAACTGGTTTAGCTATTCCCAGACATGGCTTAAGAAATTGTTGTTTAATCTTCTCTAGCGAAACAATAGGCAACGATAAGAAAGAGAATGTGGTGTCATAATGATGCAGTTCCTATAGCTTTGTAATTGCCTGATCTTCAATACAAAAGGCATTGTCCTAACTGGAAAGGCCAGTTTCAAGCCTAAATAAGCAGTGGGATGCAAGCACCAAAACAACATGTGATAAATAATTCAAATTACTACCATTCAGGAGTAGTAGGTTCAATTGCATGATTTCTGAATTCAACAAAAATATAAGAACTAGCCAGAAATATGAAGCATGACGCAGCAAGGAATATGAATATTCTGAAAAAGATGGGTCAATAATTAGTAACACCAGTTCCAAATTTCTCATTAAAATAAGAATCTTCCTTCTTAAAGAAGCTGGTAGAATTGTTCATATATCTGTTTCTCATGTTATACACAGAACAGAAAATATATAAAAATTAATATATAGAGAATAACATAAAAAGTGTTCACACTGCAGAACAAAGAGGATAGTTGTACATCAATGTATCAGTTATTCCCTGACTGACCAGGAAACTACCTGATTTTCTTTTTAGAGCAACATACAAGATAACAAAACTCAATGTAACCCATTTATCACCGGCACAGCAGCACACCTTTACTCACCAGCAAAAGTATTTGAGGTTTACCAACTAAAGCCACAGCAGTAGAGAGCTTCCTCTTTGTGCCAGCACTGTATGTTCTCACTAGTTGGTCAGCATGGGCATTGAGGTGTAACCGGTTAACAAGGTCCTCCGCAACCTGTGGTTTAGAAATTTGAAGGCCAGCAAAGATGAGCCAAATTAGGGAGTGTTTTTGCTTAGATTGAAAGAACATTTTGTTCATGTATATTAAGAAAATATACTGTTGGATTTTTTTTATTTACACCCACTTGCTGCATATTATTATTTTTGAATCCTACACACCTATGAAAAGGTCCTCCAGGATCCCTTAGTTCTCAACAAAGGTTAAGGATTTTCTCATGTAGAAAATTTGGCTTCGTTATTGCTTGTAAAATTTGTTTGCACTCATTTTGTGTTGATGGGTTAATGATCTAACATGTTCCCCAGTTCACCTCATTCTCTGGTATTTATTTGATCAAAAATATCAGTGACAGAATATTCAGAAAAAAAAAAGTTCTAAATTAGCCATAAAAGGATGAAAACGGTAGAAAATCAACTCACAAGTTGAAGACTTAGCATTTCTTACAGACAAAAGGTAACTTAAAGTTAAATTAATATACCTTTCTAATAACTGAAAAGGGTAAAATGACCCTAGATATTTTTGTTGTAATTGCTTAAATAAATGTGTGAAGCAAGTAAGCTGGGCAGGCAAATAACCACAGCTGCAATATTCATGCTCTCCTCTATGGTGTTTCTTCTTCAGCTGTCTCAGACAGTCCTAATATACAAGGTTTCCTCAAATACTCGTGCTAGAGAATTTTAAATGTAGCAAGAGCCTTTCTCCACCTGTATCATCTATCACTGCTGGACCATGTAGGGAGATCTCATTCAAAAACATGAAGGACACAGCAGTGACTTTTCTACTCACTACTTCTAGATGCACCCTGCAAAGCAGCAAGTGTTTAGTGGCATGTTTATCATCAAGAAGTGATAAAATTTGTAATAGAGCCAACATATCTTTAACCTGGTTGTACCACTGTTGGGAGATTCTTATAAGCGGCATAGTGCTATAGTGTCTGTGATCAGCTGCTAGAACATCTCTAGCAGTATGGTGCATTCTTCTTGCTCTCTCCACATTACCTTCAGCAAAAAGCAAGGAAGGACTGGAAGGATTAATCAGAACAGATGGACATTCTGCAATTAAGTCGGAAAATCCAATAGAATAAATATATCAATAAATCTTTTAGCAAGATTTTCAGTGCTGCATTAAAAAGAGACACCTCCAAAATGAAGTTCTCTGTAAACAGGACCAACGCTGCAGTTGTGCGAATCTGCACTATTCAACCATGGATTCTGGCACTGGTATTAAAAGTCACCTGTGTTCTGTGTACCTTAATGTATTACCTGACAACAATGCCATTCTCAGGTAAAAGTCGCATTTCATAGAGATTGCTCTGTCTACATTAAATACAGAGAGTTTCTGTAAAAAACTACAACTACTAAATCACCCACAGGTAAAATTATACTGAAAAGTTCAAGTCTTCTGCTGTTTCAGGGATAATTCACAGCAATTTACTTTTGTTTAAACATATTGCTGCATATAAGTAGAAGTGCTGCAAATTCAAACGTTCTGTGGGTTTAGAAATGGTCAAGAGTCTAAGCTATATTCCAAGATACAATAGCAGAGATTTTCTGTTTGTTTGGGGTTAGGATTTTTTTTGTTTGTTTGCTTTGGTTTATTTTTTGGTTCCAGACATCAGTCTCATTATACATTGAAATAGCCTGTAAAGCGAAGAACACCGCTAAAGTATATGGTAGACAGCCTATCCACTCTACTAAACTGGCTTGACAACAGGATTATCCTGCTACAAATCCACCAGCAATACACAGAGAATTGCACAGAAAAACTCATAAAAACTTAAGACTAGAAAGTGAAAAAATGTGTAATCTCTTGTTTATGCCAAAATGAACATATATTGCAAACTATGACAGGCTTCAAGAGTTATTAAACAATAATGAAAAGAAGACTACTTATGACTCCTGAAATGAAGCAAAACCTATCCTTTAGCTACGACTGGAACTGCTAAGGCCACGTTGAAGAGATAAGAAGAATCTTAGTGTGTCAGCAAAATGTCGTTCTTTGAAAGAGAGAATGAATGAACACTGTAGAGAGAAGAATTTAGAAAAACAAGGAATAGTGCCAGAGAGAGAAGAATAAAACATTCAAGTAAGCTGTCTTATTGTAGTCTGTAGCCCCCAAGAAGACTGACTCATGTGTCAGGTATGAACATAACTCTCTTTCTACGGAGCAACATTAAAGAGCTGGCTTCACAAGATTTACAATTTTACATGTACAATTTCTCCCAACTATCATGTATCTACTCAGGCATTTAGCGCACAGACACTCATGATAACTCTGTCTCCTGTTTTGTACAAGGAGAAAAAGCCTGGGAATTTTGCAAGAAAAAGATTACTTAAGGTAAAAAGAGAGGGGTGGGAATCACTTCCTAACAACCACTCTGCTGCTGCTTTAACCACGTAGAGCTTCCAAGATAAACCTTAGAGATACTGTAGTGGCTTGAAATCTAGATACCCTTCTCTGGTGCAAAACATATCAAATTAGAACAGGATTTTTGTTGAATTACATCAGCAACATAGAGGCAGAAGAATTACCAGCTTTCTTACTCCTAATAAGTTCCTGCTGAACCTAAAAAATCTCCTATTCCTGCTATATTCCTCAATCCTTAACATTTCAAAGCAGCATTACGGAGCATTTTTCAGCAAATATATGAATACATAGCTCATTCTTCTTTCAAGAGATGACCCTAAAACTTTTTCTCTTTTCTTTAATGTATATAAGATTTCCAGTAATAACAATCTAAGTTTCATCAATCTGACCTAAACAGCAACAAAAATGTCATTTGAATGAAATACTATGTATTAGGTATATTGTATAGGAGCCTGTACTTCTCCATTATAACTTCATTTATCTATACAACCAGTGGTATCTTGTGCTTTGTAACATAGATGACTATGAGGTAAAAACTAAAACCCCGCTTAAACTGCTTCAGAACTGAGCATCTGACAAATCCTCCAATACACCCAATTATGCAAGAGATTTACAATTCTAATGGTACCTTCCTCTAGTGATTGTGAGATATATACACAAGAACCTTTCCTCACTCCTCATATGCATCATGATGTTCTATTTCTGGTTTCAATTACTTTCTACAGTAAGAAGATACATCAATTTATTTAGCAAGTTGGTAAAATTGAGGCCAAATTAAAATACAGAGTTATATGCAAATGTATACATTGTGAGTGCACTTGAACCATGAAGATGTTTTATATCTAGTTATGGCTGAAGGAATGTATTTAAACTCCTTCCTCCCCACCCCCCAAATCCAGAATATAACAGATTTTACACCTACAGTTAAAAGTTTATTTTTCAATATTCCATAAATTATTTACTTTCCCCTTGCCTATTCTAGGATCCTTAGCAAAAGTTCATTTTCTTCAAAATAATTTGGACTAGTTCTCCTGGCTTTGGAATAAGCATTAGAAAGAGCCCTTCAATCAGTAAAATCTAAACCAAATCCACCACCACTGTGCATTTCTTAAAGACTACATCTACTGCAGAAGAGACAGTAGTGTAATTTGAACTTTTACACAGATGTTAGTATTTGTGGGAGTAAAGGTTAAAATAGGCATGGTGTCCTTCCTCTATCCAGGAGGGAACCAAGAGGCACATCCACTCCCTGAAAAGCAGTAAACGATGATAATTATGTAACCACTAATGCTAATGTTTTTTCCACTTTATCTGAAACTTACTTTTAAGGGTCAAGTAATAATTTTCAGTTAGTGTGTCTTCCAGAAAAACTTAGAGTTAGCAAAGACTCAATCTGTTAGAATACTAGAAATGTAATAGTGTTGTTATCCTGACTTGAAAGTCTGCATGTGTATTAATTTACATCATTTCTGACAAAATAAATACAATGCATAACGCCTTGCTATTTTATTTTGAACAAACCCTCATAAAGAAAACCTGACATAATACTGAAAATGCATAGCATAACCAACACATGACAATAAGCCTGGGATAAATTATAGAGTTTTCTGAGAAATATGAAGACACTTCCAAAATAGTTGTTCAATGTGTCAGGTTCAGGGTAAGTGAATGTATTTTAGTTTGAACATCGTAAAAACCAGTCATCAAGTATTCATTCTTCTTCAGAGTAAATTCACAAATGTTAGATTTCTTATGTTAGGAAAACGCATATTCATGGTCAAAGTTCTAGGGGAAATATTTCTTTATCCCAGAATCTTACAAAATTGTACACGCAAGTTCTGCTTTGGATACAAAAATAAAAAAAAACAAGCATACAAAGATTTTACAAATGATTTTACAAAATGCTATTTCCAGCAGCTATGAAATATAACATGCAAGGAAGTAGATGAAATTTCGGTGTCACTGCAAAAATCTTCCTGGAGTGAGAACAGAAGGAGGAAACACACTGACTTTCCAAGAAGTTGCCTCTGAAGGCCTGATGAAGCTGGTTTTGAGATTTGCAACACAACTTTTAATGCAGATGAGAGATGTCATTTAATACTGTTAGGTTTTTAGAGTTTTTAACAATCTGTATGACGCCTTTTGGAATAAACTGAGATATTGAAAATATATTAAAGAAATAAAAATAAGAAAGAAAAATTAGTATCTGTCTAAATAGCCCAACAGCTCTTCTCTGATTTTTCCAGTTTCCCAGCAAAAAGAAACTTTCAGAGCATATTTGGGAAGTAAAGTAACGCTTCACATTACATGAAGTTAAACATTGATAGCAAATGACCCTATTTTCTCCTCCTTTCCCATTCTGTTAATTACTGTTTCGGAACATTAAATGCACTCAACTTTATGTCAGGCACTTAACTCCTGCTGCTCATAAATCTATCTAGCTAAGGATGTGATCTTCAAAGTAAGTGCTTCAATAGATTACTTTAGCAGCAACACATCCTCTAAGTCACCTGCCTGCTTGCCAATTCATTTAAAACCAAAGTGAAAGTATGTTGCTTTCCACATGAAAACTATGCACGCTCTAGAATATACGCGAGTGTGCACGTTAGCATAAACACTGGTAAACAGTTAGAGGCAGGCTTGGAGTGCCGTACCATAGGCAGGAGGGAATGAGAAAATGACAGCCTACATTTCCATGCAGTTGCTACTCTAAAGCATTCCCAGGCCTTATTTTCTTTATAGGCAACTCAAATGCACACTTTCTCCAGCCACCAGCCATTTCTAAGTTGAAACACAGCAGCTGTTCAGCTGTCCAACACTTGACAGCAATGCCACACAGTCGGAAGGGCCCATTTACAAAAATATTTGTTCTCCTCTGAGATAGCTGCATTTCAGTTTTTGATGAAGAGTAGCTAAATATTATTTGCATTCTTTGATGCCTTGATCACAAGCATATGGCAACAAAGTCTGCTCTGCAATGATGCAGATGAAAAATTAGGACAAATGAAAGGTAGAACAGTCTCTATATCACTAATGTGAAACTAAGGCACAGAAGCCTGCCTATAAAGAATGGTCTAAACATACACCTAGATGATCTGCAGTCCAGGATAATCCAAAGGTTAATGTTAATCCTCACCCAGTGTACCACAGCAACATAACTCATCTCTAAATAACATAGAATTGATTTTGATCCACTTGAAGCAGAAGCAGCATGGGAATTACCACACCATTTGAGGAACTACTCCCCAAATGGTTTCAAGAACAGCCATTGTAGTAGCTGTATACTAACTTTTGGTACTTAATTTCTGGTACTGGCTGACTGCCTCATTAGAGAAAAAGAGCAGTTTGCTGGTCAGCACAGTTACATCTGTATCTGTAAATTTAAAACCTCTCAATGACATTCCCAGATATTGTCATCGTCTATGCTAGTAGGATCTTAAAGCATTTTCTGACATGAGTTTTGCCTCTTCTCCTTGGACAACCCCAGGCCTGGTATAGCAACTGGAGTATTTTAGGGACTGCTTCCAGAAGGTGGTTTGAATGAAGTCACCACCTTGTAGAGGTTGAGACATTTACTACAGAATGCTGACATCTGCCATCAGCACCTAGATGTTTGGTTTATTAATATAAGTAATTAAGAATTTTTAGTTCCTTCAGGCTTCAATCTTGATTCTGAAAAAAAAAAAGAGTTTTTTCAGAGGTGTAGACTCAGGACGTGCAAGATCCCCTCACAGTTTTCTAAGTGTGATAATGAAGGTATTGAACCATTCATAAATTTCATTTCCTGTAGAGTTTCTGTGCCTGAAATTTTATTTGCATTAGTGTTATTTTAGTATCCGCAGTTATGTTATTGCACCTTGAACAGGCATAACAGTCACAAAAAAATTCATATTGTTTAAATAAATCAGTAGTAACGAAAAATCTTATTACTAAAGCTGTTCAAATGAAATATTAAATATTCTCTCATGTAAAAAAACCTGCAATATTTCTATAAACTCCATTGCCCAATCTGTCTCCAACCACCCCTGCAAATCTCTTCTGAATATTTACCTTATGGGTATCCTGTTTTGGAATTCCACGTAGTGTGCAGTAATAATAAAGATGTTCCCAACCCGTTAAAAGTTCATCCAGGGCATCTTGCTGTGGACAATAGCCAATGAGAATGCCTTCAGAGCTAGCAGACAGAATATCCATTTCAGACCTGTTTAAAGAAAAAGCCAAGGACTTGAATGTTATTCACAAAAACCACAGTCCTTGATTTCACCACTGAGATACAGAATCCTCAAGATGCATACACTTGCTCAACTCCATCTGTGATTGACTTTGAGTCACTTCACTATGATCATTTACCATAATACCAACCGCACAGAACACACGCTTTTTATCCCTTTCAGATTAGCACTGTCACCCATGTGTCACTATTCTATCAATGTGTATGTCGAGGTGAACAGATCAACTCAGGATAAGGACAGATCTATAAGAATTAATTCTTACCAGGATTACTTCCCTTATCTTTTTGGTAGACTCTGCTCTAGGAGATACATTTCAAAACCGTACTTCCTGCATCACATTCAATATTAAAGGGACAGTAGTTGAGAGAGAAAAAAAAAGTATTGCCGTGTATTCTTTGTGCATCTGTGCACACACAGACACCTGCATGTTTTCTCTAAACAATAGGAGTAGAACAAAAGATAGAATATTAAAACCTAGTAGGTTAAAAGAGAACACAGAAAAAAAATATAAAGTGATCCTGATTTAAGAGGCTGTGGCCATCACTTTGTAGCTGTACAGTATTACTTGAAATTACATTCATCGCGAAGAAGTAAGCTTGATTGCAAGTGTCTCATTACCCATAATAACACTAAATCTATCCTATTTATTCCAACATCTAATTCAATGTTCAGTGATGCTGATTTCCATGTACAGAAAAGACCTGTCAAAATTAAGACACTTAACAATAAAAAAATCTCATCTTTGAAAGAAAAAAAGTTTTTTAAAGGCTCTAAGTAACAGAATGATTTTCTGCTTAGGGTTTTCTACATTTCTTGTTAAGGGAGTTAAATTTATGGTTATTCGCTTAGACTTAAAGTAAATGTATTTAATGCAGGATCTACAAATACCATTACAAGTGAAAATATAAATATGTATCTCCTGTTATCAAGATTCAGGAGTCTGGAGAGAAAAAGAAAACACAAGATCTGCATTTTACATAATTAACCACAGCATTAAAATATATTTTAATGCTAGCAAAAGATAAATTACCATGATTATAATGAAACTTGCTAGGAACTAATTAGAATCATCCTTTACTCTTAATGGCAAAGATACAAAATTTTAGTATTTTTGTAGGCTTGAATGGTGCCAAGGAAGTTAACTTCTCTCTAGACAAAGACGTAGGAAAAAAAAAAGTTATGTTAAGGGGAAGATGAAGTCTATTTCATCATTAATTTTTATCCATTATAGGTTATTTTAAATGAATGATATAGAGTACTTCTACCAGCTCAGTTTCCAGCCATACCTAAATCAAATTAATTTTTTTAAAGTCATATTTACCGGAAGATATAGATTTATTTATAAATTTATTTATTAAATTTATTTATAAATTTATTTATTTATAATTTATTTATTTATATTTATTGATCTTTTTTGCACAGCCTGTCAGAGGCAGTGGTTTCCTGAATCAACGAACACAGTGAAACACTATCTACAGTGAAATTCTGTCTATATGATGCTGAACACAGAGAGATGTGCCTGAGATTTGTTTTACTAGGAAGATTCAGGCACTCTGAAAATGTATTCTTTTGTTGAAGCTGTTCCAGAAACAAGAGACTGGACTTTTGGTACTTTGCCAAGTTCAGTCACAAGAGAAAAGCATCACACTCAGGAGTAATTTCAGGGACATTTACACAGCCTGAACTCCATAGCTGCATAGCTAAATCTGGTCTGGAGTGGATCCATACAATGAAGACCAAAATTTAAGTATGCACGGTAGCAAAAAATAACAGATATCTAATGTTCTTTAGCTAGAAATGTATTAGACAGCAGTTTCACAATTTGCATCAGGAAATAAAAACGTTTCAGTGTCTCCAGGGCTAGTTGTACAGATGTGATTTTAGCATTGTGCCTCATGTGAAGCACATAGTCTTAGATGAACTATATCCCACCCACTGACTTTTGGAAAAGTGCAGCGATAATAGATTATTTAATATTCTCATTCAGTTTGTTCTTATCTTGCAATTTTATCTATTAGTGCTGACTTTGAATACTTAAAGAGTTCTTTATAACAAAGAGATTCTAATGTATTCTCTAAAGAACTCACAAACTTATTTTTTCCATCTCTGTCAAAACAGAAAACAATCTGACTAGAAGAAGAAAAACCATATGAGGATTCTGGCCCTTTACTGAGATTTTTTTTTTTTGTTATGCATGCTACAATGCTTATTCTCCCCTTAGCAACATCACTGAGTTGATTTCCAAACCAAAAAAGCTTGAAATCACCCTGTGGGTTTGTTTATCCAGGTCCTAACTTCTCAGAATACTGAAAGAATAAATGAAAGGAAAACACAGCATAATTTTTAATTATTGTACATATTTACAACAGAAAACTGTTCTCACCTCTGGAAATTGATTTTCCTTGCAATGCAGTTAACCTCGCAGATTTCATTTTTGTGGGTATAATAGAAATAAACAGTTCCAATACTGATGATATGATATCAAAAAAACCTTTTCACTAAATGATATACTGTATATTCTTGTCCTTTTTTTAAAAAAAATTCTGGTGCTATTCATTAAACTACAATTCAATATCATCCACTTCTTCCTTAACAAACATCTTCATGTATGATGTTATCAGAATCAGATTCTAAATACATGTTTTTAGTATTTTCTGAAATATAAGTTAGCATGCAGTAAAATGTTGATTTTTTTTCTCAAGCTAGTGAAAATAGGCATTTGTTTTCTGCCCTTTTAATATAAGCATGCTAGCATTTCTCATTAGGACATTTGTATAAGCAACAGGAGATACAGAAAGAAAAAGTCAGCTTATTTTATAACCAAAGAGAGAAAGAACATCTAAGTACATATTCCAACCTCTCTCAGCCTTTTTGTCTGTTGATGTAGTAAACACTATGAATCCCAGTGTAATATCTAAAACCTATAGGCAAGAAACCTTATAATGATGTAGGACTTCCTGTAATGTTGTAAAAACAATAAGTAACTGTTATCTTTACACTCTGTTAGTAACTTTCATTCCATATCCTGATTATGTTAAGAACTAACTTGGAACATGATTTTTCTAATTCCTAGCGAAGACTTCATGTTTAGACTGTATTGCTATGCTCTGTCAATACTTTCACTTACTATTCATTTTTTTCCCTTAAAGTGGAATAGCTGAAACAGATAAAACCAACTGAATATTTCCAGAATACTTTATATGTTAAACAAGAACTTAAAGTTGGAAAATTATATTTGAGGCATCCTCAAAAAAATTACCACAGATTAGCACTTGAAGCATGGAAGATGTTGTATGCCATCTCTTTCTAAGTGCTTTGTTCTACATTTATACAGTGAGAATTGTGATATTTTGGTGTAAGCCATCCTGCCAAAAAAAAAAAACACCCAGAGGACTCAAGGAGGCTCAAGGTGTGCTCTTCTTGCAGCATTTTATACTATCAATGAAATAAATCTGGCAGACTTGGAAGATACTGAGTGTAATAAATTAAACTCTGAGGGAACATTTTTTTTTTATTTGAAATTGTTCCTCCACTGATCAATTTAAGGCTATTTATGTCAATCCATTTCTTTTGGGCATTGAAAAAAAACCCTGAAACCTGATTCCAGCCCTGAAAGATACATCAAGGTGGCATGAGGCACTCCAATCAGAAAGCCTTTACTGGCACTGGAAAGAAACTAAAACACTAGAACGAGCAAGAATGATCTTGGATAAAACCATTCGCCTTGTCCTACCTCGACTAGACTCGTATTTGCCAGATGGTTGGTATGGTTATTGCAGAGACTAAGATTGGTTTCTTACATGTTGTAGTGGCTAAGTGGCAACATAACATAGCCTATTAAGTAGCTGTGGTTGACATTCAAAGGCACACCTCAGTTTCAAGTTCCAGCCTTATGGCTGTTTTTGGAAAAAATGTTTAACTATGGACTCAGCTATGCATTTTGCTTCAGTTTTGTATGGTTTTCCTGCAGTTTTTAAATGCAGTTAAAATAAAGGCAGTGACATATATAGCGCTTACAATGGCTTCTGCAGAGAGATAAATTCTAGTAATTAGTCAAAATGAAATATAAATTTATAAATTGCAAAAGTAGTTAGACATTCTATTGTAATTTTAACTCCATATTCAATTCAGTGCATACTAATGCTCAATTAACATTCTAAAAAAATCAAGGTTAAAATATAATTAATGTAACTATAGCTTAGTTATAATTAAATTAATTATACTGATATACAGTGTAACAACAGCTATCTCAGTCATTATATTGATGCAAATTTATTCTGCCTTTCAAGTAAACCTATTTGAATTACAGTTTTAATTATTTATCAAGTTGAATATCATAACTATCAAAAGAGTCGAAGTTCTAGCTATAAAGAAATATTTTATTTTCCCCTCTTCGGAAAGCGGTTCTTTGATCCTATGCCTTTATAATCCAGTAGCTGAGATGACTGATTTTTAATTCAAATAGGGTGAAGAAGACTCTGAAATGCTTCGGGCCCCAGTGAAAAGAAAACTTGAGAAAAAGACTACACCCAGTTTATCTATTTGTTCCTCTGTGTACCCCACCACAAAGGAGACTCCTAAGTATGAACTTAAGTCAATTCTATTCAGCAAAGTACAATGGTAAAGACTGCAAATTAGTGAGAAATAAAAAGGCAAACAAACCATTAGTCACATTATTCATTATTTTACACTGATTTTGACATGACATGACACCTAAAAGGATTTTGATGTCTTCTCTTCCAAGCTGTATTTAGCCATCCTAAGTTGAAAGAGGCTTTACAACACAGAGCCTCTAAAATGATTAAGACAGAATTATGGAAAGGAGAATAAAACAAAGAATATGGGAGGGAGGGAAGGGAGGGAAGGAATTGACACATAATATCCAATGAGAGCACACTTTGTTCTCCTTTGTCTTATCACTTCCTTGAGTGTCACCTTTTCTTAGTTCATACTCAGTGTAGATCTTACTTTTTCAAGGTATTTGACAGAAAAAGTAACTACAAAAGTATTTGTATACTAGCTTACATTTAAATAGCTCATGCACTGGTGGCAATCTAGTTATGGCAGTTGAGAAAAACGTAAGCTAATTTGAGTCTATTTGTATTCTTGAAGAGGAACAGCTGTGCTATAGAGAACACAGACACACTTTGAAATGTTAAGCAGACAATACAGTTAACTATTATACATATTTAAACATGATGACTTCTTTGTACAGATGTTGTTTGAAATCCAGTCAAAGTCTCAGAATGTCTTATGGCATCATACTTTATGAATATAGGTAAGTAAACCTTAAAAAGCTCTCCTTTCTAGTCATGTTCCTTTTTGCTTTAGTATTTCTGCCCTTCACAAGAGGGACTGCTGGTAATTCGGTATCAGTATCTTATATCCACATCTTCCAAAGTAACCATTTAAATGCTGTTTCTAAATTTGGCACTCTTTAATATTGGGGTTGCAAATATCCCTAGTACTGAGAAATACTCTCTATGATAATTGTTTTTATGTTTCATTTGGACAGATATGTCAATGATAATGAAAATGTTAATAAGGGACACAAACAATCTAGAGGCCAACAAGTCATTTACAAGTACTTGAAGATGCTGTGAGTCTGCTGCTCTGCCCTTTTAAAAAGGAAGCTACTGCTCAGAATTACATTTCTCTTACTTTCTTTGAGAAACTAGCAGCAGTTCCATGAATACAACACAATTACGAATGTTTGAGGCTCTTTCTATATAACCCCATGCAAATCCAAGATGTTGATCTTCCCAAAACTCTACTTTGCAATTAAACATCCACTTCTAAGAGAACTCATCTTCCATTTCTAGTCCCCTGTGTTGTCCAAATACGCAAAAGCTATCCTGCAAAATTAAAGGCTATCAGTGAGCCTGCAACAAAAAAAGACTTCATTTAAAATTCAGTGTAATAATTACAATAGTAATTGGGAAAATGTAACTTTCAAGCGTAGTTATTTAAGGAAACAGGAACTGTTATGAATGAACTGTTTTCTGCGTGGAGTAACATCACTTAACGTTCTCCGATATTTGTAATACAATTTTGCATACTCATATCATTATTTGATCATGAAGAATGCAACCTAAAATATCCATTAGATTAGAGTGTCCTGTCCTTTCAGGGTCATAGAGGACAAAAGTTGTATTCTTTCTAGTCAAACCCAACAGAGAGAGGGTCTACATTTAAGCTGCCGCCCAAATCATTCACCCGGAATTGCTGTCAAAGGTAATGACTCTGTGGAAGCTGCTTCATAACATAGATTTTAAACAAAACAGTCCAGATCTGCCAACCAGCAAATGGTCTGCAACTGAGACCAGCAACTGGCTTCTTCAGCTTTCTCTTCTCTCTTCCTCTATGCCAGAAATATTAGGGGTTTGAGCACAATACTGGTGTAAGAAAAAGAGACAAATTCTTACTATGATAACCCCCTTCCTCCATTCATCTCAGGTGTAAATGCAAATCAATCCACCTGAAGTCCCTGGGATAAGTAACTTCAGCCATAGCCATTCTTCAACTGATTAGAAGAGGTTCCCTAGACCTGTTGTAGTTATAATCCTACCTAATGATTTTCAGTAATACAGCAACAGGGTGCATAATGATTTGCTTAACTACAGCTGCCAAAATACAATGCAAGGTACATAGTTAGGAATGCCACAAACCTCTTTTCCCAGTCTCAAAGTTTTTTTGTTTCCCCATGTTTAGCTACCATGTAACTGCAGCCCTTGCTTGAGGTTGCCTTGCCAACTTAGTGATAAGATTTGAAAATTTGGGGATATGGGTTTTAAATTCACTTCAGCCACTCTAAAACCATAAAAATCCATAATCTGGATAGACGCCACCAAAATATATGTTGCAGATGGCATTTTTGACACTTAAATGCAAATGTCTAAGGCTTCCTCTCAAGTCTCCTAAATGTGTCATTACCTGTTTCTTAGTTTATGGTGAATAACATTGCATCTTAAAGTATGCTTCGTTTTACATTTATAAAACACAGTGATGCAAAAGAAAGTATCACACACAATGTGAAGGAAGAGTATTTAACCTATTGTTAAATGCCAGCAGCATTTAAGTTGCCTTCAGAAGAATTTCTATCTGTTTAGCCACAACTACATAACAAGTCTAATAAAGGAATATGGGCATTATTAAAACGTTTCGTGGTTTTTTTGGAAAAGCAATCTTTAGCAATTCTGATAAAATAAGTTATGTAGTCAATAATCATAGTGTGAATGCCAATATGATGATGATGAAATATAGATCTATTCTTCTAACTTTATATGTGCTTTCAAGTGGATATTAAAATTTTGGAATAGTCACACCATATCGAATCTTTTGACCGAATATAGATCTTATACCACATTGTAAAGGAAAGCCATATGCAGTCCATGAATGCACAAGTTAGACCAAAGCCCATTCCCATTAAATTATATAGAAAAATACCCTTCAAAACCTAAACAAAACCTTGGAGATTAAATACTGCTTAGAGGGCAATATATTATCAACAATTCCTACAGCTTAATTTATTTCTGTAAATCTCAAATCCTTTCAGAAACATATTAAAATTCTGACCTCCATGATATTGCAGTACAAAGCACTGCACCAGTTTCAATAACGCCAAACATGAATTGTAACTTTTGTTATTGTTATTGTTGTTGATTCATGTCTGAAATTTTTTCTGTTCTGGGAAATTGTAAATGAAAACAACCATTTAAAAGTCTCTATAACTCTTATAAAGCCTGACTTATATCATTTCTTATTCTCTGAAAACAGTTTTTCCAAAATCTCTTTATTCATTCCTTCTTCATGATTAACAATTACTGTATGGTCACTTTAGAAGTTCATTTTTATCAAATTAGTTTTACACTGAATCTCTTGAAAAAAATAAGTTTTTATGGAAGATAATGAGAAAATCAAACAAAACACACTTCAGTAAAATCATGTTTGTTAGTGGTGGTGGTGTCCTTTCCAAAAGAAACATAAACTTTCCAGTAACTGAATTTTGCAGTGACTGAAACTACTTACATTTTGAAGTTAAAACCGCTAATCATTATCTTTGTAAAGTGAGCAAATACAGACCTATGAAAGCATTTCTTTCTAAAACAAAGAAACGTAATAGGTCATTTTGGAAATTCCAAAATGCTTCCTTTAAAAATGTTCTGAATTACACCCTTTACCTGTCCTTCTCCAAAACGCATGTTTTGAAAGAGACATCATTTAGGAAAAGAGAAGTTTTAAAATTTTTAACTAGCCCAGGGTATATTTCTATATACACATCCTTATTTTACTTTTGCCTTACTGAAAAATAACTTTGTTGTCAAATTTTGCTGGGAAAAATGGTAAATATTGGTTACATCTAACCCAACAAGTCTATTATCCACTTATCACTCCACCAAAGTCAACCTCTACGTCACCGACACTACTTCTTATCCTAATTATATAGCATATTGATCGAGTAATTAATTAATGACTCTGAAGAACAGAGTGTCAGAAAGCACTGCACTGAAGCACTGCAAATTAGCCAAAGCCTGAAAACCTTTTGGTGCAGCACTTCTATAGGGAATATGTGTCCATGTGTCTGGACATACTTTCATGATTGACACTATTTTAGAAGGCTATATATTAAGGCTTCCTATTTTGTGACCAGATGATTTTATTCTCAATTAACAAAGCTGTCAGATGGAATTAAATAATGTTAAAATGCTTTCCTGCAGAGGCTTAACAGTAATAAAGCAATACACATTTAAAAGGGAACAAAACAGGTCCTTAGAGTACAGTATAAAGGACGGAAGACGTGCTTTGATCACTGCATTATCAATTACGACTCTTCTGATCAGACCCTGAGTTATTTACCCTGTAGGAGTCCTGATAACAACACGTCCTGCAGATGGGATGATATCTCCAGTCAGCATCTTAAATGTTGTGCTTTTTCCAGCTCCATTTGCTCCCAGGAGTCCAAAACACTAACAGAGATCAAAAAAAAGGGAGGAAAAGCAATCAATCTGCTATGCTGAAAAAAAAAAGTAATACTAACTCTTCAGCAGTTCCTCCCCTTTTCATATTTTCTGTTCCAAGTCTGTAAGATACTATATATGGATATGCTGTATGTGCAAATTCCCTTTCCCACAGAAAATAAGTTTTCATAAAAAGCATATATGTAATATTTTTATTACCCTCTCATTCCTAAAAGTGATTTATTTAGGATTGTATCCCTCCACTTAAAACTTTGCCCACTAACTAAGTGCATTATCTATCTACATTATTAGTAATGCTAGATTTGAATTTAAGGATCTCAAGGTCTGTTTGAAAGCCTCAGCTATCAGTCTTAGAGTTAATATTTCTCAGTTTCTCATGAGCTTCTTCACTCTGTACAAGTAATTGAACACTGCATAGCCAAGACACATCCTGACTCTCAACAGTTATTTCAGACCCCCAGCTGCAATGAATATATGCTTAAGCTGGGACAGGATTCATATTAAGTCTATGTATAGCACTTCATAATTTTTAAAATATTTATTCCATTAACTTCTTTATTGTTAAATAGGGCTCAATCAGCAATAACTTTCTCCTGGTTACCCCAGTTACTTAACTGATCTATAACTGCCAGGACATCACTGGACCTGTGCTGGCATGCATTAATTTCTCGTATCTTTCAATTTGCTGTTAGCAATCAAGAAAAGTTTTTTCCTAATCAGTAATTTAGAAATTAATACCTTCAATTCCTAAAAGCATGAAAATCATGAAAAAGAAAGCTGCTCTGAAATCTTAAAAAATTTTAAATAAATTTCAATTTATTAAAATAGTGTATTATATAATATCTTAAAAAAATATGTTGTGATGATTTCAGCACAAGAACTACAAGTTTGACTTGGTGAAAACTTCAGGATTCCATCCACAGTTTACAATTGAGCTTGATATTCTTTGCTTTCTCTTCTGACATTGAACTGCTACTTTGTTTTTGCATTAGGTTATAAAATAGTAACTTGGTACAGATAAGCAAGAAGGAAAAAATAAGGCTTTGAGGATTTTTAACCCAAAAAATAAGTGAACAGTTGCTTCTTAAATACCACTAGATCTTCTGCTTTTATCCAGTTATTGATTTTCAGAAATTACTACAGTTGAAATAGTTCTGCTGTTATCTACAGATCTTACAGCTCTTGCTGCTATCTGCAGATACAGGCAGGGACTGGCAGAGTGAAGAACTGCCCACTGTAGGAGAAGATCAGGTGCAAGACCATCTAAGGAACTCGAAGGTTCACATGTCCGTGGGACCTGATGAGATGTACCCCCACAGGCCCTGGGGGAACTGGCAGATGAAGTTGCTAAGCCACTATCCAACATATTTAAGGAACGCTTCCCACTGTCTGGAAAAAGGGAAACATAAATCCCACTTTTAAAAAAGGGAAAAAAGGAAGACCTGGGGAAGTATGGGCTGGTCAGTCTCACCTCTTTGTCTGGGAAGATTGTGAAGTGAATATTCCTAGAACCTATACTAAGGTGTATAGAAAATAAGGACATGATTGGTGAAAGCCAACATGGCTTCATTAAGGGCAAATCATGTCTGATGAATTTGGTGGGCTTCTATGATGGAACTACAGCACTGGCAGATAGGGGAAGAGTAACTGACAGCATCTACCTGCTCTTGTGCAAAGCATATGACATTGTCCCTCACAACATTCTTGTGTCTAAATTGGAGAGACCTGGATTTGGCAGACGGACCACCTAATGAGCAAGAAAATGGCTGGATGGTCCTACTCAAATTGCTGTGGTCAACAGCACAACATCCAAGTGAAGACAAGTGATGAGTGACTTTCCTCAGGGGTTCCAATTGGGATCTGTGTTGTTTAACATCTTTGTCAGAGACATGGACAGTGGGACTAAGTACATCCTCAGCAAGTTTGCCAGTGACAACCAGCTGTATGGTGCAGTTGATGTGCTGGAGGCAGAAGATGTCATCCAGAGGGACCATTACAGGCTTAAGACTTAGACCTGTGCAACCCTCAAGAAGTTCAACATAGCCAAGTGCAAGATTCTGTACCTGGGTTAGGGCAATCCCAAGCAAAATTACAAGCTGGGAGGAAAATAGATAGACAGTGGACCTGAAGAGAAGGATTTGGGGATGCTGGTGGATGAGAAGCTCAACACGAACCAGCAATCTGCACTTGCAGCCCAGAAAGCCAACCATATCCTGGGCTGCATCAAAAAGAAGTGTGACCAGCAATTTGAGGGAGACGATTCTTCCCTTCTACTGTGCTCTTGTGAGACCTCACCTGCAGCACTGCATTCAGTTCTGGAGTCCTCCACACAGGAAGGAGATAGTCCAGAGGAGGGCCACAAAGACGATCAGAGGGCTGGAGCACCTCCCATATGAAGACAGGCTGAGAAAGGTGGACTTTTTTATTTTAGAGAAGAGAAGGTTCCAGGGAGACCTCATATCAGCCTTCTAGTACTTAAAGGGGGCCTATGGAAAAGCTGTGAAGAGGCTCTTTATTGGGGAGTGTAGTGAAAGGAGGAGAGTTAAGGATTTTAAGTTGAAAGAGGGTAGATTTAGTTTAGACATTAGTAAGAAATTTTTTACTGTGAGGGTGGTGAGGCACTGGAACAGGTTGCCCAGAGAAGTATTGGAAGTCCCACCCCTAGAAATGCTCAAAGACAAGCTGGATGTGGCTTTAAGGAACATGATCTAGCGTAAGGTGTCCCTAACTATGGCAGTGAGGGTGCACCTACATGATCTTTAAGGTCCTTTCCAATGCAAACCATTCTGTGATTCCATCCTATGATTCGATTGTAAACATCTCAAGTATGCCTGAACAATTGTTCAGAATTTCTTTACCTCTCCCCTTGGTATTCCCAAGCATATGCTTTCCACAGCTGTATTCTTCTTACTGAAACCTCCATAACACTTCCTGAGGTTATACAGAAGGAGGACATCATTATCAGTTCTTCCACCAAAGAGTCGTTGTCGCTCCATTTCTACATCAACATCTTCTGAAGGGCTAACCATGCTGTTTTGAATAGGACACTGATCCCTGAAACAGAAGATGGTAAAAAATAATACATGGCAAACTGGACATTGCTGTACACTGTGTAACTCTGTTGTGTTCTCCTGGTTGTGACCCCTGATCAAATCTCAGCAGAATCCAAAGGAAACAGCAACTACTTGTATTTTTTATGCAGTTTTCACTAATTCAGGGTAGACCATGTTATCAGAAGTATTCATCTTCAGATGTTCAAGGGAATGCATCATTTTCTTTCTTTAAAAATAAGTTCATTGTCAGCTATGGCAGAATACAAATGGTAACACACCTTGGTTTCTGGAGAAGATCCCAATGAAGAAAAAGCCGTAAAAGAAGAAGTAGTGTTCCTTGCAAGGCCATTTCCACAAAAATCCAGCCCAGGAAATTCATCTCAAAGGGGCTCACATAGGAATCTATTCCAAAGTTTCTGGTCAGATCAAACTTGATCTGATTGTACGAAAGTTCTATTAAACCCTGGCCTAAGCAGAATTGTGGGAATATGACGAATGTCCATTTGAGGATATTATATATGTTCTGAAAACTCTGCATTAAGATTCATCAAGGAGGGGACAAAAAAGAAAAAGAAAAATGGAAAACAATTAGCTTTCTCCAACAGCATGTTAAGCACACTTGCAAAGTTAGATACAGCATTCAAATCTCACTCAAGGTGAATAGAATTCAGAAGAGCATATGGTGAACTATTTTGAGGCAGGTTTTACCTCTTACTGTATTTCAGACTGCCTAGGGCTGGGGGATTCTAATTTTAGCTGAGGTTCACAGACAGTAACAGAACACATGCGGTCATGATCTTTCCATTTTCTTAAAATCTTAATACTTGAATGCTATTCATTCTAAACCACCAACTCAAACCCAAGGCAACACTAAAAATCTGCCTCTAAACTTGAGTGACATGCAATCCAGATTTGACTTCAAACATAGTTTTTGACCCAGTACATGCTTAGATATTCATACATATTCTGGGTCGCCTCTTCACCAAGTTGTTTAATTACCATTATGACTAATGAAAATTACATAAATAGAGTGAAAATGCATGTTACTATTCACACAGTGCATTACAGACCCTAGGAATATGTGCCTTATCTCTCATGTCAATATTATTCAAACACAATTTACAATGCATATAATCTACTTAATGGACCAAAACAGCTCCCATTATGCAACAATTAAAACTTAAAAGCCTGGAAAAGGTCAAGGTTTCAAGAAATGCTGTTTTGCTGTTATTACAGTATATTTTTTTTCTAAATTGTTATAAACAAGATAAATTCAAGATAGTAATAAGCAATACAGTATACACTAGGAAAGAAAAATCAAGAATGTTTAAAACACGTTTTTTTTCTGAAAAAAATTTTTCTCTGTGCATAGGTATAAACATACCTATAAACAAACACATGTGCTGTAAAGCAGAGGTTTTATACTGACCTGCGATTTGGAAATTATAGCTAACAAACGAGGTAAGAGAGTCACCAGCATGGTACACAGGCCAAACACAAAATTTAAGGAAACGTAAGAAATCAAAGCTGTATCTGAACTTGAAAAGAATCTGGATACAAGATACATCCACGGTAAAGTTGCATATCTGAAAATGTAAAGAAACAAAATTATCACAAACACACCACGCTTTGGCCTCACAAAAAAAAAAAGAAAAAAAGAAAGAAAAGAAAAAGAAGCAATTATCATATATAAAAAGAGGCAGTTACCATATATATTTATATATACCTTTTCCTTCTTTTAAGATATGCAAACAAAACTCTTTTGTCCAACTGAGAAAAAAGGACAAATTTGGGATATATATATTATTTATCAAATACCTTATGATTCCACAGATGTTTACATATGTACAGCCATGCGATGAGTAGTTATGATTCATTTTTGCATATATCAACTGCATATACTTAGTTTCCTATTCCAGAAACCTCCCAATTCTGATTTCTGAATGACTACAAAACCATCCATCTTAACAAGTCTCTAATGCAGAGATGGAATTAAAACTTATCTTTCTTAGGAACAGTGTACAGACTAGATAAGCATAGGTGTCAGTATACGCTATTGCATGATGATAAGTATATATGTAATGTGTGTATATACAGTTGTATATATAAATACTTCTTAAATAGTATTAATATATGTACTCATAATCATTGTAACACTGAGCTCAATGCATGAGCAACTACCAAAGACTGTGAATCTCCTTCATTGCATTAAATAATGGTTTAGATTATAACCATAAGTCAATTTAAAAGTCAATATAGTGTACTTTACAAATTTTTTTTCATTTAAGAATGCCAAAATCCTATACCTTAAGAAAAATATTTTCACAGAACCACAGAACCCCTTAGGTTGGAAAAGACTCTCAAGATCATCAGGTCCAAATATAAACCTAGCACTGCCAATTCCACCATGAAACCAAGTCCTCAAGCACCACATTTACACCTCTTCTAAACAACTCCAGAGGATGCAACTCAAACACTTCCCTGGGCAACATGTTCCAACGTTTGACAACCCTTTCAGTGAAGTAATGTTTCCTAATATCAAATCTAAACTTCCCCTGGTGCAACTTGGGGACATTGTCTCTCATCCTATCACTTGTTACTTGGGAGACCAACACCTGCCTCGCTACAGCCTCCTTTCAGGTAGTTATAGAGAGCAATAAAGTCGCCCCTCAACCTCCTTTTCTCCAAACTAAACAACCCCTGTTCCATCAGACACTCCTTATAACACTTGTCCTCTAGACCCTTCAACAAGCTTTCTTGCCCTCTTTTGGAAGCGCACCTCAATGTCTTTCTTATAGTAAGGGACCCAAAAATGAACACAATATTCGAAGCGCAGCTTCTCCAGTGCTGAATACAGGGAGACAAACACTTCTTTACTCATGCTGGTCACACTATTTGTGAAACAATCCAGAATGTTATTGACCTTCTTGGCCACCTTGGCACACTGCTGGCTCATATTCAGCCTGCTACTGACCAGCAACCCCAGGTTCTTTTCCACCAGGCAGCTTCTCAGCTATTTGTCCCCAAGCCTATAGAGTTGCATAGTATTTGTTGTGGGCCTAGTACAGGACCTGTCACTTAGCCTTGTTGAACTCCATACAGCTGGCTATAACCCATCAATCCAGTCTATCCAGATCCTTCTGTAAGGCCTTCCCCCTCAAGCAGACGAATACTCCTATCCAGCTTGGTGTCATGTGCAGTCTTACTGAGGGAGCACTCAATCCTCTCATCCAGATTATTTATTATGATAAAGACATTAAACAGAATCCACCCCAATACTGAACCACTTGTGACCTGCCACCAAATGGATTTAACTCCATTCACCACAACCTTTTGGGCCTGGCCATCTAGACAGTTTTTTACCCAGGGAAGAGTATGCCAGTCCACATTATGAAAAGGCAGTTTCCCCAGGAGAATGTTGGTGTCAAAGGTTTTCTAAAGTCTAGGTAGCCAATATCCACAGATTTTCCCTCATCTTCTAAGTGGGTCCAAGGTGATGAGGTTAGTAAAGCTGGACCTGACACTCCTAAACCCATGCTTACTGGGCCTGATGACCTGGTTATCCTTTATTTGCTGCACGATAGCAGTCAAGATGATCTGCTCCATAACCTTCTCCAGTACCAAGATCAGGCTGATAGGCTTGTAGCTCCCCGGATCCTCCTTCTGGCCCTTCTTGTTGTGGCACCATATTTGATAATCTCCAGTAAACTGGAACCTCCCTAGTTATCCAAGACTGTTGATAAAATTGTGCTCTGAAGTAAATAGTAATGTTATCCTCAGTTTACAGGAAGATAAATGTTAAATGACTTAATGTTTGGGTCTCAAATGAAGGTTGTAAGTCCTCAAGACCATCCTATACTTTTCAGCATTCTGTTGCCAATCTTAATCATACAATGTTTTCTTCCTTTTCTGTACATGTCAAAATCACTATTCTAAATTTTGCCCTGAATTAGAATACTGTAAATACAAGATAGTCCATCCTTGGAAACGCCACAGGAAAGAGACAAGATTTGGAGTGCTGTTAGTGTACTGTAAACGTAAGCAAAATTTGATTTGTTTGCTTATAGCTACTAGGAAATAAGTAAGATTCTTTGAATACTAAAGTTGCATGGTGTTCAAACACAGCCTCGGAAGTAGCTCCCGGTCACATCTGCATTGCTATCCTAATTCTTTTCTTCCAGCTTCAGCTGTAGTTATATTATAAATATCGAAGACAGAGCATTTTGGATAAAAATGCTTAATAAGTTGCTCTATAAAACACTTGTGCTATCATCTCAAAGAGAAAAATACTATGGTTCACTTAAGAGAGCATTATGTTTTTAACAGAAATCGGTTTTAAAGTACCGTACTAGAAAATCTTTGATTATTCTTTCCAGCACACCACCTTCTGGTACATAGTTTAATTTTTTTGTATAACTGGGTTATTTTTCTCTTTATTCGGACCAGAAATGCTTCACAAGTGTACCCTGAAGAGAAAAATAAAATTTTAAAAGGAAAAAAACTCATTATGGAATGCAGATAAATGAGAATCACATGTGCATTACTGGGAAAGGGTAAAACGACCACAATGCACTTCATCACATTTACTGTGTAGTTAGGCTTAGTAAAGGGTAGAGCAGGAAGAGTGGAAACTCTGAAATTTATCAGTGTCCTTGAGACTTGCTAGATTTACTCATTGATAGTTATTAATATGTATTAAAGATAAAATACACACTGAATACATAGGACTTCTTGTTAAAAATCACTATAATTTCAGCCAAGGCTGAGCAGTACAGGAGGGATTAAGCTGCATCTGCAGTCAACAAAAAAAATTTCAGAAGACAGTCCAGCTTTTCAGTCAATCATTGTTTCTTCTGAAATTCCCAAATTTTAACTTAACATTTGGGTTAAAACAATGCCAGCATAACTCTCAGCACCTGGGATTTAGTAGAATCGTAGAATCATAATACGGTTTGGGTTGGAAGCGACCATAAATCATCCAGTTCCAACCCCCCACCATGGGCAGGGACATCTCCCACCAGACCAGGCTGCTCAAGAGCCCATTCAACACGGCCTTGAATACTTCCAGGGATGGGGCATCCGCAGCTTCCCTGGGCAACTTGTTCGAGTGTCTGACCACCCTCATTGTGAAGAATTTCTTCCTAATGTTTCATCTAAATCTTCCTCCTTCCAGTTTAAAGCCATTCCCCCTCATCCTATCACTACAGGTCCTTGTGAAAAGTCCCTCTGCAGCTTTCTTGCCAGGCCCCCTTCAGGTCCTGGAAGACTGCTATGTAGCCTTCTCTTCTCCAGGCTGAACAACCCCAACCCTCTTAGCCTGTCCTCATAGCAGAGGTGCTCCAGTCCTTTGATCATCTTCACAGCCTTCCTCCAGACCCGCTCCAACATTTCTATATCCTTCTTATATTGGGGATTCACATATGGGAAGGACCAAAGCACAGCACAGAAAACATGCCATGGCTTCAGCAGACATACAAGTATGTAGTGTATGCTTCATTTGCAGCTTGTCTAAGATTTCTGTAGATGACTATTCTTATGCTAGGGTCACAGCAACTGGATTACAAGAAGGATTCAACAGTTGAAAAGGTAAGACATTCTTTGCCCTAAGACTGATAACAATTTCCCCCTTTAGTTTATGTAAACCAATTAGTGGCAGTGCAGAAGGAAGGAGAAGGAAAACAAGAGGAGAAAAGGATGAACCTTTGATGTTCCATCTGAGTTTTTTACAAGATCTTGGCATCACAACCTCTAGAGTATTACATACTGACCTCGTCACTCATGCTCAGAAAAGATGACCTCAAATTAGAGTTATTGGGATAACTCTAATTATATAGGATTATCCAGAGGATGAGAAGGCCTTTTTACAAGAGAAGACTTGGCTTGTTTGGGCTTGCAAAAGATGTTTGATGAGATAAAATTAGGTTGGAATTTCAAAGAATAGATACAGCTATGGAGACACTGAATCATTTTTCAAAAAAAGGTGTTTCTGGAGGCACGATGTCTTGAAAACAGTTTCAACATTAAATAGAGCAAGGTGGGGTTTTTTTTAAAGTGTTTGTCTGTGAATCTTCCTGGAATGGAACACGTCCTGATCTTGCAGAAGGTCCTTTCTATTGTAATTTCCTTCCCTGTGGTTTTCTCACGGAGCAGTTATATTTCATTATCTAAACTTCTGTCTCATAATATATGGATTCCTTTCTACAAAAGTAGCAACAATTAGTTGCTTGAGATAGGGAAGAAATTTCTCAGAATGCTTATCCTGTAACTATTAGTCTTCAGCATTTCTCACTTCACCTAGAAAGAGTTAAAGGAAAAGAATACTGTTTCATTGAGCAAGACTCATTTCCATAGAAAAACCAAACCTCTGTTTCACCAGTTATTTTAACTTTTTATGAAAGTTTTTTCACTGAAACTAAGCAAAAGAGTGATATAAGAGGACTTTCTTCTCACACAGTACTATTTGGAGAAAATATGCAACGAGTGCAGTATTCCGCATTAGACAAAATTCTCACTGAAAATATATATACCTGGAGCTTCTTAAAATTACAGAACTACAGAAAATTGGTGGAATTCTAATTAAGAACAGCCCCTTCTGACCTTGTTGATAATATTCTGCACAGCTAAGTATGGAAATTCTGACCTATGTTATTATTTCTTCACTTTTGAAAGATAACATACCATCAATTTCTAACAGTAAATGATTTTTATACAGGCTAAGTATTTTCTTAGATGTTTTTGTTTTTTTTTAAATGTGAGACTAAATCTCTCTCCACCTTCTGTGTGGAACATTGAAAGTCATGTTCTAGCCTGTATCCTCACTATCTTATCATAATCATTTCCAAAGAGAGAAAATCATGCATCCAGCAGCAGGTACAAACCAAGTCTAAAGATTTCTGTTTGTTTCTTCCAAGCTGTAATTCCATAGTAGCATTTCCAATCACATACCCAAAGAGTATCAGCAGGAGAACAGTGGCTGCCAAGTTCTTTCGGAAAGTGAAGGCTGATAACTGGAAGGCAACAATAATACCAGCACATAGGGTGACTGGAACCATGTAAAACAGCTAGAAACAGAAAAAAAACCACACTTATCAGGTGTGCGTCTCTTACTGGTCTTACTTAATTAGCATAAAAGGGCTCTACAAATTAACTTTTCTGTATCTGCAATATAATTACACTATAAATTAGGAAGAATTAGGCAGAAGAGCTCTGAGATTTCACAGTCTATACTTGCTGTGAAACTGTTCCTCTTACACACATGCACATGAAACAGCCTGAAAAAATAAAATACGACTACAGAATATTCCCCTTAATTCCATTTCTATTGACCTTTCCAATACACCCATTTAACAAGCTAACTTTTCCAGATAATGAGTCCATATGGGACTATTGCTCTAAAACATCAAATCATACTGTGAATACAGAGTTTCGGTTTCAGAAATAGCCATTTCTGGTTATTGCTTCAGTAGTAACAGTAGTAACACAATATTAAAGGAGACATTAACAAAGGACTCTTCGTGCTGATGAAGTAAATGAGAACTTTTAATGGGAACAGACATAATATTTAGAAGAGTTACAGTATTAGTCAAAAGGGAAAGTAGTTTCTCTGTTTAGTCTCTTGACATTCATGGTAACCAAATATGTAAAGTGAGGAAGATGTCATCGGTACAGGAGAGTCATTTCCAAGTATTCAAGTATCCAAGTGTTCTGCTTGCAGCTAGCAGTGGCAAGATATGAAAATCTCTGCTCAGTTCCATTTTGTGGTTGCTTGCTCTGTTAATACAAGTTGAGCTAATTAGGGCAGTAAATGCCTCCATTTCTGCTTATGTAACATTTAATCTTACCCTAATATAACTGAGGTTTTGAGGTGCCACCGCAATAGAGGCCACAAATGAAGATCTAGCTTAATATTTAGTGTAGAAGAACAACATCCTTACTGGATGTTAAACTAGATTTTCTAACTGATGTATGATGCAAACCTGTTCAAAATTATGCCAGAAGGCATCACTTCTTTGCAAATGGGAAGACAGACTTTTTTTAAGAAGGGCAATGGAGTGAAATGTAGACAGATGTAATGTTCTCTTCTTGTCCATTGTGAACCTTATTCAGTGCCATATACAAATATGATGTCATACCACTCCACAGATTTAGGTTTCAGTTATCCTGGAGCTGTTTAAAAAATGTGGTAGAGAAGTGACAAAGCATCTGAGTCCTGGTATGTTTCAACAGACCTGGGACTTTTTTCTAGAAATACATTAATAAATAACTTAAACATTAAATTCTATCAGAAATCTTACCTGAAAACATGGTGAATTTTAGAAGTTGAGCGTGCACAAATAAAACAATCTTAATTTTGCCCTATAGTGACATAAGCTTAATCTGAACAAAACATCTCTATTTTTCATTAACTTTTTTTAGTACTTACTCAATTTCCATTTGCTGAACATAGTAAGGAATATGATTTCTGTGTATAGATACAGTAAGAACAGCCTGATTCTCAAGACAGCAATTTCATAAATCAAATACTTCTGCATGTCTAGTAGAGATTATGCTACCAATAGCATAGGACACAGTCTGTAATATTTAAAATATGTACAGGGATTTCAAATTTGACAGTTCATATATTCATGTGTTCAGTGTCCCTAAATGATCTGCAGCACAATTAGCATTTAAAGCAGTGTTTGTTCTTTCCCAGATCATGATTGATCATGTAGTACTGTGCTGAATTTGTGAGAACATTTTGAAAGGAGAAATTGGCAGAAAATAATGAGAAGTTGACTTTGCTGCACAAGGAGAAACTGAATGATGAAGGACTGAGATTTTAGACAAGCCCTCTTATCAGACAAAGCAGAAAAGGAATACAAAGATTGACAAAGTAAACAAAGTTTGGAGAAATGTGTTCTTACTTCAAGGTTGCTCAAGTGTGAAAATCCTGATTTCACACATGGATGGGGGAAGCTCCAATGCTTCATATTTAGAGGAGTCTGAATGAGAAGAGTAAGTGCTCCAAATATCACTGTTCCTGTCCAGGCTAGTTAGTGTTTGTATTGCCTGTGCTAGATCACAGCCCTTCTTTCCATGACCCAGTGTATTAAGCGAGACACAAAATATTTATGTCCCTTCTCTGGGACCAAGAATCTTTTTACTTATAAATAATCCAGGTGACTCCAGTTGCTCCCTACTGTCTCAGAAACCAATCTCCCAATCCAAAACACCCTCTTTCAGAAGCAAACTAGCAACATACAGCACCGTAGTTCTTTAAAAACAGTAATTCTATTCCTTTCCCAGAAGTAGATAACCTAATCTCAAATTCCCACCAAACTCTCAGCTAATACTATAGCCAGACTCATCACAAGTGAATTATGAAACAGCTTTTAGTAATGGGACATATATGAATGTTTTACATTATATATATGCACATATATTCATACATACATATATATCATGGAGCAATTTTTAATTTTAGTTTTTAAAGAGTCATCTTTGAAAAAGTTATTTGAAGATAATTTGTGGAATTCATGCTTAAATGGAATCCAAATGAGCTTCACTGCACCAGTGATGAAAAATCAGTGACTGGGGAATAGCGACGGCTTGAGAAATTTTGGGTTCCATTTAGCTGTGTTGATGTAAACGTGACCTACCACAGTCAGGTTTCAGTGGCATTCCTCCCTTTACGGTTGATTAAAAAGGTAAGATTTAGGGAAAAATAACGACTTTTGTGGTATTTGCAAAAGAGGAGAAGATTTTCAGATTTGTTAATGAAATTATACGGACAATACTATTTTTAGTGTTAACAATGGTAGAAATAACTTTGTTTCAGAAAAATAAACATCTGGAGCAGAGACTTCACTTATTACTGATCTAGGTTATTGTGTGTAAGTGAATTAATAAATAATATTTTTTACTGTCTATCTTGTCAGAAATAACAAGCATGAGTATCTCTCATATTACCTACCATCAGAAAACATAATTATGCCTTTAATGTATCTGACTAGTATTTTCAGGCTTCTCTAATAAGCTGAAAGATTTTGCCAGTGGCAACTCAAAGCACAGAAACTACTGTTATTTTCTGCTGTTTAGAAAATTCTGTCTGTCTAGGTTGATTATCCCTCTTCCTTTTATTTGTAAAATAGTGTAGATACCTGAAGATAATATATGCTTCAACTTTGAAAAAATGAAGAACACAATCCCTGCCTTAAAGAATTTTATTTCACAGTATTAAAGTAGGAATGGTGACCCAATACTTGTTAACACAACAGCCAAGGGCTGCTGCTCTGCACAATTAAAATCTTATTCACGTGTCTTGTACCTGTATCTCCTTATGTTTATTTATGAGGAATTAGTTAAAAATTTACGCCTGAACACGTTGCCCCACGTGATGCATACCATATCACAGCAGAAGTTAGCAAGCCAGTAAGTTTTGTAACCCAGGCCTGTGATGTGCTGTAAGCGTTTTGTGCCAGACACTCTGTCTTTCACTACGGCACTTCCAATGGATGCAGTAAGGATGGAGAAACCCAGCATGATACATAGCGCCACTCCACACTGACGAACATTTTCCATTCTAGGGTACAAAGCAAAAAAGCATAATGAAAACACAATAGGGAAAACATCTCACCAAAACCAAGCATTTACAGGGCCAGCTTCTTGCCAAATAAACACCAGACATTAGGACCTTAATCCTGTTTGCAAACACCATATTTGTGCACTGTCAACATCTAATTAGAGAACAGGAGCAGGCTGATGCTTTAAGTTACAAAAACTATACGTGAGTTACAGAACGCAGCTTGTGTTTAAATCTTAATAGTAAAATGAAGCTTTTGTAAATATTTCCACTCTACAGAAAATTAAAATTTAAAAACTTTACAATTCAAAGCAGTTAACCTCTCTGAAAATGTCGTGACCTTTTCACACTCTGTAATGTACAACCAGTGTAAATTCAGTATTTTTCTCTACAAAATAATGCAGCTATATCTGATATAATCTGCAGACTTGACATAGAAACACCAAAATAGAGAAAATGTTTCACTTGGTGGAACTGAATTCCACCTGTTAAGTAACAAGATCTACAGAATGCAGCATACATGCTTATTGAATTAATATTTTCAATTATCTTCTGATTGTAGCTGTTATGTATGTTTTAAGAGTTTGCTCACATTTTGTCCTCATCCAGCAAGGCTCCTCCATATGGCTGGCTGTAGAGTGTGATCCCTGTGAAAAGAAAAGTAAATTATGAAATAGTAAATGCTACATCAGGACTTCAAGTTCTAGAGTACATTGTTGACCCCTTATTACAAAAAAAAAAGGCTAAATACTTAACAAGCAACAGAAAGAAGTCAACCAACAAGCTGACAAACCAAATACTGTTTCTTATTGAGTGATTTCCAGAGTTTGGATCCATCAAAATCTAATAAATAAGCGTAAATAATAGCTGGTTTCCTGAGTTCTGAACTCCAAAAAGGTGTTCAATAACAGTGTATAATACTGCAGGATCTACATCACAGAAGAGACCAAACACAAAACTTGAAGTAGAAATTCTTCATATAATTAATACTACTAATGATTCATCGCTAGTAGATGCATGTACTATTTGCAGAAGTCTTTCATATCATTTTCCTAGAGGAACTGTCTAAAGTTTTCCTTTGTTTTTCTTTTACACCACTAATATTTTAAACATCTTCTGAAGTAAAACTGGCATATTGAAGAAAACTAATTTTCTCACTGGAACAAAGTATTAACCAAAATTCCATTTGTGGAAAAGTAACATGATGGGAAAAAAATTTCATTCCCAGGAATTTTTTTTTAGGTTTTTCCCATAGTTGGATAAAGGTGTGCATATTAGAAGAAAAAATTTCTTTACTTCCTATATATGTGTGATTCCTATTGAATTGAAAATAAGTAGCCAAAAATAGAATTAAACCTTATTTTTACACTACTGACAAACTGTAATCAGTCCGAACTTATTTTTAGATCTAGTTAGGAAAAAAAAAATAAATGTAATTTTCAGACAATCTATTTACAATGGAGGAAAGCTTTTGAAAAATGAGAATCTTGAGGATCTCAGTAGAGCTATTGTACTCACTAGTGCTCAGCTAAACTGTCAAAGAACAGAAACATGTCTTCCAGGCCTCCTTTTTTACGGCCATGAGCTGAGTTCCAGTTACAGATGATCTTCCCACAATTGTCAAGGTCTTGCCTTCATGATCAAGAACTTGAATGCTCTAACCACGCTGTCTTCTCCCAGGCTTCAGACAACAGAAATCATACAGTAAAAGTGCTCCAGCTCAATGGGTACAGATTTTAGAGACTGTAAATCTTAAAATACTGCCAATGATCAGGAAATGTCAAGACTTGGAGATCTATAGGTCCTACTGATTCACATCCCTTTTCCCAGATTTGTGAGACAGGTAAACCTGTCATGTGGACTGTGATAGAGAATTAGCACCCATAAAGTGTCCAGAATTGAGACAGTTTCCCAGTAATTCAGGAAAGATCTTCACTATAGTCTATGACTTAATTAAGGCTGATCTGAATTGTATCCCACTGCTCTACTGATAACCAGCTGTCTGCTGTATTCAGTAAGAACCTGCACTAGCAGAAATAGAGCTATGAATTCATGCTTGATCATTTTTCTGTGCAAATTCATTCATGCTCATATACATAGGTTTGCCCACCTGTACATTTTGAGAAACTAGTCAAGGAATTTTAAAGGAGAAAACCATCTGCACTGCTGAAACTTTTCAAAAAGACATATAAGAAATTAATGAAACATGCAAAAAAATAACTAAGATTAAATGACATCAAATATATTACAAGAAATAAATTCTGTTCACGGATATTTAATGTGTCGGGAAATAATCTCTATCTTGAAATCACCATGGCCTGTTCCCACTAAGTGCAAAGATGCCAAGAGGAAACTAACAAAACTTTCAGATTTCTGCATTGTATTAAACAAAAATCTACAGCAGGTGACCTGGGTTCCGTACACAGAAACACACTGATATAACTCTCTAGTAGACAATAAACAGAGACTGAGAAAAAGAGAAAATTGCTGAGGGAAATCAAAAAAAAAAACCTAAGACATTAAATAACATAATGCTCTTTACACTCTTGTATCTAACAATACTGATCAAAAAGAAAATTGCACTGAATTCATTTCCTTCAGTGGTAGAATCTCAAAAGTAATTGCTCTTAAAACTAGTAACTATTTTGTACAGTCAATTTTCATTTAAATTTATGCACAAAACTTGCATCAAATTTCCCAGTCCAGTTCTATGTTAGAATTCAGAATTCTATCAATGTGTTAAATATATTACTTGGCTTCATTCATTATTTTAAATATTTGTTACTCTTGAGACTATGGGTCTTCTGCAGGAAAAACTGTGACCATGGAGATCCTTATATCAGGATTTTAATGCTGTATTTAGAGAGTAAGTGAATACCATGATACCAAGATTTTCTTAGACCTTTTAACCTTCTCCAATACAAAAATGAGAAGCTTGAGAAATGAGAGGCACTATTTCCCTTATTAGAGTGGGGTGAAGAGGAAGGATTAAAGAAACAATGACTGTATTCAGTCTCAAAGAAAGAAACATGTCTATATACATGTTAATTGATATACATATGTGCATGTATAGTTCTGAACAGGAATGAAGACAGATATCAGTCCCAACAGAAAGCACAAGGGACACGTTTTTTTTTGGTAACACATTTTCTTAGCTGTTTCTCAGCTGAGAAACTTCTTTTTATTTCTTTCTTCAGTTGTTTTGCCTACAGTTAACTACACTTTTGGTGTGTTCTTTATTTCTTCTTCCCCTTATGTTTTAAGTAAAAGGCTCTGTTGCTATCTGTTGTATTGCTCAGTGAAAGACTTATCTTTACACAACTGAGAAACAAGGGCATTTTTACCAACACTGCAAGTCACATTAGTAAGAAAAAGAAGACAAAGGAAAGTAGTCAAAGTTTCACAGTTTAGCTATAAATTCCATCAACAACCCACTTGTGGGGGGAGGCAGGGAGAGTGTTTACATTGGAAATGCCACTAGGAGCTCCATGCTACCTGCTTAATAGTAGGAGAGGCAATGAACAATTAATAACACCTACTTCAGCTTCTCCATTGTTTATACATAGTATTCTCCATTCAGGCTGAGTAATCTAATTTTTTTTATTACTCTGTTCTTGATTAAACAGATTTTAGGTTCTAATATGTTAAAAAGTCAACATTATTCTGGTGAAATAAGTTATTTAGAAAAAGTTATAGGCATTATACCATTCCCTAGAATTAAATACTATCATTTTCCATTCTTGATAGGCCAGGTCACAGGAAAAAGGAAAAAAACATCCATATCACAGATGTTTGAAGTGAACAGTAACTTGGTTGTAGCAGGAAAAATCCTGCTTTGTTGTCATTCAGGAGTTGCACAACTCAAGAAATTCTTCCCTTATCAAGATCTTATTAACAGTCTGAAAACTGTACCTTCAAGAGAAAGTGCTCTAGATCTATTTAAAATCTAAACAACCTATCTGTCAGAAAAGAGTGCCACGTGCCATTTAGCATAGTCTTGGAGACTTGGATTGTTTTCAGTCCATCCTGCCTGGGTGCAACTTCCCACATAATCACACGTTACACTATCTGTGGTTTTGCAGTAAAAATGAGGATAGTGATATGAGCAAAGTAGTACTTTTTCAGTATAGTGTGGAGAGCTCTAGAGGAAAAAAACCTCAAGGATCTTCAAGCTTATATGCCACCACTACAGACTAATCAGAGCTATCCTTAGGTATATTTCATGGTTCTGCACTGCATGTTGAGTGTGCCTGAGCCTGTCTCTTTCTGCACATAGCATGCTGAGTCTTAAGTGCATAGATCAATTTGAATCTGTGCTACTAATTCAAAATATCATAATTGTTACGACTTGAATAGAAGACCAATGTAAGATTCTTTGTTCCAAATATTTTATCTCAGATAAAATTAAATAGTATGTGTGACAAAAATTAATATATATATATGCTTTTTACAAGCTTTTATTTGTCGGCATAAAACATTTCTGTTTGTATAAAATGAGTCTTTACTATTTATTGAAAATTACTATTCCTATTTTATGGAGACTTTCACAGACAGCACTCTCGTTAATGATTTACATTTACTTTTGCCCCACTAATTAGATATGGTTAAGAAACTTCCTGCAAAATTCAGTTTCTCATGTTCCCTAAAAAAAAAAGGTTTAAAGTTACACTCTGCAAAGCAATAAGAAACTATACAGTCACTTTCCACCAAAACTCAGCTGAAAATGAAAATAGCTTGATTCCTTTAGTTCTTTTGAAGGTTGAATCTGAAATAAATGAGGATGATATGTGAACACTTCCAATGAGCCCTAGCATGAAAGATTTTTGAAAAATCAATGACTTCAATAGAAGTTCTGAGATAGAGCAGGTGTATCACAAAAGGCCTTTCTGTATTGACACATTTCTGTTCTTTGAGTAATGATGTAAGAACGTCTATTGACCATTGTACTTTACAGACATCATTATACATGACTCCCACTCCTCTTTTTTTTTATATAGCCTTACCCTAAGAGGTAGGTAATACTGAGCTGTATAGTTAGGTCTGGAAATAAACATAATTTTTCTTGATGAAAATGTCTATCAAGCTTAAGCAAAATACATTGCTTCGGGGGGGGGTTATTCCTCGTATTTTTTTATTCCATTTTTTGTTTGCTCACAATTAGATTATGAATTTCAGAATTTCAGAGATTTTAAAACATACGAACAAGATTTACATAAGCTTCAAGACCAGCCAGAGCTGATGTTTTGACAGAAAACCAGCACATACCTTCTCTGTTGAACAGACTTGCTCACTTTTGTTTTATTAACATGTTCATTTTCATTATCTGTCAATCAATTTATAACCCACTAGAAAACAAAATGCATTTTGTTCCCTTTCTAGTAAGACAGATGACTTAGATTTTTTTGAAAACAGAAACACACACTTACAAGGTTATGAAGCTAGTGGTGGGTCTCCACATGGTACCGACTACAAGTTATTTTCATACAAGAAGTATTCCTGAACTGCTGTTCCAAAAAGACATCTGATCCATTAACTATGATAAAGTGACATAAATAAATTTGTCTAATTTCTGGTTTTCTGTCTATTTACATGCACCTCCAGCTGGCACACATGTTCTTAAACAACAATAACATTCTTTATACAAAAAATACAAGAAGCATACATTGTAACTTTCCAAGCATCCTCACAGAGAAGCTTACTGATAACCTGTGAGGGAGGAGGGGCATGGAGGGAAGGAAGAAATGTCTCAACTTGCAAAGAAAGGATTTGAAGATCAGAATAGACAATTATAAACTAAAAATACTTTTTTATCACCAAATAACTATCATCTCCTTCTCCTGCGTACTCAGGATGATCAAGAGTCAGTTCTCTGGATTGACACAAGAAAAAAAAATCATCAGTATTTTTCACAGTTTTATGAATGGATGCAAATCAGGGGAAGATCAACAAGGCAGATGTCATGGTGGGACTCTGTTACAGACCACCCAACAAGGATGAAGAAACAGACAAAATATTCTACAAGCAACCAGGAGACATCTGATGATCACTAGCCCTCGTCTTCAAGGGGACTTTAATCTGTCAGATGTCTTCTGGAAACACAATACAGCAGGAAATAGTCTAGAATATTCCTGGAGTGTTTGGAAGATAACTTCCTGATACATCTGGTGAGTGAGACAACTAGGGAAGGCACCCCACCGAACCTTTTTTTCACTAACAGAGAAGAACTTGTGGGTGATGTGATGGTTGGACCCATCTTGGGCATAGCAATCATGAAATGATAGAGTTGTTTATTCTTGGAGAAGCAAGGAAAGGTGTCAGTAGAACTGCCACCTTGGACTTCCAGAGAGTAGACTTTGTTCTATTTAGGAGCCTGGTCAACAAATTTCCTTGGGAGGCAATCCTCAAGGGCAAGGGAGTTCAAGAGCGATGAACATTATTCAAGAAGGAAGTCTTAAAGGCAATGGAGCAGGCTGTCCCCATGTGCCTAAAGACATGCTGGCAGGGAAGATCAGCCTGGCTGAAGACAGGGCTTTAGCAGGAGCTCTGGGAAAAAAAAGGAGAGTTTATGACCTTTGGAAAAAGGGCCAGACAACTCAGGATCATAAGGATTCAAGGAGTTTAAGAGCCAGCAGCGAGCCCAGGTGGCCAAGAAGATCAATAGCCTCCTGGCTTGTATTAGAAATAGTGTGGCTGGCACGACTACAGAAGCAATTGGCCCCCTGTACTTGACCCTGATGCAGCCACACTTCAAATACTGTGTTCAGTTTTGGGCCTCTCACTACAAGAAAGACATTGAGGTGCTGGAGCACTTTAAAAGAAGGGCAACAAAGTTGATAAAGGCTCTATAGCACAGGTTTTACCAGTAGCAGTTGAGGGAACTGGGGTTTTGCAGTCTGTAGAAAATGAGGTTTAGGGGAGACCTTATTGCTCTCTGTTGAAGCAAGATGGATGTTGATCTGTTCTCCAAAGAAACAAGTGAAAACACAGGAGGAAATGGCCTCAAATTACACCAGGGGAGATTTACATTGGATATTAGGAAAAATTTCTTCACTGAAAGAGTTGTCAAGCATTGGAACGGTCTGCCCAGGGAAGTGGTTGAATCACCATTCCTGGAGATATTTTAAAGATGTATAGATGTGATGCTGACTAACATGGATTAATGATGGTCTTAGTAATGCTAGGTTAATGGCTGGACTTGATGATCTTTTCCAACATAAATTATTCTATGATTCTGTTCCATGATTCTAAATGCCTCAGGGTATAGATCTGTGCAAGTCTATGTCCCCTGTATTCCTGAGCACAATTTCTTCCTTCAAACTTTCATATAAAATCCTAAGACTATATTCCCTAGTCCTCCTAACCAAAGAAGAGATATTACACAGAATTGTTTAGCTGCCTTCTCAGATCATTGTCACTAAAACTCATCACAATCTTGGATCAGTACTACTGATCTCCTATTAAAGGTACGAGGTCTGTGGGTAGAACTTATGCACGCTGTCTGCAATGATTGTTCCCCCTTCCAGAGAACTCAGGAGAACTCCAGTTGGGTTCATGCTCAAGAAATACCTGGAGAATATAACTGCTAAGTGAAAGGGTTCCTCAGTATTTACTTGAGCATTTAAATAAACTGTTGATCTCTTTCAAGGTTGTTTCAGTATCACAGTAGCTACTGCTCTGTTTACATCCATGGTAATGCTCAGCTCTATTGAAGTAAGTCTCTCGCAGTAAAGCAAGATTTATTTTTTGTGAAGAAAGGACAGGCTATGTCCTCATACTTCTTTTTCAAGGGTCAAATTATTTTTATGTCACTTAAAAGTAAAACAGAAGCACTGGTTCTATTGACAGAAAAAAGTTATCCTGTGGGGAAAATATTACATTAATGTAAGTCAGAATTACAAAGCTGTATTACTGCAACATCCTGACAAGCTTCCTTGCAGCAATTTCTGATAATATTCTAGAACTGTCCTTGTATATAAGAAACCAGACTTTGCAAGGGGGGGAAAAAATCAAAAAAGATAGGTTTCAAACATTGCAGTTATTAGTAGTCAGTGGGTAGTCATCTGACTGCTAATTTACAGGGCTGTATATAACTATTTTATTAAGAAGGACATACAAATAGTTCTTCTCCATCAGAGCAGTATCGTTAAGCAAGATATAGTTAAAGTCAAAATGTACTGAGCTTAAGTGCCCTGTATAGCATTGGAAAACTCTTGAGTTTTTTAAAAAAATAAAGTATACATATACACCTGTCTCTACAGATACACACACATATGTGTGTACACACAGGTGTATACATATATTTGTACACACACATATACATACATACAGATAGGTAGGTAATTTGACTTCTCTTTCTAGCTTTTCTCTGACAGGTACCTCTGCATTATGTTTCAAGAGCATGGTCAATCCATCTTTATTGCACCTTTCCAATAGATATGCACATAAATAAACTGTTTTCTAGTTCATAAACTCTACTTCTGCAGAGACTTAGCCAAAATATTCTTCCAGAAGACTGCATAATGAGCCTGTATTTGTCCAAGGCTTCAAATATTTATCAAGAACTTTTTTGCTTATTGGGTCTCTATAAGATGCAACAATATAAAATATATTCATCAGTCCTTGGGAAAACTACAATTTTTCTCCATCTGTATTCTCTTAAGTCTCCAGTTCTCCGCAACAGATAAAAAAGTACTTAAACAAGGGTACTTAAGTTACAGAATGGGATATTAACTGCTACAGAAAATGGGCTACCATCACTAGTATTCCTGAAGTGCAGGGATATTTGATTCAAAATCTATTTCTATTTAAAATTCTTATTCTCTTCTTTCATTCCATTCAAAATTTCTGGAGAAATACATTACCTTTGATTCATTCTCCTAATTCATTTAGGAAAATAAAACCCCAGCCATCTTGACATTCTGGAAACGTTTCTTAACAAATTTCTATGTTCAGATACTCAGGATTCCTTTTTTCTTTCAATAGATTTTTGTTTTCTTTCTTCCTTCTTCATTGTAAACACACTTAAAATCATGTTATTATTACAGACAACCATCCTACCTTTGAAAAAACTCTTAAAAATTGATCATAGGCTATGTTAAAATTTCTCTAAAACAAACCAATTCCTATTTAACAGAATCTTAAGAATGAAAGAAACAGGGATGAACAGACGTTATCTTGAACTACTGAGCTCAGTTTTTAAACTAGGTTTCAATATCCTATAAGTTCACCTGCATTAGGAGATAATTCTTTGGCTACAGTCATTTTTTAAAAAGTCAGTTTGTAAAAATTTTTTTAACTAATTCTTATACAGTTCAGGGATACCTGAATCAGAGCATTCAGGTGTGAAATATGCTAATCTCTCTTTTTTTAATGTATGATAATGAGATAATACCAGCCTCTTCTCTGCCTTGAGTAAAAAGATGCTATGGAACATGATGTTGCAGGGTAAATTTACAGGATACTCTGGGTATACACTGGATATTTAGGTAAAGAGACATGATGAAGAAGTTATAAATTCATAGTCTGTTGTGCATTAGTCATCCCATTTAAACAATCCATTACAGGAACTATCACAGCAACTATCATTCCAAATGTAACAAACCAATTTACACATACTCCACAGTAAACACTTTTTTAAGAAAACTTACATAGAGCAGCGAGATGTAAATTCAAATTTCACCTTGTTGTCTACTACATGCCTCACACAAACAGACTGTCTGTTTAATTAAAAGCTCCACTTTCCATTTCTCCCAAGAAATGTGTAATTCTGTAATTCTGCTTTACACTATGAAGAAATTTCATACTTAAAATTATTTGTTTATTTAAAAACTGCTTTTCAAAAAATACGATAAAATATTTAAAGAAGAGCTCTTACCATACTGTCTCCAATCCACTTTAGGAGGCAAATTCATCCACAGAATGAGGTTATTGAGTTCATTTAAGTAGGATGGCAGTGAATGGAAACCTTTTTGGTTGTACCACACCTAGAAGAGAGAATGGAAACTGCGAATCAAAATGAACTGAATCTGAATGTGGATCTGAGAGCTCCCATGCCTTGAAAAAATGCATGAAGATATCTAATTCTCCTGTTATTACATCTACTTATAGAAGAAGATGAACTAGGCAAAACAGAATGAGTTAATTTGTGCAGGTCTTTCACCAGAATGTAATAATATTTTTTCCTACTGTTGGGGCTGGACATCTATCCAAATTATTTAATTAAGGTTCTCTGGTTTAATGGAACATCGTGACCCTTCCTTTACACATATTTGGTTGAAAAAATAGAGTAAAAAAAAAAAGAAAAACCACATAATTAACTGCAAATAGAAAAAACATCAGTAAAACTGACGTTGCAATATTATTTAAATATCAAAAAACCTTACCTAAATAATATTTGCAAGTGATACATAGCATAAAATGTCTAGGAACTGAATATCCTTGAAAGCGGGGGAAGAAAGCATCATGGAGACAGTATTTACAAGGCAAGTATGAAATTATATTATAAAAGACAAAACTGTGTCTACACTTTCAATAACCAATGACCAGTGGTTTGTTGAGCAGAGAGGAAATTAATATGAAGAAACTTTAAAGCAGACAAGGCAAGTCAGTCTCACTGAGGAGCATAGGGAAGTGATTCTGCTGTAACATGTACTTTATCCTCAAATCACGCCGAATCACATCAACTTGATAAATATACCCAAAATTCATGCTTCCCTGAGCTAGAATCATTGCTGAGAGCTTTATATGATTCAAAACCAAATATACTGAGGTTTGAGTTTTGCTTTGCCTTTGGAAATTTACTACATTTCTATGCCTCATTACTTTTAATCATAGTGCATTTGAACCTATATTATCCATACAGAAAACTAGGTCAAATTATTATGTATGTTTGTTTTCCATTTTAGTGACATGTTTAAAGTCATCTTTGATTACTATCCATTCGTCACACCACATCAACCTTCCATCTCCTCTTTTTATTTACACATTTCCGTATTTGATATCAAGTATTTGCTAATCTGCACTTTGTACATCTGAAGCTGATGCTTGGGAATTCTCAGTGTCTGGTTTCTGAATCATACTGCAAAATGCACAATTTTTGCTCTAGGTCTTTCTTACCTTAACACACTTCTTCTGAAATTTTCGTTTTCTTAGATCCTTTCTAAAATTACTATGTAGTTACATCTTGGAAACTTCCCTAAAGATTCTTTTCTCATCACTTTGATGCTGTTCTCACCTAGTACTCTACTGTATGTGTGTGTCTGGAAACTGGTGTATAATTCCAGATTTTTTTTCAATTTACTTGCAGATAATTCTGGGTTTTTTTCTTTCTTGCAGTATCCAGCTACAATCACTGCTTGGACACTAGTTCTATCTCTTGGGCTCTTTTTCTTGCTGCATTCTTCTCTAGGTTCTTCCCAGTGTAGGTTGTCTAATCTTCACTTCTATTTTCCCCTTTTAATAATTATTTTCTTCTGATTTATTTTCCAAACTACCTACTTGCTTGGATCTCCACAATTTGTTCTGTTGTTAGGCAAGGTTTACAACATGAATTGTCAATATCAAACACCACTCTGAGCTCCACTGTCATTTCTCCTATGCCTCTCACCCTTGAATCTTCTTTGCTATGAGCTCTGTTAGCTATTACCTAAAAAAATTAGTAGCTTTGGTCTACCACTGCTCTTGTTTGCATCACCCTTTACATCTTCTACTCGTCTTTATGTGGTCTTGACAATTGTTTGAAATCTCAACAATATCTCAAGTCACCACATTTGAAGAAGAGAATAAAGAACAAATACCAAACTCCTCCTCTTTTTGCAAAGTCTTATGCAACTCCTTTGTCCTCCTCCAGCTCATTTCCCACAAATTACTGTACAAGCTAGATCTCCCATTCTTTAATCAACAAGAGAGGTTTTTAAAGAAATTAAGTGAAATAGAACTTTGGCACTGCTGAATCTCTGGTGCAAATACCGACCAGAGCAAAGAAATATAAACAAGTGATCAAGAAGCCAGTCTTTTTCATAGCCTCACATCCCCATTTTTTATTCTACCCTTTTTTAAAAGTTTTGTGCCAAATAGGAAGTTTTACATATATGTTGAAACTCCAGTGCAATTGTGCTTCATTGTATTGAAAAAAATACAATTAAGAAAACAAAAAAGCAACATTCAATGACATCTTCATTTAATGAAGCAGGGGAAAGAACACATTAGAAAGATAGTAATGTGATCAATTATCTAATCAAAATACAAAACCCACAGTACAGCATTCTGTGCAACAATACATTTCAATATCTCACACATTAATTATAATTCTTCCTTTAAGCTACATTATGTAACTGAATCAAACTTCCAGGAAATAATCAAACTGCAGCTGGATATTTAATTGTTTATAAACTGGCAAAAGAGGTATCTGAAATTGTTCACTTCAACAGAAATTCTTTTTTCTAAGATTCTGTGCCTTATTCTAGGTTGATTGCAAAGCTAAGATAAAAATAAAAAATTTTAGTTTCACCTGAAATATCTTTTGTGTTTTCTTGTGTGCCACACAGGTGATTATTTACAGAGGGATGAAATATATACAGCATGGTATGATAAGATAAAGTAAAATAGATATTGAATAGGTATTTTTAATTTGAAATGAAAAATTTGTTGACTTTTTGAGTAGCAGAGAATAGCGTACAAAGATTCAGAAATTTTCTAAAATTAAATGAATCGTACAGTAAGTCTCTTCAAATACAAATTTCTCATTTTCCTTCATACAAGGCTATGTAAATGGTACATTCACTGTCTCATGAACAAGCCTGAAAGGTCGAAGTAAAAGTCTAGTCATTAATAACTAAAAGGTTAATGCAATAATTTGACATTGCATCAGTCAACAACCATTTCCATGAGGTATTTTAGATAACATAGTGCCCTTTATAAGTCTACTCTGCAATTTTCTTTGGATCTGAAGTAGGAAGCTTACTCACTAACGGTATAAATATAATTTTTCCCTTTGCTGATGGCAGGTGAAGTTCTCTACCAAAGGCATTTAAAAAAATGACCCTGAAAAATACCACCACAGTGCAGACATGTCAAAAGAAGAATCTAAAATGATTAAAGATACATAGGACAAAAATAGCAGTCACAAAAGCACATCTTACTGCAGTCCTCTAGGGTTCCAGATTCCTAATGAAGTATTGATGGAATGAAGTTTAAAGCTTAAGAAATCTGAGAGTAGAGGGGAGATCATAAATGAGTAAAATGAAAATATGTAAAAGGTAAACTGTGTTTATAAGATAGAGATTTTTAATGAAACTACACAGAAAAGACATTGCAAACAGGCAGTAACTTTGCAAAACTAAACGTGAAATGATATTGAATTGGAGAATACCTTTATGTTGTTTTAACAATTTGTCCCAAAATAAATTTTGGGATAGATCATTTTTACACTGTCCCTTATCTTCTTCTATAAGAACAAATGAAATCTAGTTTCTATACCCACATAAAACAGTTTAAAGGCAGAAACATTTTTCTTTCATATTCTAATCTGGGAAGTCCACAGCTTCTTCTCAACAAAACTGTTTCAACACTCAGTTTTTTTCTGTACTGCTCCAAGACTGCTGTTCCTCTGCTCATTGTTGGTCTACATTTGAATGGATCTCAAAATGCTTTCAAAGCATTCCAATGAAAATAAAATCCCTTGCACAAAAAATCAGCTGTAAACCAGTAGGTCCCATCCCCAGTTTTCACAGTGCCACTGTATCCTTCCAGATCTAACCAAAAAGCCTCACAGAAAAGATCTTTATTTCAGTTGTGCTTGGAATAATCCTTCTTTTCCTAATTTCTGAAGTAACTCCAGACAGAACACAATGTCTGTGTAGCAATGCAAAACTGTGTGATATACTGTCAAAAAGAGACTCAGATTTCACAACCTGACTAATTTCAGCAAGGCGCACTTCTGTTTCTCTGGGACAAAAATGGAAAGTTACTTATATATGGAAAGGGATTATAAACACAGGGTAGCATATTTGTTATGCAGAAGTAGCTAATCCTAGAAGATAAATCTTTACTTTGTTTGGAGGAGTGAGGGACATGGGGTTGAAGATGGGGGAAGAAGAAAGTGAGCAAAGAAATGTCTTCCTGCAAGATTGAAAAAAATCAATAATAACATATTTTTTAACAAAAGTTCAACGAACTTTTGTTAATTCTAACATTGACTTTTATAGGAAACAAACAAGAATATCTGACTCCTTAAAAATGTTTTAAATGTGAGCTCAGTTAGACTATGAAATAAGTTTCCAGGAAAAAAAAAAGAAAAAGCTGTATCATTTGACTCATTTAATACTGTTTCTCAGAGCCGACAAGAATACTTCAACAATTCTGAACATAGAGGTGGAATATAATAGACAGAGGGTTATTCTCCCAATTTCAAAATGCAAGTGTTTTATGTAATAATTTATTTGCTGAGTGTTGTGAAGTCTGAAACCTGAATAAGTAAGCAACAAATACATATAAACGCACACGCATATATGAAACCTTTACCTTAGCCAGGGGCTTGGATTTGGCATTGTCCAGTTTTTTATCCTGGAGTTCAAATGTTTTGCTGCCTCCAAAAGACCAACCACCATATCTGGAAAGAGAAAATAAAGTAATAGCAAGTTACCTGCCTTAAATTTAGTAGGTTTTTTCTTACAATTATAAACTGGCAACATCTACATTAATACTTTATTTTTCACAAATCCCTTCTTTGTTAAAATCAAAAGTTCAATATACTCTTGATTAAGTGTACGTTATTGCTCTTTTCCAATGAAGGAATTTCCTCATATAAGAATTTTTACTTTCTGAAAGCTGAAATCCATGAGCAATAAGAGGGTTTGTGAGCAATTGAGGTATTACTGGCTTTCAGAAACATCCTAAATAGCCTGATCTCTTCCTACTGTGTTCATATGCTAGCTTGACAGGGGGGTACTAGCCATTTAGTTCAAAGGAAATATGAATTGCAGTATATCCACCTCTATTTCATTGAGTCTCTGAGGAATGGAAACTATATTTTTCATCTGATTTGCATATGCATATTTCCGTCTCTGAGATGCTGAAATAACTTACTGTGTAGCAAGAAGAGCCAGGGTATGCCTAGAGGCAATTATCATGCAACAGCTGGAGGAAGCTCTGAGAAGTGGCCATAAAGGTGATTCTGTTTTACCTTAGCCTAACTCTATACCTTGATAAAACCAACAGAAAAAGGCAATTTCCCTCTATAGTCTCGGTGACATAGGTCAATGCTTTGGATTAGTAAGGACTCTGCTTTTTATACATAAAAGATAAACAAAAGTTAGATATTTTGTTACCTTGCTTTGTTGGACGGTCTCACTAAATATTCTTCCACAAGGAACCCTGAAAGATTATACAAAATATGTCCTTTCTTATTCTTCACATAAGGAACAGAGGTATTGAAAATTGGACACATCTGAAAAATAGTAGACATAAAATACATAAAGCAATCTTAAAAATCACTGTTACTACATTTTGCCGCATTTTTTAGTTTTTACATAGGCTTTACAGCATTGATTTTCACACAGATTTGCCTTTCTCAGGTTTGATAACTTTTTGATAAATTATGTATGATTTTATGTTTATAAGACATCTCAAATAATTGAGTCATCTACTTACTAGAACCACCTTCGAATTCTCTTGAAACCCTGTCAGTTTTTTTCTTAAAAACATCAAAACTTGTACAAGTGTTTAGAAAAGTTCTCAACAATTAAAAAGTCAACACTGCTATTCAATTGTGCCTAAGAAGAAATAAAAAAAAAGGCACCAGATGAATCTGAGATGAAAATAAATTTTTAATTAATGCATTATGCTCCTAAAAATTTCATTAGTGGACTGAAGAGAACAATAGAGGAAGATATTTTCTAATGATTCAGTGGGATATTCTCACAAACAAAGAAAAGGACTCAGATATGATCAGCATCTCAGAAGCCTTATAATATATATTATACATATCAACTGAAAAATTTTAGGCTTATTTGACATTTGACCCTATACAAATTATAATTCACTCTCAGAGATTCTGATTTTCTGTAGCTCCCAGACACAGGTTCTGCTTCACTGTCGAGTGACATGTCTCTTTTGAGCTTTCAGGGTTAACGGGTCTCTCCCTGTTTGAGTTCTCATTCCAATTTTATTTAAGCCTCTCATGTTTTAAGTATATGTCTCAACTAGTACTAGAAAAAAATTTGTTCCTTACCCAGCAAAGTAAAAAATTAATTTCCTCCTTCTGCTTTTCCCAAAACTGTATCACTATATTTCAGATGCCACTCTTACTCTAAATATTTATATCTTTATAAAGGAAAGAATATATTTGATACAATGATCCAGTTCAGGGAAATAAATTTGTCACTTCAGATACAGTTTCACACTCTTGTTTATTGCTCCACCTCAGAGCAAGTTAGCAAGAAAACTCAGTCAAGAAGGTTAGAAATTCATTATCTTTTTCTAAATGTTTTATTACCTTGAAAGCTGTTTTATTTTCAAATATACAATCCAAATCAAAACCAAACCCTAACCAAACCATCTCATTCAAATGTAGATTCCCTGGTAGCTTCTATCAGCTAAGATGACCTGCTCTCCCCTTTTGAAAGTAGGTAGTCTTCTAGATAGTATGGTAATGTTATGTTTTAAACTTGTTTTACATGAGATTTTTTGCAAGCAAAGTCCAATAACATCCTTAAAGCAAAGTCACATCTTATGAAAATAGTTCAGTATTGCTGTTATTTCAAATATATCTATAACCAATGCTAGTGCATGGATACACACAACTATACATACATATCAAAATTGTGCAAGATGTTTTCCTGAAGACTTTATTACATGTAGCCCAAGCATTATATGAAACAGAGGAATCTCCAATCATAACAAAGCCAGTGCTATGAGTGTTTATTTCCTCATGCCTTTCTCTAGCTTTTCAAAAAGAAGGGTCAAGGTATTAGATGTAATATACACACACATAATATTTACAAACATAAGTATACATAAAATGATGTACCTCTTTTTCTGCCACACATCTGCATGAATCCTGGGGTGACATTGATTCCATCTGCCAACATGATTTATTTTTTCTAAAGGGAATAAACATGACGATAGGAACAATCATTATATGAAAGGAATATATTACTCAAGAAATCCACAGAGTAATAAGAAGATCTGGCATATGAAACACCCTCTTAGCATTTTATCACAGTGGCAGCTGTACCTAAAGCTGTATCAATGTTGTTCATTTGTATCAAAGTGGATTCACAAAAAATATTTACATAAGTAAAGCCGCAAATGAGTTGCGTGCCTTGTGTTTGCAGCAATAAGTAAAACGTGGTCACCACTCTGCATCCTAAATTTAAAATCTGGAATGTTTCCTAAAATCTGTTGCAATTATTGTCTAACCTTCATTCATATGGACACCAGACTTGATCAAGTTTCTGCTGAAATTCATCGGAAAACTCTCACTGACTTTTAAGGATTTTGTAGCAGACTTTAAACAATGAAGCCTACTTATGTACTTTACCAGAATGCCAGCTCCTTCATGAGAACAGATTTGTCATTAACCTCACACTACCAAGAAAAGCTCAAGACGACCCACATTACACAGACATAAAATAATGAATTTACTATATTTACAATTTACAGTTAAGAATGCATTTATGTTATCATGATTACCCTTGTTCTGAATGCATGCATGTGTTGTCCCAATCAGAGAAATATCTCAATAGGATCTGTGAAAGGTTTCCTAGGTTATCATCTTCAGTGCTGTTCCAAGTTGGCCACAGGAAGGTGGGGGGGAAAAAAAACAAACAAAAAGAAACTCAAATATTAATAAGTCCAGTTCTATTAACTTTTAGACTCAAGATCCTACATGTTTACCAAGAAATTAAAGCACTATCAGGCTTTGTTAATATTGTATGACACTTTCAAACCTGAGAATTATTTTTAGAAAAGGGGTCCAGACCTAGACAAGAAGTTAAAATGAAGCATGCAAAGTCTTGTCTAAATACACTTGTGGTTTTACATATAAATGATCATTACTGGTATCGAAACAGATTACCCAGTTCAAGCTGCTCCAAAGTCTTTGCCCTTTTCTCATGAAAATCCTTTACACAATGCTTTTCTAATTTTCTCTCTCAATCATAAAAAAACTATAAAAATGTACTAAACATCTGAAAATTAAACAGTTATTCTAAGAAGTAAGTCCTTTCTAAGGTGAAAAAAAAATCTTTAAAAAATGAGAACTCAAGGGTAAACGTCCCAGAATCATGGATATGGATTATGATGGATGAGCCCTTTACCTAAAGAAGGATTCTGCATTATCATAAAGTCTTGGTGTCAGCTTGAGAGAAGGATAATCAATAGCCAGTGGCTTCACACTAAACAAGGCCATTGCCAGTGCAACAAAGAGTACAGGCATCAGGACATTTGACAGACTTCCTCTCCAGTCTCGCCTAGTGCAGTGAAACCTCTTCATCAGAAGGGCAACGATCTGTGCAAGAACAAGATGGGCTCCACATATATTTGAGGTCCCCATAAGTGAGATATCTGAATGAGACAAAAAACAACCCTCTTGAAAAACAAGGAAAGTAAAATTGAACTTTCATGTGCTGCATTTTCAAATATAGAATGTAACAGTCTTATTGATGGGAAAAAGACAAAACTTCACAAACTCTCACTGTTCTCCTGGATGGAAGAGTATAATCCCCCCAGTATAACTAATTAACACTTCTTGTAAGGGAAAACAGATATTCAAATAACACATTATCTCTGTAGCATCCTGTACACAGCTAAATAAGTACTGAATACCCATTCTTCCATGGTCTTTGCACTAGTACAACCATTCCTTGTGTATTGCCACCTTAGCTTCTAGACAAATGAAGACAACCATGGTCTGTATTAGCACTAAGCTGTTGATCCACCTTGACTGAAATCAGTGACAACTCTTTCACAAGGATTTCAATGAGATGTCTTCAGAGTATGAAATACAGCATTACAGATGCTGGAGATGTGGATTTTCATTAGTGTTCCTTTCATTTCTTTGCTTATATGGAACTGACAAATATTTCTAATGTGTTAGTCAATGTAGTTTTCATAATTCCATCTCCATGGCTGTCCTTCACATTCCCATGGAAGTGTGTCAACAGCTTATAAATATCTCACAAATCAGACGTTTTCCTGATAGACTCTCTCTTAATTTCATTTTATATTTCCTGGTTAGACACTTGTGAATCACACTTTGCCTGCATTTTAGACCCTAATGCCTTCTAGGTAGGGGCAGGTTATTATCTGCTCCTCTTACTTATGGCCTTGTCAGATTGAAAGTGCTTCAACCTCTTTTCTTCCTTACAGTTTAGCAGTGTCTGGTAGATGTAGTGCCACGAGTATGTGCACTATTGCAAGACTGAATAGCCTGTTTATCACAGTGCTCAAAGATGTACTATATTTTATGACTCTCTGTGATTTGTGTCTTACTACCTTCCCTTCTATATATTGAGACCTCTCAAACAATTGGAGTGTGAATTATAAACTTATGATAACTTAGGTTAAAAATTATATGTATTTTGCCATCAAAAGTTATAATCCAGTAGAGATATTGTGGAGACTCTGGCTTTTAGGGTTTGGGCCTACACAAGAGGATGAAGCTATGTGAGATAGGACTTCATGGTGACACAGAATACCTCACACAGACTTCTCAAGGCTAAGATTTTTTGAAAAAGATAAATATCACATCCACCTTCAAAAGGAGCAAAAAAGAGAATCTAGGCAAATACAAACTAATCATCCTTTGTCTCTGGGAAGGTTACAGATGAAAACCTCCAGAAAGCAGCACCGAGGATTTTAAAACCAAGAAATAACCTGAAACAGACAACATGGACTTAACAAGGTTGAACCATGCCACCTGAGAGCTTGCTATGAATACAGGACTGGTTTGGCAAATGAAGAAAGAACAGTGACTGCTGTTTACTTTGTCTTAGCAAAGTCTGCGACACTTTTCCCATGGTGTCCTTAGAGCAAATAGGGTGAGGAGGACTGCAAGAACCATTGTCCAGACTGCCAGGCACCACACTGTGTGCTGTGAGCAGCGGTACTGGGTTCAACTGAGGAACAGCTGGTTACTGGGTCTGACTCTCAGGTACAATGAGGAGGAAAATGCTGACTAACAGTACTTGTTAATACACACACGCGTGCACATCTGCACCAGGATGGGAACTGCGCTGTTTGGAAACATCTACAGGTCAAGCACTGGGGATGAGGATAACCTCCTGGCAGCAGCAGCAGCAGCTCTCTGGCAGCAGCCAGGGAACACAGGGGCACAAGGAGAGCAAAATCTCTGCTCAGAGAAAGGACAAGAAGCAACAAGCACCAGCTGAAACATGGGAAATTCTGATTTAATCTATCAGGAAAAAAAAATTCACTGTGAGGGTGGCAACAAAAACTCAAAACCAGGCTGGACAAGGCACCGAATAATCTGCTCTTGCCTGACCCAATTGACTCACTTTCCCAACCTTAATATTCTCTGATTCTATCAGATTCCAATTAACTCTGAATAATTAGTTATGATTTTATTTCAGGGGGAAAAAAAATCCAGTATTTATTATTTTCACTCTGCAACAAAATGTTATTTCTTTTTTCCCCAGAATATCCCATAGAACAGAAATTCTATTTTAAATAGTCACAATCCCAGCCATATGTTTATAATTTCATATGGAACACAAATGGGATTTAGGATTTTGAATCTCTGTGGAAAGAAAATAAAATTTACGCCACGGTTCAACATTCAAGTGCCCCAAAGAAGAACAGTTATATTTTGTGCTTGGAACCTTTTTTTTTTTCCTACAAATTGGACTGATAAAGGAAGACAATGTTAACAAAAGAAGATTTATATTTTTTTAGAAAAATTCTGATGAAATTATTAAGAACTTTGAATTATTATAGTAAGATTTCCAATAGTTGACTCAACAACAGAAATTGAGAAAATTTGAAGCAGATCAATTTTGAAGGGATGACCATTATTAGAATAAAACAGATTCTCCAACTATTTCCAGCTGAGCATCCATGAAATTGTAAAATGTACTCTCATTTATCAAAGTAATGATATGCCAGGAAAGGAGCACAGAATGAGATATTTGCTGTAGTCCTGGACCTCTTCATAGACTATAAACATAACATCTGAGTGAAAGAGGCTTCAAATTTTGCCCTTTTCAATCTCTGAAAGAGGATTACGACAACTACTTTTTGGGGACTGAAAAGGAAATCAAAGCTCCCATTCATTCTTTTTTCTTGGCAAATGGAGAAGAAAGAAATTGTAACAAATTAATTCATGTTGCAATAGGAAGGGAAACTGTCATCCTGAATAAAAATTATTGCCCATTTTGTCCAATATTCTGTTGCTTACTCGATGAATTTAATGCTGGCCAGCCAAGACACATCACAAGATGATGCAATAAAACATTATATTAATAGTATATATTTGCCTCAGGTATTTCTTCTTTTTAAAATTATTTGTCTTTTCTAAAAAAAAAAAAAGTATGTATTTATTATTTTAAATTCTGATTGAGAAAGGTGACAAACATCATCCTGAATCTTCTTTTCATTTCAGTCTTCATGACCTTGAATACCTTGAAACATTCAGGTGTTTCAAGTAAAAAGACAAACATCTTATTTATCTTTCTTGAATTTATTTTATTTGACAGTACTGCATATGGTCTTAAATCTCACTTTAGGAGGCAGGTTATAGTAGTTTCCAATCCATCTTCTGTATAAACAATCTCAACCTTTCTGTCTCCTCTTATAAAAATATAGTCCTAATCACACTCACCACTTGCCTGAAGTCCCCTTATATTACCCTTATATTAGTATCAGACTCAAGATATATTTTGTTTTACACAGTTGTCTATCAGATATGGAAGCACTACCGGATTATACAATAGCATTATGCATTCGTGTACCTATCTGCTTGTCTTCTTTATGCATCATACCATTTTGTCTGACTGCAGCCACACTGTGAAAAGTAGCCTGAATTGGGCTTTCCGTAATTAACTCGATATATCTTTCAAGATTCCCAAGGTATTAAATCCCTCCAAAAATTAAAAAGCTAAATACTGTTCCTGCGTACACTTGTCTTTTAACCTTTCATGTTTCTTAATGTTACATGCATGATCTTATTCAATTTTCTTTTGACTGAAACCTACAAAATTAATTTTTATTTCATAAAACTTGCAAGCAATTCACCACCTATATTTGATGGGTTTGTCAGGAGACAAAAGAAGCACACATTTATGGGAAAACAGTTTCTGATTACCAATGATAATCATAAAGGTTAGAAGACAAGACCAGCTGACCTCTCTGTTATGAAGCCAATTTTTATGCAGAAAGCTTATGGAAATATTCCCATTAATAATTTACATCACAAAATTAAAAATCTGACCCAATTGTTAGAAGCTGTCTTGCTTGACTTACGATTGCAATTATTCGTAAAAAGTGCAATTATGTTCACAATTAGGTTGTACTTCCCAATTCATTGAGAATCTCCTTTGTGTTGTGGAAAAGATTTTTATCACTTTTTAATTCATACAGCTAATAACAGGGTAGCGGCTAAAATTTGGGAGCAAAGATTCTGAAAATCCTTATTCATAGACTGCTCTGGAAGAACAGAACCAAATTGTTAAGATTCTCTAACTAGATATTAAATGGTCTTTCCTTCCCTATTTTACACTTCTAGAAAACAATGTAATTCTAAACTTTTTCGTGGCATAATAAAATGAAGAAAAAATGGCTATGCAATGGTAATGTTAACAGTCATGATTAGGCATTTTCAATTCTGCCTCTATCATTTTGGCATTTAGACAAGCAATTTAGAGGAAGTCCAAATTTGGGGAAGATAATGCTGGAACTGAAATAGCCTGACACAACAGTTCAACTAAATCACATGAAACCAGTTGTATTTGGAAGCAGCATCTATTAATTAGCTTATCAAAGGTTCTGTGCCAACAAGTAGTTCTAGGCTGAGCTAGTGATCTGATATCATTCTGCATTTCTGCATATGCCACAGTGGCACAGAATCAGTTCTAGCCCAATCTGTGCACAGCATTACACTACAAGCGATAAAAATGTCTTTCACCTTTTTACATTTTTTTGTTCACTATAAAAATTAATATTTTTTTTCCCAGGACAATTTTGAGAATTGATTTTCATGAAGAACACTTGAATGAAAGTCACTTCAACAGTGGGAGATATAAAGTGAGTACCTCTAGTCTGTGTTTCGTACTATAATCGAGTCCTGCTTATATGTAATAGGGTCGTAATATGTCTCCTTGAAGAGCTGGTCAGAAAAATTTATATTTTCAGGGAATTTCAAAAGAGAAATTCCCTTCTGGCATTTTTAGATACAAATGCTCCTATTTTCCCCCAGAATATTTTCCATTTTAAGCATTTTGAATATTTCTTCTAAAAAGTTCATTCAAATTTTTTCTATCTTAATAATTTCTGCCCAGAAAAGCAAAACTTCAGTAAAACTTACAGTTCCTCCTCCCTCTCTCATATATACTACTTAATCAAGTTAAGCAACATTCTTTGAAGGGAAAAAGGTTTTTTAAATTAAAAGTTCAGCTTTACGTTCTTGACCCCAGATTCCAGAATGGGATTCTGCATGGACCTGTCTCATCTGCCTTTGAGACATAATAATAGAGATCTAGGTAACTACAGAGTTCACCAGTAAAATATTTTGAAGCCAAAGCATTGGTGTCTGTTACTCCACAATCCTGTGGAGAATCCCCACCAAAAGTCAAATCACCTAAGCCCTTTTCCTCAAGCCAGACAGCTGAATGATAAGAGTTTTTCCTTACTTTATCTAAGACATTCTTATTCTTCAAGCTTCAACTTCGTTAATATTTTAGCACAATGAATACCACTGAAAGGTCAGCAAGAAGTATGTAACTGGAAAATCAAGAAAGAACCAACATAACCAGAAAAATGCACTGAGTATTCTCACCACAAAAATCCATCAAACAAACCCCATAAACCATAAAATTGTCCCTAGAAAAACTGTCAGCAAACTCATAAAATAGGTTCTTCAAACTCCTTATTTTTGCATTTCCCACAGTAAAGTATATAAGCAAAAGTTCATTTGTAGACAAGAAGCCTAGAAAAAGAATATGGCCATTCAAACTACCCACCCTCTATTTAGAAGGAGTTAACTCTGAAGTCAGGCCTAAACACAGCAGTTATGATCTACTCATAACAATGTGAAAGAGGCTGAAGAACAGGTAGGGCACCACTGTACCTAATCTCCTAGAGGCAAGAACACTTTACAGTACCCCCACTCAACTTGTTAAAAAGGAGATACATTTGATCTTCACTGGCTAAACAAAAAATACAGCCAGGTAAAGTGCTTTTGTGCAGAACAAAAAGTGCAAAACATGCAGGAGATGGAAAACAACAAGGCTTTATCTATTAAATAATTTTCTTTACTATTTCTTGCTGCATTGTGATCAAATCAGCGCCAAATTTGCCTCCAAGCAACAATATTTCATCCTAGACATCATTGTTTCCATTCAGAATTTTCATTCAGGTTTATTGCAGGTGGCAAACACATTGCAGAGACTCACATAAGGCACATAATTAAATGGCAGTGGAAAACACAATGCTAGTATACACCGGAGAAAAGGAAAGAAGATGTAGAGCAGGGTTTAGTCCCCTTCCTTCCCGTTCTTTTATTTTAGTTTTTCACAAAGCACTATGACATAATCTGAAAAAATGTATGCCACACATAACAAACGTCAATTTGTCACCAAATAAAGGAATCTATTTTGCTGTTTAGAGGGGAGGAGTAGGTCAAATGCGGAGTTTTCCAGTCATTGTCTCATATGAAGTTTGATTGATACTTCAGGCACCAATCTAAAACACTCCAGTCCTCCTGCTCACAGATGCATCTTAAACCTTTCTTCCACGAGATAACTTTGGGATGGCTAACTAGCAATCTTAGAAATAATTAAAACCAGAAATAATTTTTGGAAACTGAATATCAAAACTGAATAGAACACTTTATAGTTAACAAAATAACAAACTGAATAGAATACATTATCCTAGATTTTCAAGAGCTCATTAAATGGGTATATTGCCTTTGCTGACATGGACTAAGCAGTTAGAGGTGAAATGTGGAACTACAGTTTCAGCACTGCAGACATTTCTGCAGAAAATTACTACCACAAAAAAAGATTGATTTCTGACACCCAACCTCTTCAACTTTTGTACAGATTATTCAGCAAACTTGAACAGAGTCCATTTAACCTACTCTTCCTACAGTAGCCCAGCATCAGAGTGTGCTGCTGCAAAGATCTACGATATTCTAGCACATGAAGTATCAATTTAGGTATCTATAATGCCCATACAAGATAAAAAGGTAAGCCTGCCTCTTGAATTTACATAGAACTAATACTGAACAACATATACAATTTCCTGAGGGTTTTAATTTTCTATTTAATGCAAGAATACTCAGCCTTATACTACTGCAAAAAATCCATTTCTCTTCACTCATATCAAATAACAGAAGATCCTCTAAAAGTATAAATTTCACACCATGCAATAGCACTTCATGCATGGTAATAGAGAAGAATTTTAGAACAGATGTGAAACAGCCATTCTTTATTTTTAGGGTAAATTTGGGGAAGGAAATGAGTGCAAATAGCATTCAGCAAGTAAAGTAAATATGATGGTTAGAAAGTCAGTGAACCGAGCCCTCTGCATCTAATTTATGGACTTGATTTATAGTCTTACCTTCCCAAACCTATTTGTCTGTTTATCTACTCATTGCATTCAGCCTTAAGCAAGCTGCCAAAGGTAGTAAGAATCTGGGTGGGTATTTTTATCCTTGCTATTAGTCCACAGGAGCAACAGTCTGGAGCAACAGGGCTTGGCTTTAGACAGGGTTTCCATGGTACCACTACTATTATAATAAACAGTAATAGCCACCACAAAAGCTAGGAAAAAACACCGCAGTTGTTGGTGAAGTGTTAGCTGATGTCAAACCGCCAGTTGTTGTTTTTACTATTGCTAGTATGAAAATGGATAGGCAATTAGCCATAACAGAAACTCAAACGAGTACACATTTATTTTGGAATGTAATATAATGTATATACAAGTATCTACTCTAGTTACAAAAGCACTGTCATAACTTTCAATGAAAGGACTTAATTTTCTAGTACAGAAATAGTCAATTTTCTTCTCTTCTCCAATCAAAAGCACACAAAGAGCACACAAGTACAAAGAAATGGGAAACAATGATACTTCATTCCTATCCATCACCCTATAGAACCCAAAGGAAACCAAAAAGTATCGTTACATTGAGAGTCAAGCTAATTCGGTGGAAGTCCATCTAAAGGAGTACGGTGCTGGTGGAAGAGAAGGACACATTGCTGAATGTACTGCTCTCATAATTCATAAATATAGGGGTTAATTTCTTTCTACAGCTGTGACTTTCATTGCCTTCTACAAAGTTCATTGTTACATTTCCATGTTTTCTTCTGCCTTGCCTTGATTTAGTCTCTCCTCTCTACATTTTAGTTGGGGTTGCTGCCAACCTAAACCATACTCAATAAGAAGTTGGAACTAAGCACCAAGTATTTTTTAGCTTTGTGTGGTGAAATTTACTGTGGTCAGAACACCTTCACCGTGATGAGGTGGGCATATTCTTTGAAAACAAAATAAACCACCAGTATTCAGCCAAGTGGACACAAGGCTATCACACCCTGAAAAGGAAGATTACTGTAATTTCTGGAGCTTTAGTTCTCTGAATTTCTGCATGATTAACTTGCAACATTAACAGGTATCTTAATTTCAATTTCCACGAGATAATTTTCCAAATAGAACCACTTTTATTGTACTATTTTCTCCCCTGCAGTGATGCACCTGCAATGAATTGTCATGTGGAGGAGGGAACATGAGGAGGAACAATTGAAAAACAAGCACAGAATGTTGGCCACAAAATGGAAGCCTATTTGCACCTTCTGTCTGTTTTCTTTAAAAATACAAAAGCAGAGGAGAAGCACAGTCTGTCAGAACTGCCAAAAAAAGATCCCAGATGACTTCCTGTAAATATATATCACTCCGATTTGGCAGACAGAAAGAATATCTTCGTATGTGCACAGGCAAACATCCAACAGCTACATCTGCATGAGAATACACCCTCTTGTTATGAGAAGTCACACGCTTCTTGACGTCAGTTCCTTTTCTTTGTATAAGTGTAAATCAATATTCAGAAAGCTATTAGAATTCAGCTTACTGAATTCAACCTGTAGACTCAGATTACATTTCAAGGTTGGATACAATGTAGACAATAGAGCTACAATACACAGTACTTTTGCTGTGTTTGGGGAAGATTTGATGAAAGAGGAGGACAGCAAGACAATCTAAATGTTTTCTATACTACAGCACTTAGCATTAAGTTTGAGACTTAATACTAAATATCTTAACATTTTCAAACTAGATCAATTAAATGTAGCACGTGTTGAAGGAACTATATATTCAAACAAGATATTCCCAAATGTTTCCCGCTGGTAACTTGCTTCCCAGAAAGGAGACTTTTAAATTGTAACTGTCCAGTTATGTACTGCGGATGATTTTGCTATGCAGCTGCTCAGCTTGCACTGAATCGCCTTTAGAAGCACTGTATAAAGCACTCTAGAATAGGTCTCCTGAGCAGTTCACTCAGAGAAAGACAGGAAATGGAGCAAACCTCTCCAGCAAGGACAAGATTTCACCCTGATAGATAAGAACATTCTTAGCCATTTTAACTTTTAAAATTTGTGTAAGTATTACTTTAATATGAACAAAGTATTTGGTCTAAAATATTGTAACTTCCATAATCAAGAATGTTTTTAGACACTGTCTCTACAGGAGTTGTTCTATTAACAATAAAACCCTATCAGAGTTATTGCAGGGAAGTAATTCAAAATTCAAAGATGACAGAGTTCTGCAGGAAGCATGTTTTATTCAGAACCCCAGCTACAGCAAATGATTGAAAAATGTATTTGATGAATGATCTCTTCCCTCATGCATTCTGGTATCTCATAAATAGTGGTATTAAATAGCTACAAGGAACCTGATTAACAGAACCAACTGTTCCATTTTTTCTAGGATACCATAGTCATTTGAGGCATTAGATAAACTGCAAAAATAGATTAGGAGACAGCTAGAAAGAAAAAAAATATATATTGGTAAAGAACTCCACCTATACGAAAGTCCAACAACAGGTCCACGTATCCTAAGTCACACTTCTATATTACAAATGAGGAATTAACTAGAAACAGTGCAATATACAAATCTAATCAAAGTGTCACCTTGTGACCTATATAATTTTGTCATGAACAGTTAGCAAAAACAAGTCCTAAGTGTTGCCTGCTCAGCACACTGTCTTTCATACTGAATCTGCTTTGGATGTCGCCCCTGTAACTTCTAAACCAGTTTTTTGTTAGCTTTGAGAAATTAATACCTTGTAGTCCTGCAGAATGTTGCTAGTATCAAGAAAACACAATGTTTTGACAATGTTTTTGTGGACTTTTGTAATACAAAATAAATGTTTCAGTGACAGAACAAAAATAACTATTGCACCAAAGGAGATACTTCTAAGAGGATACTGGACACATGAAAATCTAATTTCATGTAGAAGTAGCAACTTCAAATAAAACCTTGGTAGCACAATGAAGATGTGTACCAAAAATTCTACATGCAGATGGTATTTATTTTTTAGACAAAGCAAGATATCAAGATTACATCAAATTCTTTTCCTAAACAATATTATCTTTCAGAAGGAAAAAGTATACTTAGCCTTGATAAGAATTTTTTTTAAAAAATGACATGAAATTTCTTAGATAATTAAAATTAAAGTATCTGTATTTACTGGTGCAGCTGCAAAGTTATGTTTTAAAATATCTGAGTGAAAGCGCATACATGCATCATCTTAATCTTTAAAAATAAACAAACAAACACAGGGAAATTGTGTACTTATATAAAATATATACTCCATCTGTAAGCTAAAGCAAGGCAAGGAACCACCAGAATCTCATTTGTATGTAAAACCTAAAGAGTAGCTATTGACAACAACTATATTCTGACATCGTATGTGTGACTTTGTGTTAATTATTTAAGAGTGAAAGTTTGCTCGAACACATAGGTGCTATAGAGAGTGAGAAATAATCAGTTCATCTTGAACATGAGAAGTAAATGTTATCTTTGGGAAAACGCCTACTACCGAGGAACAGAAAGAGCATAAGCCAAAAAGGATTTCAGTATTTACGCTGGGAAGAAAACACTACTACAGATGCAGCAAAAGCCACATTAGTGTTAAAACAGGCAACCAATCATTGTTGTCACACCAGGTAACCCATAGTTGTTTGGCTTTGAGTTGCTTTTCAGATAACAAATGACTAGATAATCCGTATAAAGAATACAGATTTTTTTAAGATATTGCAAATATTTTAAAAAGTTGAGTACCTCCAAAAAGTTCAATCAGGTCATTCTCAAAAACAATAACTGAACACTGGAATACTGTCTGCCAGATCTCCTTTATCCTCTGAAGTAGAACTCTACTTCTCTTATAGTTTTCTTTTTTTTTGTTTTATTGGTAAAAATTACTTAGGAATCATTAAAACATGAAATAGAAGACAAGCAGTCCTGCAGAGTGGAGAACAAGACTCCTGAATATTTCATTAAAATACAGGATTTAAAAACACCATGAAAGATCATAAAGGCTGCCAATATCTTTCCGCTGCCTGCAGCTGTTGTAATAACCTCAACAAAAGAAATCAAGTGGAAAACCTGAAGTGCAAGGGAAAGGTTGGAGAAAGAGAGACAGAAGGGTGCACCTAGCATGTCTGAGGGAAAACAGAGCCTGTATCAAGGAATATACTGTCAAGAATAAATCAGAGAAGGGCTTATAGGCTAGACATAAGCTCTACACAGCTGAAGAGGCAATATTAGTTTTCAACATATGCTACAATCACAAGATTTCCTGCAAGAAACTAATGAAAACAACAATAAAAAAGCTGAAGGCAAATATGATGTATCCAAGAATTTTAGACCAGCTATTCTGAAACTTCTTTTTCAGGGTCCAGTGCTTAAGTTAAGGACAGTGCCATCTATATTGTTAGACCACCAGAAGACTGAAATGTGTACTGCACCTTCTCCTTTTCAAGAGTTTGCAAAAAATTGTCAGCAGCCACTACTTCTAAAGACAGCTACTGCTACTTATTGTCCATAGTTTTGTACTCATAAAACAAGTTACATTTTGCAAGGTGGAGCATTAAAATCATTCTTGTATCCTTTTAAGAGAATTTCACAGGGAAATGAAAGAAGGAAGTTCCAGTTAAAAAACTCTGTTGTGATATAACTTCAAACATACTATAAAAAAAACTCTGCAAAGCTTTATTTTGTAATTACAGGGAGCATAGCATCAGAGTGGATTAAAAGCTGCTCTCTAAGAAAAGAAGGCACCACTTGATCACCTACCAACAGATATGAAATTCCACCCTGTTACCCATGTGCACAAAACAATAACACCATTTCCTGTAGCATATTTTCTGCAAAGGCTCCAGGCATTTGTCAAATTCACCAGGAGAGGGAACATACTTCTCTGGGTAGACTAACTCTAACTCTTAATTAACCTCTAGGAGACACGTGTGCCTTTAGCTTCCAGCTATTTGTTTCTATTATTTCTTTCTTTATAGCATTTACCCTTCTGCCCCTATAAAAGTTAGAACTATCCCTTAAATAGACACACATAAAAAACTTCAGACTTTTTAAGGTCCTTCTATATCTTTTTGAAAACTAAGTGAGACCTGACACTGCCTTCATACTTCACTTCCAGCCTCCATTATGAACTCTCTTTTGTTCCCTTTCCAAATTCTCAAATTTTCCTTTCAAACTTAAAAAAGTAGACACAAAAGTTGTACATAATATTGTAGCATCTGTCTCATACATTTGAGACAGATACATAAATGACCTCTTTATGTCCTTTTGCACATCAAATTGAAACATAAATGCCCTTAGCCATACTGTCTTAAAATGCCTTTTCACCAGGATTACTAGGTAAGTTTCAGAGTCAGTTTTTTCCAGAATATTACTCCCCATTACATATTTGCCCAGTATTTGGCTTAATTAAAATACATTTTATTTAGAACTGATTCAGTTTTTCAAGTTACCTAACTTGCTCTTTTGGGCTGGTCTGACTCATTACCATTCTACCAACCCTTGCAAAAATTGCGAAAAAAAAATTAAAAGGCAGAGTTGAAATCCAGTGAAAATTCACTGAAAGCTCTTCAGTTTATGTTTTGCTATTGATGACCACTTTTTGTCTGCTACAGTTTCTTAATTAAATTAGATTTCAGATGTGTTTTATACGTACAGTATATTTTTGAACTCTTAAATCCTAATAGGAGCATTGTAATGTTTTGTCCAATATCCTTCCAAATGGCTAACACCAGCTGCTTCAGAGAAAGGTTTAAGCAAGTATAAAAATTAGTTACGCATCAACCTGCTTCCACTCCAAAATTTTCAGTGGCTAACTTTTCCAAGAGGTTCAAAGACACATAAGCTTTAATAGCACTTCTGTTACTATAGCTATTCATATTATACATACACCAATAACCACCCTTTGGCTTTTTAAAACATATTACAATAGTCTCCATAACATTTTATGGCAATGAATTTCAAATGTTATATGTCACTGTGTGAAAAGCACAGTTTTAACCACGCTGAATTCTCTACAATCTAGTTTCACTACATCTCAGGTTCCAATTGTATTTTACTGCTAGAAGAAATTAGATCCAAAGCTGGTATCTCCCAAATATATCCAAAGTGTAGAAATTAATACATTTCACTCTTCAGCAAGATATCGAAGTATTTTAATTCTGCAGTTTTGGTCCCTTAACAATCCAATGAGCCCACTCTCTAGCTTGTTTCCAGTTTTTGCACGTGCTCAGAATATTTTATTATTTATTCATGGTTAGCTAGTCACTCCTTAGACTTGCTCTTAACTCTCCTGATTATTTTTGTATATGTACTGCCTGCTGCCATTTATGGTAATTTTACTGGGCTCTGTAGACTTGTTTTTTCCATTTTCTCAAGGCTATTTGGCTCCAATGATCTTGTCATGCAGTCATTGCAAGCTCAGTCTAACCCTTTTTCTGCATGCTCTGTATATATCTACAAAACAATAACTATCAATCGTGTGACCCAGCTGCATAGAAATCACTTATGCATGTCTGGATTATAATATATACATTTATTATGTCTGCACACACAGGCATTCCCTGACTTAAAAATAAAATGCTAACTGTTCTCAACAAAAGGTGAGTTTTATTCCAAGTTTTTTTCATCAGAATAAAACTTAAAATTATTACTAAACCTGCCGCAAAGGAAACTTAAACCACTAGAAATTACACAGTGTGCTTTAAAGTTACCAATATGAAATTTGTTACAATTAATTTAATTAATGGATTGCTATTTACTTTTAATATCTGCATTTAAAAAGGGTCAAATAATTCTCAGTTTATTTTACATTGTTGTGTGTGCTCACCTTGGCCAGCAGCCAAGCAGCACACACAGCTGCACGCTCAGAGTTCTCCTCCTCCAGCAGAATGAGGGAGAGAATAGGAAGAGAGAAAGTGAGAAAACTTGTGGATGGAGGTAAGGTAATTTAAGAAGTGAAGGGAAAAGAAAGGAAAAACAAACAAACAAACAAAAAACACCCGTAAGAAAACCCAAGTGGTGCCATCTCCCACAAGTAGACTGATGCTCAGCCAGTGTGGTAGCAATGTCTAACTCCCAAGAAAAACCCTCCTCTCAGATTTTATTGCTGAACAGAACATTATATGGCATTCCATAACTCTCTGGGTCATGTCTCCTCCTGGTTTCTTGCTCACCCTCAGCCTACCCACTGCAGGGAAGTGGGGTAGAATGGGAAAAAGAGAAAGCCTTGATACTGCAAGTACTGCTTAGCAATAGCCAAAACGCTGGTGACTTATCAACTCTGTTTTAGTCACAAATCCAAAACACAGCACCTTAAGGGCTACTATGAAGGAAAATAACTCCATTCCAGCCTGACTCAATATAATAAGACACAATTAAAAATTATCAGAGCTCTGAATTCAGTGACATAATTTTGCTAAAGTGATGTCTCTTGCCTAATTTTGACATTGGTCATCAGCCTAAACAATGTACTGATTTTTAGCAGCTGCGTTTAAGAAGGGATATGCACAAGACTCCACTACACCTCCTGGCTGGGGAGGCAAGAGGCAACACATTGGTTTTTACACAATCCTGACACCTCAAGGGTTCATACCGGTAAAGGATAGCTGATACTCTTGCTTGTGGTCAGATCCATACCTTGTCAAATCAGCTCTCTAATCCAAGTACTTCCACAACTCAAATAGCAGCATCCTGTGATCATCTCTATAACCCAGCTGTTTGCTCTAGGGGGTTTTGAAAATTCATTTGACTACTTTGAACTGAAAGTTTTGACTGCCTTTGAATGTGCTTTCAAAGACAAAATTATACAGGTCAAGATATTGCCCATGGAGTATTCTGGTTAGCTTTGACAATGATGCATACCTTTCATGACCATTTCCCAGATCCCTATGCCTAGGGTATAAGGGTGGTAAGATTACTGTGAAGTGATGCAGAGGTGAGTTACAGAAGACATAAAAACCTCGTACTCAAAGCAGATCATGTTACACACACACAAAAAAAGAATTACAGTATGGTAACAGGCAGTATTCTCCATTTGGGAACTTTGTGCATGCTTATCTTTGCATTTGTGGTCTTTGTAAATCTGGCTGCTTCAGAATTTACCTAATTTTCTACTTACAGGTTGACTTGGCACCATTTGTATGTTCCAGGTGGGCTGTCTGTGGAACACAGGGCATTTTCTCCGAGTCCTGCAGTAGCTTCAGAAATACCTTTTATGAAATAAGAAAAATAATTTAGAACCCATTTCCTAAAAACTGATTTACATATATATACCCTAAATCAGATACCAGTAGAGGCTGCTGTAACATGAATGAAAAAATGAGTAAAGCTCTCCAGTAGAGGAGATAAGGATAAATGAACAAATGCCAATAGATGCAAAAGCACCTATGCAAAGCATTGTTGGCCTGTGCACACTAGAGTATCTGCAAAGATTTTTCAATAGACTGGTTGCCCTTAATTGACGTTTTAGGGTCCTAAGCTGTGGCATTATCATGGAACTCAGTTACTGCAATTTTTACTGAGAGTGTACCAACAGCTTGAAGTCGCTTCTGATACTCTAATCAGAAATCTGTGGGCACAACTGGAACTGCTACCAGAGAGTTTAGTTCTACCAGTACAACTAAATGTAACGTACAAACTGCTACAGAACTGCGAATCCACAGCACTCTGGGAAGCGTCTATAGATAGATAAGGAGACCTTTTCACTCTCTACAACTATTTGAAAGGAGGCTGTAGTGATGTGGGTGCTGTTCTCTTCTCCCAAGTAACAAGTGATAGGAAATGGACTCAAGTTGCACCAGGGGAGGTTTAGATTAGATATTAGAAAAAAAAAATCATTATCAAAAGAGCAATCAAGTAATGGAACAGGTCACCCAGGGAAGTAGTAGAGTCACCAGCCCTGGAGGTGTTCAAAAGTGTATAGATGTGGCATATCAGGAGATGGTTTAACAGGTACAGTGGTGTTGGGCTGAAGATTGGTCTTGATGCTCTTATAGGTCTTCCCCAACCTTAGTGATTCTAGGATTTATGCAAGCATGTGGGCAAAAATGGTACTGAAAGATATTTAAAGGACAATGCAATCATCAAGCATAGCGAACATTACCAAAGTCCTATCTAATTAATACAATGGAGAGGACTGTGCAACAATGTGTGTTTCATAGCAAAACCATTTGCATGCATAACCCAAACTGGGAGATGGCAAGATTCTGTTACCTAAAATCACTGTGGGAAAGCCTTTTTTTTAAATAAACAAGTAACACTTTCACTTGAAGAGAAGTAACTATGCCTTAAAAAGAAACAAAACCACAAAACACTTTTTCTAATACACAGTGCATCTACTGTAGCTTCACTAACACAACTGCTCTAATACAGCTATAAAGGCAGAAGGCCACCTGCACTGCCCAGCCCTCCTGACAGTGTCAGACAGCTCTCTAAAGTCCCATTGGTAATGGGAAGCCCTAAGGACAACATTGCACAGAAGAAATGAGAATCTATCTAATGTTGCACAGGATAATGTGGACAAAAGTCATATTAACTTAACAATGTTATTAGCAGTACAAGTACCTGCCAAAATACACAGATCTGGAAAAGTCAGGATGAGACACTATGGCAGAGAGAAAATGTGTTTTTTCCATACCTGAAAGACTGGATAAATTCAACAAGAGAAGTTATCTTCTCGACCTTGGCAGAGCATTCATTTCCCTATATCCCTTAGCAATTCCTGCTTAATTTCTGTTTTAGCTAGGAAGCCCGTATCTACGAAGAACTTGTCCAGATGGTTGTTTGTAAGGGAATCTGAGGAAATAGACATTTCCTGCACTCTCTCTAAGCTGTACTAAGCAGCTACTCCCTGATCTCTTCCTGTTTCCTTCTTTGGAACAACATCATAAAAGGAACCCTGGTTCACTATTGCATTGGCATGTTGTTGCAGAGCACGGGGACCCTGTCACACTGTAGTTATGACTGCTAAAGAAAGAGAAAGGGAAAAGGCAAAAAGAATCCCAAACAACCAACACTTATAGATAGTCCGTTATCATCTAAAGCCACTGATTAATACTCTAGAAACATTTCTGGGCCCTCCTAATCCACAAATCCCATGTATATCCTAGGTATTCTGCAGTGAGAAAGCATTAATTTCTTGAATTGCTTGTTACCAGTTAGCATGCAACAAGAACCTGAAAGAAAAGTAGTCAAAATTGCAAGTGATAATGTATTAACTAACATAAAAGCATATAAAAGTCCCTAAAACTTAAGCAGCACATGGAATCAGGATCACATGGAAGCAGTGTTTAAAGTTCTCCCAACAGCTTTTGTAGAATTTTTCACAAGGATGGGCAGACTCCTATGAACATATCCGTCAGCACAGTGCAGTGCTAAATACTCCATCTGAAAATCTAAGTTTTATAAAATATTAACCTTCCATTTGTGAAGTGTTTACATTCTGCTTTATTCATCATCACTGAATTTTCTTCAGTATCTGAGCAGTACCAGAGCAGGTATCCCTGATAGTTTTCCAAGTTTTAAACCTATACAGGTAATCCATATTTTGTCTTACATAACTTCACTTATGTAGGAGCCAATTTTCCTTTTACTGCATTTTCTATTCTCTTTGGATTTATATTTTCTTTCAGGCAGTCCACTCTCAGTGTAGCCTTCTGTAGCAACTGGCTTGTTTCACTAAGCAGAACGATGAAGAATCAGTCTTGGAAGCATTCACTGAGGGTGACAGTTGAATAAGAAACTTTTGCAAGCAGGTCAATGGTTATCTACTAAACAGGAAGACTTCTGACTGTCAAACTTAGATACACAAACACAGAGGGAGGCAGACACTTGGAATAGCCCAAAGCCAAAGGAAGAAACTATCCTTTTGAGGGAAGTGTTTGAAACAGGTGAGGAGTAGCCTGGCTCACATCCAGTATTGATTCTGTGAGCTTGCTCCATACCAGGCTCTGAAGGACCACCTCGGCCACTCTTGGGAATGAAGAGAGCAGGTGGTTGTGCTGGCCATTGAGAAGGACTGCCCTGCTTGTAAGCAGTAGCCAGTGCCCTGGCTGCTTCTTTTAAAAGAGTAGAGCATCAGTAGGTATAGGAAGTGCTTTTTCCCTCTAGGAAAAAAGGTCTAGCCAAACGGTAATATTACAGTGAAATACAAAACAAAATCTCATTAGAAGCTGCGTAGTGATTTAAGGTTAAACTATTTGAAGGAGGTATATGATTTTCACTGGAAAGTTTTGGGACAAACAGATTATTTCAAGGAGAAGAACTTAAGGTAATATTCTGTTAATAGACATTTCAGTGCATCTTATTGAAACAAAAACATTTGTTTCAATGGTTTTGTTCTCTCAGCAAAAAAAAAAGTGAGAAAGCAGTAAGTTTTAAAACCCTCCAGAGTTGCCAGAAAGTGAAACATCACCCTGCAGAGAGCTATCAGTATTATACACTTAATTTAATTAACCACCTTCCTCCTTTTGGTTCGACCAAGACTCTTTTTATAAATGCATTATAAAACAGACAAATACAAATGGTTGGAAAAAGATATTTAAAACCTAAACTGAAGCAAATCTAATATTAGAGATACTTTAAAGTGTCAGGAAGAGATTTTGTTAGAACTTCAAGATTGCTTTGAAGTATGAATGGAAGCCTGGTTTCCCTTGAAGGGTACAATTTTTAGACAGTGAGATTGTCCCTCAGACTGAAAAAGAATATCGGGGAGTGTGTGAAAGAACAAAAAGGAAGGATAAAATAAAAATTATAACACCTTTCTTCCTTTAAAAGTAGAATTCTTAGTTTCCAGATTGAATTGTTTGAACAGACTAAATAACACTATTATGTGCAATCCATCTAGGTAACAACGCAAAGAGGCTTTTGATAAGAAAATGGAGAACTGTGGTTATATCAACCACTAATAATGAGATGCAGAGATGACAGAAATCACCCCAAATTAATGCATTAAGTATTCAAGCTGAAGGATAATATATTAATAACCTTCCCTGCAGAAAACAACCGAAGACAAGCTCTCAACTGAATAACAGGTGCAGCACACTAGGAAGCTTCCTTACACTCTACGGCGACTTCACATTCATTTTATAGAAGTCAGTTCTGGAAAGTTTTATGGTATCCCACAAGGACGTAATCAAAAATGTTCTCAATATATACATCACCTCAGAATCTATAAAAAGTGGCGGTGAACAGTGATCTTCCCTATAACATGTTAATCATCTTATATAATCTGAAAGAAAATAACCATTTTTCAGTAAGTTTTTACAATAAGCTTTTGACTTGCTTCATAGAATTTTATAGCAGGAAAGTAATTTACTTGTATGATTTATTTTTTTTTCTTCCCTCCATCCCTTGGCACAGCAATGCTTGCCATGCTAGCTTTATGTATTGAGTTAATTTGTGAGAGAAACACTGAAGAGATGCTGCTTTTTTTCCTTTCAGTTATATAGAGCTTAACTTCAACAGAAATTACATGCTTACTGGAGGATCATTCTTCGGCATGCAGTTTAAAAACAAATGTGCAAAACCACATCCCTATGCCTAAAGCAGGGTCCTAAAAGTCTATGTAAAAAAATCAATATAGTCCTAAAGATATCTCCCGGTGGACCACTTCAGGATACAGCAACTCCATGCGATGGCATATTGGTTCAATAAATTTCATAAACGATTGTCATTTTGGATTTATTTGCATTATTACGGTTCTATTTATTTTTTTCACAGATTATTAAAGATGAACAATCCTAAACTTTCAAACCAAATTCAGAACTGCTGATGCAGTTATAAATATCTGATCCCATTGATTTCCATACGTATAGCTCACACAGTAAATATGCAATGCATAGTGATGTCTGACAGGACTTAGAATGTATAATCTTCATAAAACCAGGAAAGATGAACAACTTCCCTGAGGGATCTTGCGTTCCAGCTGACCGCAGTACTACATCATATAATATCACACATTTCTGGGGAACAGAAATACTGTTTATTTATATATATACAGATATATATAGATAGATATAGATATATCACTCTATATAAATCTGCTTTTCATTATTTTGAGGGGGCATTCTAACATATATTAATTTTTCTGTTAGGAAATAGTCAAACCTTATTTGCATTTAACACTCTAGGTAATCACTGGAGAAAATTCTCACAATGATGTTACATGAATTATGCCTTCAAATGAAAATAAATGTGTTCTTGCATAAAAAAGACATTAACGTTAATCTCCTATCATAACCTGAAGAAGTAGAAATAATACATTTTCAAAAAGATCTATAACACAACTTGAACAGTGATGGCTTAGGGACTCTTAATATTTAGAAGCCATAGTCAAGATAAAATGAGACAAAGGAAAATAATTTCTCACTGATAAGCCTATTCACGAAGAGATATATTCAGAAGCAACGAAGTCTAGCAGAGCGTCTTTCTCTGGTCTGTTTGGTATACGTATATACTCACATAGACACTAATGTATATACATGCATACATATTAGTGGGTAAATATGTTCATGTATACATGTATGTAAGTCTCTCTTTCAGTATATGCACAACATAGTCTTTAGAGATTTCCCCTCCCAGTTTTGCCAAGTCCTAAGCTTTAGAACTTTTTAAGTCAGGGTATATTCCCAGCAATTTTTTTTCCATACCAAGGAACCTATAGCTTTGCTAGTTCAAAGCTCATTCCAATGCTAGAGATCCAGGACAACAAGAGTGGTTCTCATCAAATCAATGAAACACTAAATTTTCCTTAAGTAAATGCAGAAACACACATTGAAGAGTTATAGAGTTCCTTAGTGTTCTCATCAGATTCTTGAAATAAGAAATGAGTCATAGTAGAGCAAGTGCTGAAATCAACATGAGAACAAAAATATGCATTTTTTCTGTTGGTTTGCTTTTTTTTTTAATAAAATTTGCTTCTCACAAGAGACTGTTGTGAAGTATGAGAAAAACAATAAGAGCAGCTGGAACTTAATACTGGATTCTATCACCAAGAAAATGCCATTCCATAGAAAATCTTAAAGTACCTCTTCCAAGGTGGTGTCAGAAATGCCATAACCAGTCACATGTAGATGATGAAGGCTTTGATCTAAGGCTTGAAAAAGACCTTTAAAAGAGGTTTTATCTGTCCTTGCTGGAATCACATAAGTCAGTTCAGTCCCACTGTTCTCTTTCAAGAAGGCTTTTGGAATGTGCGTCTGTACCAAAGATGTGACCTGAACAATATGCTTAGGATCCTGGATTTCAAAGACAGAGGGCTATAAAAAACATAAAGATAATCACACACAAAAAATGAAATTTTACCGGAAATGTGAGTCTTGATAGTAGAATGCATACAAAAAATTCCACTGATGAAACTGTGTCTGACCTGGGACACAGGGACTACTTCCCAGGAATAAAGAATAAAGAGACAAAAACCTTTTCAGCTAAACATTAAAATGTATCATTTTCAAAGATATCATTGTGTTCTTCTAAATAGTAATAACAACAACTATATTAATAGTAATAATACCACTCACACAAAACAACTAAGAAATCTGATGAAAGTACATTTTATTTCTTTCTAATAATTTGTATCATGTATTACTTCCTGGCAGGGATATACAGGTCCCTTAGAAGATACAAACCTATTACTTGGCAGGCACTGTTAAGTTCTGTACAGTGCATTTTTAATATACCTTTTTTATGAGTGTTAGGCTGTGTCCCTGGCCATATGTTTCTCTCAGATAAGAGGGAGAACCACAGCATCTCAGCTCACCACGCTGCAGGATGGCAATGCAATCACTGAGCACCTCCGCCTCATCAAGATGGTGAGTAGTAAAGATCAGCGTGCAACCTGCATCAGAAAGATTGGTACATGTCTACAAAATCTGGTTTCTAGAGAAACGCTTCTTGCTTTCACAAGGGTCCTTTACCTTTAAGGGAACATGTTTCAGGTCGCTTCAAAACATAACTGCAAGACACAAACAAAATCTACATCCAGATTTACAGCCCGAGTGAGGTTCAGGTCTAAACTTGCTTTGCCTTTTATTATACATCGTAAGCAGTATTAAGCCATTACAACTGCAAGCTGTTTTAAGTGCTTAAGTAATTCCTTAAAACTATGTAACAGCAGCGCCTGCTTCAATGAATCATTTGCTGTGAGGTATTACAGCTAATTGAGTGCTCACCAGCTGAAGAATTTGCTTCCCACAACTAGTTTTTAACTTTATGGTGCTTAAAAAATTAATGCAGCAGACTGACTAATGAGTCTATTTTCATTAGAAGTACATATGCATGTTTATAGAGATATGTGCAAAATAGGAAATGAAAGCCAGAAAATAATTTTGAGAAGCTAAAAAATAAGTAAGAGAATAGAAACTTCAGGACAGGATTCAAAACTAAGTTCAGTCTTCTGTTAGATGGGACATCTTTTTGTGAGACAGCAGATCATTCTTGTAATCTCACTTGGCTGTTTTAAAGTTTCCTAAATTTGATTAAATGTTACCTCTGAAATTAATTTCACAGTATCACAAGGTTGGAAAGGACCTCTGAGATCATCAAGTCCAACCTATAACCCAACACTAACACCAACCCATCATCTAAACCACGGCATTCAGTGCCTCATCCAGTCTCCTCTTAAACACCTCTGGAGTCGGCGACTCCACCACCTCCCTGGGCAGCGCATTCCAATGGCCAAATTTATTTAGTTACTGAATAGCAATATTAAGATTTTGACTATCCTGCTTAAATTTATTGACACAGAATTCCAGAAAGGAAAATAAGCAGCTAATTTTTGTGTATAAGCTTTGTACCAGCTTTGTATTTCAGAAGAACATCCCAGATGCTACGGCGAGAACATGGATCTACTCCACTGGTGGGCTCATCTAGAACAACTGTCTTTGAGTTTCCAATAAAGGAGATGGCAATTGATAGCCTCCTTTTTATTCCCCCAGAAAGGGCTCCAACAGTTTTGTACTGATGTTGGGATAAATCCACATCTTCCAGAGCTCTGAAATAGGAGTATAGAAACAGGACCGGTTTTTGAAAAAGTTTTTTTCAATCACATCATGTTCAGTTAAAGAATTACGAAAAAGCCACTGTAAATAGAAAGTGAAAAAAACCACTACCTGACTGATTATAGACTTTGATGATAAAAATGAATGGAAAAAAAGGATCTCTACCTACAAAGTATAAACACTCATAAACACCTGAATTACCATCTCTGGAAAATTGCTATACAGAATAAGAACGGGGAATTTTGAAATTAAGTCCCAAAACCAAAACACCAGTTTGTCCAATGATTTTAAAAAATTCTAGATTATAGCCTTTTAAACTGTGGTAAAGATAGTTTAATAACTCCAGCAGTGCTTCAGGTTTTGCAACCTCATGAAAAACTCAAAAACATTCCTGGTTCTAGGAAAATGTGAAGTCTTTTCTTCTTCAAGGTATTTTTAATTTTTGTTGTTGTCTTTTGAAGACATGATTCTGTCAAATAAATAGATTAGTGATCCCTATGTATAAAAACACTACATAATCCAGCCTAATCTAATTCCTGTGCTAAAGACTGGGAGATAACTTACATACACTGCCTGTTCTGCCTTGCCCTCTGATGATCTTGCATCTGAGCAGTGCGTATAAACACATTCGATAAAAGCAGCGCTTAAAGATCAGCAATTTATTTTTTGTCACCTTGAACATCCAGTTGTTGACCTTGAAGATTTTTGTCGCTATCAGCCTGGCAAACAAGACATAAAAGACTCAACAATCCTAAATTAAACTCCTGAATCATTCTAGTGAATATTCAGATGTTTCTATAATTGTTGTATATATATTTATCAAGAAAATTATTTTTAACCTCTTTGGAAGTGAATTTTTGTTTTTAAAGAAAATTTTGTTTCATTTTTTGTTGCTTTTTAATATCTGTGAAGTATTTTAAAGATTTTACTGTCCTTAAAAATACATTGTTTTTCCTCAGCAAGGCCTGCAGAGTCCTGAGTACTCTTACGTGCCATTAGCATGATAGATTGCTGCTGAAATTCCAATTCAGCAGTCTAAGGCCAATAAAACAGAGGAGACTATTTTCTATTTTGCATTAATTTAAACCAAGCACCGTTTCGTCTGACCTTATTCTAAAGAGTTGTTTCTGTTTTTCTAGAGAGCACGCAGTGTACCAGACAAGAGATTTTTGAGATCACAATTATAAAATAATAGGCTTTATAATAGCTACTGGAAAGGAAAGTCACATTTACACAAATGTATCTACATATGCCTAATTGTATACTTAAGAAGTCCCATTAACTTGGCATTTATTTCCATTGAAGCATGGATGTGCCCAGCCTTTCACAGTCTAGCATGAATCAGAAGGTAAACAGAAAACATTTACACCTCCACACTATTAGAAGAACACATATTTTATTCCTGGAGTTCAGAAAATTCAGTTTCCTATTAGTGAACAAAATATCACTTCACATGTTTTACAAGTATGTTAATATACCTTATGCAAAATTATGATCTAGTCCTATATCAGAGAAGAAGCAGCCTAAAAATACCAACCAAGATTATCAACTTCAGAAATGGCCAATCCCCTGCGGTCATGTCAGAGCTCTGACTTGTATTTCCTATTTGGTTGGTTTTAAATCCCTTTCACCTATTAAACATGTTTAAAGTATAAATTTGACAAAGAAAAGAGTTGACGGCTTATTTAAACATATTGTAACAAGCACTTCATTTACCTTCCCCTTTCTGGATTTCCTGTCTTCCCTCTAGTGCAGACAAGGTAATACAGGGTCATGAATACATAAAGTCAGCATTGGTTTCTCTCAAAACTCAGGGCGAATACATGGCAGTTTATTATCTATCTGCCTCTCCAGCAAGGAGGGAGGTAAGGCAGACAGCATGAGGCAGGAATCACTACAGCTGCCACTCAGCTAACCATCTCCACTCCAGTCAAAACACAATTATTTGATGGTTCTGTGTACTAGGTTTTTGACAGTTTCACTACAAATACATTCAAATAATGGTTAGAAACTAGGAAATCTATTTTCAAAGTACAATTTCAGAACATAAAGTAGGATAAAATCTCATGGAAAACCTGCTGTTTCCATTTACTTCTACTTGCAATTTTGCTTTAGCACTTTCTTGTTTGGGTGGCTTACAACAGAAAGCACCAATTTGCCTGAGAGATTTCAACAAATAAAAGGAAAACTTACTCATTGACTTGCTGATTCAACTGTTCCTTTGTCCAGCCAGGTGCCTTCATTGATCCATAAAGCAGCAGATGTTCTCGCACTGTTAGTATGTCAAACAGGACATCATACTGTGGGCAAACACCCAGCTCCGTCCTGATGGCAGACAGATCAGTACGTATGTCCTTTCCATTAATAATAATGGTACCAGAGCTCGGTGGATACAGACCAGTCAACAGTGATCTGATAAAAAAGTCAGCAAGATAATGTGTAATGACTGTATTACATAGCTCACGCTTGGATTGAGCACATCTTGACATCCTTAGAGCAACACCAATTCAATCGAGCACAGTTACAGAAACACTGCTAATATTTTGGGCTTTAAAAAAAAACCAACACACACCCACACAAAAAACTCACCAAAACCACAAGATCTCAACGGTGTTTTATTTTCTTACTTCCAGAACTAAATGCATTTTTTCCCAACCAAATGAAAGACCATTGTTTCTTTGTCACACGTGTGTTCTAGCTGAGGAACAATTCCTAATCGGGTCTCATCCTTCATCATTAGTTTTTATTAAAGCTCATCATAGTTAACGTAAAAGTAGAAATACACAGAGTTCTTAACTGAGACATTTTAAAATATAATATTCATTTCTGGCAAGCTGCCAAAAAAAAAGAATTTCCTTGCAACCTACAGAAACAAAGCACAAAATCCCACAAAGGTTCACTTTCCATGTGATAGAAGTATGCATGGGATGCCAGAAAAGAACACTTTCCTGAGACATGTTCAGGTCTACAGCTAGGCATGCTCAGCTCCCACTTAAGCTGCTCCTGAGCTATTGCACCACTGTTTCAGTGGCACAGAGGACCCAGTTTTCTATTCTTTACATTGCTTTTGTTGAAGATACATAGCCTTCTATTTCCACGTGCTTTGGAAAGTTCACTAAATATTTATTGAGGGAAAAAAATAAGTTACAGGAAAGAGTTCACAAATGTTTTGTAGGGTGAAAGTATAGACCAGAGGGGAATGTAACAGCATTAAATGGCAGGCTTACATTACTGTTGTCTTGCCAGCTCCATTAGGTCCCAAGAGTGCTGTTATCTGACCTTTATGGAAAGTGAGGCTGAGGTCTTTAACAGCAGCTTTCTGGCTATCCAGGTGCTCTTTGGTGAGAGAAAGCAGCATGACACCAAGAGCAGCTTCTTCACTGCAAGGGCCTTTCCAGCTTGGAGATGCTGGGTCTGTACAGGGAAAAGCAGCAGATCAAGATGCCTGCTGAATCTAAATATATGTGTGTTTATAGGGAACAGCAAATTAACTGAATACCTGTTGTCATTAACAAAGCCTGGAATAAATGTTCAGATGCTCCAAAATGACAAAAGCTCCACTGAAATCAAAAGATACTGTGACAACTAAAATCTGCTAAGAATTTGGCCTATTTGCAGTTTAAAAAAGTAAAGGCCTGTGCATGTCTACACACATTTCCAGAGCCATTTATAGTAGAAAAAGCACATTTTATAATGTTGCTTGAATCATGGTTTTATGTCCATAAGTATGACAAATTTCTGTGTGAGGTACTTCATACATGCCATCCAGTTTCAGGCACATAACATTAACATAGTGTTAACAGGCATAGTGAGTTAATTCTCTTAATTTCTCCACTCAATAAAGCAAAGCACATCTCTCTGAGAACAGATTCAGAGCAGCAGCCCAGTCTACACATAGTTCAAGGTCCTCAGTGCAAACAGAAACCCAGCAATTTCTTAACTGTCAGATAACCAACTCAGCAAATTGAGATGACTGTTTGACACAGATTAAGTTGACTTCCATTCTATGTCAGGAAAAAAGGTTGGCACTACTTTCCAAACATAAGCACAGTCAATCACCAGTGCCATAAATATATTGTTAGCACGTGTAATAATATTTTACTGACTCATTACAACTGAGAAATCTAGCAGTGGCATTTTTTTTCTTTTTAAACAAAGGCAAGCCAAACTGGAATATTAGCCCAAAGAAACAGGAATTTTTATGGGTGAGAATTATGAGAAGATATAATTACCCTTTTAATATATATTTTATATAATCGTATAACTAAATGGCATACTATATATTCAGATACCATCTTATATATCATATTTATATGTACATTCATATTGATATCCAATATATAAAATATATTCTTCTCTATTATTTGTGGTTTCTATTTATGTTTGATTTAATTATAATTTAATTTGATAATTAAATATAATATGAATAAATATTACAAAAAGACAGTATTATGCTTTATATAAAAATATAAAAAATATATAAATCAAATTATTAAAAAAAATATAGTGATTTCAAGGATTGTTTTTTTGAGGCTGTAAATACCTGTTTCGTTCCTTTCACAATTATTTTTAAGTTTAGAAAGAACTTTTACCAGAAGCTCGAGATTACTTTCCGGCAAGGCACTACAAGCAGCTGTGACATTTCTGAGGTCCCTCTACCTATGAATCTCTTTTCAAGTTAGCATCTCTACTTTTTAGTCTGAGGACTAAAACCAACAATAAACATTATTCATGCTCTTTCCACTGCTTCCTAAATATTCAAGTAGATCTGGAATTTGAAAAAAAACCCCTTAAAGTACAGAGTGAGCCTCAAACAATGCATCGCAGATAATACTGAGAAGCAGAGCTCCACATTACTTGTAAACAGTAAATTGATCAGCCTGGGACTTCTAAGAGGAGTTCTAAATGGGTATTCAGATCCCAGCCTTCTGCCAACCTTACTCTCATTGTAGTTCCAGTTTATAGGACCTACACTCCAGCCCTTCCCTGACACACCTCTAATTTCCAAAGTGCTTTCCATCCTCACTGAACCAGCCCTTACATGGGCTGTATGGAACGAATGCAGAAATCACCCAGGAGGGAGTCACTTTGCTATTCCAAGCAAACTATCCATCAATGCATCGATCCTGTTATCAGTAAAATGACACCCAACTCTGGCGAAAAAGAGCAAGTTCCTTTGCATATATGGCAGCATTAGCATTCACAAACAGGCCAATTGCTACCAAGTAGGGACATGCATTCCTTTAAGCAGAGCAGAAGTGAGGCAAACAGATCCAAGAAGTTGTAGACAATTGCTTGGATGGCTTGAGTCAGAGACCAGGCTCATAAATTTTCAGACAGATGAGAGTTTTTTCTTTGCTTTTCACAGAGGGTCTGGCAAGCCCAAGGGGAAACATTTAAAATCTTCATTTTAGGTAAGGACCCAAGACAATCATCTCAACAAAATGAAATTTTTCCAAATTGCAAAAAAATTAGACAGAGTGAATACCAATAGTTTTTCCACAAATATTTAAAAGAATTTCAAAGTATTTTGAAATTTGCCCTACTCTGAGATACCAATACATAAAACTGCTTACTTTTTCTGCTTCTTTACCTATGCTTCAGACAAAAGTGACTTACTCCTTCATTCATAAAACATAAATGAAATCTGAGGAAGTCCTTAAAAAGGCCCGAGATGAGGAAAAAAAAATTAAAAATGAAATTAATTTTAAGCAACTGGACAAAGACATAGAAGATTAGTGAAAGTATGAGGAGTCAAATAAAAATTAGTTACAATAACAGCAGCTTTTTTAAACAAAAACTTAAGAAGCAGGGACAGAATCCATGTTTCTATGATTCTATGAAATTCACAAGATCCTAACAAAGCAAAGAGGCAAAACACAGGGACAGGATGAACCCAAGAGATTCTTATTTTACATTTTCTAAAGCACCTAAACATATGTGTAAGATAATTTTAATTGAACAATTCAAGCATTACAGCTGACAGTGTGACTAAGAATTAGCAGATCTAAACACATAATGAGACCAAGCAATGATAAAAATGGATTGATCTGAATCAGCACATCTTTTTGGAAACAGATATTATTAAAATTGTTATGACTACAAACCTTTTTCTTGAAAGTTTTCATTGAAGAAAAACATATTAGATTTCAGATAATGTCCTTTCCTCCTCTCTGCTCCAGTCATGTTCTTCCAGTAGGAAACAGTAAAGGGAAAATACCATCGGTTCTTTAATCCAGCATTTCCTAGATGATAATTATAATAGAATCTGTTGCAAAATTTATATTCATTTAAATTCTTTTTTGTAGATTACTAATGTCCTATCATTACTTACAAAGAGCTGGTTAGACCGTTTAATTAGCTCAAACTCATAGCTACACTTAACACTTAATAAAGTGGAAAAAAGTCATTTGGCTATAACATCAGTTTCTGCCATGAAACAATCAATATTCTGTGATACTGTGGTTTACTCTATCTCCAAATCAGCTTTAAAGTGTAATAAAATCACAGACTACTTAACAATATTTAGGCACAGTCTAACATAATCTTGTAACCTAGAGGAAAGAAAATGCACCAAATGGCCTGCCAAGGGCCACAGCCTTATTCTTATTTTTGTTTTAACGGTAACCCATTGAACAAATCATTAAAGATTATTCTACCATTACTATCTGCACAATCTAAACAAATCAGTCAATATAAGAATCATGCATTTTACCATGCAAACAGAAAGTGCAAAAATACACTAAACTTAAATATGCACAATCTAAACCTTGGTATTGCCTGATCTTTCCAGGCTTCACTTACCAATCACACAATACATGCTCTGTGTGTTTGGAGTTGCATTTCATTGACACTGAAGAGCAGGTGTCAACTTAGGCTAAAGGTTGTAAAATTTAGTTGTAAAAAGTTAAATTTCAAAGATAAATTTGAAACATCTAGTGAGGCATTAGGCTACGATTAAAAATGCATCAAACAGCTCAATAATATTCATAAAACTTGGTTAATGAAAAAAAATCCACCGCTTTCTGAAAATATCCTTGGAAGATAATTAGTTTTCTTTACGCATTGGACTCTGGACTGACTGGGAGCAAGATATAGTTCCCTGAGAGTCTTAAGTCTTTGTGATCCAGAAAGGTGGTGATGTTTCAGTCCAAGTACCGATTCAGAAGGCTTACCAGTTTCACAGGAAGCTTTCCTAATAGACTAAACTGTTACTGTGAAGTACCTTCAAATTCCTAAGTCCTTCCAATATCAGTCATCGCCATAAGCAAACATGAGATATTTCATGCCTGGCTACAGATTCTGGGCCACATGCTAACATTACTCAGTATTTAGGTACGTAGGAAGACTTTCACCCAATCCTTAAAGGCAATCAGGCACTTTTTCACACCAAAACCTCAACTCAGACAAGGATATATTTTAGTTGCACACAATGAGGAAAGCTAATTCTGTCCATCCCATTCATGAACTTTTTCTAAAATATGAAAAAAACCAACTCCATAATCTTACCAGGAATAATATTGCTGAAATACCAACCACCTATAGAATATAAAATGGAGTCGAAAAACATCATCCAGCACATCCATTCAAAGGTCATGTACCCTCCTTGTGCCACTGACTGGTGCACATTATTCCACTGAATTCCTGGTAGTAATAGTAATAATAATAATGATTTTTCAAAAGGTCAAAGCTAAATCAGTACAGCATTAAAGATCACAAACATATCAACATCACACATTTCTCGGTAGTTAAGCACTGACCCAAAAAAAGACCATAGTTAATAACAGTAATCCTAATGAATAGAAATGAACTTCTATGCCTCTACAAGCCTCTGTTTAGAACAGCAGGAGACACTGTTGCTGGGAAAATGCAGAGAAGCTGTGGTAGAAAGGGCTGTTTATGCAGTTTTAGTCGGCCCTTTATTTCGAAAAAGGACTACAAGTCTGACAAAATGAGGCACTGACCTCTTCAGTGAATTTTTATGCCATTCTGCTGGTATTAAAAGAAATGGGTTACACAAAGTTGAAAGTAATTTCTATGAATACTGAATACTTAAATCTGTGGATTCTAAGAAATAAGTATTTGTGTGCACTGACTGTATTCAGAGGTAAACAGGAACAATAAACTCACTGAATAATTGCTTCATAAAATTATGACAATGCAGAAGACAAGAAAGAAAGAGAGAAGGTACAAAACATTAGTACTACAGAAAGATACCATACTGCTAAATGGCAAACAAAAATGACCAAATTGTAGAATTACAAAAAACATTGCATTTTCTGAAATGCTATTTGTTAGCATTACAGCAGGTCATGATGTTTTTCCTACACTTCTTTTTCTATGATTGTCAAGAAAAGCAGTTTTTCTACAAAGTGTGTTTTGCCTTTTCTTCAGTAAAGATGACTCTTTTTGATGAAGTGTCTGGCGGGAAATTTAATTAATATTTTCTGCAACTGTCTCTTCCACTCTTACCACATTTTCATCATCATGGTATTTTTTCAATGCCTAGTGGTTTGAAATATCCACTGTCATAAATATCGACCTTGCAGTAGTAGTAAAAAAAGAAAGGGATTACATTCCTTCTTATATTCAGATATGTAAATACGTATCTTCTGTAGACATTTATCAAGCCCAGGCATTCACTTCTTACTACTCTAAACTTTAGTGTCCATTGAGACAGCTCTTAGCTTGGAGATAGCAGGAATCACCATGTTAAAACACATAGCAACCTGTTAGAACATCTAGCCAGTTTCCAAACATTTATTTCTTCCTAACACTTAAACATAATAGAGTGCTCTCACACATTTCAGCACCTGCACAGTAGCTCAATGGGTATTTCACCAGCTGTCTCCAAGCTTGCGGAAGCTGACTACAAATAGGGTGACACAGGAGAAATGTACCAAATACTTTACAAAGTAAGCGTAAGTTTTTCTTGTTTTCCAATGTATAACATTTAAATATTCATCTTAACGTAATGCTGAGAGTGAATAACTTACACTGTTCTTGTTCAGTACAACACTGTTCCCACAAACCTCCATTGTGCTACACACTAGTGCATGCGTGAACCCAGATACATCTGTCAAGCTCAAGAGTACTCCAACCCAATGACTAGGAAGTCACGTAAAATTGCCAGGAGGTCTGTATGGATGAAAAAGGGGTTCCTGGCCAAACTCAGACACAGAAAGGCTGCATACAAAGGGTGGAAGAAAGGATGGGTAACCTGTGAGAAATACTGAAATGTTGTTTGAGCATCCAGGGATGAAGATGTTAAGCTAAAGTAGAAAAAGAACTGAATCTGGCCAGGGATGTCCAAGACAACCAGAAAAGCTTCTGTAAGTACACAGGTGACAAAAAGAATGCTAGGAAAAATGTGGGCCTGCTGCTAAACAGGAGAGAGGACCTCATTACTCAGGATGTGGAAATGACTGAGGTACTGAATGCCACCTTCACCTCAATCTTCTCTAGTAAAATTTGGTCTTCAGAAATGCCATGTTCCAAACACCAAGAGAAAAGTGTGGAGCAAGGATGATGTGCTTTAGGTGGAAGAGGATCAGGCCAGGGAATACTTATGCAAACTGTGCATACATAAGTCCATAGACTTTGATAGGATACACCCATAAGAACTGAGGAAGCTGCAGATGTCATTGCAAGGCCACTCTCGATAATCTTTAATTGATCATGGTGACCGTGAGAAGTGCCCAAAGACTGGAGGAAAGAAAATACCACTCCTATCTTCACTTCAAGAAGAAAGACCCAGGGAACTACGGGCAGGACATCCTCATATCAATCCCTGAGAAGGTGATGGGGCAGCTAATCCTGGAAACCATTTCCAGGTATGTAAAGAACAAGAATATCATTGGGAGTAATCAGTATAGCTTCACCAAGCAGAAGTCATGTTTGGTCAACTTGATTAAACTTCTACATTGAAAAGATCGGCCAGGTAGACGAGGGGAGACTAGTGGATCTTGTCTATCTGGACTTCAGTAAGGCTTCTAACACTGTCTCCCGTAAGATTTTCCTCAAGAACCTAAAGAAGCGTGGACTGGGGGAGTAGACAGTGTGGTAGATTGCAAACTGGCTGAATGGCCAGGCCCAGAGAATGGTAATCAGAGGCATGAAGTCTAGGTGAAAGTCAGTAACTACTGGTGTAGCCCAAGGGCTGATACTGAGTTTGATCCTGTTAATCATCTGGACACACTGACACCCAGAAAGGCCTGAACAGGCTACCAAAACTGGCTAACAGGAATTTCATGACGTTTAACAAGTGCAAAGTCCTGTATCTGTCAAGGAATAATCCCATGTACCAATATACACTAGGGGCTATTCAGCTCGAAAACAGCTTTGTAGAAAAGGACCTGGGCTCCTACTGGACACCAAGTTGAACAAGAGCCAGTAATGTGCCCTCTCCATGCAGAAGGTTGATGATATCCTGGGCTGCACTAGGAAAAGTATTTCCAGCAGGTGGAGGGAGGTGATCCTTCCCCTTTGTTCAGCGCTGGTGAGGTCACATATGGAGTACTGTGTCCAGTTCTAGGCTCCTTGGTATAAGAAAGTCATGGAGTTACTGCAGAATCCAGAAAAGGGCCGAAGAGATGATGAAGGGACTGGAGCATCTCTCGTGTGAGTAAACGCTGAGAGAGCTGGGACTGTTCATCCTGGAGAAGGGGAGGCTCAAGAGGAATCTTATGAATGTTCATAAATACCTGAAGGGAGAGTGCAAAGAAGGAGGAGATAGGGTCTTTTCAGTGGTGCCCAGTAATGGGACTAGAGGCAATGGGCACAAACTGAAACAGAGGAGGTTCCGTCTGAATATTAAAAAAACCACTTTTCACCGTGAGGGTGACTCAGCATTGGCAAATGTTGCCCAGAAAGGCTGTGGAGTTTCCAACCTTGGACATATTCCAGAGTGTTCTGGATACGGTCCAGGGCAACTGGCTCTGTGTGTCCCTGCTTCAGCAGCTGCGGTGAAATAGATGCAAACATTAGAGCTGCCATAGACATCAGCAAAGACTTCCAAAAAATCAATCTAACTGCCTTGCCAAAGTTTCCACCACTGAAAAAACATTTTCTCCTGTTATGGTCTATCCTGTTAACTAATGACTAGACATTTTTTTCAGAATAAAATGAAAAATGTTTCCAACTATAGTTTTGGAAATAACAATTACAAAGGTTTTCTTCTAACTAGAGGAGCTTACCTGTTTCTTGGCCCTCAAAGAATGTAATGAAAAACACTCCTTGTCCAAAGGCAGTTGTCGACAGAAGACACTGCGACACCAGAGGAGAAACAGGATGGGAACATCAGGTAAAACACATTATTAATAACTTTCATTAAACAAAACTTGAGATACTACAAGCAAGCACAAGGTAAATAGACTTTTTTCACATAGGCTAATGGTCATTATTTCCCTTTACATTTTAACAATACTCATCCACATACTACAGTAGTACTTGCTCCACATTAAAAAGCTCCCCTGACCTAGTTATTAATATTGGAAAACATTATTTAACTTTATAACAAGTTTTAGACAATCTGAAACCATAAAATGTATAACATTATAAAAGCACACAAAGAAATATATTTTCTATAGTAAGAGCAATGCTCTGACTCATTTTTGTAAGATCAGAACTCAGGAACAGGCAGAGACAGAAGGAACATGCACACTGGATACTATATGCTGAGACAGAAGTTTTTCACAAAGAAATAATATTTGACTTCCAAGAAGCAACATAGTCATGCAGTATCACTAAAGTACAAAATGGAAAATGAATAAGTTAGTGATAGTGGTAGTATAACTAGGAAGGGTGATTGATGATCAATGGAAAAACACTGGCAAGCTTGTGAAGGCTGATGGAGAGATCTAAAACATTACTGAAATTAGTAAGCGTTACTCTGTGATAAGGTTTTGCAGTTTGAAAGCGAGCTGAAACAGAAGTTCATTTTATCTCTTATTTTTAAATAATGCAATTCCATAAGGTTTTTGCAATATTTGATACAATTGGAACACATCCTTCCAGTCATATGAAGAATGTAGTACTACATAGGCTATTACTTCAAAAAAAAGAGTTAAAATCATTAGTGGTATGGATTACATTTTTGTACAGAGGAGCTCACGCTAATTCCAATCAACGGAGTCCCTGTCTCTTACATTGCTAAGTCTTCACAATCTTACTTGAAAGCCTCTCCTCTCTCTTCAAAAATTATTGCTTTTCTCACACACTGTTTCCTTTGATTCTCAGCAAATTCAAGATGCATGAAGAGTTATTTTGAAATAATTGGTTTTAAAGTGTGCCAGTTATCTGGTACACACTTTTCCCTCTCTGTTGGCCAAAGGACAACAAACACAAAAAAGTCCACCTTGTCTGTTTATGCCTAAATTCTACAATGTTACATCTGTGCTTACTTGGTATGCAAAGAACCAATCTTTTTATCTGACCAACTGAGGCTGACAAGTGTCCCTTTCTTTAATAATGAATTATTCTGCCAGGTAATTTAGTATGTGAGTTATTTTGAAAGAGTGAAGCCATAATACATGAAATAATTATTTGCATTATATGATGGTGATTTTTCATGTCCCAAGAATTGTGAAGACTGTAAAAAGAAATAAAACAGCCTATGGCATACAGAAAACAGGAATGGACATGGAAGAACTTATGCCAAAGAAGCATATACCTCAGACTGTAGAGCTTGATAAGCACCAAATGATTTTCTGATCTAATTCCAAATTGTACTCAACCAAGAATCAGTCACTACTTTTCCTCCAAAGAAATAATCACAGAATCATAGAATCACAGAATCATAAGGTTGGAAGAGATCTCTGAGATCATCGAGTCCAACTCTGCCTGTCTCCCTACTAAATCAAATCCCTAAGAAACTCATCTACCCATCTTTTAAACACAACTAGGGATGGAGACTCCACCACCTCCCTGGGCAATCTGTTCCAATCCCTGACCACTCACTCAGTGAAGAAATTCTTCCTAATGTTCAATCTAAACCTGTCCTGGCTCAACTTGCGGCCGTTCCCTCTTATCCTGTCACTTGTCACTTGCGAGAAGAGGGCAGCACCCACCCGTCACAACCTCCTTTCAGGTAGTTGTAAACAGTGGTGAGGTCTCCCCTCAGCCTCCTCTTCTCTAAGCTAAACAACCCCAATTCCCTCAGTTTCTCCTCATAGGGCTTATTCTCTAGCCCCCTCACCAGCCTCGTTGCCCTTCTTTGCACACGCTCCAGCACCTCAATGTCTTTCTTGTAGTGAGGGGCCCAGAACTGAACACAGGACTCAAGGTGTGGCCTCACCAGTGCCGAGTACAGGGGCACAATCATCTCCCTGGTCTTACTGGCCACGCTGATTCTGATACAGGCCAAGATGCCACTGGCTCTCTTGGCCACCTGGGCACACTGCTGGTTTATGTTCAGCCAGATGTCAACCAAAACCCCCAGGTCTTTCTCCTCCAGCCAGCTCTCCAGCCACTCTTCCCCAAGCCTGTAACGCTGCGTGGGGTTGTTGTGACCTAAATGGAGGACTCTGCACTTGGCCTTGTTGAACCTCATCCCATTGGTCTCAGCCCATCGATCCAGCCTGTCCAGATCTCTCTGCAAAGCCTCCCTTCCTTCAAGCAGATGCACAGTTGCACCCAGTTTGGTGTCATCTACAAACTTGCTAAGGGTACACTCAATGCCTTCATCGAGATCATTGATAAAGATGTTAAACAAGACTGGGCCCAGCACTGAACCCTGAGGAACTCCATTTGTGACTGGTTTCAAACTGGATTTAATTCCATTTACCACAACCCCTTTGGGCCCGGCCATTTTTTCACCCAGCAGAGGGTGTGCCTGTCCGCGTCGATGGCAGCCCATTTCTCCTGCAGGATACTGTGAGAAACGGTGTCAAAGGCTTTACTGAAGTCCAGGTATACCACATCCACAGCCTTTCCCTCGTCCATTAACAGGGTAACCTTGTCCTAGAAGGAGATCAGATTGGTCTGGTAGGACCTGCCTTTCATAAACCCATGTTGACTGGGCCTGACCACCCGATTGTCCTGCCTGTGCTGTGTGATGGCACTCAATATGATCTGCTCCATGACCTTCCCCGGTACCGAGGTCAGACTGACAGGCCTGTAGTTCCTCAGATCCTCCCTCCGACCCTTCTTGTAAATGGGAGCTACATTTGCCAGTCTCCAGTCGAGCGGCACTTCCCCAGTCAGCCAAGACTGCTGGTAGATGAGGGAAAGAATTTTGGCAAGGACCTCTGCCAGTTCCCTTAATGCCCTCAGATGGATCCCATCTGGCCCATGGATTTGTGTATGTCTAATTGGACAAGCAGGTCTCTAACCAAGTCTTCCTGAACAGCTGGAGCTTTATTCCCATTATCTTCTGGCTGAGGGGGCTGAGTGTCCCTAGGACATCCCTCCTTGGGGTTAAAGACTGAGGCAAAGAACGCGTTGAGCACCTCTGCCTTGTCCTCATCCCTCATTGCTACTGTCCCTTCTGCACCCAGCAAGGGAGGGAGAATCTCCTTTGTCCTCCTGTTGCTGCTGATATATTTAAAGAAATTCTTTTTATTGTCTTTGATCGAAGTGGCCAGTTGAAGTTCTAGTTGGGCTTTAGCCCTTCTGATTTTTTCCCTACACGATCTCACTTCACACTTGTAGTGCTCCTGGGACGCCTGCAACCTCTTCCAAAGCTCGTAAACTTTCTTCTTTTTCCTGAGATCGCTACGAAGATCCCGACTCAGCCAATAATAACTTTCAGGAATAGCATGCCATCAGAGGTACTTGAAAGTACACAAACATTACAAATATTATGAAGCCAAAGCATAAAGAGAACTCAGGAGCATTAGGAGTGCGATATCCTTATATTTCCTGTAGGTTTCTAAAATTTCAATGAAATTTTATTTTATACATGTAGAATATTTTCTCAGTTGGATATATATTAATGTGACTTATTTCTACAGAAATACAAAAGTAATCAGAAACCTGGGAAAAAACAAGTAAACTACCAAAATCCACTGCATGGTCGGAGAAGAAAAATCAGAAAAGGAAAAGAAATATTTACCATTATAATCTGGTTGGTGAAACTCAACTGGTTCTGCAAGACCAATAAAACTATGTAAGGTAAAAAACTGGTCATATACACAAGGCTGGCACACAGAGCTGCAGTATTTGCACTGCTGAAAAACACTCCCAAAAAATAGCTTAACATAATAACTGTAACTCCAAAATCCAGGAGAAAGAGGAAGATGAGGAAGCCGTTGCTATAAGCAAAGATACCACTCGCTTTTAAAATGATGGTCAGAGAACAGCTGCTTATTGTGAGGACAATAGCATTCTCCAAAAACCAAGCAAAGAAATGAATGGCTGGATGTACACCCATTGTCTTCATGTACTGCAAGACAACAAGGAGTTGAGAGTTAAAATTAGAAAAAAAATTTTCTTCTCTTTCTGTTTTTTCTTCCTTTCTCCTTCTTTTAAGCAAAACATGTTGCCAACAAGGCACTACTGGTTCCCCAGAGGATGTCTTCTTCCCATCAAATTATTCATCTAATTTTTTTTTTTTTTTGTGCTACGATCTACACTGCTCTCTCCTAGATCAAATGCAGTTCTGAACAGGGCTGCCCTTGAGTTTATCACATACTAACATAAGGAATCCCAGCACTCAGGCAAAACTCTTTTGCGTAGGGGTACAGGACCTGATGTCAGATTAATGTGTCTTCCAGTGAGAGGTTTGCCTTTCTATGCTCTTAAAAGTACAGAGGATATCTACAGTGCTGTATAAACAAATTCTTTTTCCCAGCCTGCTTCTGAACTTAAAGTAACATACGGATATATTTGTAAACATTTATGTATTAGCATGCAAAAAATAATTGAGCCATGTATGAAGAATCATCCCTAATTTAAAGAAAAAAATGGTTTTGGAAACAAGCTATTACTATTTCTGAAACACTTTTCATTAGATGACCAAAATTAACTTTACTATATTGATTTAATATTTTAAAGCATTATAAAAAAAATAAGACCTATCTTACAACAAAGATTTTTAGAGAAATTACATAATTTTACTCCAGCAGTATAAAGACCACTATAATTCTTTTTAAAAAGTATATTTATCCGTACAGAAAAGGTATCATAAAACCCCATGTCTTTCCATACGCTTAGTACCTGCTAAGACTAGCAATTGATACAAGAAAATAAGTGTCTCATTTTCTCTATGTCATTCTCCCCTATATTTGTGATAATCACACAGTACATGGCAAATCTTTAACTTGGTTTAGGAAATGTTATGATTTTGGACAACTTATAGTAAAATATTAAAAAAATCCAAAATAAAAACCATTCTAATCAAAAGGACTTTTTCCAAATAACAGTTTCCAACTTCAACTTCTATAGAATTTTTTGCTTGTTTCTTTTTGTCTCAGGGCTAAAATTTGCATACTAAGAGGATTGATGCTCAAACAATGTTGTGAATCTGAGTTGGCAGCTAGAACTAGAACCTATTGCCCAGAGGAAACAAACGAAAGCAAAGCCAGCTGGATTATGAGCTTATAAAAGTATCTCAAAGTTTAAGTTTTGTATTTTAGTATATTTTAGTAAATGAATGTCTCTTACCTCTTCAAGATGAATTTCTTTTTCATAAACCAGCTTTCGAACCATGCTAGCGACTGAAACCATCCAGGTTAACATCATCATAAGTGGGAAAAAAAACCCTATATTGTTCAAGAACCTATGAAAGACATATATGCATCCTTGTTAGCCCCCAAAGGTAAAATATTTTTCAACAGAATATTAACAGGATAATGCTGGAACTAATCTCACTGTAAGCACAAAATAAGATCCAATGAGCAAGACTTGCTCTGGTTGGAAATACTTATTTTTCAAGTAACCAGCTATATATATGAATTGGTAGTATAATATATTGTTGGCAAATACTAATATAATCAATGTAATTACTCTTAAAGGCTCCATTAAAAGTCAAACAGAATTCAGATTTGTGTCTATAGTAAAGTAGGGAATAACATGAGCCACTCAACTTTTGCTCCACTTTAACAGATTTATTACAACTGACTGATTTTAAATACTCATACTCAGGATGTTTTGATGGTTTTACAAAGAAAAATCCTATACTTGTTCTCTTGGTTTATCAACCTCACACTGTATTTCAACACACACCAGAAACCAATTTACAGTTTGTGTAGAGGACAACTAAGGATAGGAACTGGGTTTCCTAGCATAATCTAAGTTAGTTGTACAATATGCTGGTACAGTGTCTTCCCAGCAGACCATTCCCCACAGTGCAGCTGCAAGCAGCTCATAATGGGTCATTTCTAAGAAAGAGGTTGCATAATCTGTTGTGGTTACAGTTGTTAAACATTTGCTATGCAGTAATATACTGCTATTGGACATACCGGTTAAGTCCTGTGCTAAGATATGTTCACCCACTACAGAGACGTAGTAGCTTCCTAAACCCACCAGTATGAACTGAATAAGCGTAACACATTGAATTAAAAAGGTGAAAGTTTACTCACAGATCACTGGTATGACAAGGGTAAGGCATGGCTTGCACTTGAATGGCTGGCTCTGAGGTATCCGTCCCAGTCTGTGCTGAAACAATTGCCCTTTCAATCATGTCTTGAAGAGGAATAAAGATGTGGTTGTATTTAAACCCATCGGCTGGCAACTTCTGGGGATGGGATTTCCATGCTGGGTTGTTAATCAAATCTGTTCTCATGCTATAGAGAACACTGGTTCTTATTGTATATGAAATGTGTCGTGGAAGGAGATTGCTAGAATCTTGTGTCTTGTTCTTTGGCATATCAAAGATGATACCTGACACAAGAAGAAAAGCAGCTACATATCCAAGTTTATATGATTTATGCTCTTTATGTAGTTAACTCATGGCTAATTATCATACGATAGTAGGAAACATTCACCTGTCAAGGCAGACCCCTAAAGTTTCTTGACCCGTAACACAAGAATGATAGGCTTCATTGAGGCTTACCTCTTTTTACATTCATGAATATGAAATGTAAAAACTTATTCACATGACAAATGGGTTTGCAAAAGTCATTTTTGTCTGGTCAAAATTCTGTATTTTTTTTTTTTTAGTTATAAATACTTCTCTTTTTATCCAGATTTAACCCTTTTTCAGACACTGACCTCAATTCCGCAGTGAAAGCAGCAGCCACAAAATTTTCCATCAAAGGATAAACCAACTGGGAAGTTTGTCACAAAGTAAACAGCACCAACTCGCTATAATTTACTCTGATTTTTAATTTCTGAATTAATTACAAAACTTGTCTTTTAACACATCAAATTTGCATGATTATTTTCTCTAGCCCTGTATTTTTAAAAAGCAGATAAAAACTCAATCTGCAGCTAGAAAGATGAAGTCAAATACAGAAAATTGGTTGTATTTTCATTCTGTATGACCCAGAGTTTTTAGGACTTCTTGATGAATGTGAAATGCTGACCTTTTTTCATAAGGAACGGAGAGAGATGTCTTACCTATTGTATGACTCTATGAAAGATAATGTGATGTAGAATACTTAACTCTGCTGTAAAACTTATTTTTTCAACTGGCTGATCTCATTTTCTCATTTAGGCAAACATTCAATTTCCTAAGACATTTCCTGAGGGTATGAAGGCTTTGAAGACTACAGACACAGAAAACAAGAATTCCACACTAGTTTCATAGCTTACTACAGAAAGGAATGTATGCCTATATCCGAGTGTGTACCTTTGACACATTGGACACAATTAGGTCCTTAAAATGCCACCTTCCTTCTTTAATTACATGAAGACATTATAAGGCCACAGTACCAACAAAAACTCTGAAGAAAAATCTTGGTTTATGTTAGCATATGACCCTTCCCTAGGTAAATGGAAGAAAAAATAATCTAAAACTTGACAATTCAGTTTTCCAGAGGCCAAGATCTATCTGTCTCTTTCTTCCCTTGCAGGAAGAAATTATTTCACTCCCTAAAAAGTACTCCTAAGAGATTTTCCTTGTCTCATTGTATGGTCTGTTGGTTTTATGTTGGTGGAGGACGGTTATTTCCACAGTCTGGAAACAGGGGTACCATAAAGGTTACAAAACAAGCACAGTATTCCAGACTGAGTAGTTTTATTCTCTAGAACTGCTCTGACATCTCTCTTATTATGTACTTACGGGAGTCTGGGGAGACAGAAAAAAAACAAAAACGGGGGAATAAAATGTGGCCCATTTTGTGTAGACTTAAATGGGGCTCTCTTTTGGAAATGCTACACGGAACTTAAAGCATTTTATGCAAGAAGAGAAAGTGCATGTAATAGGAAAAACACATTTTCTTTTAAACTCTTTTGCACGATTGATTCTCAGCAATAAGGATATAACGCAGGAAACGGATAGAGAGTATAACCCCAAGGAAGAAAAGAAATCCATAGATCGCTTAAGAATTTATTTATTCTGAATTAATAAGTTGATTTCTCTGAGGTGCTGCTTTAAGAATAAAACTTCTCCAGACCCCTTTCTTTCCTCCTTTTTGGCAAAGCCAAAGAAGCAAAAATTAAAATTCAAAAGGATGCGGACCAGATGATCTTGTCATAAGTAGTAGTCAAATTTCCTCAGTAATATGCATTTTTCAGCCTTTTTTATTCCACTTTAAACATTTATGGCTATTCCTTTCAGTATTTTGTTAGAAATAACAGACTCTAATTAGCAGTTCCACAGTTAAAAACAACAATATAATTAGTCTTTACAACACATGTTAGAGCTTTCAAATGCTGGGTAATACCTCTAAGGTAAATGCGCTTTATTTTGCCTGTATTATATGTGTTTAAATACACACTTTGAATCTGTGTAAGCTTAACCTGCCCTCTCAATAAACACAGACAACTACAAAGTCTGACATTTTCTGTCAATACACATTTTTCAAAATGTACTTACTAGCCAAAAAATTATTTTGCTGCATGAGTTCATGAGCCTTCTCCTCCAATTCCTCAACAGAGTCAAAAGGCTGGAAACGGTCCAGTAACACACAGGAAGATATATTTACTACAAGCTGTGACAACAGGTCAATCTGTTTACTTGCAGAGCTGTTAACTATCTTGTTCATCATAGTTTCTAAGATAAGGAAACAAATTGGACTTTAGTTTTAATGCAGGTTAGAAAGGTATGTTCTCACACATTCTATGAGTAAATACTCTTCGTATTAAAAAAATGAAAAAATTATAAACGTAGGAATTTTAGTGTGAACACATGGTAGTACAGTTCATGTTTCAGTGGATTTTACAAGTCCTCAGCTATGTTTTACTTCAAGTTCAGAGCAACAAAATTGTAAGAAGTTCTAGTAAAGTTCTAGGAAAAGATCACGTGCTAGAAGATATAGGAGTTTTATTGTTTCCATATCTTTCCATAACTACTCCCATAAGTACAAGTGAGTTACTGTACTTCAAACATCACAACAGAGATCTACCTCTTTCATCTAGTAATGTATTGGCAGTCATTCTCTTCTTGATGCTGTAAATATTTCAGGTAGCTTGTTATATAGGGCATAAGCATTTTGGTTGAAACCCTACATTTAAAAAACATCAGAAAAAAAGCCTACAGCTCCTCCATTTTGACTTTGATTTGATCTATGGATCTAGGATGCATGTATACCTCAACCAAAGCCTGGTTTCCAAAAATAAGGAAACTCTGGAGGAATTCGGACGTTTACCCATTGGTAGAGAATGGAGAAGTAGTGTTTCAGAAATCCTTATGTTTGAAAGAGTAACCATAAAGGAGAGCACCATCATCTAGAGACAATCTTAACTGATCTGGATATAAAGGAAACATCTGAATTGCTCAGGTAATAATGTTATCAAATATCCACCACAAGTTTCTATCTTAATTTTTCAAGATTCATTGCAGATATAGGCTTTAGAAAGGATAGGTGATGACCTCATTTGATAACATCGGTGACAGACGAACCCTGGATCACCGATGTTATTCAGCGGCAGCACAGGAAATATTACAATACAAAGACAAGTAAGTGGAAGAATGTGTAGATTGGTCTGAAGAAGAGACATGATTACCAATGAGAAAAGATAAAATTCACAAGGAGAAAATGTAGAACAACTGATAGTCTAGAACTCAGAAGACAGGCAAGCAATGACAAAGTGAGTTAATGGGTTGAGAGGAAACAGCTATAGATAGATGCTATATGTCTTATTTACTGTTATCCTTGAGGAGGACAACAAACAAAATACCTATGCTGCTACTTGTTTTGTGGTACTACAGAAAAGAGTATTCCTAACATTAAGGCCAAGCAGTATGGTTAAGCTTTTTTATACATTTTTATATTATAAATGTATGTAATTATATGTAGTCCTATATATGTATATACACACAAACAAAAAAACCACCAGAGATCTCATCAGCTGATCTTTGAAAGACTTTAATTTGAGATCAATAATTTACTAAAAGACCTCCTCTTTTATAAATTAAACGAATATTTTAACATAAGAAATACTGGCTAGCTTGATGCTTGGTTTGAGTACAGCATACTTCAATGTTTCTGGAAGCAAAATATCAATTATGAATAAAGTATTGGCAAATGTTTTTTTGCTCTTATCTTCACACTTTATTACATACTAACTCAGCCTTCATGTTCATCATCCTCAGTTTGCTTAGCCTATCATTAAGTAACTGGGAAGAAATATAACTATTTTATGTAAATCAACTGTGTGGAAGTGCTATTTAAGTAAAAGGTTGCAAAAAAAAAAATTGAAATGAGCCAAAAATAAATGAATTTCAGTCAGAAATTAGGAGAAAGTTTCTAGTTATCAGGTGGTTTTGGTGGTGGCACAGTTTTCAGTGATGACGTTAGAGCTAATTGTTTCCAGCTTTCTATATACACATGAAATTATTTGATTACAACAAGGGCAACAGAGGGGTAGCATAGAGAAAAGCTGCTTGCTTTTTTTCTTTTTTTTTTTAACACTGGTTGTTACATCACAGATCACCTCCATAAGGGTGGCTTGGCAGTGAAAAAAACATACCTAGGAGAAATTACAGAAGGACAAGAAAGGGACTCAGCAAGCAAGAATCTAAACCAAAACACTGCAGCATAAATGCTTCCCAGCGCCTCTTGAGAGGTTCTTGAGGACAGCACCCAGCAAGTAGCTCACAAGTTGTAGTGGAACAAGGTTCATACAAAATCAGTTACATCCTGGAAATTATTGCAACTTGCTGGGTGGGAAAGCAAGCATAGAAAAATATTGTTTCCTTGCCCACCCTTAACTAGTTTAGAAAATAAAAAAGGGTTTGAGAAGAAAACCACAAACTTTTCTGCCCTCAGTTAAATATTTACTTTGCTCCATTTGAGTAAATCTGACAGAGTAATGCCATAAAACAGTTCTAGAAATTAATAACTCTGCAAGGTCTCATAAAGCTCTTCCAATCTCTCTACATCAGTCCAGCTAAGTCCACAACAATTTCCAGCAGGAGTAGCAGGGTGAATAACATGTCACTAACAGTTTTTATAACCTCATAGAGAAGTAAAAAGATACAAACACAAGCACTGTGGATTGGAACATAATTAGAAGTCAGGTTGCTATGAGTGTAGCTGTAATAAACCAAGAATATTTGCTTTAGTTAGGAGACAAAACACATAATCACACAGAATATGTGATTTTAGAAAACTTGAGCTTTTGATGGAAATAAATAGATTGTGAGTGGTAAAACCAAGAACATATATGGATACAATTAAGACTTCAATTGGATAAAAGGAAGATAATTACAGGACTAAAAACTGATGTAGTATAGGAATAACAAATTCAAAAAAACTGCATAAGAACAGAGCTTTACAGTAACAGCTGCACATGATCATAGACTAATAAACTGAAAAAACATATACAAACTAAATATAAAATAAGAAGGCATAGTCATTTTTCAAAAAACAAAACAGAAAAGCGAATGCATAAAAATAAGTGTAATGAAAGCATAAATGCAGAATAGTGCTCTGGCAATATCAGTCTCACAAAGGCATAAATGCTACTGTGATACATAGCCCATATTGTTTTTCACATTTCATGTGATGTTAATTTTATTACTGTATTCCATTACAATAAAGAAATTCTAGTTTCATAAGCCATTCTACTTAAATGATCTCCTGTATTCACCATCCAAGACTTTTAATGATTTGTTACATATTGTCAAATGTCCTTAGATCTGTTAAAAAGCTAAAATTTGAGAAACATGCATAGGTTTTTTTGATGATGTTGTCAGCAACAGAGAAAACAAATGTGATAACTGCAGAGATCTTGATATCTACTTAATGAAATAATCTTTGCCTATAACCTATCATGTAGTACCCAGTGTTAGTTCCAAAGAAACAAAATCCATCTCTAACTCAACTAATATATTGAGACAGCTATGGTTCCAGCAGAACTTGTGGGTTAGGAGACTTGCTCTTTTCTCCCTCCTGTTCCTCCTATCTTTTCAACTGTGTAATTCTGTGGGTGTTTAATTGTATTGTGGTCTACCTTCATCATGAGGGGTGAGCTTTGCCTGACCCAGACTAGACCACAGTTCACTGGTTAAGAAAATCTTCCTAAGAGATAGTGGATTCAAGTTTGTGTACCTCACCTGAGTAGGATACTGAGCCCACATTCTTACTTTCTGTACCGAATTCTGGACACCATTTGCCATTTTTCTTAGTGAAAATTGCTCAGCTAGTCCTAGCCTTCAAACATAACCTTCAAAGTATTGCCAGTTTCGAAAGTCAAGAACTTCAGTTCACACCAACCATGACAGCACCAGCTCAGAGCAGTAGCAGTCTGAGAATACACTTCATCACCCACACGCTCTCATGAGCATCAGTGGATTTTGTCCATCTCCTGCTAGAGGTAGGTACTGAAATCCAGCAAAAGTTGCACTTTAGGTACATTTATTTGTTTGTTTTAGCTCTAGACTTAGGTCTTTGTAGAGCAAATTTAATCTGTATTGCTGTAAAGTCGATTTTTTCCACCAGTGAGGGCCACACACCCCCTTCATAGAGACATTTGAGAGCTCATTACTGTTCTCCTGCAACAAACGATTGGAATAGACTTGTATCTGACTCATAATTGTCCTAACACTCACTGATAACAAACTACACAGGTCTGTCCTCTCTACCACGATGCTCCTCTAGGAAGCACCCAGCTCCCTTTGTACATGATGTCATGCTATATGTTATTGCATTTTATCCCACTGTTCTCTCTTTTTGGTCCTCAAAATCATAAAGTTTAGTTAAATGACATTAAACTCTTTGGTAGGGATGATTCCTTCTGGCACTTGTCAGCAACCATTTTAATTATCATGTACCTACCCTCTCGCAGTGGGACATATAAGTTTTTCAATTATCAAATTTTTATAAAATCTTGAAGTAACTTGAATTTTCAGCATAATGCACTCTTTTTTCTTCCTTAAATCCCTGTATACTGAAATTACAATAATCCCCATCGCATCCATGTAACTTTTCACCTTGGGATATCTTTCTGGGCATACTCTCTACTACTGGAAGTCTGGCTGCCAGGGCTCAGTACAAATACAGAAAGGGTGCAGCCAAGGATCAGACACCTGAGCCAAGGCCACTCCTTTTCCATCAAAGCTGTACAGAGCTGTGGCAGGGCCTTCCCCAGGTTGCAGCTCCCACCATAATAGAACTTGATTCTGGATCTGGCTATGGACCTATTGAACTGGGTCCAGACCTCTTGTCCATGGGATGACATTCTAGCCTGACCTCAGTATCATCCCCGTGGCCTTATCTGACCACCTCAGGGCTGGATTTGACCCTGGTTACTGTCTACTGACCCAAGTCCAACTTTAGTACTCCCTGATTATAACCATATTTCAGGTTTTTCAAAGGCTTAAGGAGAGAACATGCAACTAATTCTTAATGAAAGGAAACAAATACATACAGTTTTTGATTAAACACTCTGTAGCTGGAATAATTTTCTGTTTGTTTCCACTTAAAGTATAAAGATTTCCTTCAAAATTTACTACAAAAAAATCTACTACTATGTAATGAAACTGTGACTACTGGGATTACTTCTCCCTTCCCTCTTTTCAAGTATGGGTCCGGTATTTTTAAGTCTTCAATGACAGCTTGTCATTTCTAACTTATTATCAGATTTTTAAAGTCTTTTAATGTTTTGAAGTGTTCCATATTTTTTCAAAGGAAAAAAGACAATTAGAAATATTTAAGACTAATTAAACAGAAGAATTTTTAAGTCTGGTGTTTTAGTATCATTTAAGTAGGTGGAATACTCCATTTCAACTCAACATAACTCTAAGTACAAGTTAAAATCTAGTATGGGTAATCACTATTTGCACTTTTATGTACATACCATATACTTGCATTTTTTTGAAGAGTTCTTCCATGTCAATATCCAAATTACTTTCTATAAAGTGCTTCATAAAAGTGCTTTGCAATACTTCCTAAAATGAAAAGTGTTAGATGTTACACCAGGTTTATCTTCTCTAAAGAAATATAAAATATACATATATGTGCATTTATGTCCAATTCCATTGCCAAGATTTCCTCCCTAACACTGCAGAATCACTTAGCCTCTCCCAGTCTTCCCCTCTTAACAGGTCAGCTCCGCACATTTCAAATGAACAACAGAACATACAGTCCCCATTGCTGTACATTACTGTACTGATTTACTGCAAGTATTTTAACTATGAGTGAATTCCAACATCACTGCAAGTCTGCTGGGACAGAAACACATTTTCTTTTCCTTTAAGACTTTTGGGCCTTCATACTATCAACACCGGCAGTACTAAAATAAATATAATTTTAAAACTGGCATTTGGGAATTCCTTTTACATTATTTTAACTTCTTTATCACATTTGCCAAGTTTTAAGGGGAAAAGAAATTATTAGCTGTACTAAGACATGCTGAGATCTGCAAGTCTAATACTGGATTACTAGCATCACTCCTTAATTTTTTTATTTCCTCTGTTGTCTGGGAATACTGGACACAGTGAGGTAACATTGTCTTTAGATATTTTCACCTCAGCAGTTTCTCAGTATCACATTGTAGGCTCACAACTTCAAAGCTAATCTGCCTCCATTTTAGCTCTTTTTAAACCTGAAGCCAGATACGTGGGTGGTTTTATATGTACAGAAATTTTGTCTAGATCACTTAACAAATAATTGGAAAATAGGAAGCCCCCCAGCAGTTCTCCAACCTGCAGTCTTGAGACAGTGAGGACATTTCCACTGGTTTTAAAAACTTCAGACATCCTAAGCCATGTCTCAGAATAAGTCTTCAAGTTTTCCACAAAAACAAAGGTGAAATTAGCCTGTGAAAAAGAATACATGGAGACAAATTAAGTAAAAACCATGTATAGAAAACCTAAAGAAACAGGATAAACTGGCATGCTTCATATTTTCTGCAACTCCTTTCCATTTCACTTTGTCAATCAGCAGTAAGGGTATCCATGTTTTCTTTTTTCCATTTAAGAAACAAAAAGTATTTTCTGCAGTCTCTGAATACCAAGCAAATCAAAGAAAAGTTTTCCTGTAGTTTTTATGTTTCCTACCTGAAGTATAATACAAACCTCTTTATAATATAATGTCTCTTTCACACAGAGAATCACAAAGTTGCTTCAGAAATGCAGAAAAAATACAGTTACGATATATTAAAAAAAAATTGTGGGTCTTTTATTCAAATTACTTTGACTGAATATATAATAAAAGTTGGAAGCATGGACTGGACTATAAATTCAACTGACCAATCAATCTATTTTGAAATACTCTCATAAAGGAAGACTTGAGTATAGCAAGATATTCTCTGCCCCAATAAAACATAAGTTACAATTTATCTCTTAATCACTAACAAACAACCATACTTTTTTTCTCTTTTAAACAGATCACAAGTGTACTCAAGATTAGAAAATACTGCAGTATCTTTTTGTTTAAATTGGTGTTATCAGTCACAGAAGTGTATTTAAGAACAATTCAACATTGTTATTACGGTAGAGATCGTGACATTTCCCAGCAAAAAGCATCTGCAATGAGTTGAAAGCTCCAATTTGGGACCATTCTTTTTTGTGATAATTCCTGTTGAAAGTACATAATTTTTGCCATTGTATCTTAAGTGTCTTTTGCAAAATTCTACCTCTAACACAACTTAAGCAAACAAGTTGTGATGATTCTTTCTTCCCATTTGTACCACTGAAAGCCCCAAAGAGACCCCCGCAGATCATTTCATTTTCCTGAAATAATTTATTCACCTGCCTTTTTTGAGATTCCTAATACCACTTTCAAACGGAGAATGATCCTAAATATTAAACCAAAGTTTAGTGTCAAATCAGCCAAACAAGTTCTGTTAACAGGCAACAGAGAAATCTTATGGACTGGAATCCCAGGCCTGAATACCAGGATCATGCAACCCACTCTTCAGGCATGATGGTGACAAGCTGAGAGAGACCAGAAAAGCTGCAAGGGTAGCAAACAGACAAAATGGAAGATTGCTATTTCCCAAGTACAGAGTAAGCACAGGTCACAGTAGAACACAAGGAAACCAAATTTTCAGACATCGTTAGAAACTGTAACATCAAGCAGTTCATAACATCTGAGATCTACTGAGTGCTGCTTGCTTTGATTCTGAACAGCACAAAAGATTTTTTTTTGGTTGAAGTCACTTTCAAAGAGCTACAGTAACAATAATGTTCTTGTATTCAACCTCCTTATACAAACAATAAAAAAAAAATCACTGCAGCAACACAGATTTTTGGAAGAGACTAACTTTATGTAATGATGAAGCTTTTTTGAAAGACACTAAAAGCAGCAAAAGGATAAGTTGTGTCTGGGAGGTACAGAGACAATTTAAGGAGGCATAGAGGAAACTGAACAAATATATAATGCCTATCAAGAAAAGATTTGAGAAAGACTTGAGAAAAACCATATGCATGCACACACCACACAGCAGGAAACTATTAGAAAACATCCTTTTAAAAAATGAAGTTATATGCAAATAAGAAAAGAAACATGAGAGAAAAGGGGTTTCTTTAGCATTTTGCTTTCTTTGTCACTACAGTCGGCCTTTGGGAAGTTCCTAGGTCAGAAACCTTCTACATGGAGAACAGACTTAAGCAGATCCACCCCAAATCAAAGCAAAAAAGTCAAGTGAAAGATTGAAGTAAAAATGGTCATACAAATTAATAAAGTGACCAGTAAGTAGTTTCCAGGAGAAGCTAACATTCAGCCAAGAATTCCAAGAGTGCTTTAGGATTAAATAGTTGAAGTACTCACTGTAGTGTAACTTTCTTAATTAAAATTCCCTTGATATCACAGAACTGGGAAACCACAAATGAAATGCTATTCATAAAAAAAGAAGCTAGGGGAAACAGGGGACTACAGAATAATAATCCTGAAATCTATACTAAGCAAATTTTAATATTGCTATAGTAATAATAATTTACAATAAAGTTCAATAGTGGATACAGAGAATAGAAATAAATGTAGTTGGGAGGTATAAACACAGGATTTTAAAAAGAAGTTGATTCTCTTGAAGCTGAAGAACAAGCAAGTGAGGAAGTGGTTGTTGATGCAGAACCTCTCACCGCGAGCACTATGGATATTAGAGTTTATATAAGCTCAAAAGGCAACTGGAGAAATTCTAGCTGTAAAGTCCTGTCAAACCTGACCCTAAAGTTTTTGGAAGTTGGGACAGTATTTGAGGGGAATATCACTTCACTGGGATGTGCTTCAGTTCTTCCCTATTCAGCCTTTACAGATTACAGTAGGAACGAGAACCTAAAGCAAGATGAATGCTTAATCTTACAGGATAAAGCAACTCATGAAAATTTCTGTGCTAATTACTAGCTGAACTTTGAAGTTTAATAGGAGTATGCTTCAAGTTCTCTTCTTCTTTATCAATGAAGATCCATTTAAAATACATATTCTTTGCAACACCTAAGTTGGATATTGCCTTTGATTAAAATATCAACTTCGATATCAACTTTGATCTTCAATATCAACTATGGGTCTGTCTGGATTGAGTATGTTTAAGCCTTTTCCTGATGCAGGAAAAAATAAAAATGGTATTTTGATCTTCCTGAGCTCCTTTTATAATGACAGCTTTTTACAGCTTGACAAGTCAAGTGTGCTTAAGTGAAACCAGACAGCATATGTAAGTTTAGAATAAAAACTTACTCAGCTCATTATCATTTTCTAATGATACTAAACAAAAAAGCAAGAAACTGAAATTAATGAATTTTCTAGATGACTCTTCATTTCTCAGTTCTCTTGTTGCCTTTATATTTCATATATATTCTGACTGTTCCAGATACAAACAAATAGCACAAAGCTGTCCTAATGTGATTGTCTAAATATAAGATCAACTCTGAGAATCTTTAGAAATAAATAATTTTATGAGATCAGCTCATTATTGGTAAGAAGTTTAGGTGCAAAAGCAAAGATCAAAGACATCACACGTATTCTTTGAACTCCTGGATGCCAGTTGTCACTGAACTATTTTTGCTCTCTGTGAGCACTGTAGACTGTATCTGTAATGGTCACCGTTATTCTATACAGAACTGTTGACTTTTAAGAAAGTAAAACCAACAATCTGACAGTTTATTGAATAATAGTAAATTACACATTCTGAACAACTTAGTAAATCTTACTATCCAAACATCCATGTTGTATGTAGCTTTAATCCACTTCTTTTTTTCTTCCAGTATATAGCTACCATGTGGGCATGTAGCCTAAAGGAAATTAGAACTTCTGTTTCAGTTTCAATAGGGGATTTGGCTGTGTAAGGCTAGAAGGTTGGGTTTCAATAGCTGTGTATGAGATATCTGGGACGATATTTTACATTTAATTTTTTTTCTGTTTAAGAAATAATTGGTAGGCTTCCGTAGTAAAACAAATGAACAAAAATGTTGAAGAAACTTTCCTACAGTATTCAAAGTTACACATAAAGAGATACACATGCAAAATTGCTTTTTAGATCTAGCGGCTTTGGGGAAAGGTGGGTGTGTGTTCACACAGATTCCTGAATAAGCTGATGGAACTTTTGTGAGCCTGAGAATATATAATGAGAATGAGAGAACATTTTAAGAATACAAGCAGACTTCATTCTGAACTGTATTATTCAGTCTTGACTTCACTAAAAGTTCTATAGGGGAACAAAACCTATGTCAATAGATTTCTCTTTCTTACAGAGGCTTTTAAGTATGTGGGTTTGGGATAATAATTGGCAAAAAAAGCACAAATGTCTTAAGTGCATTATTCTAAATGTCCCTGTAACATAGAATATAATTATATATTCAAAACTATTTGGAACCTTCATAATTTTTTACAACTCATTCTTTATAGAATTTCCATCCATAAACTTCAAGAGAAGTTTCATTTTTAGCTGACTAAAAAATTTAATATTAATTATGCTCAACTCCAGAGAGATGGTCTGTTGCCCAGATTAAATTATTTAACCACAAAATGTGAAATCACTGAAACCTTGTTTCTAGTTCACAGCAGAAACTATAAAGTTACCTAATACCACTATCTAGTATGTGGGTTTTGGCTTAGTTTTTTTTAATCCTATCTTTTTAGAGTATGAATCAGAATACCACGCTGTACTCTGTTACATGGAAAATAGTTACCATCGCATTTAAAGTTACTACTTTTTCTGTGTACCACTTAAAAGCAGAAATGCTTTTTTCTAGATTTTATATTAACATAGTATTCCAGCATAAATAGGAGACTGAGGAGAAACCTTATTGCTGTCTACAGCTTCCTCACAAGGGAAGGAAGAGGAGCAGCTGCTGATCTCTTCTCTCTGGTGACCAACAATAGGACCCAAGGGAATGGCAGGAAGATGTACCAGGGAGATTTAGGTTGAGTATCACTCAGAGGATAGCGGAGCACTGGAACAGGCTCCCCAGGGTAGTAGTCATGGCACCAAGCCTGACAATATTCAAAAAGCATTTGGACAATGCCCTCAGACACACGCTGTCAATGTTGGGGTTGTCCTGTACAGGGACAGGAGTTAGACTCAATGATCCTTGTGGGTTCCTTCCACCTCAGGACGTTCTATGATAACGCTAAAGTGTATTTAAAACAAATCATCATCCTTCCTACAACAGAATTGCCTCAAAGGTAGTAATGAGCAAATATATCATTGCAGACAGTCATGCTCAAAACAGAGCACCTACCATGCCAAAATTGGAGAGACAGCAAAACTGTTGAATAATACCAAGTCATCCGTTTCCACACATATGGCAGCTCAGCTACAAGCGATCATTCATACTACTGGTGTTAGAAGTGTAATCAGGAAGGATGTCCTGTAGGTTTCTTTTTTTATAAATGGAGTTCAGTTACTCCCTCAGAACAGGTTTTCATTCCTGTGGAGCAGCTTCCCCACCAGCTCCTTATGCTAACCTATTAGAGTTCCAATCAAAAGTAAATGTCGAGAGTAAAAGCTTACAATCCTACACCTTGATACACTATGTTTCACACGACAGCTCTCCTAATGTCTTCTTTTTGATCTTTAAACACAAGGTTTAAAGGACTTTGAACAAAATTCTGCTTTTCACACTGAAGTGAAAGAATTTTAAAAGTAGGATAAAAGTTAAAATAAATAGTAAGCTTAAAGTGAGAACAAGGTGAGAACTCAAGGGGCAGGGTGGATCCAGTATTCTGAAAGGTGATTATCCAACTGTTTCTACCTACTCTGAAAGAAATGGACTTTTAAATTGAACTGCAAAGACTAAACCAATAAGCAGAAATAGTGCTTCTTCTGATACTCACCTTCTCCATCACCAGGTCAATCATGTTGATGTTTGAGTTGTACAGTATCTTCCCATGTAATAAAGGTTTCAGGAAAGTCCATAGCAAAGCCCCATTAGAAGACTGCAAAATCTCCTGATAAAGCTTCAAGCAAAATGGAGCTGTAAAAAACAGAGAGAGATTCACAGTTAAGACACACTACACAGGTTGAATTATTTTTAAGTTTTTAATTCAAAAAAATCTTGAATCTTATTTTAGGCTCTGTGACAGCACTGTCAAATACCACTCAGTCTCCACTGAGCAATCATTACAGGTGCCTGAGCAGAAATTGTTTAACCATGGTCTATAATAGTGCTGAGGATACTGAACTCTAAGCATTAGACAAGAAAAAAAAGAAACAGAATCCAAAGAGCTTCTCACATTCTTGAAAAGCAGCCTGTGAACCCCATCTATCCTAAAAGTCACCCTAGTGCATTTTTAGAGTAGAAGGATGCACACAGAACCTTCGCCCACAATATGAATGCTGAGGGAAGAATAACTTTATAAAAAAAACCAGACTCATTCCATATACTCGATTGCTCTGCAGTTTTCTATTCCTACTTAAAACAGAAGTTTCAAAACACAAATTCCTTCACAAATAGAGACTATATTTGCATAATTTCATAAGAACTTACCAAAATATAGGAAAAATATTGGCATGACACTTCATTTCTTGATTTGAAAAATCTAATCAATTTACTTTTCCATTCCTTAAACAAAAAAACATGTTCCTACATCAGATGGGGTTATTAATGCTCAGAGTGCATGTTTTTCAGAAATAAGAACCAGGGAATAGCTTCCAAGACATTCCACTTCATTTGCACTCAAGCAAAGGCAATGATTTTCCTGTGAGAAACATTTAGACTTTTATGGCCTGCTCATGTGTTTGGGGGTTTGTTGTTGTTATTTGAATGGATTTAGAAATATCCTATTTCCAGTGCTGTAGGGAAATATTAAAAAATGTAACTAACTCCTCAAGGAAGACAAACTATTGTACATAACAGTAAACTAGGCAAAAAAAATATTAAATTTCTACTGAAAGTAAAAAGTGTCAGAAATGTATCATTAAGAACACCTAGTTCTTTGCCCAGACTTTTACTTTCTTCAAGGAACCAATCATTACTAAACACAATCATCGATAAATGACAGGAAAGAATTAACCTCGTCTGTTAGAAACACTAATATGTTAAAGACAGAGAAGACTTGGTAATCCGAGTTTGCTGGGGTTTTCAGAAAGTTATTGGGAAGTGTCTGGTACACAAAATATATACAAATTAATCACTGTGAGACAATATAAATCAAGTTTCTATGGCTTTATATAAATATTTCAAATATTTATTGTTCATTGCCTCATTTACCGATTTGTAAAATATGAGAAACAGAATTTAATGCATTCATAGCAGTACTGGAACTAACTGATGCTTTAAAGGTATTTCAACATGCCAAGGTAAAAGGTCTTACAACAAGTCTTACAGCATTCCAGAATTGTGACAATATTTAAAAAAAAAAAAACCAAAGAAATGGCCCATCAAGAAAATAGTCCTTCTGACCAAAGAGCTTTGAAAGACATTAAGTCTCAAACAATCTCTGTAATCAGTCATGTACTAAATCCATTCTTCAAATGCAAAAGAAAACATAGATGTCTGCTTCCTGCTACCCCACGTACAAGTGAAGAAATCTAGGGCAGAGCTCAGTTCCTTCCCAAGGGTTCCAGCCAAGCCAGAGTCACTTTCTGGCTGTAGAAACTGATAGATGCTAGACTCATGATACAGTCACAGATGTTTCCCTAGTGGAACTTTATCTCCGTATTCTTCTCTTACACAGGGTCACTGAGGAACTAACAAGGTTATCAAAAATGTTAAAATGAATCAGGGTAAGTCAAATATATATTGAGGAAAGGGAGCAAAGGTGAAATTATATGAGGTAAGGGAGCACTTGATAAAGAGAATAGGAGTATGAACTATTAAATAAATCATTTTACCCAGAAGACTTGCGTATTTTACTGCACAATAATGCTACAGATTTATGTTCACAGAAGACAGACATGCAGAAATAAATTCTCAATCTTGTATCTCAAAGATATAGTTTTAATACCAAATGCTTTAAAAATTCTAAAAAAATATGTCTCTAAGACAGAAATATTCTTATTTATCATTTGCAAAGATAGAATACAAGCGGAATAATTTGAGTCCCATCCACAATTATCTTGTAGCCATAAAAATTTTATTAATCAGCCCTTGTGCTCAGGATTACAGTGTTAGCTAAGATGTCAGCTGGTATAAATCCACTTCCATTAAAGAGGGAAAAACTTCTCTAAACTCTGAAAACATATCTGCAAGTTGTCATTGATAGTAATTCTTACTTGAGTCTTCAGGAATTCCATATTTTGCCATATTATTCTCCAAGAGTCCCATGATTCTGGGCATGTCAATGAACAAGTTTGCATTGCTGAAAGATGAAGATTCTTCTTTACACACTGCCTTGATTACAGAGTCCATGGATCCAACAGCTGAACTTCTGAACTGCCCAACTTGCAAGAACTAGAACAAACAAACAGAAATATACATGAATCAGAGTTGCTTTTATAGCTTAAGGGAATAGCCCTGGTGTTCCCTCAGTATTGCCAAGGAGATTGAGATAATTAGGCTACTGAAACTGCCTACAAGAATGAAGGCCTGCTGCATTCTTTTCTGTTCTTCTGTTCAACATTATTGAGGGAGGGTGCGGGAGTGGTAAGGCAGTTGCAATTGCCAGAACACTTGGTAAATGACAGTAGGATAATGAACTACATTATACTTTGAAAATGCTGTGTATTGGTCAGGCAGAAAAGGAAGGAATATATCAAGAGAACTGAACTACAGATTCCTTGATTATAAAGTCAGATTTCACAAAGTCTGCTCTTCTGGTAGATTGTCCCTGGGTCACAAAGACCGCAGAAACAGCCAAAAATGCTTTGCACATGAATGATTGCAATGAAAACATTTGCTAAGCAGAAAAAAAAGACTCAAGTACACGTGCCCTAAAAGCCTATTTTTCAAGCACACCTCTTAAGTTTTTAGCTGTGCTTCAAGTTTTTGCACATCTTGAGTCATACAAGCATGTATTATTGCCATTTGCTCATGACTAGCATATATCTAAAGAGGAGAGCAACCTGCTTTTATCTCTTAAGCACCATCATTCACCACATCCAGACCAAAAAAAAAGAAAAAAAAAACAAAACCAAAATCCCCTGCTCTGTGCAGCTTCATTTTTCTAATAATGTGCTCAGTGTAACTGGTAACTCATGAAAGGCTGTACAGGCACCCAGTTCTTAGGCTACAACGTTGTGCGTGAGTATAGCTGAAGGATGCATTGGTCCGCCTGATACTCGTTGCTGTTGCAGATGTTTGTCAAGGAAAGCATAACTAGATTATTACATATCATTTGAAGACTGCACAACTGGCAAATAGAAAAAAGACTTTAATAAGTCAACCAAACACATTTGACACAGAAATAAATTAGCATTTTGTCATTGGATTCTTTTTTAAAAGGAAGAGTCAATTTTCAAAGTAGTACAGCACTTATATAAAGAATAAATCACATAGTTTAGAGGTTGTGCTGTTAGAAAGAGCTTATTCTCATCAATGTATTTACTGAAGTGCCAGGTGGTTCTTTAGTAATCCCAGAGGAATATTAGGAAGTGTTATTTAAAACTCAGCATTGGCTCCTCTCAATACCTGAGTTTTTGCACAGTTTCAGCATACAGCATAGCAAACAAAACTATCGAGATTTCCTAATACCATCATCTACAGCTCTTGAATGAATCTGCTGGCTTGGACTTTACTTGAGGAATAAACTTTATTATGCACAACACTAAATAAATGTGGGTTTGAATCCTTATGAGTGACTATTTGCACTAGAAGGATAAATGAGTCTTATTTCAAAGAGCACAAACTTGCTAATTAATTCCAGTTCAAATCAAAGTAACTTGAAATTCAAATAATCAATATTTATGCAGTAAGCTGCCACCAACAGACTGAATCTGCTTACTGTCTTTCAAGTAAATACCCACTGACTCAATAAGATATGTTCCTTAAAACTTAGCTTCGATATACTGGGAGAACTATATAGGATGGATGTTCACCAAAAAAGTCATCTTTGATCCACTCGTTCTACTCTAAACTAAATGAAGTAAGTCTGTCATCAAGGCAGATGAACCCAAACAAGCAGCCTGCTACTAACAAAGTAATGAGTCACACCAGTTTCTGCTTCATGGAAGAGGAAGGCTGGTACTGAACGTCAAAAACTCCCTGGAACTGAATTCTCAAATGGGAGCAAAAATCTCATAGCATAGGTCATTAGGCCATTCTGACCTAAATGGACAGCTGTGTGCTTAAAAGAAAATAGTATGGATATATACAAATTTATGTGGAACAGAAATAAGAGCTATCCAACAAAAGAAACCTAAAAGTCAAACCATGTTACAACTTGCACATAAAACTAAAATAAATTCAGAATAATTACAAGTGGAAGGGGGGAGGGGGGAAGGCAGTTTTCCTCGAAAGCTACAAGGAGGTTAAAGATAATTCAAAATTTGGTGAAACTAAAGGTCTAAAAGAAAAAAAATATGGAGAAATATATATTCCTAATTCTGGGTGGAATCAATTAAAACAAAGTCTTTATTGTACTGAATTTTACAGAATCAGAGGAAAAAATGGCGAAATTGTTCATCTGGTTAAACAATTTTTCAGAAGCCTGTCAAATTTAGATGGCACTATTTGAATGAAAAGTAGAAAATTCCCTTATACTCGAGAATAATTCTAAAGGAAATAATGATTATCTCATTGTGATCTTTAATAGGGCAAGTTATACAATAAATTTTAAAGTATTAAAGACAAAATGTGTGTGAGGAGCCAAATTTGAAGGATTATCAAATTTTCATTCAAAACCAATACAATATATTTATGTGGGAAAACAAGAGCTTTTTCATGTGCTATTTCTAAACTAAGTCAACTCTAACAACCAATTAATGTTCTTGTCCCAGAAAATATCAACATTAATCCAACAAATGTGTGGTGGGTAAAAAATCATGTTTAAAAAATATCTCAGGGGCCCTGTTAAAACAAAAGGAAACTGCATTGCAGAGAAATTACTGGTGTTATTCCTGCGAGACTGTCCTTAGGTTCACTGTGATAAGGATTTTAGCCCTGAAGGAAGAAAATTACTGAAATTATCCTATAATTTAATACTAGAAGGCATTCCAGAAGAAAAGATCAGAATGAGATATGGGAAGAAACCAATTACCTAATTTAAAGTAAATTCAAGTAATTGAAATTGAAAGTAATTGAAATATAACAATAACCAGTGCAAAACATTATTTAGCAACTGAAATCATGAGATGCTGTTCTAAAATGGCACTTACCTGGGTATATCACTTATCCTTGATCAAATAAGAGACAAAAATTTGTGCAGCTTATGAAAAAGCTGAATGCAAGATTAAGAAAGTCATTTTAATAGGTATAGGCATGAATGAGCAGAACTAAGAGTCATAATCCATAATCACTTAATACTGTACAAATTTCTTTTCCCCAAGTGTTCAATATTAGCCTTAACACAGTATGCAAAGATGACATTAGGATGTCTGAGATAATGGAGAGCCTGTTTTAAAAGAAAAAAAAAACTAAGGCAAGTGAAACAAATAATAAAATAAATCTATTTAACCTGTAAAAACAGAGAGCACTATGTCTGGTCTTCTACAAACACATGGGCAAGAAAGAGACGTTATAAAAGCTACAGATCATTTTTGATATGAGAGTGAATATACCTGGATTCAGGATTTTATACATTTATAACAACAAGAGGCTTTTCGGTAATGACAGTTTTATAGAGAACTTGTTCAAGTTTGTGAAGGGACTAGAGAATGAGGCCACCTTTCACAGCTGACATCATTCAGTAGCTCAGCAAGTCCCCTCTTGTTTATCTATTCATGAGTGACAAATATGCCAAAAATTATCTATGGAAATAAAAGTGAATAATTGTAAATAGTGAACAAACAAGCAAAAAAATCATGATCTAAATCAGCAGTGTTTTTCCTTAGAGAGCTACCCGTTCACTGAATGTTGTTAAGAGTAGAATGTGGCTCTGTATTCCAATTACCAATGATTGGCAGTTACTGAGTTTTTACATTGTCTTTTATTAAACAATACATAGCATACCAATTTAACTTCACGCTTTGCAGCTATTTTAAAGGTATTTGTTGCTTTTCATTTTGTTTTCAGACAAAAATCCTCATGCATAATTGACAATTACTTTAATACCACTTTCATTATAGAAGTAAATATTTTTTTAAATCCATTTAAAAATAACTTCTTCAGTTAGAATTTAATGAAGGATACAACCTGTCTTACTCTGTGCTGAGAGTTCACATATTTTTACTTTAAAAAGCTTTACATACTTTATTTAGTAGCCTTCACTGAACTACTTCACTGTTGATTATTACGAAAATAATAATAAAAAACAGATAATGGAATCTTTTAGAAATAAAATATTTAAGGAGGAAAGTGTATAAGCAATATTTCGATTTAGTAGCATATTTATTCAGTAGCACGTTTGGATAGCAAACTAAGCAATAATTAAAGGCATTATGGAAAATAGAAAAAAATCAAGTTAAATCTGAAAAGGAAAAGTCACTTAAAAATAAATAACTTCTACTAGTCTACAAAATAACAAAAAGTTAGAGACAGAAGAGCCCTTCATCAAACACCTTAATAACAAAGTAACAGATGTTGATTTTTCAACCCTCCACAAATTATTTGGTGACAAAAAAAGTAGCAATTTCTCAAGAAAAAAATTTTTAAAAACTCTAAAAAGATTAACATTGTGTCAGAAAAAGTGACCAAAAAAGTAAATTGTAATAAGGACCGAAAATTCCAAGGTTAAATCTATGCTGTATTAGAGGATAACATGGTTTGCCATGGAGCAAAGATTAAAACTGTGAACAGATGGCCCTCTGCTGTTCCATCTGTTCCTCTGCAAAAATTTTTTGGAAAAGGCCTTTTGAGAGGTTCTTTTATCAAACAAGCAACTTCAGAATTTCATCCAAAAAGAATACTTCACTTATTTGAAGGAAAGTCTGACACAAACAGAACTAGTCTAAGGAAAGCAGAAAATACATAAGCATCTGATGAAAGCCACCTTTCATTGTGGCAGCCAAAGAGTTATCCCAAGAAGACTCCAGATCCAAACTAATGTGCACAGAACAGTGTTTTAAGACATGTCTCCTTGTCACACAGATTAGAAGATCTTGAGAAATATTCTTATCACTAGGGAAAACAGTTATTTAAGGCAACATTTACTCTGTACCGCAGTCATAAACCAGTTTGCACTGTTTCCACTGAGGGACATTTTAGAGATTTGCAATTTTAGAACCAGATTCAATCCTAAACTTTCCACACATAACAGCAAATCCAGAAGGTAGTGCCATAGGGGTCAGAAGGTCTTCTTATGGAATTGTACCCTGCTTAGAAACAGAAATAATTTTTCTGATTTATTTAATACTAGATGCACAACTGTGCTAGCTGTACAGAAGAGTATGGAATAAATGCCCTTAAAGGCAGGAAAAAATAATTATCCTCACTCAGAGCTCATACCACTTTTTTTTAAATGTCAAGCAGAACTATCACATAAAAACCTTAGGCAACACAAACAGAAACCCATGGCAGATACAAGAACTGCACGGGCTGTATTTAAATCATATCCTTTAAAACAGCAAAGTTATTTTGTATAAGCAAAGTAATAGTTTGCTCATTAGAAAAATACACAGCATTAGCAGAAAATGCATGGTTGTCTCCAAATCACAGATAATACATGATATTTTCAATCAGTAGCCTACCACAATAACAATTTGGGCTATGACCTCATAAGTTAAAGAAAAAAGAGATGACAGAAACGACACATTGATAGTCTCAAAATTGCTTGAAAGAGACTAAGTGAATCTTCCTACCTTCTACGGACCTATGGTTCTCTTCTTTCAAAGTTCCTGACTTTCTAGGGTGCAATTTCTATAAGTGTTCTTCCTTACTAAGCACACATCCCTAGCAGAGCACTTCACGGTGAGAATTAAGTTTGCATATAGAAATCACAAACGTACCTGTTGCAATGCAGAGATGTCAAGCTCACCAATATTTTCAATACCTTGGAGGAACACTGGAAGGTTTTCCATGACATAGTGGGTTTTATCAAGAAGAGAGCTGATACTAGAAACCACATCCAGTAGCATATTTAGTACATTACCTGTCTCAGATGGTATCTTAATCTTGGAAAAGGAGGAAAAATCACAACAACAAATTCCAATTAGAAAAAAATATTAACCTTTCAATGAAATATTCAAAATTATTCAATCTTCTGAAACTGATAATACAATGCTCCTGCAAACCACATTTATCAAAACTTTTTAGTGTAACTCCCCAGTTACTCTCAAATTCGGCTAAAGGAAAATTCTCTGGTAATGTCACTATTGGTCTATGACAAATCAGGCACTAAGATCCAGAGAACATGTTTACATCTACCAAACTGAAGAGAGCTCTCCTGCCCAGGACACTAATGGGATCTGCAACATCCTACCCCCTCAGAATTCAGTGTAAATGAGACCTTTCCCTTCGAAAGGTTTAAGATGACCAATGCAACAGTTTAATACTTAAAATATAATTCATAAGTTAAATTAAATCTAGCAAATGATTCAGTTGGTTTACGAGTCATATTAGATAACAAATTTTCCTGTTGCACTTTTCCTCCATTTGCACTTTTCATATGCACTGCCTTTTACCTAAAATAGTTGTGTACATTTCAATCTCTACTTGACTAAAGTTCAATTGGTTGTTTGCCGTTTCCATCACGCAAGTTTCAGCATGAATTTTCTCTGTTTCTTTTGCTTTTATAGGTTTATTTAGATGATACAGCAATACACATTTTTATCTGCCCATACATGATAATAAAAACAATATATATATTTTCATTTTTTTCCTTTGATTATCTGTATTTTATCCATGTCTATTTGACATTCTACTAAATGTGCTGAATTTTCTTCTCAGCTTTCACCTGCTTTTAGCCATTAAATTGAAAAAAATATTTAAAAGCCTTATTCAGTTGAAAAAATTAGCAAAATCCCAAAATAATTTATGATGAGCTGATATTTTTTAACCTTGGCTAGGAATTCACTATGCTTCAGTAGAAAAGCCCATCAGAATAAGCTCTGGATTTTTTTTCTTTTCTTTTTTCCCTCTAGGTTGGCAGATGATTCAGATAGTAGAAAATTTTTCCCTCTGGTGTCTTAAACTATTCTGGTGTCTTAAACTATTCTGGGAAATTGCCTTGTTTTTAAAATTGTGTGGTGGCAGTCTGTTTAACTGTGCATGCAGCATCCAGAATATAACCCAACATCTACAACTTTAGAGCAAAATACTCTTCCTCCTAATATCATACCTAATTTTCAACTATTCATACTTACAACATTTTTCTTCTGTCAATCAGTTGCCCCAGAAGAATTGAAATAAACATCTGCTATCAGAAATTGCATCCAATAATTTTACTGTTACAAGTAAAAATATTATCTCAGTGAAAAACCACGCTATATTCCAGATCATCTACAGATGTACAGGTAATACAATTTTGCTACAGACTTTTGTATACTCTTCATTATAGGTTTGGCACTGAATTATTCTTATCAAAGTGGTTTGACTTGGTTCATGTAAAACATAGGAGGTTTGCCCTTATAGAGAGATTCATCCCGAGAGTTGGAAAAGATCCTTCCTGAAGAAGCCACCCAAATGGCCAACATAATTTCTACAGTAAATAAAATGCTTTCCAGTTATGAAATTTTCTGAAGAAAATAATTTTGCAATTCTTGTAATATGAGCTCCTTTGCTTTAGTTCCATTGATGCCAGATCAGTCTTTCACACTTACAAATTAAAAAGTGACTAATTGCATGAACTGCGAACTCTGCTAAGCTTACTAAAACCATGTCTCAGACCTCCCATGTTTACTCTGAAGCTTTAACAATTTGCTTCCCAGTGACAATTTTCATGAGGAAGAAATGAAACATAGTAGCATCTACCAATCCCATTCTTCAGCTGTAGTGTTTCTTTGAGGAGGTAAATGATGACCAAAAAAAAGCCATAAGTTCAGTGTTTGCTTAAACAGAGAAAGAACACTTGAACAAATAACAGAATTCATTTATTTACCTGCATGCTTTAGACCACCTTCAAAAGAAAAACATAGAAACTGAGTGGGTATTTTCCCATCTTACCTTGTAAATGATAAGACGTAGGTTCAAATTCTGTATAATCAGTACAAAAATGGTATACAAGTCCAGTGCTGGTAAAGAACATAATTCTTCCACTGCCAGGGAAGTTTTATTGTTTTCAGGTAACTTTAGCAGCAGGCTAAGTACTTCTTCATCACATCTTCCTGTTAAAGCTACGGCAAAGGCACTGTAAAAAAACTATCATAACGTATGTGCATTAAATATTTTCTCCCTGAAATGCATCACTTTTTTATAGTTAATAAGGTGAGTATTTGTGTCACAGTAACACAACAATTTGCAGTCATCAACAGACCTGAAATAATGAACTATACAGCTCTATATCAGATTGGTATGTTCTTACTTTGTATTCTAAATACATATAAAGAGAGGAAGCATATTTCTTATAAAGATTAATTTGTGAACAGGTTGATCATTCATACCATAAGCAGGCATATTTACAATGTGGAATACACCCATTCTGGAGGATATACATATTCCTTGCAGAAACATCTAAAGATCAAAACTAGATGTACAAATGACTGAAATCAAACAATATGGACTTCCTTTCCTTCAGAGGACACACAAATTTAACACTTAGGGATGCCTATATGGCACAATATTCCCTCTGAGCTCACATCTCTCCATTCAACAGTCCTTTGAAGTGTCATTATTTAATAGTGGATGAAGGGACAAATACCTAAGCAGACCTGGGGTGAGATTACAACAAAAACTCATGGCATAATGATGATTTGTTTATTCCTACAGAAATGTCACATCAAAAGGCAAAATGCTTGCAGGCCAGATCTCAGGAGTTCTTAGCTACCCTTTCTTCTAAAATGCCTGAAAGAAAGAAAATGACAGCAAGACAAGAAAAATTACCAGTTTGGAGACTGTAAGAACCCAGGTACTGTACTTGGGGCACCCTTGTACTCCATAGGACAAAAACTGCCTGTAGGGCCTCCACTGAATGTGTCTGTAGCTAGAAACAGTATTGAAGGCGGTAAAGGATCCCCAAGATCAGATTAGGAGCCAAAGCTGGTCAAGGTATGCTATTTAACTCTTTAAATCCTGTTGAATATTTTAATATCCAAATTATTAATTTGAGTTTTAGATTTTTGTTCTGGAATAGAATTTTGTCTTTTTGATTCCAAAGGATTTCCTATGTATTAAAATATTCAATTTTTTGTGTATGTACAAGGAACAGAGTAAGAGTATAGATATAATTCTGCTGGCAGCATAAAAGGAAACTGATTTGAACTTCTTGTGGAGAAAAATCTACTTTGTGGTAACATTTTAAATTTATTCCTTCATGCCCCACATGAATCTAATGATTTCAGTCCAGTTTCAGTCCACTCAGCATTTTATCCATTGGATTAAGTCCCTCTGAACTTCTCTTGCAGCTTTGTGAATAACAGAGCTAATCTAAACTCCTATATTCAGTAATGAATGCTTGTATTCTTGAGGTTACAGGTTTTGAGCAGTTTCAAAACACTTAATGTTTTGGCAATGTTTTGATACAGCAATGAGCGTGGCCAAAACATAATATTGTGGTATAAATTAAGGGTAAGTGCAATAAGCACAAACAACTTGCAGGCTTACTCTTACTGTTCCAGAGGGAAGAACAGTAGCAACATACAATCACAAAAATATTGGATAGTAAGGGGCCTACAGCTATCATTAGGGTTATCAGACAGTGGCTATATAGACTACAAACATAATGGACATGCCTAAATTATAGCTTAGAAAGTACTTGTGCATCTTGCATAATCTGTAAGAGACATACTTTAATGTTAAGGCTGGGCTGGGAGAGGATTAAGACACTTAAGCAAACAACAGATTCTGTATAGATATGCAAATGTGGGATATGTACATATATGTAAACTCTACATAGGACTTTGGAAATAAAATAAGGATAGAAAGTAATTTTAAAATTCAGTCCATTAGATTATTATTCCAAAAGATCAAAGGTGTACCAAATCCCATTTAACTGAATCGCTTCAAGATGACTTCTCTCATTACTATTTACTGGTATCAAAACAATAAGCTAACAATAAAGGCAGTTACACTGCCAAAGAAACAGAAGAACAAATCGCCTATAAGTAGTTATGATGGTCCGTAAAGCCTTTTTTAATAGCCACTTTCTGTAAACAAAACAGGCAACTGTTTCTTCAAGTGGAACACCAGTGACACCCAGTGGCTGCTTGATCGACCTGATTAGTTTGTACCAAGTGTACCCTCAATTCTCTTCAGTCATACAAACGTTAACAGGAGAGAGAACCTGTAAGTTAAGTGGCATTTTTCATGATTTCTGCTAACCACTGGGATTACAGGAAACAGCAGCAATGATAACACACACAGTCCTTCATACAAAAACAATCCACGCTTCAGACAACACTCAAGAGACAGCAGGTAAATAAAGTTGAGGTAAGGCAAAATTCTGGTACATTAGTGTAAGAACAGTGAGGAGGATATGAAGGAATATATAAAAAGTTAGACTGCTTTGGGCTGCAAAGATCAGAGGTGAGAAGATAAAAAATCATTTCTCCAGAAGCCCTCATCTTTTCTACAGTTCCAAGACAGCAAAGACCAAATTCTGAGTCAGCACAAATGGGTAAAACAGTGCTAGAAGTCCTGAAGTACTGTTGTGTGGACCAGAAGATTACTGCTACTATAAATTGATCTCTTAATGCTTCACATTATTATTTTGAAGTCTCAAATCTGACAAAATATGCCACACAGAAGCAACAAGCAAAAATGTAAAATTCCACACAAACAAGGTGGTTTGGTTTGTTTTGGTTGGCACATGAGACTATAGGTTGACCCATTCATTGAACACTTCTTATAGATTTTTTTTACCTTTGGATGAGAAATACTGGCTTCCAAGATGGTTCTGAAAGTTTCTTCAGAAACATTGACAGAAGAACTGATGTCCATCCTCAACTGAGTAAGATTCTGCACACACTCTTTGACTTTCACATCTGGAAGAGAAGAAAAGCAGTAACAACAGTAGAAATATTCTTAATTAAATTGCCCACAGACTGTCCCTTTTGTTAAATTTATTCTGAGGGGTGACAAAGGACACAAAAGCTTCATGTCATGTAATTAATTTCTACTTCAAATGTAATGTTTGCTCTTCTGGCAGACGGTAGGCCTTGTGCCTCTATTTGCATTATCCTGTAAGAGCATAGGCTATGTCAAATCCCTGTATTATGAGAACATCTGAAATTAGTGAGGCAGACTTTAGTCCTTTAAGATTTTCCTCTCCACTAACTTAAGTCCCCTGTTCTTTCTAGTGAATCCTTGCATCTTCCTGGACAGTCTTTGATGGGGTAAATTATGCCGTTCTGTGCCAACTCAAAATTACACAGCAGTGACTTTTAAAATAAGTGAGGAATACTGGAACCTACCATTCAAGAGACTAAAATCGCTGAGAAAAGCCGTCGCTGGATTTTCTGACAACTGTAGCTCCAAATTTTCAGCCACCCTGCAATGATAGCCTTCATTTCACACATTATCAATCACTGACATCACTATGAACAGTGAGGCAGCCACTAAATGAGGAAAAAGGGTTGAATAATGCTCTATGTGCACACACTGTACATGCAGTATACAATCCTACAGGCCTCCCCATGCTACAGTAGTATGGTGCAGGGATCATTATATTTCATACTTAAATGAGATTGCAGATGTAGAGATCATCCCATGATTGATAAGTGCTCTAGCAAAGAGAAACACAGGTCTAATAATGTCTCACTTTCCATGTTTCTTAATGAACTCTCATTTTTTAAACCTAAAGACACAAAGCACTGTGGTTCAGGATAAATCAACTCTATCTAATTGTTATTTAAGTAAGAAAGATTATATACACATGAGATATTATTTATCATTCAAAAATCGGACATAAGGCTATGGTCCACAAGAGCTGCATCTAAGTGCAAGTTCTGCTGTTTTGTTGCTGTCATTCACAGACATCATTCAAGTCCATTATGAAAAAAATGCAACAGTCAAACAACTACAGCAACAATTATAACAAGGACAACTTCTAATTGACAGCAAGTTTTAAATACTCTGTAGTAAGAGTCTTATTCATTTACTTAAAATATATTAATTTTCCTCAAGGGAATATTACATTAAACTATTTGGAGTTCAAGCCTGTGTGTTTACAAGCACTATCCTGTGTTTCTGTTTGAACTTCTCAGAATATTTAATGTTTTGCTAAAGACATCCAGTTGCTGGGAGGACAAAGCCATACAGAAAATCTTTAAATGAAAAATTAAGATATCAAAATTTTGACCTAACTGAGGTCATGGAAAAATGAAAATTTTCTTAGTTGTGATTTAAAGCACTATCCTTGTGGAACAGCAAGATCTGCTGCAATTGCTTAGCAAACATGTAAGGACTTTATAGAAATATCCAGAATTTTGCTAAATTACTTCAATAATTTGTGCATTTTATGAGCTCAATTTTCAATTAAATGAATAAAGCATAAAGAGATTTTGATAAACAGTATTTCTCCTACAATTACATAATTAACAATTCAGAAGCATACACAAAATAACATCATTTATAGGAAGCGTGTAGGGGTACCAAAACGTAAAAGGTTTTACATTTGCATTCGTCTCTGTATGTTCCCCAAGATTAGTTGACATTCACATCTGCCATTGCTTGTATTCTGCAAGTCTTTCAGGAAGATCTCCAATGTATTGGAAAGGTTTTGGTTTCTATGTGCCATACTCTCACAATCCCCCTTGTTGAAATCAGGCCACATTCTTTCAATATCCTGCAAAACACAGTGATCATGTGGTTAGCAAATTCATCAGTTTATCTTATTGTTTGAAGCAGCAGGTCTTGGCAACCAGATAATGCATATTTGCAAGTGAGAATGTGGGCAAGGTAATACTCTTTTAATTATTGTATTTGCAATTGAAGACAAGTGAGAAGTTTTCAAGAACCAAGGAATTTTCAAAGATTTGAGGTTTGGAAACAACCAAAAATATTTGTGAATTTTATCTAGTCTATCAAAGAAATACCAATGTTTTAATCTGAAATTTAATTTCTAAATGAAATGAGACTTTCTCTTTTTGTTTTATTTTAGGCCAATCATTTTTGTCTCCCCCCCCAAAAAAAAAGTTCGAAACAACATCAGTTTCCATTCAGCAAACCAAAATATTTGGATGCTTATATTCAAAGTTTTTCTCTATTAAACTTTGGGTAGTATTAACTTTCATCTTTTCTCCAGAATGCTCAAATTTCTGATTTTGCAAATCTTTTTTTAAATTTGCAGAATTAGGTCACAGAATGGTGGTGACTAAAGAAATGGATTTGTTCTGCAAATTCTACTTTGAGATATGAGTCAAGCCTCTGACCTCGGTTTGTCTTAAACATTGCTGTTCCTACCACCAAAATTTCCAGGCAGACAAACTAACAGAGTTAGTTTATAAAGAGAGGATAAATTCCATACTAAAAGTGTGATGTTAATATTTTGTAAATTGTTACTGCACTTCTGAAAAAAACCCAGACCCCAATTATTAACCACGATTGCTCATTTAATTTGTATTACTCTGACCAAGAAGTTTATTTGTATCTAGCTTGATTTCACAGCTATTCCTGTGACGTTTAAAAGTATAAATGTACTCTGACCCATGAAATTAACAGTAGCACAAAATTTAAAGGAATTAAAAATAGACTGCTCTTTGGTATTGAATGGTAATCTAGGTATTCTAGTTATAGGAATTCTAGTAATTTTATTTATATTTACTTCTTTCAAAGCTTACTAATGTGGAATTCCTTCTGGGTATAATTATGAAAACCATCAGAGTTATACCTATAGAAAACTCAGCTTCATATAACCACCGTGGGCACTTATGATTCAGACAGTAGGAAAAAAAAAAAGAAGAAAATTTATTAGATTCTGAAGTTTAATGTATGTTGTAAAGAATACTTGTAGATATGGAAACCTCTCAAACCTGATAATGATCTTGAACCAGAGTGATTCCTTCAATGACAGAGAGGAGTAAATGATATTTTAATCCATCTTTACACTTTGTAACAACACAGAAAATGTTGCCAGTGAGAACCGGTTCTTCTGTAAGAGAAAATGTCCAGACTTAATCAGTTAAAAAAATAAATTACTGTAAACAGATGAAAAGTTAACCAACTAATAGTTGATTAAAAACTTTTTACAAGCAAAAAGAGGCTGATGTGTTAAGACTCTGAGAAATATTTCTGCTAAATTTATTAATTGTTAGAGAGGGCTAGAGGGGCTAGTTTGATTCCATTTCCATTACTTTTCTCCGTTACTTTCCTGATCAATAATAAGAACAGAAATATCTGATACAGAACCAGAGAACAAAACTTCATTTTTACTCTTTGTGAACCAGAAGCATAATTCTGAGAAGCTGTGTATACCAACGATATCTACCTCTTCCTCTAGGCTACCCTGAACCTGTTTCCTTGTGGAGACATCAGGATGTTACTAACCCTCTAGTGAGTAGCAACTTTCAAACCTTAGCTGCAAGGTGAGCAAAACAGCATTACAGAAATGTTTTCTGTATCAAAAATCCATATTGGGGATATTTATCACCTGACCATCCACAGAAGAAGTTTCTACCCAATCTTGCAGCCTCCATGTTCTCTAGAAAAAAAAGTTTCTTTCCCCTGCCTGTTTCGAGTTTCACTCAGCTCACCAGCGTGCATTAAAAAAAAAAAAAAGATAAATCCCAAACTTTTTTGGTATACAGTTTCTGCTGAGTTTGTGAATAAATAAAAAAAGAGAGAGGTCTTGGTGTATCAGAGTAACCCAGGAGGAAAGAAAAAAGCACATAGCTAAAAATGAGAGAAGAGAGGTTGCAAGATTTCCTGCTTCCACTGAGATTTTGAATCATTACCACTCAAGAAAGAAATCACCCCTTTATGTGATCTGCATCAATTTTTTTTCTGTGCCTCTCGGTTTAATTTCCAGGTATCAGTATGCTTGCCTTGTTTGACATTATCCAAGTTAACTTTTTTGCAAAAGGCTGCTCAGAGTCTTAACATTATAGTACTAATACATATGGTGACCCATACAATCACTACTGTAGTAACTAACCTGCAAAGATTTTAAGAAAATTCAAAATGGCAAACTGCAACTTCTGCAACAGAACGACACTAGAAGGGTGTAAATGTTTCTGAAGTATCTTGCAGATTTTAGATGCTCTGTAGAAAGATGAATAAGAACGCATTATTTTCATAACAAGGGTAACAGAAAATTTTCAACAAGCGGCTATATGTGATTGACACTTTCAATGGACCATAGAAGTATTTCAGTATTAACAGATACTAGATTTGTCTGAACTATTTCTATGTAAAAAAACCCAAAACTGAATAGGTTTTCATCAAGGTAGCAACATATCAGCCTTCTTAAGACCTGAGGAGTGCTAAAAAGTACCTTAGCAAAAGAAGTAAAATCATGATGGATTCAGAAATACTGATAGCCTACAGCATGTATTACTTTGATAGCAAAGAGGAGACTACTCAAAATCTCTGATAATCAGGATTTGGGGAAAATAAACCACTTTTATTTTCTTTGGGTTTCTTTCATCAGATTTGGCCTGTTGACTGCTGGTTTGACATATTTGCATAAAATTAATCATAAATATCTAAATACCACATCAGAGTCTTGCAGCAACTTCAGTACGTCACTTCTCAGCTGGTCTTGTTAATAATATCAGTAGCTCCATAAGCAAGATATCCTAGGGGTGTTTGGAGCAACTATTTTGTGGGATTCATTTGATAACTTTTACTTAAATGCAGCAATTCCAGTCTAGAAGTACTTTTCTTTAATAAGTTGTCAGAAAGCATTTTTTGAAGCAGAGTTTCCTCTGCTTCTGGGTTATGTTTGATTTGAGTAATGTGGCAAAAATTATCTTGGCCTCAAGATTCCTTCTAAAACTCTGTTGGTTAAGCTGAACAACCTAACTCATAAACATAGCCCCAAAATAGTCATCTTGTTTGCTTAAGTCATCAGCAAATTTAAGTTGAAGACATTTCATAGACAGTATATTCACATTTGGATACAGAAAAGGACAACAGCAAACAAACAAATCATCAAAAACCACGACAAACCATTAGTTCCAAGCATTTCCTAATATTTATCTCCATAGCAAAAAAAATTACTTTTGACCACAAAACCCCCTTGGTCCAGTATTCACACCTGCAAGGATTTTAGAACACTTGTATCTTCAAACCCCTTGCTCTATAACAATTTCAAAGAATCCATTTCAAGTGTCAATACAGATCAAAAAACACATCAATAAGCCAGTCCATGCTATATAAGGTGATACCAAACATGGCTGGTCTGCACTGTAAAATTTTATACACAATGTTTTACTCAAAGGCACAAATATGAAATGAAACAGTAGTTGTCTAAATAAAAGATTTTATTGAGCTCTTTATGAAGACCTCTTCTGTCAGCAATACGAGTATATAGAAAATGCTCACCTCATTTCTGCCATTATATCCTTATGCAAATGCTTCAGAAAGAAAGTTGTTTTGTTCCTGTTATGTTCTGCGGCAGACTGAAATATCATTTGCAAGATGTCTTGTATGTTCTCCAGAGTCCTTTTTTGAGACTGAGTAGAAACCCCTCTGTATTTTACATTATCAAAAAATGAATCAATAAAGTCAGCTATCTGAAGTTCAACATCATTTGTATGAAGATCTTCCTCTATAACAGCAAGATCAGCAATTATATGAAGGAGACTGTTTAGCAAAACTGAATCAGCAGTATCAGTATTATTCAACTTTTCTCTGCCATCAGCAAACAATATACCAGATGTGGATTTATTTTGGAATATTTGCAGAACATCAATAATGCCTTTGACAACCAGCAGTAGGTCATTTGATGACTTTTCATTAGCCATAAGGAGAATTAGAACATGCATTATTTTAGAATAATTCCTATTGTTACACTCACATAGAAAGCTGTTCACAATCTCTTGTATGTCTTCAAAATTTCTTAACATAGCATCTACAGATGATATATTAAACTGCTGTATTAAAAAATCGAGAGCCTTTGAAGAGGACTGTCCAGTGGCTAACCTTACTAATTCAAACTCTTGGTCTATCATGGCAAGTAAGCGTCTAACATTAAAATTCAGTAATAAATCTTCTATATTTGCAACTAGAGGAAACCAGAAGTTCTCAAAGTTATCCAATATATCACTATTTCTATTTAAAGCTGACAACATCATAAGCACCGAGTATGTCTGGTTTCCAACAGAAGAGAGTGCCATTAAAGGCTGAATTACAGAAAGAAAAGAAAGGACAACTTCTGTGTCCAGGAGTCCAGAAACTTCACTGGTCATACTCTTAACATTAGTAAGAACAGTCTTTATAAATAATGTTCTTGAATATCTGTTCCAACTTAGACCTCCATAAAGATCATGCAGTTGTTCAAGAATACTTTGTGCCATTTCAATTTCTACAGCTTGCATATGGCCCAGTGTTTCTACGATCTGTAAAGCCACTTGTCTCTTGGGTGTGGAGGAACAATTGACTGAGTATGTATTATTCAGCTGCAGAGGCACAGCATAGAGGGATAGCTCATTCCAAAAGTCCAGCAGATTTTTGAGAACTGATTCATTTATGTGATGGAGTTCAGAAAATTTCAAAAGAATAGAGGTCCATTCTTTGATCTGATTAAAAAAGCAAGTCAGGTTGTGAGCAATATCCATATGAAAGTCTTCCATAGTACATGAGGAATTGTCCTCCAGAGTGATGAGTTTTAGCTCCTTAATGACTTCAATGACAGCACTGTAACTAAGAGAAGAATTGCTATGCATAAAGTCACACAGTCTAAAATTGGGATCACTCTGAGGTGTTGCAGTTGTAAGAGTCCAGCAGAATGATGCAGAAAAACAAATTGAGGCCTCTGCAGACTCAGACACATCTTTTAGTGTCTCCAGTAACATTAGAATACTGTCTACTTGATTGGAGAACTCCTCTTCAGTAAACAATGACATTTTTTCTTCCTGAGTCAGTATGAAAGTGTATACTTCAGCTAATGCTTCTGTGATGTTTGCATGAGCTAATCTTTCTGTAAGGCTGATGATATCGAAGAGGAGATGGAACACCTCTTCTATATCATAGAGATCATCCTGTTCAAAGAGCCGTGTTATTTGCCATAAGCCAGTCAGGTTCCAATTACACGAATTGTTCTCAAATGCATCCAACAAGTTTGTTAGCATTCCTAACTCAGGATTCTCAGCATACAAAGGTTTGACACTTTTAAAGAAATTATCTAGGCTTCTCTGAACTTGTGTGAATTGACTTAACAAGAACTCAACATTCATGTTTCCCATATTTTGCACCAAGGCTACCATATGCTTCAGAAACTCTTTATGATCTCCTAATGGAAAGTCATTAAAACTAGAAGATTTGAAAATTTTAAGTGCCTTCCTTAAAAGTTCAATATTCAGAGCTGCTGTTTCCATCAGTTGCTGGAGAAATGCTTTGTGTTCCCCTTGAAAGTCTGAGTCAAGTTTACTAATCACGTATTGAAACCACTCCATCAACAAACTGGTGTTTTTCTCATGCAGAAAATGTTCAATCTCAATATCCGAATGTGAGGAGATGTTTTCTTGGATTTTGGAAGTTTTCTTTTTCAGAAGAGTTTGAATTTCTCCCAAAAGTTCTACTGATGGAAGCTGAACATGGTGAAAAGGATTAAGGAACAGTCTTGGCGTCCTGTGAAATCCATGGACTGACTGACTAAAATAGGTCTCATTTGACGCATACTGTGAGTGCCCCACTAAATCATTGACAGACATTTGTGCTTGACTTTCAGAGCTGTTTAAAAGTGTAAAAATAAACTCAAGCACACTAATGTAATCTTTTACATAAAATTCAGGGTGAACAAATTTTAAAGCTTTTGTAATAATATTAAAATAAACATTTACACAAACCACATCGGAACCAGCTGGGGAACATTCAGGGAATATCAAATTAAAAATAAAATTAACGAAGTCCATCACATTCATTAGTTTAGCAACTGCCTCAAAGTTTCCCAGAGATTTCAGTAGAAACAAAATATGCTTTGCACTTTCATGGTGGGAAGGTGACTTGTATTTTTCGCTGAGATTACTTATTCCACGTATCCAGCTGTTACAATCCTCTGCTTCATCCACAGTACTATAAAAGCTTAGAAAGGAATTAAAAATAGATGAAAAATCAGTTTCTGAATGGTTTATGTCTTTCAGATTACTGTCCAAAATTAGTTTGGTAATATTCTGGAAAATGCTGATACAAACCATATATTTGCCTTGAGCTACACTTTCAAAGAAAGCAGTTGTATCTTTTATCTCAGTGAGAATAATTCCAAGTTCTTTTGGGGAGATCCTGAGAATAGTAGAAATGGAATTTCCGATGGAAAATATACCAGCAGCCCTGTCTTCTGCCTCAGATCCTCCTGAGATGAAAGTATCAAGCCAAGAATTCAAAAATTCTACATTAACAACTTTCAGAATAGATTTTTGCAGTTCAGTTATAATGACTCCCATAATTTCTAAATCACTTTCTAAACTGTTACCTTTAAGAGATCTTGTGATATCAGTTGTGTTGTTAAATACACTTTGAAGATTAGCCAGAAAATCTTCAAAATCTTTCCAGACATTTAAATCACCACCTCCTTCAAATATGATTTTTAGTAGATTCATTGCTGCTGCTGTAGTTTCAATGAAAAACATTGCTGTATTATTGCACAGTTTGTCATGAGTTGTATTTAAAAGACTTTCGGAGAGATGTGACAAATCGTTTCTTAGACAGCCAAAGAAGGTTGAATTCAACTTTAAGATATTGGATGTTTCTTCAAAAATCTCTGTCCAAGTTTGAAGCCATGTAAAAGTACAGTGTAAAGCAGAAGGCAAACTTACTTTATCTCCCAAGTTTGTTACATTAGATAGAACGCTGTCCAATGGAAGCAGAAGTAAGTTGTAAACTTCTGCTGAATGATCTACAGAAGTAATGTTTGATAGATAAAAATCATTGCATTCATCATTTGCCAGGCATTCCAGGGAGATATCAAGAAACAGTCCCAAATAACAAAAGGCAGCTGTCTGGAGCTCTTCATCTATAAACAAAGTTTTAAGAGTGCTGAGAGTGTTATAGACAATCTGCATCTCTTTATTTCCTTTCAGTGCAAGAGACTGGGCCTGAAATTCTGTGTAGTTGTAAATGATTAGTAGCTTTTCACAGAGAGACTTACTGGTGATATTCCAGAGAAGATAGAAAGTTTCAGACAGAAAATCAAAGATTTGGTCCCTATCTTGGAAATCTTGCCATACTTGAAAAGATGAAATATCTCTTGAAATCTCATAAAGAAATGTTAACAGAGTGCTATTACTTTCAATATTTAAGACCAGATCGTTATTCTGATACAGAGAAAAATATGCTGGAACAAGTGAGGCCACACTAGAACCGTCAATTTTTTCAATATTTTTTAAGAAATCGTGCACAATTTCTCCTAATTCTTGTACTCTATTTATAAAAGTTGCATTTGAGAGTGATAAAGAGGAGGCATTACTCACTCCATGAATTGTACTGAAAGACACATTGACGTGATCATCAGTTAATGATTCGACTTCATAGAGGTTCTTTAGGAAGTATTCACTTAAGTGTTTTAAATCGTTCAAAGCACCAGTATCTAACTCTGGCCAATCAGTCATGATATTTTGGAGCAATAGCACACTTCTCTTAAGGATTTTATTTTCTGTAATGGAAAATAAAGTTCTAGATAAGGTCTCCAATATCTCCTCCTTCTCCACTTGAGTCAAATGAGAGAGCCTAGGATTAAGTTCATAGAATATAATTTTCACTAAGTGCCAGAAAATACGCATCTTCTCTTTTGTCCAGAATCTCTGAAGAGGCTGAAAAATTTTTTGTATCTTATTATGGAGCTCAGAAACTGCAAGTGAAAAGTTGGTGGCAGATTCCTTCTCCTCAGCAAAATTTTCCATACTTATAATTTTATTATTTAAGACAATTTCAATTAGAGACTGGTTTGAAGAAGTTGAGAAATTAAGCATTTTAATTTCTTCTATGACTTCTACAAGATGAAAAGGATTATCCATTTCCTCCTCATCAGAAATCCATAAATTTTGTTCTCTCTTCAAAAATTCTCCAAAAGATGTGAAAATCCTGAAAAATTAAGGACAAGTTTTTTTCTTATTAGTTACCTAGCAGGCAGACAAGAATTAGATATATATACATTTTATAATTTTAGAATATAGTTTTATTTCCTTAACTCAAAGAGTTCAAATACTATTTAAACAGTAGTCATAAATTAATCACCACAAGACCTGAAATAGCACAAATGAAAATTACTTTGGTTTTGAAAGATGTGAAAAAACTTACTGAAAAGTCACAGACCCATTCAAATCAGAACCTGAATATAGGCAGCTGGGTTAAAGAGGTGCGTGCTTATCAGTAATTATAACCAAGTTTGTAAGGCACAAAGAGTCAAACAACTTAAAGTATGTCACATTTTCAGGTGCTAAAAAAAGTAAACCTTTTATTCTCCACAGACAAATTATTTTATAGAAAGAAACTTATCCAAAAATTGATCAAACCCCCTAGTTTTCAGTGTATTGTGAAGATTAATTTTGTTTATTATAATTATTTAAAGTCAAAACATTCCAGTGATTGGTTGATAGCTGAACACTGCTATTTCAATATCTAAAAAAAACCCACAAAACCTGCATAAAATGAAACCACATAAAATAAAATCACAGTGAAAACTGGAATGTTCCAACCGATGCTTCTGTTGTGAAAATACTATATATGAAAAGGAAAACTGAAAAGGAAAACTGCTAGTTCTGTAAGACTAGCCAAGATTGAGGTGCTTGGATAAAGAAGCATTCCAATGCAAAGCTCTCAAACTGAAAAATACATTCTCCTTAAAAACATTTTCTTTTGATAGTTAAAAAGCAGAACACCACACACCATTAAAAGGGTTTGCGAGAGAATTTTTGTGTGAGTTACTAAAATGTTTTCTACAGGAGAGAAACCAAGTTGTCAAGTGAAAAAAAAAACTTTTCCCCATGTCGAATCATTTTCCTAGACCTATTCAATACAAAGAAATACCTCTGCATTATAGCAAAAAAAAAACCCAAACAAGCCAGGTGATTTTGTTAGTGGTACTGTGTGCAGAAAACAGTATATATTCTAGAAACAGTACTTAAGACCAAATTCAAGTACTTATCCTTGCGAAGTGACTGCATTGATCTGTATGTCAAAGTTGGAAAAGGGCACACGAGAAAAGTGATTGATGTTCAAGATATCAATTTGCATTCTACCCCTCAATTTCCATTTTGTTTTTACTGTAGACATCAAGAATGTCTAAGATTTTGAAAACCCAAACCAGGAATTCTTTGCTTCTAGCTGCTAAATCAAGTTGCTGGAGTCCCTGTCAAGTTCTGATTGAGTGAAAAGCATGGCATGACCTGTCTAACAGTGGATGAAATACTAAAATGTTGCCATTTATAAAATTTTGATTCTTCATCTTTCATTGCAATGATAGTGGTTATTTCCTTTTCGTAGGTTAAAGAAGTGATTGATATAGTAGAGAGCTAAATAGCAGCATAATGAAACATAAATTTCAAAGTCCAGAAATGTAATTTAGAAGCATTCTTATCTATTAACATCTGTGATCACCAGCATCACATGATAAATAAGTCATAGCACTTGATAGCAGAGGCAGCACTAACCAATAAATCTGAAGCTGTTCCACGAGGCATATTTTTTATTTTTCTTTTTTTTTTTTTTAATCTGAGGGATGATTAAATGTCTTCTGTTTCACTGTTGATCTAGACATTACCCAGGATATAATGCAAGTAACATAGTGACTAGAAGCCCTTGCAGCAATACATCCTGACTCCATCAGGAGTCCACCACTTTGGCTACTACCGATGACTCAATAGAAAAGGCAATGTCTTTTTTTAATGTTTTTAAATGACACCACAAAGATAGAACTTTCCTTGCAGGATTCTATTTCTTCCCACTAATACTGGCAAACACTAGTCATTTGGCACAAAGCAGGGTAGTTATGTTCAAGAACCACAAAAGTCCAAAGTGGAGGCGGAATAAAAGATTTCTAGAAAGTGGCTAAAAAAGAAATCATACTGACTAGTTAAACCTTAACCTGAGATTGCCCTAAAAAACAGGTAGCTGTATCTACATATAAACACATAGCATTACACTGTAATTCTGTTCTCTCCTGCACAAACTAACGAGTATGACTCCTACAACAAAAATCAAAGTTTTCAGATGCACTGGGTCTGGTGTATACGAGTGGATTGATCCTGTAGCATACATTCATGAAAAATGTTACTGAATGACAGCAACTATTTTGGGGAATTACACTTTGTTTGCATAACAAGAATACAGGTCCTAGTTCAAAATGCTTAATTATATACAGCTGCTGATACCTATGAGTCCTCATCATGCACCCAGGTCCTCTGCTGAACTTGTAAGCATTTGTGCTCTGAATCACAGATTCATTTTCTTTTTCAGAATGCATATCCATCAACACAAATATTTGACTTTATGAGGTTTTGAATTACAGAATGAAAAATAAAACCACAAATCAGAAATCAATTAAATGCAATGTGAAAATAAATATTCAAGTTCATCTGAACTTTATAACACAAGTTGCTGAAAGATAAGCATAACTTACAGATCATGAGATGCAGAATATCCTTCTGAAAAGTAGGCATCTGATATCTCATTCCATTGCTGGATCAGGGTATTTATCTCTGAAAAAAGTTGCCTGGCTTCCCTGTCATCTATAAACTGAGATGTTAAATCACCTACGATTCTTTCAAGTTCCAAAAGGAGTTTCTGAAAAGGCCTGCTGTTGCTGAACCATTGCTCGAATACCTAGCAGATTGAAGGCAAAACAGAATGCACCTTGTTAGAGAATCAAAGCTTTCTTATCTAGACAATGCATGGAATTTGCATGTCTTAAAAAAAAAACCCACACTCTTCATACACAACACAATTAACAAAGATAGTAAAAGGTCTCTCTAACTATATGTGTAGACTGAAATGACTAGCCTGACAAAAGCTGATTTTACAGTTTGGACTGGCCTGCAAGCTGTCAATATAACGTGCTACATCACAGAGAGAACTAACATCCCAAAGATCCAGGAATGGTAAAAAGACTGCCCGAGACTGAACCCAGCTAAAGGCAGAACTCCAAAATTACTCAGGCTTGTTTCCCATACAGGTCTTCTGCCTACACTACCAACACAACAGAAGGTAGCAGCCTCAACGTTTTGGGGGTCTCATTACACAAAGAGGTGGAGAAGGAGCCTGCATGCTCCCATTGTGCAGCCTAGAATAAGGCTGGCCAAACACACTGACTGGTCTCCTTTCCTCCATCATTACAGTTTTTTAATTCCAAGTGGTTATAACACATTTTTACTCTAAGAGACATTGTGTTCACCAAGGGTATTCCCATTGGCCAGCATCTTACAGTACTTCAAGTTGTCATTACAAGGATGTCAACTCTAGTGAAGAGTTTTAAAATGGCTGAAATTATTACTGGATTTTCCTATGCCTACAATATGAACTACTGCATTAGTTTAGGCACTAAATTATTACTTCAAGTCATCACATATCAGTGAAACCTTTATCAAGAGAGAAATAAAAGGCTACATTTTTGAGGAAATACAAAGATAAGCTCTACACACTTTCTTTACATAATATTGTGAACGTCTCCAGAGCAGCTTGATACACAGCTAGTATTACTTAATAAAAAAAAAAAAAATTATATTTCAGTGGAAAAACAAACACCAGCATTAAGGCAGATAAGTATGTCTTTTCCTTAGGAAACATTAGAAAGGCTTATCCTTTTCTCTACATAGCTACATGTTGTCTTCATAGAGGCTGAATGCCAAACTGTTCTAACAGAGCAGAATTTTAAGATGCTATATTGAAGCTTTACTCTCATCCCCTTCAACATTCCTCAGCCACTATTGCCGGAGATAGTGGAGGGAAATTAAAAGCAAATTATTTATCTAATATGTCAATATAGGCATGTAGTCTGCTTTCCGTTTTGCCCAAAATTCAGGCTCAGGTGGGACAGTAAATGTGTCTTCCTTCTGTCAGGCCTCTGCAGTATATTTCACAATATTCCCTATTAGATTTCAAATCTGTGTTTGAGTTAATGAGAAAATCTGATTAAGTGGACACATGGTGATAGATCATACTTCCAAGGTAGTGATCCTTTATAAGGATTACTTTGTTTTATTGGCACAATGAACAGAGTTCATGACAATAACCTTTAATAACTAATTCAGATCTTTTAACTGAATTACTGTTGACAGCCTACACGAAAAAACTAGGAATTTAATCTATTAATTTACTCAAATGTACCTGCGCATAGAGTCTGATCTTGCTGACACTGTGAACAAGATAGAGTTTGGCCTCATGCCATGTAGAAATACAGCCCTCTTCATTATTTCCTTTGTTTGCTTCATCTTCTGGCACACTGGACAGAGCTGAGCACACAAACTGCTCCAGTGTCGCTCCTGTGGGAATCTGGCAGGGACATAAGAAATTGTCGAGCATCTCAAGAGAGCTGCTGAGCATTCTCTCTGCTGTCAACTTACTTATCTGGTGAAAAAATAACATCACATACCCTCCTCCAGTGAGAACAAGGCCTATTTAATCCAGCCTCATATTCTGGGTCACATACTTCAAAGCACTCCACATGCAGAGTGCTGTATAAAGTACCAGTGGCCCCATCAGGGTTTTTATACGCCAGGCAGAATGATGATACATGCATATGCAAGGAATTTTCACTGTGTAGTTACACCAGTTTTGCTACTTCTACATCCATTTTCAGGCCAATGCTGAACTAACCTGACAATGATACAATACACCTAGACTAGAAATTTGCACTAGAATAGCTGTACTGAAACCACATCCCAAGTATAAAATTTACTGATGTAAAAATCATTCAGTGTAATGGTACATCTCAATCAATGATTACATGCAGCAGACTAGTTTTAAATTGAAATTGGCAGGTTTCAGCAGTGTGGACAAGAGATCAGGGTTTTTTTCCTCATAGCCTCACTTCTACATTCTGCATTGAATGATTCATTATTCCGAATCATATAAATTTTATTAATATAAAATAATTTAGCAGATTTTAGTTCTCCCTGTTAATATCTTTCTGAGAGACTTCACATCCTAACTCCTTTCAATTGTGACTAGAAAATTTATTAAAAGTTTTGCAGATGTTTTGACCTCAAATGAGCTGGGGTATTAAATATAGAATTGAAGTGCTCAGAACAGATATTATCCAGGCTTCCATATTGACCTTCACACTCTTTGAAGGTCTTCAATGCCCTAACACAAGCACACAATATCAAGCTATTACTTCAATCTATAAATAGCTAGAAAGAGAATTTCCTGGGATTACACAGCCAATCATATCTAACAGGCTGCAAACAAATTTAGTTGATTTGATAAAACCAGCCTTCATGGATATTTCATTAAAAGACCATTCAAAAGTCAAGTATATTTATAATTTATCCCTTTGTATAAATCAGCTCTTTTTATAATAAGCTCTTCTGGAACTCTAGACTGTACCTGGCAAAGAGCAAAGAGATTTCAGATAAATAACAGCTGTTCTATTAAAAAAACTATGAACTTTAATAGAAACTCAAAAGAAGCTTCAAGTTTTCTGAAGTTCCAACCAGACCATCACAATAGATCGTTTTAGTCTAGAATAGAGTTTAGAACACTCTCCCTAAGAAAAGATATTTTCTTCCAAATTTGACACATTGCCCATATATTTTAATAACCCCACTGAGACACTCATCTTTCAACTATATTCAAATCAAGACTGCACAACTGAGAAGAAAGGATGCTGATGTGCCTTAATTTTTGCATAGAAGGGACGAATATTCTTTGTCCAGTAACCGGATGAATAATGCTACCTGCCAAATTGATATAGGCAGCTTCAAATCTAGGATCAAGTTAAAAGCTTAGTGAACACCAGAATATTTTACAGGATTGGATAATAAGCTCAGGACTTTGCCATATCCAGTGGTTACTTCAGAGAAGCATAAATTCATTAATGTAAACAACTAGACCTATCAACATCTTCATGTGCTTCTGTAAGACATAAAAAACCCTTCATAGTACAAACAAAAACAAAGACAAAAGAGAGAAATACTGAAATATTCAAGTGGTTTACCTTTGTTAATTGTGCTGTGTAACTTAGCAGCTTCTCAGCATGAATATGATCAAAACCAAACCTGGATTGAAGTTGTGATCTCACAGCATGTGGATTCCATAAAACATCTCCAAGAGAAAGATTATACTGAAAACCTGAGAGGAAAAAAAAACACCCTTCCATTTACATCATTCCTGATTTTTTTTCATGCTGTTTCTTGATGATTCATATCTCATGAGGGTCACATTTCCAGCTTTTTGCAAAGAAAAAATATAATGTGTGCACCTGAATATTAACTTCACTAGAATAAAATCCATGATTTTGCTAGTAATATGGTAAATTCAGTTAATCCGATGGCATTCCGACAGCTGATACGATACTGGTCAAGATGTACAGCAACGGCCAGCAGAGTGCCGTTATGAAGTGTGCATTTAATTCTGTATGTAGTCATGCACGTGTGTGCGTATGGGCTGGATACAAACCAATGCTGAGGAGAACAGTAGGAGAGTACCTGAAGATCTGCAAAAGTAAAGCTCACCCTCTGTGCAAGGGCTCCAGCATATCACCTCTGTACCATTTCAGTCTTGGTTTTGACAGCTGAAGTGGGATTTAGACCACATATAATCCTTAGTTTGACCTATGCAGAGCAGACAGCTGTACCTAGAATCTAATTGTGTGCCACCAGACAGTTTGGCAATGAAGCTTGTTCCTGACCTTTTCTTGAGGAGTTGTCCTGGGTTCAGCCTACCTTCTCCAGTAAAACTCATCTCCCATACTCAATCAGCAGATGGGGAAACATAACATTTCAACTGTGACCAAGATTTATGATAAAGGAAGAATGAAGCTAGAAGTTAAACAGCTGTAATGCTCAACATGCATGTCCAGAACAAGAGCCTATTCTTCTTGCAAGTGGAAGAAATTATTCTTTGCAGCAATTTATTCTTTCTCTAAAACTCACCACTGAAAGACCATTCTAAACATGGTATATCAGACCAATACGTTTTGTTTATCAAATACATGCCAGAATCTGATGAAATTTAGTTATTAGTATTTAAAAAATAGGTCAATAAAGAAATGGGTTAGAACTAAAGCAATATAGTTCAATTCTTAGACTTTTACATTAGAAATTTAGCAGAAGCCCAGACAGTTATCGCTATTACATATTCCCAGAATGCTTACAAAGTACTTAAAAAAATCCGAAGCAAACTGCTTACCATCTAAGCTCCGGTCCTGAATTGATGCAGCAGTTAAATTCAGTGCTATTTTCAGCACTTCATAGAAACTTTCACCCAATGGCATCAGAGCTAAATCCTTCAACGACTCTAAGCTACTGAAAATAAGAAACAAAACAAAACTCAAACACTCTGTACACTCAGAAAAAAAATGAAAGGGCTTGCTGAAAAAAGATGATGTCCAAGAAATTGAATATTAAAATAATTTCTTTATTTTTGAAAAACTGAAGTTTTGTCAAGTTAGATTTTTCATTAAAAAAAACAACTTCATTTGAAATTTCACAGTTAGTTTCACTCATTTTTCATTAAGGAAATGTCACCTAAGAGGAGAAATGTCCTCTTAAATAAAACCAAACACGAGATAAAAAGATTTAAAAGCAAGAGTAAAAATGACAGCAAAACCATCAAAAAAAGTTCTCCCAGTTATTAGCACAAGGCAGGATAAACACAGAATTATGTTTTACTTCCAATCAGTGTGCAGGAAAAAAAAGAACCTTTAAAGTGACAGAACACTTATTCTCACAACAAATTAAACAAAGCACATTAGCCAGGCATTGATAAAAATACATCTATTGAATTTCATACAAGTACCAGTCTCAACCACTTTAGCTGCAAAACAAATTTCTTTGTTAATGTAGCTGTAATTTACTATTTAAAGTTTATATGAGATTTACCAACTATTTCATATAGAGTATTCCTTTCTTATTATGAAAATAAGAATCTAGTTTTGTTACATTAGAGCAGTAGTTTCCAACATATGCAAGAGGAGGGAAAAATAAATCAACCAACCAACCAACTCTATTTAACTTTGTCAAGTAGTTCTGAGAATATTCTATTATATAACTCTAAGAGACATCTAAGAAAGATGGTACAGCCCAGGAAATTTAGGGTCCTTTCTGCTGTCTAAATTCTGCTTGACTTAGGACCTCTAGAAATGTATAGTAGTAATATAAAGCTAGTCAAGAAGTTAGCATTGTTTTTTGTGGTTACATTAATTATGGAAAATTTAGTCAATGAAGGGCACTAAAGTCTTAGAAAAAAATCCCAACCCAAATCCAGACACCTGTGTTTCCTCTTATAAATCATTTGTGGGTTGTTCCCAGCTGGCAGCCAAGCATCTACAAATCTACTCATTCACTTTCTTCTTTTAAGGGGCCAGGAAGAAAACAAAAGGAAGGTGAAAATATTCATAGATCAAAATAAATAATATTTAATAGTTTATACTGGTTTTAGCTGGGATAGAGTTAGTTTTCTTCGTAGTAGCTGCTATGCGGCTACGTTTTTGGAAACTGTCTTAATAACACAGGGATGTTTTAGTTACAGCCAAGCAGTACTTACGCAGATTCAACCCTTTTCTGCCTCTCACGCCTCCCCACCAGCGAATGGGATGGAGGTGCTCAAGAAGTTGGGAGGGGACATAGCTGGGACAGCTGACACCAGCTGACCGAAGGGATATTACAGATCATAAGACATCATGCTCAGTATATAAATCTGAGGGAAGAAGGAGGAAGTGGACATGTTTGGAGTTACAGCATTTGTCTTCCCCAATAACCATTTATTCACGGATTTCCTTCAACAGGCAAATGCCCAGCCACTTCCTGGAGAGCAGGGTCTCAACGTTACATGCAGTAACGTGCAGTAACGTGGGAGGACAAGTGCCATAGTTGTGAACAACCTACACTGTTGTCCCCTTTTTGCTCTGTCCATGCTGTAGTCTCAGGGTAGAGAAATTGCTGCTGAGGTTATTTTAAGAGATTAATAACTTTGCATGGCACAGCAGCCAGTAGTTACTGCTACCTTTGCTTTCTGCTGCTGAAGAAGAAAACAATAACTATAAACTTACCACCAAGTTTCTATCTTACCTTGGGAACACTCAGACTCTGAAATTCTGCAAACCTTTCAGAAAAGACTTCTGCTTTGGGGATATAAACACTACAAACATGGCTAATACAGCTTTGCATGTTAGTAGGAAATAGGTTACAAACAAATCAAGCAGAAAGGTTGGAGGGGTGGGGAAAAAACACCGTTTCGATACACATATTGTAATAGAAAGAATTATTACAATTTCAAAAAAAAAATCATGCCATTGTGTCCTTCATATCCTTTTTATTAGGAAAAAGACAACGGGATGATAAAAGGTTAACAAAATCAGCACAGTAATTTCCTATTCAAAGCCTTTGGGCCCCTTTCTCCCTGTTGGGTAAGGCTGATAAAATTCACAGCCAGTCTTGCACAGGCAGCCAGGTTCAGTGTCTTCCTCCAGCCTTATAAATATGTTAATCAACTACAACGACAATTTCCTATGAATGTATTACAACCAACTGTCTACTCTGTCAAACAAATTTTTTTCTTTTTTTCTAATAATTTCCTTATTTAACTGAAAATTTTTCTAGACACTTGTTTTAGTCTGTGATTTTGATACCATGCCTTCCTCTAAACCCAACTGTCCTTTACCTGAGGCAGAAAACTTTCATATTCAGATAAAGCCTCTCTGGGGTTTTTTCTTACCGTTTTTTTTTTCTTGCAAGAGAATAGCCAAAGTTATTTTAATTACAAGAGGTCTGAGAAAAAAAAATGGAGTCATTTTCCTAATATTAACCAAGAGCTACATACATATTAAGTTGATTAGAATACAAACTATGACTGTCTTATATTCATATGTAAATATTCTTTCCTTCAAAGAGTCCCAAAAGCATGTTATAAAGTTCAACACCATATTATGTGATGGGCTAATTTCAATTAATGTTAAGGTGAGACTGCTGGGGAATCTCTGCTGAGCTGGACAGAGATAAAAAACAGTTAGGAAAGAATCAGAATGGGTGAAAACTCCTACCACACCTCTATAAACAGAAGAAAATTTCAGCCTCTTTAAACCAATAAAGATGCTTATTTTATTAAAAAGCCAGTGAGAAGAATACGAATTGCAGGTAAATTATTAAACCAGAGCATATTCCAACATGTAAAATCACTTACTTTTGAATAACTTTTAGAAACTGTGCTATGGTAGCTAACCCATCTTCTGTATAAAAACTGTTCAATTCAAGGTGAGGGAGTGAATGCAGAAGGTTCCAGAAATACGGTTGCTTGTACAGGTTTTCTGCTCTAGAAATCATTTCCTCCACTTCATTCAAATCCATCTTTATGCAAAGAAAACATTTACATACAACACTTCATTAACAGAAAAAAAATATCAAGTTCCTGTTTCTTTATCTACCTCTGCCCTCCTGAATTTTCAACCAATTAAAATATTCTATTCAAGTGGAAGCATACCTCTAGCTTTGATAGTTCACCACATCACTTTGGTGGTACTTTGAACTTACGGCAGCATTGCTTCAGATGTCTTTCTCTGCTCTGGTGGAAAAGGGAGCTGAGAGAAAAGTGAACCAATATTTCTGCTCAGAACTGTACCTCTCTCCCAAAGAGAAGGATCATCTTCAAGATGTCAAGATATCGAATGAGGAGCTCTTTGTTCCTGCAATGAATTTCTAAGGGTATCAAGGCCAAGGGACTGCCAAGAACATTCCATCCTTTTTTGACATCTCCTTAGGGAGTGTGTGGGAGTGTGAAATAATAACAGATAAGAATGGCTCTTTGATTATGGACTGGGGTAAAACCACTTCTTTTTATGGACTACGCTATCAGATGCCTATGCAAAAACTAGAATCTAGCAAAACTGTCATTTATGTGGACTTTTTTTACGTAAATGAATGTGTCACTAGGGCTCTTTTGGATAACGAAAACATGGGCACGGTTTATACAAAAAGAAGCTTGCGAATACAAGATCTGTTACTAAATACCACAGGCTACTTACAACTAAATGTTTTCTTAATGTTGATATTTCTTAATGTTTCTATTTTGTATTCCATTCCAGAAATGAAATTTCACATTGATTCATTTCCTTTCAATCAAGTATTGCATGAGCAATTTAAAAATGCTACTATAAAAACACCATCCAATTTTGATTTACAGATTGGTAACCTGTTTCATAGAGTAGCAGTTACAATCAATAGCATGAAGAAAATCCATTTTAAAATACTTTTAAAGTGAAACCAGTGATTCGTGAAAGGCACAAAACTGATAATAATGGAGATCCACTACTGTGTCCATTCAGTCTTCTTTTCTTTGAGACTGCAAGGGTGAAAGACTAAAGCACAAAACCCAAACTTGTTTCACATAAACTGCCAGATTGAGTCTGGAAGGAGTTATGTTACATATTGCAAATCTGTCTTCCTTCACCGTCATTTGAATCTGCTTACAGTATTTACTGGATCACAAATCTGAAATCAAAGTAATATCATTCAAGCAAGAGCCCCATCTTTTCAATCTCACTGCAGTCTGGTTTTTAAGGTTTACATCTTTTCTGTTTGGTTGGTTCTTTGCAAGACATTTTGTAATATGATTTCATACAACTATACAAGGTCTATCAGATACACTTGTAAATTGTTCCTAATGACCAATTAACCTTCAAATAGCTACTAACAACCTAGACTAATTTTAACCAGTCACCTAGAAGCCACCGAACCTCTATCAAATTTACAAGATTTACAATTTTTCCTTCAACAGCATACCAATTTTTTTAAAGATAGTTCACTAAAACTTAACAATACAAATTTCTAACCATTATAATAAAGATAACTCAAAATCCAGAAGCATAATTTAAAAATAGACTGTAAAAATACTTACAGTAATAAAATCAGTGATGTTTTGGAGGCCTGTAAAATCAAATATTTTCCTTTACAGAGAGGCATTATTAACTTCAGAAGAATCAATTTTATAAGGAATAGCAAGTAGTACACAAAAGTTATTTCTACAGGAGTAAAGGCATGTGAAACAACTAATACCCTAGAAAGGATAGTGATGCACTTGATTTTCTGTGCTTTCCAATGGCTTTCCTATTATTACAAAAACAATTTAAAATCAATTATTTACCATTCATTTTTCAGTAGAGCAAAATCATCACATCAATGCTAGATGAAAGTGCTAGCTCCCAGAGCGCCAGGCATGAAAATTACTCTTTTGCCTGAATCTTTCTGCTTCAAAATTCAGCCAGAAAGGCAGGGTGGTAGTAGTAGGCCATACATGCCCACATACTGCAGCAGCAAGGTGGCACAGTATGGATGGGAACAGAGCAGGAGTGTCAGAACTTGGCATTTCCAGTCTCACTTATTTAGTGCAAGACAGACTTTTTTGGGTAAAGGTCACCAGGTGTGAGCTACTGAGGTTTTCCATCCCTGTACTCTCTAGTACAAAAGAAAAAACTGAGGAGAAATATTTAAATCCTGGCAACGTACTTTTGAATGTATGTTAGACCAAGTACCCATATGCTCAGATTATCAATCCTTACCTTTAAACCTTTCCCCTCAAAGTATTTTGTGAACTATCAAGTAGTAAAACAAAGGCACAGTTTTAGAAAGCTAACTGTTCTTCTGATAGTTTTGTAGTTAAGTCCAGTTAAGGCCACAGTAACAGTAATCATAAAAATAGCTTCTTTTCAGATCAGCTAAAATTTTAGTTCATTTCATTTTTAAGATAAGAGCATTCATTTGTTTGATGGCTATCACTACCTGACAGACAAAGCAATTCATTATTAGAAAGATAGCAGCTCACCTGAGAACTTTGATTTTTCCTCCCATATCTTTTCTAAAGCCATGGTTTTCTCTGCAGTCTCAGTAAATCCCCTTGCAAGTTCTTCTATCTCTTTCATGAAGTCTAGATCAGGTCCTGTGAAGCTCTCTGCACCATTTTGGATGCCTGAAGTCCTTTTTCACAGGAAAAAAATAGAACAAGAGAAATAATTATAAACAGGAAGCAAGCAGCTGGACAATACATACAGCAGTATTCTGTTTTATTATTATAAACTGTTACACATTTACACAGCTTTTATTTATTGTAGTTTATTAGCATCAAAGTTGCAGCACTGTGTCTTAAAACCTCAGGAAAGAGGACAATGAAAAATTGCTGAGCTGGAAGAAGCTTTCCTATACCAGTAACCCAATTCTGGCAGCAGCCAAAGACAGACACATCCAAACAGCTCTTTGCTTCCGAACACACTCAAATTTTCTCCCCAGGTTGATCATGAGTCCAGGTGTTCCTTCTATGATAAACTATACCCAGAGGTTCAGGCTTTCCTATTGTATTGAAGACAAAATGCTGCAACAAGACCAGGTAAGTTAGTCAATGTCACTAACTGAAATACAGGAAACTCTCTCGTTCTGGGCAATGAAGAAAGTTGGTTCTTCCTCTTTAGCTAGTTTACTAAGGAACACAACTATAACAACAGTTCTACCACCTTAACAAAAAAAAGCGCCCATACTAACAAACTTACGTCAATTCCAGATGACGCGATCCTCAAAGTACCCTTCTACTTGAAAAACAAGAAGAATGCTGTCTCTGGCTGGATATTTTTGCCTTATGCTCACTGAACACACAAGAAGCATCTGTTGTTCAGAAAATCTATACATTTTGTATAGATTTCTTTTTCCAAATACACATCATAACCTACTATAAACTATATGGGATACTATAAAAATAGTATCCTATCATTACTTTCCCCTGATTTCAGCTTACAATTCACCTCCTGGAACACGTTCTTTCTATTATCGCTATCATACTACCATCTGGTGGCTACTCAATAGCATAACAATTTTCTAACCATATTTTCAAGAAATCATAAGCCAGTCTAATTTAAACACCCCCATACAGGACAAAATAACTTTGACTCTCCCAAGGCACCATAAATAACAGAATAATCATATTTAGCTGGGAATAATCATCTTTTACTAGGCAGTTGAACTCTTTCATTTTAGAGGAAGTTTAAATTATCTTAAGGTAAAATTCTGTGTAGCAAAAATATTGCTATTTTTCATTCGAAACAAAATCAACTGTCACATAATATCCACTACAAAAACATAATAAAGTATAGTCCTTTCTTGTCAAACTTGTATGTGAATACTAGTTTTCAGCACAATTCTTACTTATTGATGAGTAAAAACCTAATGAGATAGATTCACAAACTAAAAAAAAAAAAAATCAGTCATTGCTTTCTCATTCTCTTGCTTCTCTATCTTTCCCTCCCTGATCCTCATTTGTTCAGACACCTGCACAGCTGCCTGCAACTTTAGACTAAGGGATGAAAAGAACATTTAATCTTAAAACAATCAAGTCCTTGATTGTTTCAGTGCAGTTTATTTTGATCCCAACTTGGCTGACAGCCAGCAGGATTTTGGAAAAAAAAAGTCTTTCACCAGCCTTGAACTTCAGTGGATTAAAGACAGAACAATTGCTCACCACATTTTTTTTTCCTTTTAAATGGAATTTTAAAAAGCAGGTTTCTGTTGTTCAGACAACAGCTTTCAGGGTGTTAATAGCTGAACTTTAGCTATTTCTTTTGAAAACTACCACATAAATTCCAATATTACAAACACCTACTACCTGAAATTTCAGACTCCTAGAAACACTGGTGTTTGGCAAAAATGAACCGCAATCTTAACTACATACTGAAAACTTTCTAGCGCTGTGCTTTTCGAGCATCAAGTGACCAGCACTTGACCAAAATAACAACCACTACGTTAGTTAAAACACAAATCCAGTCAGAATTTTTAAAAAGCAATACTCTGGCTCAGTTTCCACAGGATTTTCCACAGGTTTTGGGGGGTTGGTTTGTTTTAAATACTTACTGAACTTTAACTTGATAACTACACTCACAAAACAAGGTCACTCAAAATAATCACAAGTATTCAGATAAATGGAAAATAAAGGTACTGTTTCAACCCATGTGGTTTTCCCTTCAAACTAGACAAAAGTCTTGCATCTCCATGTACAAATCTCCCTGTTTTAGAAACATTGCAAAAAATAATGCTCTTGAGGAGAAGGAAACTTTTACTTGTAGGGAGTGTGGTCCAAATTATGGACCCATTAGCTGGTGTGTAATAAGCCAATAACTACATAGCCAAGTGAGACATTGTTTTATTCAGGTTTGTGCAAATCCCAAGCGCTTGGAGGTTTTCCTGAAATCCGAGCACATCTCAAGTGGTTTATAGCCTTCGTTTATGCACAGTTAACACAAAGCCATAACTAGTCATCAAGTATGTAATCACATATCTACATGTAATCACAATAAATATCAAGTAATTCCTTGCATCTTCTGTACATGTTCCATGAGGTGTTTAGGGGTGCCTGGTTGTCATCACACCCCTCCAAATTGAGCAAAGAAAAATGCTGTCTGCTCTTCATCACCTAACTTCAAAATGTTTCATTGTTAGCTGTAAAGCTTCCTTTGAATAAGAAGCTGGACAAAGGCTTCAGGTCACACTGCCCTAAGCATTGTGCAAGGCAGCAGCAGCCTTAAGCTCTCCTGCTCTGCCCCTTGTCCAAGCAGGACAGCAGGATCAGCTAGGCTGTCCCTTCAGTGTATCCAGGCTTGAAAGGGGTCCCTCTGCCCTGAAAGGGGTCCCATGGAGTACACGGGAAGGGGGACTAGAGAAGATACACAGACTAGAAATGTTAAAGAAAGTAGGTGTAAGTACTTGGAGAGTAGTGGCTCTGAAGAGCTCCAGGGAGAAGTTTTGGGGAAAAACAAGTTGGTGGTGAAACTGTAGGGGGAGCTGGCAAACAGTAGAGGGATGTAGATATTTGGGGCATGGAAGAAGGACCAAAAACCAGGCATAAGGCCCAACTATTACAGAAAAGAAGGCAGCAAGTGCAACCTGAAAAACTCATAGACTCCCAAGCACAAGCCTTTCAGCAGGACAAGAGCAGCTGTTCAGACATGCTCTTTCTGAACTATTAGCTTTATGGGGATTTCCAGGGCAGGAATAATGTCAGCCTGTTGCCATTCATGCCCGTCTTTTGCTGTCATTGTCACAGCTCTTCCTCTGGCCACTCTTGGAGCTGAGTGCAACCTCCTTTATAAGAAGAAATGGCAACAGGCATCATACTAGTTATCAATCAGTTTTATGAAACCAATTAAAATGTTACAGAGGTTTCATTTCCTGAATATCCATGCTAAATTTAAAAGGATTTTATATACCTTCAGGTGGTAATACGAGATCATATTTATCTCCTGGTAAGAATGCTACAAGATACTGCTAGTTTCTTAATTCAGCACAAGTTACACAAAATTGCAGGAAGATGTCATGATCTTGCCAAAAAGATAAGAAACTCAGCCTCAAAACTAGCTGTAGGGCCAGCTGAGACAAGCAATATTCAGACAGTGTGCCAGCAAAATACTTAATTGTTGTACTGCTACTCTCCCAAAGAGTCTTCAGTGTGTGCTTTCTGGGGCAGAAGGCATTAACTTACTTGTGTATGAGTAAAGGAACACAACAGCAGCAGACATAGGGATTATAAAGAGGAGAAGCAAGGGATGACAAAAAAAAAACAAAAGAAAGGAGCCAATAATTAGTAGGAGAGGACATACGTAATTAGAACTGCATACCTATCATTGGTAACTCTTGCTTTAATTGTCCATTTCCAGAAAGACTTGCCTCAGGTCAGAAATCAAACTAAAGACATACATTCATACCATACATTTAACTATCATGAAACACTGCAAAAGAGCAAAAAGGTTGCATCTCTTTGAACATGTAAAAGAAACTGGCATTCCTAAACCCATGACTCAGAAATGCTGATTCTCTCCAATTACCCAGTCACCCAGAACAACAATAAAATTGTTTTGGAGTTCATCTTAGACTTCAGCTATGATGCCCAATGCCATTTAGTCTGGTGATTTTCAGAAGCCTCTTGGCAAACTCACCTCAACCTCACCCCTGTCACCACATTAAAAAGTTCTCTATAAATTTGCAAAGTCCCAGCTGTGCTGCCTCCTGTTCTGCACTATCTCAGGATAGCCTGGAGACACGGCATGTCCATCAACACCAATACACATGCTGGACAATAGACGGCTTTGTATCTGTCTCAGAAAGACCTTTCCCTTCCATGTTGCACACCATTATAACCCTTCTAAAATTCAGTGGACCAAAAAAATATAGAACTAAATGTGTTGTTCTTAATTGGCTCTAAAATGGAGAAAAAATCCTTTTCCCCCCAAATCTCTGACAATCTACAAGAAAAAAATCACAAAAAATGCTTAGGTTTCTGTTTTTCCAATCACATAGCACAAGACTACAAAAGTTGGCCCAGATCACATAGGGTTATTATTCAAATTGCTGCAGATGTACAACTGTCTTGCAGAATTGTTTCTTTTTTTCATTTGAAGGCATGCATCATTGAGGAAAAATTTGACTCTTTAAGCAATTCTTATAGAAGTGCCATCATTTTTGCTTAGACCTTCCTTGATTTAGTTTTCTCACACCTGCTGTTGTACATGAGCTCTTCTGATTCTGCTCTCCAGTAGTGAGCCACAGAGGCCCAGGTATTGATAAAACCAGTAACAAGAAAAGGACCAGCATGACTGGGGCTGCTCCGGGATGGAGGGGCAAGCTTCAAGCTGAGGTAACTCTGGAGGACGCCATGCCCTTACCAATGGGACACTGTCCCCCAGGATCCTGGCCAGCAAGCAGAGCCAGGAGTGGGTCACAGGCTCCAACAACAGCCCCAACAATGTGGGCTGAGCCCAGCAGTCCAGTCAGGTGCCAAAGGAGACAAAGTTACCACGTGGGTCCAAGGGGTCCATCCCAGAGAATATGCCAGAAATAAACCTGGGACTTCTAGGTACCTACAGGGTGAGGCTGCTCAGACTGCTACTACTTGCAGCTAAATAAAAAATAAACTAATGTGCTTAGAAATAGCAATTTAAAGCCTTGTTTTAATTATATTTGTAGTTCTAAGTCCAAGAAAACCTAAGGTTTTTTGTTTGGGGTTTTTTAATTATTAAGAAGTCTACCAAACATAGATCTAAAAGTCTGAGCTGGAAAGCAAAAACCGCAGTATATTCTGCAAGATTTGTAGTGGAATTAAGAGTACTGGGAATACATTATTTTACCATGCACATGCATTTTCATTTGTGAATGTGGGTGTAAGGTCATAGTACACTGTGCCACATGGTATTTGTTGCATTTGCATACTCTCAATTTTACTCTGTGCTCCATTAAGATGAGGTGAGGGTATGTGGAACATTCTGGAAAGAGCAGTGAAAAAGGTCCTTTGCCATGGGAGCTCCTAAACATACCTCATAAATATTTACTTACTCCTCCACTCTGAGAGGACTGTATCAGGTAAGGAATCACATCAAAGGTCTGCAAGCCAGCAGCTTTTGCAGTGGCTGAAGAGAAGAGCAAGGAGCAAAGCCTTAGAGCTGTTGAAAAATGGATGCTTTCCAAGGCATCATAGGATGTAGCAAATATTGCTACAAATCAAAGCGAATGAGGTAGTTGCAGCCTTCACCTGGCTTATCTTCTTACCTTGTCAGAGTCTGTTAACGGAGCTCATTGCCTGGGGAAATGGCACTACATCTGTGAGGGCATCGCCTGCACCAGGATGACTTCAACCCCTGGCTCAGCCCTCCCTCATGGAGCAGCCCTGCTCAGGCTGCTTACTGACAAATAGTTATTTGGATATTTTATTGCTTACATAGTGGAGGTTCCAAAACGGAAGTTATATAATTACATTTTCCAAAAGACAACTATATCTCAAAATGATTGTACTGATGTGGTAGATACTGTGAAAACAAATGCTTTAAATGTCCATGTAAACTATGCAGTCTTTTATTTACCCTTAGAAAACACAACACTGTTGACAGAAAAACATCCCTGAAAATTATTATAAAGAACCACGTATGGTTTGATATAAGTCCTCAAAGGGAAGATAACTGGTATTACTGCTCCTCTGCCACCCCTTCTCTCCAGTCAGCACAGGGACATTGTGGGATTCAGTTATGTTTGGCTGATCAAGCTGACAGTCTGTATTCCTAAGGCTGTTGGCAGCCAGCATAAGTCAGAACAATTGTCAGGTTGATTTAATTTGTACTGACAGACCTGCTGGAAAAGACTGACCTCAGAATGAACTTCATCCTACCTTTTTACCCCCTTTCCTTACCTAGGCTGCATGCTATTCAGTGTGGCCTACTTAGCGTATGAATATGTATACGTGCATGCATTTTATTTTTTAGTTGAAAAATTGAAAGCCACTGAATCATTTCCTCAATTCTTAAGTAGGTCTAAGACTGCCTCCAGGAAATTGTTTCCTGCTTTTCTTTTGAGCTGGAATACAATTTGGGCTTGTTCAGTCAAAGCAGTGTAAATAATCATGCCGAGCAGTCAATATAGTTCATAGTTTCTAGAGGTTTAACATACTTAGATGGCATCTGGACTAGTGATATGAATAAAAATTATTCTTTTAGGAAACAATTTTTTAAAAGGCCATCAGCTATTGTAACTCTATAATCCAGTAACGTAATATTGCCACGGCAAGTAACAGGCTACAGGCTTTGTACTGCATTTGCAAGACCATGGCACAGAGGCTTGTCACCTTTGCTTGGTCTGAACTTGTCTTGATGTGCCAGCAGTTTCATTTTTTTATTTGGTTTTAACTTTTTTAATTTTTTTTTTATTTCTGGTTGGATGACAATGGCCATTTGCTTTGTTTTCAGCGGTCATTGTATGATAACATATGTACCATATGTTTTATACAGGTAGTAGTAGCCAGAGATCATTCAGTGCCAAATGAGGTATTTATGATTAACACAGGAAAGCAGTGCATAAGAACACAGGCCTAGTATAATAGTAGAGGCCTTGAGAAATGGGGACACAGGATGCACTGTACTGAAGTACAAGTCCAGAATGAAAAGAAATGGAGCATAGGCTGGCACTGAGGGCCCCATGGCTATAAACAACTCACCAGTAGTCAGTTAAAATGCAGAACTCTAGCTGGACAATGCCCATTTCTAAGCATGAAAAAAAAGAACAGATATCTTACATACATAAAAGATACTGTATAAATTCAGGTATATCACAGAGCTGCAGATCAGTGAAGAACAAGCAAGGTAAAAAGCACATCAGTAAACATAAGTGACCCCTAATGCACCCTGAGTGAAAAAGAAGCCATCAACACCACAATCCTCTAGGTAGAGGTCTCCCGATCATGACTTGCCCTAAAAACACCACCACCACTAGACAGCAGTCACTCACCTTATGACCCAGAGTAGCAGTGGAAAGATGAGCATAACCCCAAGAAACACAGTAGAATCTAATTGCTCATGTAACAAATTTAACTGCATTAATATGATTAAAATTGTTGTTTAGGGATATTACTGTAATACTGTTATTTCTGTATAGAAGTGTTTTGTGTAATAACAGGTCTGGACTAATCATGATTCATGGTTTTAACTATTACGTTTTCGATTCTACTAATAAATTTTTGCTTTATGTAAGAAGTATTTGCCCGTAAACAAGATTTATTCTACATGGTCTTAGGCTCAATCAACATCTCTCTACATAATGTAAATAACCAGAGCAGACTGTCTATATCAGACAGTAAGTGTTATGGCCTGTTACTGTGATACTGAAGCTTTCCGACTTGTTGCATGATGAATTTATTACCATCTATGAACTTCAATAATGAATCGTAAAAAACTTCAATAATAAATCATAATAAATCACACCTGGCTCCAACCTCTAAGATTTTCTTGGCATATAATCTCTATTTTCAGAGAATAAATATGCATATATTTACATATGTATATTCTGATTAGTTGACTTTAATTTGCATTTTTGATACGTTGCGCTGATTTTGCCTGGGACAGAGGTGTTTTTTTTTTCATAGCAGCTAATATGGGCTATGTTTTCGATTTGTGCTGGACAGAGTGTTGATAACAGAAATGTTCTAGTTACTACTAAGCAGTGCTTACAGTTCCAAGCCTTGTTCTGCCTCACAAAACACCCTACCAGCAAGTGGGCTGGGGGTACACAAGAAGCTGGGAGGGGACACAGCTGACCCCAACTAACCAACGGGATATTCCAGACCATATGACATCATGATCAGCAATAAAAAGCTGAGGAAGAAGAAGAAAGTGGAATATTTGGAGTGATGGCATTTTGTCTTCCCAAGTAACTGCTATGTGAGATGGAGCCTTGCCTTGCTGGTAATGGCTGAATGGTGGACATGCCTGGCAATGCAAAGCATTGAATGAATACCGTGTTTTGCTTATCTTGTGTGCAGGGCTTTTTCTTCCCCTGTTAACCTGTCTTTATCTAAACCTACAAGTTTCTTCTTCCGATTCTTTCCCCCATCCCACTGCCAGGGGAGGGATCAAGCAACTGCCAGCTTGGGTTAAAATACAACAATTATATGTTTAGAAAGGCTGCTTACGACTACATCCTTCACATAATTTTCGTAAGTGTTTTTGCATCTCTGCTTTTCAACATTTTAAAGTAAATGAAATTACCACATTTCTTAAAGAAAAGGCAAATTCAAGTTCACTTTTTCCTTTCAGCATTCCATGATCCTCTAACAAGGCTCTCTTACAGGCTACTTTTTCAAGTTCTTTTTATTGCAGAGCTTCTGCTGCTACTTTTTGTTTCTTTGTGTATCTTCCTACTCAAGGATTATTCTTGTTTTGCTTTTATGTTTACTCCTGCTACCATGCATGCTCCCAAACTATTCAGTTTAGATCTATGTATGTTGCATTTCTTGTTGCTCAAACACCCCATCATGGAATAAAATACCTTCTAGTGAAGGACAGAAGTATACTTTCACAAGGCAGCAGTGAAGGAAAAGAATATCACTAGGTTCCTCTCCAGTTTTCCCAAAACCAGTTTTTAGAGTCAAATAAGAGTATGAAATGCCTGTGAAAGGCAAAAAAAAATTAGGAAAACTAACTAAAACCCTAAACTAATCCAAAACTCTACACCTTTGCACTTCTAAAGACACTAAAGGAAAGTTTTAGTACTGAGAAATGAAGATTCTATTCCACCTGTCTACAAAGAATAAGAATCTTTGCTGCTGAAAACGATGCACTGTGATACTGACAGTTCTGTGAAACTCGTATATCTTACCGTAAGCGGCTGGTTTTCTGCCTTATGTAACTAGTATTCTTGCATCTTGAACCAACATTACAGAAAAGAGTCCGCATGAAAGGATAAAGGCCCCGACTTGGCAAATCTCGAGCTTCTAAGTAACCTAAAACCAAACAGCAGTAGAAATAAAACCAGTAACATTGCAGTTATGAACCTGTACCATCACATTGTGATCCCTTTTCCTAGAAATTCACTTTGTCATCTGCAAACAATGAAGTATTAACAGCAGGTGTTCCATTTAGGAAAAACTGATCCACCACAGAAAATTGCTAAGATCTGTGTCAGACTATGAAGACAAAGTAACATTTGAAAGTGGTCTTTGGAAAGCCGATTTTCACAGTCCTAATGCCACTGCAACATCACAGGCTTGCTAGCCGCTCTACACAAAATGTCTTGTGACCTAGATTAGAATATAGAGTTCTTTGTGAAACAGTATTTTTGTTTTTATTCCAGGCTTTCATGAGATGAAGGAACTGATATTCAGCAGTCTGAATTTATTTCTATCAAGACTGTCTAAAGAGCAGCTCTCAGATTTTAAACTTCAAAACATAAAGCAACTTTTTGCTTATTTTGAAACATAAGGAATAGCTTTAGGGTTCCTAAAAAAGCAGATGTGATCCAAGAACAAACCTAATGTTCTCAAACCACTAGCGTGCCTTGCATCCTTGGGTCTAGAGGTAGTCTAAAGTAGATATATATAACACACACTAGATTCTGACCAGATGTTTCACTTCACAGTTCTGCAATTCTGCTTTACTGAATTATTGTCTTATGTAGCTAAAGCTGGTTTATCCCTAGCTTACTGACATCTATGAATAACAGAATAATAAACTCAACAGACTACAATATCACAAATCAGCCTTTTCAAACAAGATAAAAGCAATAAGAATTTTATAGGATGGAAGTAGTTTTGAAGTACTGATGGAAATGGAAGAATTTACCATTTATGAAAGTTCATTCTAAATCCCAGGAAGTAGACAAGGGTAAGATTCATGTTGTCAAAATACATAATTATCTACCTTCAAGGTAGTAATTTAAAATCCTTTAGTTAACAGAAAGAAAATAATACTATTAAAATCCCACTGTTTGGTTCTTTCCACTGACTCCATTACATTTAAACTACTATTTTTAGGGATTGTTGCAGTTTCCTAAGTACTTCTACAAGCAGAGATGACCAAAAGAGAACACAGGTGAATGAAAACTTACAGTTTTCCTTGTATTTTGGGGGCTCCTGGAAGCGGATTGCAGCCAGAATCAAGAAAAGTACACATGGCCAGAGTATTTCAGTGACAGACAGGACCTGAAAAGGGAAATCAAAATGTCATCAGTACTGTACAAAGCAGGATTTGAGAAATAATCATTTAAAAATTATATGTCTTTTAATCAAAAAGTACAACTACTAAAGGTAAAATAAGATCATGAAAAGCAAATTAGTAACAAACATTTCTATTTAAAAATTCTTACAACTTTGCCAAACACTCTGCTTTCAGAGTACAAAAGCAGTTTCCATTTCTTCTATTTATAGCGTTTGTAGATATTTCTCTTTGGTGAATACAAAGTGACCCTGACAACATGATGACATTAACATCCAGGTCTCCCATACATGAGCCTCCTAAGAAGCCAGCAGTATTCTGCACTGTACTGCAACTCCTCCTGCTCCCCTGAATCCTTCACAGCAGCGTACCACCTTGGCTCCCTGACTGCTGCGATCGCACCCTTTTTTTCACCTGCAGTCACCTCTCTTCAAAAGCTGTCTTCATCACCTCCAGCAGCAGGTTTTTTAAGACCAAGCTAATGGGCCTGAAGCTGCCCACTGCAACCCTTCTCATTTCCCTGACTTCCCCTTTTCAGAGCCAGAACGTAAAGGCGCCCAAGCTGGTGCACTGCAGGGCACCTTCAAGCAAACTGCATGTAACAGTATGTGCTTGCACCTCTGCAGGGAAGCTCAAAATCCCCAACTGGATTTCTTGGAGCCAAAAAAAAAAAACCGAACCCCAAATAAACAAATACAGTTGTCTTGATTTTCAGCAGGAAAAAGGAAAAAAAAATACCATTCAGCCAAGTTTCAAGAGACTTCTAGATTCACTTATAAAAGTACTAGAGAAGCGCAAATACCAAACAGTAATAGAAATGTGGTAGAAATGACAAAGAACAACACTAAAGATCTCCCACTGACTTGTCCAAAGCGTATTGAAGATTTTTATTTCTAAACTGTCAGAGTTGAATCAAACCCCACTGGGGAAGCAATTCCTAAACTTGGATATGTTAGAAAAGCACCTGAGAAAAGCATCATATTGCTTGAAGAAAAAAAATCAACAGCAGAGTTCTCCCCGTGGAAGAAGCCTACTCTGCCAAACACAAGGCAAAGAACCAATGGCTTCCTGTAATTTAGGGAAATTGCCATTTATCTAAACTGAACACACCCCAAACGTAATAGGAGCCAACTAGAGAAAAAAAAAATGTGAGGCTTGGTGCTTTCATATTTCCAGAGACCAGCAAAAGCCATGCACTGTATCCACTGATCTGCTGGGAGGTGTTACCGTGCATCCTTCAGGACCCCATGAAGTCAGCAGGGCAGGACCAGCCATCACAGCCAGCTTCAACCAGGAGTCCAGGTCCCCAGGCAAGCTCACAGTGACAAGTGAGGACCACAGTCAAGCCAGAAAGAAAATGGTCAAGCACAAGAACTCAGCTGGAGGGCAAGGCTGCTCGGACTTCACCCAAGCAGGAGCTGAGGTCCCAGAAGCCCCATTTCAGCTGAGCCCTGGGCCCAAATGCAGCCCCAGGTGAAGACAGTCAGGGCCATCAAGGCTTAGCAGTGCCCCCTGAGCCCTGGCAGCAGCCTCCACTTCTTTGCATATTCATCCTGACGCCTCCTATCTTGAATCTGAGGAGCCTTGTTGTGGAGCGGTGCCATTGCTTCAGGACATCAGTGGACTCATTTTGGGGGTTGGGGATGGAACCAGATACAATAGTTGAGGTAAGAGACACTGCAGAAGAAGCCTGGAGAAGGTGTCACCACGCTGCCTATAAGGGTCTGGAAAGTGTCAAGGCTACCCTTGGAGATGCCCACTACCATTCACATCTGGTCAATCCTGGGGAAAGATCCCATGAGAAGACCAAGCAGAGGATCAGGGCTGTAGAAATGCAGAGGTCATGGGGGAGATTTACAGGGGTAAAAGCCCTGGGCAGCCATAGGCTGGGCTGTCTGGTGCTCACCTCAGGGATCAAGGCAGGCTAAACTCACAGTCAGGACACAGCACCAGCCAGCTGCTTCCTAAAGGACAGGGAGCCAAAGGGGATGCCAGGCCAGTAGGGTCCATGTTAGGCAGGACCTTTCCTGCAATATCCTAGCAAGGCAAGTGGGCTGGGTAACAGCAGCAAGATTCAGCTGGGAGTCTGGATCTCCAGGAAAATCTGCAGTGATAGAACAGTTCTAAGATCATAAGAGGCAGATATACTGCTTTTCGATGATCACACCTGGCGAGAACAGACAGGGTTCAACACAGCCCTGCAACTACCAGCCAAGTCCCTGAAAAGGCACATCTAAACCAGGAACTAACACTCCTATTGAAGGCCCCAGAATGAGCTTAAATAGAGCTGGGTGTGTGGGTGGTGGCCCCAGGTGAGCCTATTCAGGACCATAAAGACCTACCAGTGCCCTCAGGCCCTTGACACCTGTGAGCAGAGCTGTAGGTGTATTCAGGTATTCACTTGACAATGCCCTCTAAATAGGATAGAGTTACTTATTTTCTGTCCTTCTTTGCTCCTACTCATCTTTTTGAAAGCTGTGAAAGCCTCTAGGAATTCTGCATCATGCGGGCCATTTCTGGGAAACTTGGGGCCTAACCAAAGCCATCTGATTTCAAGCCTTTTCTTGTGTACTCTGACTTACCGTGCTGTACTTTTACCAGGAACTTCCTGTAATTCTTCCAAGTAGGTCAAACATAAACAAATAAATTGAAAGTGCAGTTGACTCAATAGCTCCCAGGTCCATTGCACAATATCCAGAATCATACTTATGATTCCTGGGCACTAAAGTAACTGTGCCAGCTTTATGTTCTTTCAGTTCAACAATCAGAGCAAAACACAAAGCCATATAAATGAAACCATGGTGAGGAGCCACCACAGCTAATTCCAGGCAACTCCACCTCTGAAGGCCTAGGACTGGACTCATGGCCTAAACAAGTCACATGTTGTCATCTACCAATTGAAAAACCTTGAGGTTCTTGCTTATATTTGAGAAGAACTTATGATGTGGAAAGAACAGGAATGGTTTTACTGATGGGCTCAGTCACCAGTATCCAAACTGTTTGTTAGTAAAACCGCTAGTCTTATTTTATTGAACTAAATCTAGGTCTTACTAAAAAAAATGTGAATTTGGAGCAGCGTTTCACTAGGACACTTGTTGGTGACAGTAGTTCTTTGGTCAAGGAAATCTAACACATTATTTGTAATTACTAAGAAGGTTTCAAGAAAAAAAATTAAATATGTTCATAGGAGGGATTTATTTGTGCTACGATACAAAGGAGGGATAGACATGAAAGCTTTTCATCATTACAAAGACCTTCCCAGAGCGACAGAATTTATGTTATTAAATGCCTCTGGACAAGTAAGACCTAGGATCGAAAACATCACACTATCTTATCATTAAAATTAGGGACGAAAATTGTACTAGCACTGTGGGATGCTTATGAGTTTGTACAAACAGCTTTATAGGAGTTATGTTATCTGAGAGATTCTACTTGCTTACCACAACAGAAAAGCCCAAAACATATTGTGTTTCACTTTAACTGTGACAAAACAGAACCCTACTAATGCACAAACAGATTTCCCATAAATTCAGAATAAGGCAAGCTTCTGACTTGAAAATCTAGATGAGTTCACACAAATAGAAATACTTCCATTGTGGCGTTCTTTTTTTCTTATTATTTCCAATATTAGGGTCCATTGAGGACCAGTCATTCATATTTAAGGTAGCCGTGAAATTAATTGGACTTTCACCATTGACACTTACTTTGGCATACCATAAAATCATAGAATTACAGATTTTTTTTAGGTTGGAAAAGACCTTTAAGATCGTTGATTCCAACCATTAAGCTAACACTGCTAAGTCCCACTAAACCACATCTCTAAAGTGCCACATCTACAAGTCTTTTAAATACCTCTAGGGTGGTGTCTCAACCACCTCCCTGGGCAGCTGTTCCAGTGCTTGACAACCCTTTCAGTGAAGTAATATTTCCTAATATCCAATCTAAATCTCCTCTGGTGCAACTTGAGGCCATTTCCTCTTGTCCTATCACCTGTCACTTGGGAGAAGAGGCCACCACGCGCCTCACTACAACCTCATTTCAGGTAGATGTAAAGAGTGATAAGGTCTCCCCTCAGCCTCCTTTTCTCCAGATTAAATAATCATTGTTCCCTAAGCCACTCCCCATAAAGCTTGTGCTCCAGATCCTTAACCAGTTTTGTTGCCTTTCTTTGGGCATGCTCCAGCATTTCAATAACTTTCTTGTAGTGAGGGCCAAAAAGGGGAGCACAATATTCAAAGCACAGCCTCACCAGCTCTGAGCACAGAGGAACAATCACTTCCCCAGTCCTGTTGGCCACACTGTCTCCGATACTAGCCAGGAAGCTCTTGGCCTTCTTGGTCACCTGAGCACCCTGCTGGCTCACATTCAAGCCAGCAATTGACAACATCCCCATGTTCTTTTCCACTAGGCAGCCTTCCAGCCATTTGTCCCCGTTGCTTGTTGTTGTAACCCCAGTGCAGAATCCAAGTTGGCCTTGGCCCATTGATCCAGCTTTAGTTAATTGGTTCTGGCTTGTTCCTGGGTTGTGGTTTTGGGTTTTTTTTGCCTGCAATTACATTTTAGAAATATTTTGAACTTTACGAGTTCCACCCACTAAGAATTGTTGCTGGATTGTGAGATGGTACATAGAAGGCAAAACGGAGAAAGGAGAAGAAATAACACATTTATGTGTATAACTGTCATCTGGCTAGAAATGCTAGAAAAGTCACACAGGCTGTAACATAGTAGAGTACACCAAGTACGGAACAATTACAGTTAAGAAATCTCCTCTTGTTTAAGCTCTTCCAAACTTAATTTGCTTAGTCATATTATCCAAAAACCTGGCATGAAGGAAAGGGTTATTATTCCAAATCTGGGATATATGAGCCAAAGATTCTTAATGTACAAAAAATACAACAGTAGCATTTTTTAAAATGGGCAGATTCTCTGTATTATTTTATTTGTTCACAAACCTAGGGTCAAAATGAACATGATGCTTGGGGAGAAAGGCACCAAATGAAATTATACAAGCTGTAAACAATTGTTACTCTCGTTACAGGCTGCATTCTCCTTGGCTGTTTTCATTTACACCTAAAGAATAGGGTAAATAGCAATGCTTTTTGTGAACCTGTAAAATTCAAGGTTTAATACGTATATTGATTTTGTGACTGGAGAATAGCAGTGAGCTAAGCAAGTATAGGCCTATTAGAACAACTTCTATTGTTTAGAAAGTTTTAGGAAAACAAATAACTTCCTCATTTTCCATTTATGTCCAGAATTTCAGTTTGCGTTACTGTCTTATCAGAGGTAGACTTCTCAGTCTAACATGCCTAAACATTTCTTGGTTAGAGTATGAGGACTCTGGATGTTGATAATAGCAATTGCAGAGAACCTAGGAATATTAAGAAAAAATCCCATTGTCCACACTGCCTTGTTCTGCTCCAGTTGTCCCTTCTACTATCTCAACCGTGGCCTGAGTAGCAAGAATAGAGCATGTGATAATAGAGGAACTTGGGATAAGTACAAGAACTGAGAAGACAGTTGCAGAAGCAACAGCAACAGCTTGAGCTGAAGTGGAAATAGATTGGAGGACTCAATGAACCATCAGACATTAAGAAAGCAAAAGTAATTATAGTAAGTTATTCCTGGTAAAGGTGGGAAGTAATGCTGTTGTACAAGGTATATCTATGTCGAAATAGGAAAGACACTAACAGAAGAAGATCCAAATAAAGGGCTTTCAAAAGACGGCTGCCCCTCCGCGGCTACTTTGTGCAGGCACTGAGGGTCACTGGGATGTGATTGCTTGTGCCAACTCTGGTGAGCTGCACCTAGGAAGAATAGTGAATTTGGTAATGGAGATTTATCTGGCTGATAAAAGCAGACAACTTTGTAACCACTTTTGTTTTGTTTTTTTTTTCACTGACAAAAACAACAACGTGAAAAACAGGGCACTCAACAGTAAGCAACTTTTAGGTCTGTTTGTATCTTCTAAAGTATGGAAGAAGTGCATGCGAACTGTAGAGGACAGAATCCGGGCAAAGATGACACTCATTGTAGGGGCAGATGAAGAGCAAGAATTATACCAGCATTTTTTCTCATGCTTAACATTAATCCAAAATGAAAATAATAACAGCAACTTTTTTTTAAAAAAGGCATAGTCTTTGCTTCTGTTTTCTCCTAAGACCTGTATTAGCAACCACCACTCCAAGCATTTCACAACATGATTGTAATCCAAGTTCTCTTCTAAACTGTGATATTAAAACACGGGAATTTGGGAAATACATTTCATCCTTTACCTATCTGCAAATCTGGATGGTAGTAAATACTACATAAATAATAGTTAAGAAATGCAGTGATAGAAAAGTTCAGTAATACTGTTGCCTTGTAGTGTGTATCTCCTAAGCTTCCAGAATCCATAGCTCAGAAACAAAAACTCCTGAAAACTAAGAAATGAGAAGGTGTCATACACACAACAGCAATTTCAAACTCCAGTTGATGCCCAGACACAGATATCATCCTGTGCTGCCTTTTAACCATGTTAATAAGAGGTGCTGCTGCCAGCCTGAATTTCAATCAAAATACCTACTCTTTGGAGAACACGTACATCTTTCATAGCCTCTTTATGCTTCACAGTTTGATATCAACTAATGTCATATGACGCTCATGACACATCATTTGTACAACAGACCACATTTGTCTTCTAGCCCTGACTGCTGGTAAATAACCATGAGAAGACAATCACCTTCCACAGATAAATCTACACAAAACACAGAGCTGAAGCACACCAGATCTTTCAGGAAATGCATCTCTCTTCAGATTCACAAGGGGCTGAACTGCCCTTTGCAGAGGTAGATGATCCACCTGGGTAGCTTCTTGTATAATTGCAAATGGAGTGCTTTCAAGGCTCGGTGTTCACAGAAGGAGCACATAAGGAGGTTTTGCAAAATCGCTGGGGCAGCTCCTGGCTCTGGACAGTCAGATTTAAGTTTACTCATTCATTTTATTTCCTGGTTTGGGGAAGCCCAGCATCTCAATGAGCTCTCCATTCAGGAAAGGCAACAATAAGGCAAACTCCAATGAATTAAGATTTTGTCCGTCAAAAATACTTATGAGGGAAAACTAGATCAGAACAAGAGAAATAGATCACCATGGAGGAAAACAAGAGATATCAGAAAGCCACTTAATGTACTCTTGTTAAAGTAAGAGGAACAGGGAGCATGCAAAGTGTTTAGGAATGGAGAAGAATATAACCAACCATATCCCTCCCCCAGAAATGTCTATTATATTAAAAACACCACTTGAAATCATTTGGAGAAGAATTTCTCTCTTTAAATCACAACTTTATGTGAATTATTTCTGTAATTAAAGCTGTGTGTTTATTTAATTGATGTAATACTATCCAAAGCAGCCAACGTGCCTCATCATTGAAAATCCTTAGATTGTCACAGACAAGGGAAATCAATGAGAAACTATCAATCGTAATGACATATTTTTCCATAAAATTGTTATCTCACTTCAAAGAATTCTTTTCCTTTTATCACAAACTTAAAAAAATCCTGTCAATCACAGTAAAAGCGAATGACAACATTGCATCTCATATTTGGGTATTATTCTAATTTTGACTACTGTTGAAGTAGCTGCCACATTCTTCTGCTATATTGGTATTTGAAAGGTTAAATTAGGCTTTGCAGAATGGACAAAAAAGGAAATTTAGAACCATATACAATTTTAATATACAGCCCATGCATTCCCTGTATCTAGACTTTTATCTCAATTGTGCAATCTTTATTACATTACCAATGAGTACCTGTAATATGAAGAAAATTGATTTTCATCCTCACCACTACTACAAGCACTGGTTGTATCCGATAATAATTAAATGATAAGCCGTGACTCTTGAAAAATTTTATATTTTCAACCTCATTTATACATTGGGGAGCATTTCTGTGTTTACCCATTTGAGAGTTAAAACACACTGTTGTTCTATGTTTGTATTTTCAACAATTAGGAGACCAAAGGCAAAACAAGAACCACTTGCAGCCAGCCTATATCTTTAACAATCTTCAGTGAAAGGGAAAATCAAGATAGATACACAGATATTAAAAGATGCTTTACAATATTCCTTTCTTTATAATTTCCAAAAACTCACCGGTTGTCTGACACGGCACAGCCAATTCTTCCAAAACAGAGCCTTGAACTGGTGTACAGCATGCCCCATATCGTCTCTTCTTTCCTTCACCTACTTGCAGAGCAGCTTTTTAAGGACTTCCTAACTCAGTTCCATCTCACCAAAAAGTCTGAACATATTATTCAGTAGCTGATTAATTCCAGCACTAGAGAAGGGTGTAAAAGATTTGCCTGCTTGCTGAGAAAGGATGAGATTATATTTCTGCCTCTTGTTTTGCATTCGTTGAGAAATCTCATCTTTCCATTTGCTTAGTGCAATGAACAGTAAGGGGATGGGTTTATATAAATGCCTTCAGGGTGCTTTACTTCACAGTATATATTCTGCACTTGTTTTTACTTTTCTGGAAGAAAAATGAATGCAAACGAAAAAACAAATTTGTCTTTTTTTTCTGGAGTTTGGTGACTTTCTATCACTGCAGTGTTAATGTAATTTTGCAATATTGTATATCCTTAGAATTTTGAAAAAATATACTAGGATAATATGTACGCTTTTAAAATACATAGCCCTATAAATTTACTTCCATAATACCCTTATGAGCACACATCTGGCACTGTGGAGGCCCCCTGCATCACTGTATGACTATTTATGTTATAAAGGGGGTGTGTTTGACGTTTCATGCTCCTTTTTCAGTATGCATTACCTAATTTAAGGTGGAATATTCCAATGAGTCTGGACACTGTAGTCATTAATTGCCACATGCCACCCAGGATGAAAACCAGTCTTCCAGCATTTGCTTCAGCAAAGAGAGTGGTCAAATCCTCGAGCTGTGTAGAGGGATGTGCAGGAGGGGAGCCTGCATGTATCTGTAGCAGCAGGGCCACCTGGAGATGCAGCAGGTGCTGGCGGTGCAGAGCTGTGCTGTTTTACTGGGGGCTAAGGATGACTGCCCTACTGAGAATGCTGCCTGAAGGAGAGGAGTAAAGTTTCTATATATTTTGTTCTACTCAAATGAATTGCCTGAGAGAGGATCTGATCCCCACAAGCTCTCCCTATAGTCAATGGAGACACACAATACAGCCATCATAGAAAGTGATTCAAACCACCTAAAACCATGAACCACACATAAACACATTAGGACAGTGCGATGCCTGAACCAATATTCTTTATTCCTCATTATTGCTGAGTAAATGGCATCATTACGCTTTCTGCACAGTATGTTATTATTGAATAAAAGACACCTTAACATTCACAGCTACTTTTCCACATTGAGTAAAATCCTCCAGAAATCTAAAAACATTTTGGATACCACAGCCACCAATGCCAAATCCAGTTTCCACTATATTTGTTCTAAGGCAGAGATCTTGAAAATTAATGAGCTCGATCTGCAATGAACAACTGTGCACTTCTAGGTCTGCTGAATTCTGCCAGTTTCCATGAGATGAGGTTCAAGATGATGTCATGTTCAGTGCCTGAGCTTCCCTTTCCCAGGCTTTGGATTTGAGTGACACAGCAGCAGGTTTTTGCCCTCCAGAACATGTTGTGAAGTTTTGTTACTTCACTTCATGTTAAACTGACTGATTAATAGGTTAAAAATCCTTGTATTTGAACAGGTGCGAACCTCTGTTCTGATTTTTACATTTTCCATGCGTTCAAGTTGTAGAGAAAAAACAATCTATATAGATTTCATGAATTTGTAAATTTTTACATACTGGTAAAAATCACCTCCCAGCAAAGCACAAATCACAGATGCAGTCATGGTAGAATATAACTAGTTGAACTCATTTATTCCTCAAATTTAGTGGGTTTCCTTTTGTTTTCCAAGCCTGGAAAATTACTGAAGCAACCATTTAGCTTTAAATAGAAATGGAGAAGTCCTCAGAATGCACTAAACAACTAAGCAGCTCAGTGTTTACCTGAATAATGTTAAGCCATGTTTCTACCTCTAAGGCAGAACTAATTGTTATGTATGAAGGCGGGCCTATTGAGCACATGTTCTGTTTTTCTACTAATCCATGTCTTCCACTCCTCCATCGTGGTACTGGCAAAACACCCATCTCCAGTGCTCATCAAACATGTTACCATCATTCTGCTTCCTCCAGTGCTGAACAGCAGCCCCCGTGTTGTGCAGCAGAGACACATCCCCCATGTCTCACCTCTGCCATCGTCCTCCTGCTCTGGGGCTCTCCTCATGGCATGCCCAATGGCAGCAGAGCAGAGGTGGGCTAAGAACCCAAAAGGAAGAACATACCTCATCAAGAAGCTCAACTTCACAGCTGGCTGGAACTTGGATAAAGAGATGTTTCCGCTTTTAGCCAAGCAATACTAAAATCCCTACTTTTCAGAGTACGTACAGTGATTTTTCTTACCAGAACCACCAAAGGCGAAATTCTGAGATAGCTGAGATGAAAATTCTGTGCACAGTCAAAGTATGCATTTTCAAAGAAATATTTGTCAATAATCGAATACTGTGAATATACGTATGGGTTCACAAACCATTCTGGAAAGCTGGGAAGCAGAATCTTTAGTGTGTGATTTGTAGGAAATGATAAACTAATCAGTCAGCATAATAAATTATAAGCAGTTATTTATCAAAGCAGCTGATACATAAAACAGTTCCTGCCTAGCACATAAGCTAAATACAGCTCATATGAACCATTTGCTAAATTATTTTGAACATGTAATTCTGCCAAATCTCTGCTCATCCGAGTGCATGATTTATTATGCTCTATATAAATATACACTCATAAATGATACATTCTACTTTTTAATGCTAAACAGCTTTTCATGGATAGAGGAAACAGCTACTTCGTATACAATTAGCATTCAGTACTAATGAACTACTGAATCCTCATTTTACTACATAAGACACCAGTAGACAAATACCTTTCACTATCAAATTCTTTTAACTTCATTTGCCCTCAGACATTCTTGTCCTTTCCTAAAGAAATTAATTCTTGCCTAGTATGGTGTTCTCCAGCAGTAACTTGTTTTTTCCTAGAACAACATTTATAAAAGTAAAGATACTTCACAAACATTCAACCAAGAACAATCCCTGCAGTGGCATTCTGGGAAATTACTTCTAAAATCACTTTTAGAAGAAACAGCATGTATAAGCCTGATTGTATTATTTGCAATATTATGGAAATATGAGACATACAAAATTAAACCACATACCCCAAAAACCCTTGACACAAAAAAAGACGATAATATTAATAATCAAGAACAGGGATCAAAAAAAATCAATGAGTTGTGAATATTTTTGAAAAGACGCATCAGCTATATTGCTGGTATCCTGGAAGATCTTTTGAGTGGTCTAGGTTTCATCAGCACCACATCAACCTGTATACTGTGCAAGTACCAGCCTTAAATAGCACCTTTGTTTAGGAGTTGCAAGTACAAAGAGCTTAAAAAGGTTCAAACACCACATGGTTGCTAGTAGAATAAATAAACTGTATGCTTTCAGGGCTCCTTAACAGGGTGCTGTAGTCAACAGGAAAATATTGAATATTGCAGGGCAAATTAGAAGGTCATCTATTTCATTACATGCTTCCCTCATTCCTTCTGGCACAGAAAAAAATACAGGCTCAGAATCAGGTCTCCAAGTGAGGACAAGATAGCAACCTGCTGTTTTCTGCTTCTGCTTAGCTTTAACAGCTTTGTCTTGGTTATAACCAAAAAGTTGACTCTTACAATACGCAAGAGATCCAAAACCACTGGGGCAGAAAAGGCGGAGAACCTTCTGCCAGCACCCATCTCTGTTTTTAAAACTTGACTGCTTTATAACATGACACCATCAACATGGCAGGTCTAGCCAACTGTTTTTAATATAGGCTAATTAGAGTACGTTGGCAAGCGCATTCAAAGAAACATAGTTTTATATGTTAAATAGGTTAAAGCCCAGGAGCCAAAAATACTTTTTGGTAGACAGGAATGCAGTCAAATCATGTGAGAATACGGCTGAGAATACAGTATATTTTCCTAACACCACCCACAATTTTTTTCACAAGGTTTGCTGCCTGATCACAAGGCTTTCCCTTCAACATTATTAAAGTACTAATTGTATTTACATGGCACAGACCTGTTTTGCAGACAAAGTGCCTACAGGATGACATCAATCAGTAGCATCTTCCCTGAGAGACAACTCCTGTGTGCGAACTTAGGATATGATGAAAAATGTGTGCAAGATCAAATAATAGGGTTGACTAAAATGGAGCTATGCATTAAACAAACAAAACAGACCCAGTCTCACAACGCGGCCAATAGTTTGTTTGAGCTTCTAGGCAGCTCTAGGGATTTTATTCTTCTAGTATGACAGACTGATAGCAAAATGAAATTTTTCTCACAGTTACAAGCTCAGCGCTGACAAGAAGCATCTGGAATCAGGTTTCTGTGTCATGTAAAAGCAGCTCTGTCTTTTCAGGCTGTTGCATTTTGTTTTGTAGCCTGAGTAAAAGCATTGCTCCTGTCAGCATTACTCTTTCTTCTATTATTGTATTACAGAGCTTCAGATTTAGTGTTGCTCCATTCAGAGACCTCCTTTCTCTTCAGGCAGAAGACTTTTTAACTGTAATTTAATACTCTGGAGTATAATGTTAAATGGTTATTATTTTAGAAAGAGAAAGCATGCATTTAAGTCACTCCAACTTAAACACTGAGAAACTTTCAGGAAAAGCAAACCTCAACATCTTGCAGGAAACCATAATACTGTCACACTAGGGTGGGTTTTTTTTATTTGGTTGTTGCATGCTGATCCAAAGCTCAGTTTATTGCGTGCACTACGGGGCACTGCATGCAACTGACTGATAGGCAAATTCAAACACTTTCACACTTCGGTTTCTTTCATCTAGTTGGTCAGTGGAAATGAAAGACATTTCCAATTCCACTTTATAAACATTTTATTTAGGAATATATTGAGAACCAGCAAGGTTTGAGAAGACAATCCAGTTCCATCACATAATGCTGAAAATCCTTTGCAAGAACTTAGGAAGAGTGTTAAAAAAGATATTGCATTGTGTCTATTTTCAACAAATACTGACATCACTAAATTATTTTGCTTTTTTCTTTGAAGAACCGATAAAAAAATCTATACTGTAAGCACTTTGGGCAATAGGTCATTCAAAAATGTTTCTTTTCAGGATTTCTCATACCTTCCATAAAAAATATCTTGCCCCAACATACATCAAGATCCCAGAAACAAAAAAAAATTCTTCAAGTCATCAATTAAGTTCCTACACTTTCTCAGTCTCTCCCAAATGTGAAACAGAAGTATTCTAGCCTACATTCACTGTGCTGTCAACCGTTTCTTTAACAAAATGGTAGAAACATGCCAGGACACAACCATGAATCATAGAACAAACCACTGGAAGAAAACAGTATTTTCTTCCTTCCATCCAATTTTTATCTTCTGCCTTCTTTCTTTGCTTTTATCCTTTCTGATCTCTCAAGTAAATCAATTCTGACGTGTATTGCTGGGTGCAAGGTGGCACCAAAAATAGAAGGGCGACTTTGATTTGAAATTGAGGTTTCTGGTGTTTACAGATTTGTAGATTTACCATGAGACACTGCACTATGCAATATCAAACATATATGTCATATCATATATGCCATTAAAAAAATCACCACCTCTGATTCATGTTCTGCAGCTTATGTGTGCAGTTTCTCTATATGATATAGAAATAATGAGAATGGATAATATTAAAGAATTGATTTTCATCTAAAAGCTTGTTAAATGCTTTATAATTCTTAATGGATGTGTTTGTAAAACCTACAGGAAGGTAAATTCACCGCCGGACGCACACAGCTAAGTCATTCCTTTATCTCTCTGTCCAGCTGCAGTCCCAAGGGAAAATACAATTGTTCTTATCAGGTAACATTCTGGCAAGTTTTCTCTAAAGCTAAGGAAAGTATTTTACTGCACATAAGATGTGTTGATAGAGCACCCTCTTACATTAGGAATACAGCATTACAGGATGTTAAAAAGTGGAAACCAGCAGGATACGTGCTCTCCTTTGAATTCTAATTTTAAATTATCATGCATCCCTTTATTCCATCTTTTAAAATGCACTGAAAAAAAAAACAGTTTAGCAGAAAGAAAAGTAAAATGTCATAAGGAACAGCAGGAAGAAGAAAGGACATATCGGCAAAAAGTGAATAGCTAAAGTCTTCCAGCAGTTTGTGTGTATTGAATTCGTAGAACAGTTGCATCACTCTATGAATGCTTGAACCTTATCTCCAACTGGGCCAGGTCACAATACTTGTTATATTTTGGCATGCAGTACAAAAGAGCTTTCATATCAGTTATCAAAATACCAATGCCTAATTTACATGACCATAAATAAAAAAAGCTCTGTAGTTACAAGTGACAGTTCACACTGTTAAATGAAGAAGCTTTCCTTTTTAATCTGTTTCCAGATTCTTGCTTTCTTTCCTTTAAAAAGACAAACCACACCATTTCAGATTCACACCTCCAGGATAACTGTAGTAAACATATTGTGTTTCTTGTTTTTAATAATAAAGTATTGTTACTTCTCTTTAGGTAATTAATAGTAAGTATTTCTTTCACAACAGCAAACTGCCTCCTCCAACTCCATACTGGCCAACTCTGCACAAGCTCTTCTTCAGCCTGGAGTGCAACACATTTCCTCTTAAGTGATCTTTTTACTTCCTTGCTACTATTCAGAGAACAGAAGTTTGCAGAGCGAGGATGTGCTTTGTTAAATGTTTCCCAAGGGAAACATTCATGCAGGGATTTGTGCAATGTCCAAGCAAGCACTAGGCATAGTTCAGCTGAGATCTTTTATTTTGGGGTTTGTTTGTTTCTTATTTAAATAAGGGAGGAACAGTTCAAACAAAATTGTGGTGCTCAGGGGAAAAAAAAAGGCTTTATCTGAAAATTTCACTCATTATATATGCAAGCATAACTGAAAAAATGTGTTTTTAAAATTAGACAAAGACTAAATCAGGAAATTTTAAAAATTTAATATTGTTACCTTTTTATTTGTTCTCCAGCTGAAAATTCATCAAATTTGGGAAGATTAATCCTCCTTGGCAGTTTCATATTCACAGCAGTCATCCCTTTCTTTTTTAATGCTTTCAGCACGTTGCTGCCACTTCCTGATGAATGTGCATACTACTCTTAGGTCTAACTCATATGCCTGTTAACAGAGTGCTGCAGACCACAATCATTGAAAAGAAAATATCATTTAGCTGGATGAATGACAGCTGTTCTGAGAGTTTATTCAGACCCTTCTGACCTGTGTCTCCTGCTAGGATTGGACCATCCACTGCAGTATTAAAAAAAAAAAAAAAGAGATAAACACATTTTTCTTTAGAATATAAATATGTGGTCAGCTAACCACAGCAGCAAAGCAGCAATGAGTATGATTTAAAAAAAAACCAAAGGAACTAGGCCACTAGTTGTGGAAAAAATGCAGAAATGGTTTTGACGGCATGTACAGTCAACAGGCATTCTCCAGTTCTGAAGAACTGGGAATGACTGCAACAGAGAGTTAGACATGGAGATGAAAACAAATTTAAAAAGAAGCAAAGTAAAAGGGAAAAAAAATGAACTATCATAACGCGGTCCCGTGACTATGTTGTGCATCTCTTGAATGCCCTGGTTCGGCTTCAGTAAGCAGACGCCTTTATTCAGCAAAAGGTTTCAAGTTCTTCAATGCAAAATTAGTTAATACATAAGAATTTCCTGGGTACTGATTCAATTGTATAGTTAAAATGGGCTACGAAAGACCTTGTTGTTGGATCAATATCTAGGAAGTACAGACTTTCAACAGCTCAGTGTCAAGTCTTATTAATGCTTAGAAAATCCAGTCCCACACTTTGAAATTTCATGAAATTTTAATATATGAAAATAGTATTGTTTATTTGTCAAAGTCTGCAAAAAATGAACTGCATTCACTTTAAGTTTTCTTTACAAGGGAAGCAAAAAGGCAATTATAATTTATATAATTTTTTAAAAACAATGAGAAAGGGATCGGCACTCTTAAGTTAATTTTAATTTTGTGGTTCGCAAGTACTTGGCAATAAAGTTCAATTTTCTTCCTAGTTTTTCTTCTACAGCAGTGATAAATAAAGCTTTTTCATATAGCATAGCAGGCTTGTCCTTCACAACACATCCACCTTCCTATTCACAGAAAAGTGGGTCTTACATTCAGCAGCGCATAACTAAGCAAAACTTAACTGAAGACCATTCAGCACGTTCAGTTCCCAAAGCACAGTGACACAAATGATTAACTTCTGCAGACACACAGAATGCTGAAAGCTATCCTGAAGACCTCTAATGCACCAAAGTCGTGACCATGACTTCAGCTGTGCAAAAACCTTTTGCCTCTGTAAAACATAGATGGATATCTCATACTTTCCCAAGACTTTTCTTAATGAAATATCCCACTAACTTCTGCGGTCTCTGCTGATACTCCACAAGCACATCATGTGAGCTACTGATCTGATCCCCTTCGAGCCGATTCAGAAGAGTCACACACACAACGGCAGCTAGAAATTAAAAGACAGCATAAGTTAGGAATGACATTCGGGCACTTCTACAGTCCAAAAGCATAAAGATCAGAAATAAGAAAGAAAACAAACTCCCCAAAACAGCGCACAGTTGCTAGAGGACTAGTATGCTGTGCATAATATAAAAAAATTACTAACAGTTTAAAAACAACTGGTCGATAAGTTAATAACACAAGTGTCACACAGCTGCAGATACTTATTGTCATATCATGATTCTTACCTTTTTCTTGATAGGAATTACACTTCACAAGTATCCAGTACTTGACTGGTAGGAATTGATCAGAGACACTGTTCCAGCACATACAGTTACAGTCCTTGATCTCTGCACTTCATTTCTAACTCAGACCCTGTGCTGTAGATGCCATCCCCTGGGAACCAGCAGATCAGCCACTTTGACACTCATGAATAGGGAGCACAGCAAATACACGAGGATTTCATGCATCAGCTAAGGCATATGTGCTGCTTTTTGATGATTAAAGCCCCAAATCCCTCTTTTCAGTCAAGCTGAGCTCTCACCATCACTCTTGGGTATCTGGGGTTTCTGCTGGTGACAATTTGCACAGCACAAGCACTAATACACTTTACAAACCTATACGATAGAGACAGCAGAAAGGACCGGGCTCTCTAATGGATCAGTGATAGCATGGGTTGGGGTTTTAATCACTTCCAAGTCTGTAAGAACTGAGGATGTTTGATACAACAGCTGGTCTTTTTTCCTTATTTTTCTTCATTTAGTTCTCCTTGAGTTTAAGGAAGTTTGGGGAGTATCAGTGTTTTAAATTGGCAAATTCCCTGCCAAAGAAAGTCAGAGACTGTAGCTAACATGGTAAGCAGAAAGGCACTGTATTACTTTATTTGTAATGGCTTTTTTTTTCCTAATCACTACTGAAAATTAGTTAGCTTGTGTAAAAAAAAAAAAATAAATACATTAAATACATTAAAATTCATTTTATGTTTAGGAATGGTTACTTTGTAATGCTACTGAAAATCTTTAAGAAATAAAGCCATAAGTCTACACAAAATACATCTATTTTCAATTTGATATGAAAGCATAAGAAGTGATTATAGTTCTATGGATAGGAGAGTCACTTCATTGATTAAATTAACAAGTTGCTTTCTGTAAACTTCAAAAACCAACTGAAGAAAACAGATTAATGCAACAGGGTAATTAGGAACTTTCATGATCTATGTGTTTGCCAGGGGCTGGGATAGCAAATGAAAGGCTAAACCGTATAAGAAATATGTGAGGAATTTTGCATAAGTTTGAATATATACAACACAAATTAAACAATCACAGCAACAGGTCTATACCAGAACTGGTTTTCTATATCTAGAAGGTAAGTTAATACCTCATTCACCACTATTACCGCAAATTCCCTGCGATGCAGAAAAATTCCAACAGCTTGAACAAAGTGACTTTAAATTAAGATTACCTTTGACACCACTGAGATTACACATTGCAGCAAATACAGAAGACTCCATCTCTATGTTTCTGACGCCAGAATCATAAGCTTCCTTCAAATATCGTAGTTTCTCTTCTTCATTATACAGGCAGATTGCACCATCCAACCTGCCCTGTCCTGCAATGCAATTTTGTAAAACTTTTCAGTGTGATGAAATCACATAACAAATTCAATTCCTAAACCACCCAATTATTGCAGTTTCCCTTATACATTGTCCAGCTTTTACTACTACTCTCTAATGCACAATACAAATAGGACAAAATTATTCTTAGCTACTGCTGTAACTTCTACAAATTACTTATGTTTTTGATAATGTGAATCATGGTATTTTAATTGGTTTTCTCCAGCTCAAATTATCGAATTCATAAATGGGAAAACACAAGTAGTAGTCTCCCGCATATGGGACATGCATTAAAATTCAGCAACAAACTTGAAGCTGTATAGAACTGCTACATTTTTTCTGTGCATAATTATAGTCTAGAAAAACTGCCAGGCTTTAAAGTGCCTTCTTGATGCTACCTCAAAGGATGAACATTTTATGACTTACAGACTTACAAAGGTAAAAGACGAAGAGCCTCTTAAGTTAACTAGCTCTTATTATTACCATTTTTTGAGAAAATTGTAGTTTATTCAAATTATTCACGACTTACACCTAAAGATAAACCGGCAACAGGTTATGTACGGTGAAGTTAAACTACACAGTGGTTTACTCAGTATTTTTTTATTTTCAGGAGATGCACTCCTAAATTAATGCCCTTCAGCCTGTTCTAGGTCTTTGCTGCATGAGTTAAAAATGTTCTTGATGCTTTTTCTTTAGCGTAGCTTGTACCTGCGATTAGTGTCTGAGGAGAGATACAAACTGACAGTGTCTTGCTCCTGACCAAGCTTGAGCACTATTAGGAAGACCACGTGTTCCCCTTAACACTGCACTCTGTTCCTATCCAGTAGCAGCTAGAGGAAGTAGTACCAGGTGTTCTCGCAAGATTTGAAAGATGTTTGTGAATAGACTTGGGAGATTTGAAAAGCACCAGAATGTCTATCCAAAGTAAGTCTTGGAGGTTTGTCCCTCCTACATAGCAGCACTGAGTAACTCAACAAGATATTGTCTCAGTTGTCTGATCACTTCTTTGCTTAAAAGTCGCACGGGAAACAAGTTCCAATGCTTCTTTTAAGTATCTAAAGTATATATTTTCTAACTAGTGAAAAAAAAACCAACTCCAGAACAGCCACAAATAATTCTCACTCCTCTCATCTTCTACGATGCCTCAGCACATCACAGAAAGTTTGTGATAAACGTACACTACTGATGAGTACATGAAAAGTGTATAGTAGGCTACACATATTTCAGAGGATCAATTAGAGCTGAGGGGATAGAAAGCTCCACAAAATTATAAGTTCAATACAGCAAACTGCTAAGCACAATGTTTGACTTTGCAAACATGAAAAAATACACTGATTATATTTGACAAGATGACTCAAAGCAGGGAATGTATTCTGTTTAATGAACTGGAACCTTAATGTTAAAATATTACTCAATGTATATCTATTGCTGCTTCCCAATATACTTCTGTTAGTCTGTCACCAGCCTTACCTTCATAGAAATCCAAAGTGCACATCGTGTTTCCAATTACCGTATTGAATTGACTGATTTCTTTACTGCACTGCATCAGTTCCTTAGCTAGCTGTTCATCTAGGTTTGTACTGCGAATCACTGACTTTCCCAGAACAACCTGTTCAAACTGAGGTTTGAAGGTGGCATCTACAGACTGCCTAGTTATAACCACTGAGCCTGGCTCCAGACCTGTGGGAAAAAGAAATAAATGTAGCTTCACAATATAGTTAATGATTTGTTTTCACTGGCATAAAACACGCATCGTGACCCAATCCTCTTTCTTTTGACGGTGACAATTTTGCCTCTGAATTCACCACGGGGTATTTTCTGTGCATGCCTAGCTGCTTTAGTTTATTATCACAAATAATTGCTGAAAGAACACAGTCTTTCCTTTTTGACTCCATATTCTTGCTTATCTCATGCTTCTCATCTAGGACAGCAGTATCCTTCTCCTCACTTTGTTAAATCTCTTAAGTGCATTTTGTCCATCCAGAGGCAGATTGCTTTTTCTTTCAAAGTTACAGAAGCAAAATGATCCATCCCTTTGAGAAACTGTTCTGACCATCAATCAATTACTTGCAGAGAGATGCTTTTCTCTCCTACAAAGACGCTTTGAAGAAAAAAAAGAAACCAAAAGGGAAAATACCTATTCCACCAGATGTGCCAATGCGAATAATGGTTATGTTGGAGCACTTTGCATGATACAACAGTTTGATTAGCTCGTGCAACATGATTGAAATAGAAGGAATGCCCATACCATGCTGAAATGAAAGCAGAAATTCATATTTGTCATTAACGTAGACAATGCAAAATATATACGGAATAAGGAGGCAGACAATATCACCGTCCTGATTTTTTCCCAAATGTCAATTAACTGACTCCCACAAAAACGCTAACATCTATGCCTATCGAAAGGCTACTGCAGAAAAACTGAAAGATTCCCATTGGCTTTGGTAGACTATGGATGAAGAACAATATTTTTAAAAATCATGAATTATAAAATATTTACATTCTTAAAAGTATAAGTAGTGGTTTTTCCTATTAGTTGATAAATGCACTTCATCACAGAATTTTTCTTCAATGCAAAAAACCAGCTCACTGTGGTTTTTCACCAACCTGAAGTGCTAGTGAATAGCTAAGGTAAATTCTTTCAAAACAGAGATATTGTGGTTTAGTCACAAAGGTCAACAAATTTAAGCCCACCTTAACTTGCACAGTAATGTAGCAATCACAACTCGAAAGAAAAGGCACAGAATAATACTACAGTTATGCAACTGCAGTTGAAGTATGTAATCTACAAATTAAAGGTATGAAGTTTTTGAATGCATACATGAGTTGGCAGCACAAGGCCCACAGAATGTTTCTCTTAGGCTACATTAGTACATTCGACAATGCCACTGCAGATACCAAGCTCTGAGTGAGATACAGCCATTTTTTCCAGCACCCTATATACATCAAGTGACCTTTTTTTATTCATTATCAAGATACAGAACAGGGACAAGGCAACAGTAAGCCTGCTCAACTCAGTGGTAAACTGAGGAAAGGAGAGGCAAGAAGGGAATGAAGGTCTCAGAGATTTGCCTTCTTACAAGAAGGGCTAAGAAGGAATTCTTAATTACCTGACTGCACTGAAAGACCTGACTCCATCTATTAAGTGTTTAAAAGAAACTGCATTTACGTTTTCTGCTTTGAATAGAATCACTGAGCCATGTCGCATACCTGATTAAGTGAGGTACTTACACTGACTGACAAAACAGGTCCCACTTTGTACATTGCGTAACGGTCAGTTCCCGCGCAGATGTTAGGATAGTCACCACCAGGGTTCTCAAGCCCCAGTTCTTCAGCTATGTAGGCGATAAAAGCTTTCATCCGTGAAGGACTTCCTCCAACACACACAAACTGAGGTAAACAGTATTCAACAAAACAAAATCAATTGCATGACTCACTGTAGGAAAGAACATGCAAAGATCAACGTCAGCATGCAAACACCCTCAGTTAAGACAAAGCTATTCACAGATGTGGTTTTTCTCATAATCATTCTAAAAGGCAATGAAGAAAAATTATGGACGAAGCAATTCCCTTCTCTATAGCACTCAAAGGCCTTCATCCTGTTTAAACCAATAAAAGACAGACGGTGATTTGAAGATGCTCCAAAAGGGAGTTCTACTGGAATAGAGAATGCAGCATTTGCATTTTCACTGGATAAAAAGTGACAAGCAGAAACAATTATCCCTAATTTTTCTTGATAATGACAACAACAAGAACCCAAAAAATCTTATCCCCTTTCCGTTCATTCCTCAATTGGTGGTATGGTTACACATTTAGTCTTATTTTGAAGACAGCTACACTTCCAAATTCTGCAGTAAAGGTTAGGCTTGTTGAATGAAATCAAGCATCTTACCTTTACGTCTCCAAACAATGCCGGAAAATCATGGGTACCAGTCCCAAGAGCAAAATGGTACAGGATGTCTTCTTTCATTTTCTCCAGGTGAGGGTTGCAGAGGTGGATAAAATTTTCTCTGCCAGGACAACAGCATTGAGAAACGTATGGAATACATGCATATCTCTCCATTGAACAGAGGCTAAGTTTGCAAGGCCAATCAGTAAAAGTTGGGAAATGTCAAAACTAAGTATACCTGCACTACCTTATTTTGGTTCTTCATGTATTACATTACGGAAATCCTAGACATCTTTATCACCTTACCTCTCGTAATAAATCACATATATACTTAACATTCCACTCATTACACAGGATAAAATTGCTGAAGAAACGCCCAGATGGCAGGATGCATTTGCAACAGTGCAACCTTTATCTTAAACAATATTAAAGCTGTGGAGCAGGGCAGGTCTTTATCATAAGCATAACAATTGGAGTAGGACCAAGGAATATTCAATAGACCACCTTACTACACAAAGCTGAACACTTAACTTGACCTCTGTGTTTTTACTGACACTCCTAGGCACCTGAGAGGGGTGGGAAGATCTGGGCTTTACAGACAGGCCCAAAGGGGATTTCTGGTAATATGGTTCCAGCCAGGAGGAAAAACCTCTAAGCACAAGACTGGTAACAAGACTACGGAGGATATGAAATAGGAGAGGAAAAAAGCAAATGGAAATCTGAAGCAAACAGAAAACCATGGAAGAGGAAAAAAAAAAAAGCAGTAAAAAGAATTCACTTTCTCTTAAGTTGCTTCCTATAAGGAAGTAAGATAGCTTAAAATATATATACATCTATTTGAAGATCTGAGAAACAAGACAAGGAGAGAAAACTAAACTACTTAGCATGTGGGATCACCTTCATGGAAAATTTGGTGGAGGACTAACTAAGCAAGCTGAATGATTCATAAAACATCTGCCTTCTGTGCTTGATGTTTTAAGTTCAATTGAAAAAGGTAGGAAATACTAGTCAGTAATCACAAGCTTAAGCAAAATACTGGCCAATACTTCAAAGTACCTTCTGAGAGATGAAATCAAGCAATAAATATCTTTCAGACACAAGAAGATGACTTAATAGGTTAATGAAGGCTCACCACAGTCATAGCATGAATCAGCAAATTCAAACTGCTTTGTCAGAGAAGACAAACAAAAGAGTTTGCTTGCAGGCACTCAGCACTATTTTAGATGTTTTAAGTTATCTTGCCTGCCTTCTAACGTCTCTCCAGAAAGGCAGTGCTTTTCTGTAGGTCCTATATCTTATATGTCAATTCCATGGAGGATGTACCGGTTACCTTAAGAAGCCTCAAGTGGCCCATACTGAGGCCACTGAACTCTTCCACGGAAAGCAAAGAAAATAGTTACAACTGCAATATTCTAAGTATATAATTTGTTTCTGTACACTATCCAGTAGCAGCTACACAGCCGAAGTAGGAGGTATCATCCCAATCCACCTTATTTGTCCCTGTCCACCAGAGACTACCACTTTCAGCAAGTGAAAAAGCAGCCCAACAAAGTGGGTGGTTCATTCGCTGCTTCAATAGTAACTCCTTTCCATCCCCCCCATGCCCCGTTTGCCTCTTTTCATACAAATCCCACTTGAGGTGGAACCAAAGGCTTTGGTTGCCTTTCTTCTTCCCTCTGAGAGACCTGTTTGACTCCATAAGAAATAAAGAGCAGTTTTATAGCTCTTCAGAAAGGGGCAGACAGCCTAGGAGTCTGTCAGCTCCTTTGAGTAAAACTGCCTCCTCTAAATCATTGTACGGTTGGACTTGATGATCTCTGAGGTCTTCTCCAACCAGATGATTCTATGATGATTCCTGTTAAGGTTTGTGGGACTCTCCACCCACATTTAATGGGTCACTCACTGTGCTGATGTTTATTGGAATGGCTTTTACATACAAATAGGATATGATTTGAAACCACCTCACAATTTGTTCTCTGGCAAGCAAGAAATATTTCCTTCTTTATAAGAGTACCAGCAATAAAGGTTTCCCTCCAGGAAATAAACTGGGAAAAGGCGAAGCCTCTATTAAAAGTACAGGGACATTCATGTGGCATGTGCCAACACCACTGCCCTCGGGCCTGGCCTAAATACAGCTTCCTTCCTCAGCAGTGTCTAGATTTCACCTTTTTCATCTTATACCTTACCAGCAACAGTCCTCAACCCACCATCTCACCACAGCTAGGGGCTGTTAGTAACTTGTACTGGTTATCTGTCCATCCAGATCTAATTGCAGACTTAGACCCTGAGGTAAAATGGGCAATAAAAGTTAAGTATATTATTATGTGTACATAGGACCAATGCCATGGATTTACAGTAGAGGCAAAGTTTGCTTGACAAAAATCTTTGGCCTGTCTGAGAAGCAGAATGCTTATTCCCCTGAATAAACAGTGTTTATTCACTCCGTTGTAAAGCTCCTACAACTTCTGGGGGGTTTAAACAAAACATGAATATTTGAGGACTGAACATACATATATGGCTTTACTATAATAAGCTTAAAGTAAGGATTAGAGAAACAGATTGAAATATTTGTTCAAACTCTTGAAGCAGGTATGTCTGGCCGTATGCAGCAACCAAAGTCAATATTTCAACAGTTCACTGGATTAAAAAATAAATAAATAAAAATATCACCTATGCTTGAAAAAACTCACCGACGTGATAAATGAATATGGCTAGCTATCAATACCTTCTGTGTACGTGTGGTTAAAGCAGATAAATACTCCATTTGTCAAAAGAGTTTCTACTAGATACTTGATGTTATAATCAATATTTGCATTATAGACTTTATCTTAAACTAAATGAGTGTGTAATGGGTTTGTGGAGGAAGGGAAGTATAAACTTTGACAAAATAATTCATTTCTGAATCTTACTTTGAAGACTGTTCATCATCAGTTTTCTTCTCATTTGAGACACCAGGAGCCATGTATGCTTACACCTAAAATTATACTAAAAGAATTAGATAAGTGCATTAGAATAGTCCCATCTGTAAAGCTATCAAAATTAACACTAATAGAAATTTTCTCTATAGATGATAGTGTTCTGAATATTAAACCCCCAAAATAATCCAGCCACATTACAGCTTTATAACTGTAGCAAAATGAGCATCTCCAATATTTTACAGCGGAATATCATCACTTCAAACCACTGAAGTCCTAACTAATCCCTTGCTAACTTAACCCCCATCTTACCACTACTTGTGTTTTGTAGTATACGAAACACCTGGCTCACAGGCCAGAGAGAAGCAGCCTAATAGCTAACTAACTAATCCTCTTCTATAACCTCCTGCAGTGACAGTGACTGCTGAACTAGCTTTAGCCCCCTGTCACCTCTGGCTCCAGAAGGTCTCCAAAGCTCATTTCTAACTGTCAAATGCCTGAAACATGAGTAAGATGCTTCCTGGAAACATAATATCCTTTTCATTAAACTCCTCCTACTGACCCTAAGAGCATTTCTATCTGCTCCAGCCTAAGGGTGAGGAAGACTAAGCCAAACATGACTTCAAAAAGTCACAGCACTCTAGTTTATCATCCATCTCAATCCCCCTATTTTTGCCTAGTCCACCACTCTAATCTTTAACAAAAAAAAATCTGCTCTCTGCATCCCCCTCTACATTTAAATAGGTAAATGTATTACCGAGGCTTTGGTACTGATACGATGACTGAATTACAATTATAGACTGATTCATTTGTTATTATTTTCAGAAGTGACTAAAGATACGTGCCGAAGTTGGTAACTTCTGGGAATGTCCTTACAGGAAGTACTGAATCACAAAGTTTTGCTCTACCCTCCCTTACAAATGGCCTGACAGCACATAGACAGGGACAGGATTTGCAATCCTTAAAAGCTCCAGGACTACAATACAAGGAAACAGAAAGAAATCAGTCTTGCAAAAGAGTTATGTAACACATTAATTTTGAAAGAACTGAAAAACCAAATGAAATAATTCTGAAGTCTTCCTGTTAAAAGCCACTGAATACTGGATATGTATTAAAAATTCATAACAAGGATCAGTTTTCTTCATTTAAAAAATTAGCCTTCATAAACAGAAATAAACTTCACATGTACTAGATGCACTAAACCCAACAGAATCTCTTCTATAGGAAATAAAGCATAGAAGTCATATTTAGAATTAATTATACATCCTTATGGTCATATGATTAGAGTCAGTTACTACAGGGTATTGCTATCATACCGTCTTTATTACGGAAAAAAATGCATACTTTTTCCCAATAAAACTGCAGTGACGTAAGTTGGAATAACAAGGAGTTATAAAGTAATAAGAAGAAACAGCAAAGTGATTTTTATGTACCTAGATGACAAACGGCTACACATAAACCAAGGATATTCATTCAGCTGCTATATACAGCTGAATGTACTAAGTAAACATGTGATTTTTAAGTGTTCCTGGTTCTGTGATCCCCTAAGCAACGATGTACTTCAAAAACACTGAGAGCAAAGTTCTGACAGTCCAAAGGCCCAGAATACCCTCTCCAGCAGTGACCAACAAGCCATGTCTTGGCAGGAACAGAAGAAAGGTGCGAGCATAAAGCATGGCAGACCCAGCAATCGGGTTGTAGTTGACAGGCAGCCAATTAATATAAAACCACAAAATTCTCACACTGCCTAAACAAAATGAAATTTTTATAGCCACATCAAAAGCTTCAGCTGCCTTCCTCACACAAAGTTAAAGCTGATATACAAGAATAACATGCTTACAGCAGGATGCAGGTCAAGAAAAGGCACTGTCCACTTTAACACGTGTGCAAATCCTCTGATCAGTGTTTTAAACCCAAGAAGAATTCATTATCATCACTTTCTCTCTCTGGAAGTGTTCAAGATGAGGTTGGACGCAGCTATGAGCAACATGGTCTAAAGGAAAGTGTCCCTGCCCATATCAGGGGGCTTGAAACTGGATGATCTTTAAGGTTGCTTCCAACCCAAACCATTCTACGAGTCTATGATCTTTAAGGTCCTTTCACAACCAAACCATTTTATGATTCTGTGATTCTCTTATCTTTTTATTCCCTCACCTCACTTATAAAGGAAAACTCAGTTAACAGTATCTTAAAGGAAAAGCTCTAGCTTGATGCTGTCCCACGATAAGAAAAACTGAAGTCACTGCAAATATATTTTATATATATAAAAATATATATATTTATATATTACATAGATAAGTGTATTTTATATATTTTACACTGCAGCTTCCCCTTTGACACTGTACAAACAAACAGGGCTCGATCATGGTGCACATCCCTTTCCAGCAATTCCCTCGAGCCCGCAGGCACCTCCTGTCTGTTCAAGCTCAGGAGATCATAGAATCAAAGAATGGTTTCGGTTGGAAGGGACCTTAAAGATCACCCCGCTTCAACCCCCCTGCCATGGGCAGGGACACCTCCCACTCGATGAGGTTACTCAAGACCCCATTCAGCCTGGCCTTGAACATTTCCAGGGACAGGGCATCTACAGCTTCCCTGGGCAACCTGTGCCAGTGCATCTCCACCCTCATCGTGAAGAATTTCTTCCTAATGTCTAACAGAAACGTGATGAGGGCATCACCCACTCGCCCACCCTCACCCGACGAGACCTCAGTGCCTCCGCCCCGTTCCCCTCCGCTACCCCCCACCCCGTTTCCCCTTTCCCCACGAAGGAGGTCTCGCCTCCCGGCAGGAATAGACTGCGGGCACCAAAGAATGGTGGGATGCAGCGGTACCCCCCGCCTCGCCCCGCAGCTCCCGTGCGTGCGGCTGGGCTCTCACCTGGACAGCGATGGGCGGCTCCGCCTGCAGCCGGGTGGGCACGGCCGCCTCCCGGTAGCGGCAGCGGCACCGCCCACGCCGGCCGGGGAAGGCGGCACCCCGCGGGTTAACCCCTGCGCGCCCGCAGCGCCGCGGGAGCGCCGCTTTGGGGATGCGCGCACCGACAGAGAGGGTTGCGAAGAGGCGGGTGCGAAAGGGAGGGGGGGTGCGAAGAGGGGGGTTTACGAAGGGGGGAGTGCGAAGAGGGGGGGCTGCGAAGAGCGGGGGTTGAGAAGACTAGGAGGGGGAGGGTTGCGAATAGGAGGGAGTTGCGAAGGGGGGGCTGCGAAGGGGGGGTGCGAAGAGGGAAGCCAGAGAGGGAAGCGGGGGGGGAGGGGGAGGGGGGCGGGGGGGGGAAGCGAAGGGTCATGTGAGAGAGAGGGGGGGGGATGCGGGGGTGGGGGTGTGAAGCAAGGGGGGGGGGCCTTTTATGTAAGAGAGATTAGGCCAAATATTAGGTTTTCTAAGATACACTTAGTCTGGCAGAACTTGTTCAACCTGGAAACAGAGAAATTTAAAATTATTAAAGGATTATCATTTTCCATCTAATTAGCAAGAAATCTGAAGCAAAAACAAAGCAAAAAATTCATAAAGCATTTCATAAGCATAAATGTAATGTTGTTCATACAGTAACTGAAGACATTAAACCCAGAATCCTGCAACACAATTTTAAAAATAATTTTTCCTACCAGAGGCACATTGTTGTTTGTCATAGTAGAGAATTCTTTGGAGACAGAGCAACTAAAACCTTCTTCATACATAACCTTCTGTATGTCGGGGGGTGAACACATAGGACACAAGACACTGCCAAGATGAATTTATTACAACATCTCGTGTTGGGCTTTTAGAGTAAAATCTCTCAATTTTCTGTCTCACACTCCAGGACGTTACATGGAAATATACGAGAAAGAAGTCTCCTGCAGACAGATGCGTTTCTAGCCATGAATGGCATACAAGAAAAATTGCTCACCTAAGTGAGAAAAACATCACCTGTTCAATTTGTTCAAATCTCCAATAGCACAGCCTCCTAATGCATCTTCCGTTTTCCTGTTCCTTGAATATTTGTCAACTACAATAGTGGACAATCCCAAATAAAGCACCTTAGAACTGTATTTTAATTCTGTGGAACAGGAATGTTACTTACAACTTCACCTCAGTGTCCACTGAAAAATCTGGTTTGCCTTTCAGGAAGGGAATGATCAATGTAAATTACTTCTTCTGTAAATAAACAGGTTACTATAGCTAACTTGTCTGGAATGTTCACCACATAATACATTTCTGTGACCAACTTTGCTTTCAGTCACCTCTAGAAAACCTTTTCAAAATTTAAATTTAAATTTGTTTTAACTTTCCTGGTTTTGCAATATTTGCATTTTCATTCCATTTTGCATTCTAGTGGGAAATATGCAAAACACATTAATACATGTTATTTTAGGAGGGTGAAAAAACACAGCTTCATACCAGGATTATTACAACAACAAGTTACCAAACCTGCAACCAACCTCACTTTTCAGATTTTTATATTGCATGGATGAAAATTTGCATCTATGGAACATGTAAGGCTGCCTGTCCTTTTATAATCAAAAGTATACTCCTTCCAGCTCACCATATGCCATTTTTATAGTCAGTTGTCCAAATAATTCAGTGCACCTGTTCAGATACTTACCTGCTGCATTTTAATTCTTCAGTCATTCTGGATGTTCAGTATCATTTAAACCATTAGTAGGGGGAAATAATGTGCCAAGACTGAGCTTCTATATTTCTATTTCTATTTCTAGCTGTTGTTCCAAGCTATAGCATAATTTGTAACTACATTCTGAAAAATGATCTGCAGAGAATTGCAAAAGCAGAATATTAGACTACTTGTTTATAGAAGAAAATTGGACTTCATCCTACGTCTTTTACAATTAAGTCTGCATATTCAGCAAAGGTGTTCTAAGAAACAGATATTCTGAAGTCAATAAAATTCTACATGCTTAAGAAACACACAAGCCAATTAATTTTTTACTTGCATTGCTACACAAAGAAAATTAATGTGTATGTATTCCTTGCTCTCTGAAAACAGGTTTATGTTTTAGTCTGGTCTAAAGAGACATAAATGGTAAGAATGAAATATATATTTGGTCACATTAAAAGGAGACCCGCCATTAGACTTTGCTACAGTGAAATAGTTCCATGTAAAACGAGAATTACTCTTAGTATCTGCCAAGTTATTTTAAAATCTGCATCTGGAATTCTCTTAAAAATACTCACATATTCAGTATCCTTGGATGTAATTCATAAAATGTAACCACTTTTCTTTCATCTGTAAAGCAATCAATATTGAAAGAAAAAATAAATTATCTATCTCACTAATTTCTTAAAGGCATTCATGTCAGAGATGGAGCACAGTACAACTATATAAATGTTCCAGCATTTAAAACAAGAAGGCTTGATTTTGTAAGTAAGTGCCCAGCTTTTGACTTCAGCATCTCTTAAAACCAACAAACGCTTAAACCCCTTCTAGGCCCAAATGCTTCCATTGTTTCTACATGGAGCTGCCGATGACTTTGAAAACTGCTTGTTGCACGACTGCACTGACTCAGAGGTAAATAAAACAACATAATTATTGGGGTAAGGTGAACTCAAAGCAACATATTTCCATCCTTGAATTCAGTTGGAGATTTTTCATTTGTTACAGTACTTTGATTGATGTCCCTTGAAGAGCTGGTAATTTAGGCTTCTGCTGCAGCTCTCCATTATTCTGAATGCACAAACACAAATTCCAGGGTTCTCCACCTGCTCTTATAAAGAGAAATCTTAGTTGGAACGAGCACTTCAGCCTGTTAATATTCTAACTTAAGGTATTCAAACTGTGATCCATGAAGACTCAGCTAACCAACAGTGCAGATCAAATGTCCCTTGGCTTTACTAAGGAAAGCTGAGTATACATTAATGACACATTTGCAAACTTGTAAGAATTCGAGGAATGTCATGTGGATACTACCTGATGGTGATCACAGTAAAAGTCAGTTTTTACAATTGGATATGGTGTACATTTTTAAAAGTGGTTGAAAACTAGCACTATAAACACTTCTAAGAACACAACTACAGTAAAGCAAAATATCAGTGCTGAGCGACCAACTTAGGATCGCAGTTGTCTTTCTGTCTCTGCCTGTAACAACTGTCTAGTTTGGACAAGAACTCCCTACACTGAGGAAAGGGTGTTCAAAAGCTAAGAGGACCTAGGCATCAAACAAGTATACTTTGTGCAGTTCTTAATGAGAAAACTAGACCATCATATAGAAAAGAATGATTAGAATTCTTCTCTGCAAGTCAGCAGTGTTGTAGCCGCATATGGAATACATTTTGAGGGCTTTGGCACAGCAAGCACATTCAAATCTATGTGAACAGGTGATCTCCAAATTTGTAAATTTAAATTGTAAATTTATGGTCTCAAGCTTCGTCAGGGGAGGTTTAGGCTTGATATTAGGAAAAAATCTTTCACTGAAAGGGTGATTGGCCATGGGAACGCGCTGCCCAGGGAGGTGGTGGAGTCATCGTCCCTGGAGGTGTTTAAAAACAGATTGGATGAGGCACTTAGTGCCATGGTTTAAATGACGAGTGGGTGCTAGTGTTGAGTCATAGGTTGGACTAGATGTTCTCAGAGGTCTTCTCCAACCTTGTTATACTGTGATACTGTGAAATACTTTTAAATACCCATGTGTTTAGGGGTTGAGTTTTTTTCATCATTACATTATTGTCCCCAACTTTTTCAGTAAATTTGTACTAAACAACTTTGAAAAGACTTTCTATGGAAAAAGAGTTTGAAAAGGATTCTATATAAGCGTAAGAACAAAACACCTTCTTACTCATCTGATGAGCATTAAAGAAAAGAAAAGGCTTGGGTGCAATTAAGCAACTTAACTCTGGAGAATTTCAGTATCATCTCGTATTTCCCCTTGCATGCTTTGGCCAATAAGGTATGCAACTCCAAACAGTATTTGCAAAAGAAGTTTTCCCTATGATAATGGCAGTCAGAAGATCAAAGACAGACTGAAAAGTAGTTGTACAATGGCTGATAGTTATACCCTTAAAGTATGCTACAAAGGCTGTCCTACACGGAACTTACTTTAATGTTGCAGTTTACCATCAGTGCACACAACAAACCCAGCCCTCTGCTACACATTATGGACATTAAAACCAAAAAAATTCTAACCTTATCCAAAGACTCTATTAAATAGATACCCAACTTCCTGGATAGGTCTTGTTCATCTAACTGAAAAAACTCCCAAAATTTTATAAAATGGTACTTATTTTTTGGAGAATATCATGCAGCTAATAGCAATTTCTGCATTAGGCATAAAAATTTTGTAGTTGAAATACTAAGGGTATCAACAATTCGCCTGTTGTACATACATGGTTTCTTTACACAAGCTTATTCTTTAGTTCTTCTCCACAATGACAGGTGACAGTTTTTCTACTGGTCAGGTTTTAATACTATGAGCTCCAGCTCTGGCATGCCCTGGTGCTCTAGCTTAGAAAAGTAGATTTCACCAAAAGCTCTCCTTTCACATAAAAATAATGCTTTCAATGTACCTGAATATAATCCACAATACAAATTGTAAGTGAAAACAGGTTTAAGGTAGCAATTTCCCCTTCCCGCTCAGATACAGCTTGATGTAAGCTTTTTTATATCTGGAAAATTTTGCTGACTAACCAATAGCTGTACATTTAGGTATTTTCATATGTTTTAGCCTTTTATTTTTGTAAATAAAACTTAAGACAGTTGAATTGCTGGTTAAAAGGAACAACAAAGATGGACTCAGATGCTGAGTCGAACAACATCAATGGCAAAACTTCCACAGACTTTCACTGAACATTCTGAGGATTCAGATTAGGAGTAGCTTTACCTATTTCCAATCAACTTTCATATCAAAGTTATAAAGACAAACACTCTGAAGCCAAATCCTCAAAATATTCTGCTCAAATTTATATTCCTGAATACATTTTAAAGTCTTTAGCTCTTGGATTCCAAGGTGTACAGAACGCCCTCTAAAACGAATGCTAAAAATTACTTTTACTGATCAAAAACTTCACTTTTCATAGTATTAGCAAAAAATACCTTACTGAATAGAGATCTAGCATATAATATTTTTGTTGCTGTCAAAACAGGATAAATAAAATAGTCTGCAATGGCTTTGAATCTGCAATAAAAAGAGATTAAAGTTCTTAGGATAACTCCAACCATGACAGTAGAAAGGTCAACTAAAATTTTCAGTTTCTCTCTCACATCAGCATGCATACAAACTCCAGTACTTTTAATTTTTAACTAACACAATAGGTAAGCTACCTACAAAGTCTGCAGTATGATGCAAATCTCTAACCCAGCACAAATGGGCTGGGGATTTACACATGGAATGGGTTATATCTCCTGTCTGATGTGTCTTGGACTTCTCCATTGCAAGAGATAAAAGAGAAAGCTTCATCTCAAAAGGGAGCTGCAAGATGCTCATGCTGCCACTTGCTTTGGATGAGCAGACAAACGTACCCAAGTGGGAAGAAAATACACGCACTGCTTTCAGTGCATACTTGAAAGAATGAAAAGGACAAGATCAAAGCTGAATCAAGGTACTTATCTGGATAAAACTATACTGTTAAGAGCATTGAAAATATCTTGTTTTACTCTGACATACATAATCAGATGGAATAGCTATGATTGACAGATGGCAATACAAGCAAAGCAGGTGTCATGTTATCTAAGAATTTGTGAAAGAAAATAGTCTCAAAAATAAGATGTATCTCTATATCAAACTATGCAGCATACTGACTTTTCAGCAGCCTTTACAGTCTGCCTGTCATTTTGTTCTTCATGCCTAAGTGGCATAACCAAACCAACATCGTATTACTCTGAAAAATCTTCAGCTTTCTTTCTATCCCAAGTGTCCCATTAGAGGTACACTGCACATTAAAAAAATTAATTAATTGGAGGTTACAAAAATCCCAGATTCTTCCGTTTTACTCACAGCAGCAGAAAAGAAAAACATCAGTGCACAAGAGAGTTAAATAGAATCCAAATAAAAAAGAATAATATTCAAGGTTTTCTTTCACGTCAAGGAAGAACACTTTTAGGCTCCATGCTTGAACTGTTAGGTCATTGTGCCTCTCAAGGCAGCATCCTCTGCACGATCAGAATTTGGATACTTAAGTTGACTTTCAAAAGTGGCTTCTCAGGTTGTGCACGTTCTTTCTGGTCCAGATTGAGATCGGGCTTCATCCCTTAGTTTTAGAAGAGTTTTTGTTCCAAACAATAACATACAGCTGCTAGTTTTCAGTTTGCCTGTTTTATTTTGATACTTACATAGAGGAAGAGGTTCTACACACACAAATTTACTGTATATATATATATACTAATGAAAGACACAAAGTGCTGAAGTGTCACAGAAACTAAATTAACTGGCCTTTACGCCTTCCACACATTGATATATCAAGGTCAAGAGAGTCATGGCAATCTGTCATACACACAAGCATTCAGTGATACAGTAAAAAAATAATCTGGAGCTTGCAATGTGCATGTTCAATTGCATTTTAAAAGGTTGCTGTAAAAAACTGATATACCTACCATGGTTACCAAATCATTATAAAAAGCCGAAGCAAAAGGTCTTTGACAGAAGTAAGGGGAATTTTCCTCCCTTTATCCTTCGTATCTTACTGCTTTCAAGTGACATCTTTCATAGCTGTTGCCACTATGCATGATAACATCAGGTTTGAAATCACAGGTAAACACTGGATAACTTTTTTCTCTAATAGACCTGTTGCAACATCACTGTCTTCAATGATGCGCTTATATCTAGACAAGATTTTAAGAACAATGATCTATTTCTTAAATACGGGTACCAATGACATTTGTCACAGAAGTTTTAAAAAAAAATATTACGGGCCAAAGACTACTGGCAACAAACAGGCAACAAGTATTTTATGGTCTGCTAAAATTTAGGCAGGAGAACAGCTGTGTATCTGTAGCATTTTACCACAGAAGCCCTTGGATCAGAACAGAGCATACTTCTGCAATTGTAAAGATGAAAAATAAATCCATGAAAGCCCCTGCCTTCTCTGACTACAAGCAGGAGCACTCTTTTCTTTAGCTGGTCAATAAAGTATTGCCAGCTAAGCCGGGTAATTCAGTGAGTCTCATGATTTTCAAAGACAAGCATACAAATTATTCAGACAGCCCTCTGCTGTTACTTTGAGATCATTTTGAAAGAAATAGTCTTCAATAATTTTACCTTTGGACCGCTCACTATTTTCTGATGTTTCTTGAACCTTTTCTTCCCACCCAGCATGCTGCTGAAAGCAGTCAGTCCCATAATCATTGCTAATTAATTTGCTAAATCTTGCTGTTTCACTTTTTCTCTGAGTTGGTCCGTAAATCCAAATATATTAAGGAAAACAATAGCATAAGTAAACAAAAATGGGGATTAGATAGGAAAATTTTATTTTGCACAGAAAAGGACAATAGCCTTATAATTTATTTCTAACTAACTAAACTAAACATATCCAAGTTATCATCTAAGAAAATAAAACAAAATAAAATGAAAACTCCCAAAGCACAGAACAGTGCCCGATGAAGTAATGTGTAATTTTACATGAGAAGAGACATCCGTTTTATTGGAAATTGACACATATAATACACAGTTCTGGTCTTAGAAATGAAAAAGTGAGAAAGGGAAATCACACAAGGAATGTGTATGTATAAAAAGCCGACAGTACTCATTTCGCGCTGCACAAAGGTGAAATTTTGCCACAGATTTGCTCACAAGTTCATCAGAGTTTAATCACTTATTTTGCATCATGGCAATTTCTAAAACATACTGGGATTACTGATGACTGTGTAATAAATTTTTAAGACAAAGTATGCAGAAACAATTCAGTTGTGCACACAGCTGATGATGTGATTATATCACATCACAGCTGATATAATAATTTGTTTAGAAAACTTATTTTCCAGGTGTTCATTACAGTACTTTTGCTGTGTCTGACCTTATATAGGCTATAGTTTATGTCTTTTCTTAAAAAGGTAGTCCTACTTGTGTCTGCAACATACACTTAGAGAACTAACAATATACATTATAGTTTGCATCTGTTCACTGGTACTGAGGAAAAAATCAGATAATCTAGAATAAAATCAAAGTGTGCTACTTGAAGGCATGTACCTGTACGCTTAGCTTTCCTAAAGAAAAGCTTTCCCAATCAAGTTAAAGTGCTATTATTTTAGTTGTTTGTAGAACTCCTTTAGTGTCACACAGAATAGCAAGTTTAGTAGCAGCAATGACCTACAAGTCCATACGCATATCCAGTAACCTCTGAAATTTCACAGGGAGTAATACTGCTTGCATGCACGGATAGTTGCAGGCTTAGGAGTTCAATCAATTTCATGAGCGTACTACTTACATAGGTGTAAAGGAAAGCTTATTTTTCCCACTACATTCCTTGTTTCTGGAGACATTCAGCATTCTGCTTGGATGTTTAGGATTTATAGCTGGGAGCTTTACCTGTGTAAGGGAAATCTTAACTTAATAAAAGGAGTTATGATAAAAATCACCAAGAAGGTTATACTATTGTATAACTTTTAAAAGTGAAGGTTATATTAAGGCCCTAAATGTCTTCAAACTTTACTATCTGTATTATTTTCTTAAGTAAGAGCAGGGGATATCAAGTAACAGCAAAAGACAAAAGCAGCACCTTAGTTAGTTATTCTAGATAAGATCAGCCATCTTTTCAGTATGTATGTAATGCAAAATGTGGCCTCCACAAGCTTTTCCCTCACAGAAAACTCATATCCAAAGTTGAGCTTCAAATTCAAAGTTAGCCATTGCAATCTCCCATCTTGGCTCACTTCTCTGTATGCAGTGTATGAAAACACCTCAGTCTTACTAAAATTGGTGGTACAAGAAATTCACTTTAAATACTAGTTTTGTTGTTTATTTGTTTTTTCATAAAAAGCATAAAGCATCCCATATAATAAGAAAACAGTTGTGGTAAATTAACTAGTGGTTTGAAATTTGAGTAAATACGGATATATCTGGGAAGTCTACAAAAGAAGTGTATTTTACTTCTATCATCTTTCACTTGTTAATTACAGGTAAAGAAACTCTGTGTTGACTGAAAAACAGAAAGATAAGATTACACCTAGTAAGCCAGTGAAATGACCTGGGGGTGTTGGTTGACAGCGGGCTGAATACGAGCCAGCAGTGTGCCCAGGTGGCCAAGAGAACCAATGGCATCTTGGCCTGTATCAAAAACACTGTGGCCAGCAGGACAAGGGAGGTCATTGCACCCCTGTACTCGGCACTGGTGAGACCACACTTCAAGTCTTGTGTTGAGTTCTGGGCCCCTCTCTACAAGAAGGACATTGAGGTCCTGGAACGTGTCCAGAGAAGGGCAACAAGGATGGTGAAGGGGCTAGAGAACAAGTCCTATGAGGAACGGCTGAGGGAACTGGGGTTGTTTAGCTTGGAGAAGAGGAGGCTGAGGGAGACCTCATCACTGTCTACAGCTGCCTGAAAGGGGGCTGTGGGAAAGCAAGTGTTGATCTCTTCTCTCAGGTGACAGGTGATAGGACAAGAGGAAATGGCCATAAGTTGCGCCAGGGGAGGTTCAGACTGGATATTAGGAAGAATTTCTTTACCGAAAGGGCTGTCAGGCACTGGCACAGCTTCCCAGGGAGGTGTTTGAGTCACCAGCCCTGGAGGTGTTTAAAAAAAACGGGTAGATGAGTTTTTGAGGGACATGGTTTAGCAGATGGTGGGTGCGGTTGGATTCAGTGATCTCAAAGGTCTTTTCCGACCAGAAGATTCTAAGATTCTATGAAAAGCAACATCGTGACCAGCTGATTTTTAATTATTCTTGACATTTCAGTTTCTTTCAAACATTTCACTGCAAATCAAAAATCAGGCCACCAATGTCTTCCTGTCATGTTGCTATAAGGAGATGTTTGTTTGTGTTAGCCGTTCCCTAGCCAACCCTGTGCTTTAGGGTCTTGTGCAGAGCCATTGCCTTTTGCTCCTTTCTACTTTATGGAAGGATGTGGAATTCCCGTTTAAGACAACAACTGATCATTAGAATGCTGCTCTTTCTAAAACTAGTCAAAATGAATAAATGGAATTAGATGAGCTTTGCAAGGAGCAGTCAGCTCATCCACCAGTCCCCATGGATCAAAACAGATCACACAAGAGTAATGACCTATCTCTCCAATAATAGTTATTTTGGAAATGGCTCTTAAAACTGTTTAGTCTGCCAGGCACCTAGGCAGGTCTGTCCCTCTGTGGGTAATCCTGCTACCGTCTTCCTGCACTGTAGGATTGTGTGGGACAATTGTTTGTACAGTTGATGCAACTTAATGGGGAATCAGATAACAATTTCTGACTTTGCAACCCCCTCCTCCCCAGCCCTTCCCAGTCTTTCCTGGTATGCGATGTAGCTTTATAGTGCACATCCAGTGTTCAGAGTCTGAGTTTAGGAGTGTTTAACTTTACAGATCTCATTGGTGGTGCTGGGCAGGGCCCACAGCACAAACATGCCAGACCAAGCCCCTTGTGGCCCTTGTGCCATGCCAGCTTGGGCACATGCCAACATGTTTGTGTGGATATGCCCCTGGATAAGAGAAGGAAGCTGTGATGCTGCGGTCTCCTTTATGGTATATGGGCAGAGTTCATGTGCATGGCCCTGCAGCACCTGCCCTGGGGAGTGGAGAGGTTTCACACAGCCTTTTTAGTCCCATCGCTTCTCCTAAGCGAAACAGTGCCCACCATATTGAGTAGGTGCTGTTTCCTGACAATCTGCTCCAATCTACATCACAAACTGAGGTCCATACGGCAGCTGGTGCAGCTGTGGAAAGTGAGTTACACTGGGAATGAAATCCCAAGTTTGGCTGTTCCTAGGAGAATTCCACCAGTGAAGTGCCCTGAAATAACCAATAAGCACTCAGATGTGCAAGCAGCATCCTTATTTATTCCAGAGCAGTGCAGGGACCGGGACCTTCAGAGACAGGAAGAAACAAGTGTGACTGTGTACGCAAGCAAATAACAGTGTGGTGTAGTTCCTCTGGGCCTGTGGGTTGCTCCACTTGGATTGAGTGTTTTCAGGGAGGAAAGAGAATGCCTCTGGTGCTGTTGCGGTGCTTAAGCATCTCAGACAAACAGCGGTGGGAGCAGCAGAACAAGCTGCCTGTGCTGGAGGCCTGTGTGTCCTCTGGTGCCTTGTACTTAGGGGCAACAGGTGCAGCTGCTACATCTCGTCTGTGCATTCACTGCTAAATTATACTGACATACTTGTAATAAGATAAACCCCACCTTTTCATGGAAATGTCTGAAAGAAACTGAAAGGTCATGAAAAATTAAAAATTGTTTGCAAAAAAACCCCACATCTTGTTACTTGTCCTCAAATACCACAAAGCCTCCTTCCTTTCTTCAGTTTCCTCATAGCAACCCCTCTTGTGCACCTCCTGGCTGCTGCTTAAAAAGTACCCAAACCCCCAAACCCACCTCATTGAAAGGAAAAAAGGAAATTCACATCCAAATTGGTTTTGTTGCTTTCAGAAGCTGAAGAAAACAAGGTGGTTTCAGACTTCGCCTGGTGCCTCCTCTATATTCACTCCTTCTGGCTTTAAAACCCTCGACTGGCTCTTCTGGGCTGTTTTTTAAGTCCCATGGCAGGGAAGGGGTGCTGAGAGCTTCTCTATTCCAGAAACTACACAGGTCTGCACAGTATTCATCACCTGGAGGTGAGACAGAGGTGGGAGTGGGGATGTTAGCAGGGTGAGCACGGCCTTTTCCCGACATGCCACCGAGTGCTGCTTGCGTTCCAGTTGCCATATGTACATCTGTTTCAGTTTAATGGAAATCTGTCTATCTGGACTAGGCAGCAGGCCTCTTACCAAAAAAACACCACAACCTTTGAAATTAATAGAGTTTAATCAGAAAATTTATAGAAAATGATAACAGTTCTTAACTACAAATATACATATATAAAACCAAAAACAGAACAAAACAAACAGCAGCACCGTAACCAAAACCTTCAAATTAATTTCTATTGCTGCTCCTTTCAGTGCAGTTATATTTACGGACAGCAGGAGGCAATGCTGCACCTGGAGATGCATCAGTCATGAAAGACACCCCAAAGCTCCAGCAAGGCACAGATGGCGTCCAGAGAGAGGTGGTGGTTCGGAAAAACTCACGTGGGGAAATGGCAGCTACAAGCGATGGGGTAGAACCCTTCCCATGACTAATGTAGAGACGCTCCTCGTTCTTTTCTGAAAAGCATTGGGGTGCAGGTGGAAGAAGAGGGAGAGGTTTAGCAGCTCCTCTACAGACGATGTTGGCCCCCAGGGAATCTGCAGTAAATCCAGGTAGTGGTGACTGCTCTCTCTCTGAAGGACAGCACAGGGCTTATGGAGTTGGGGGGCTGAGCTAACGGAGCTACCTCCAAGATACTTCCACCAGCCCAGCAAAACGCTGGCTCCCACTCACAGCAGCCGCAGCATCAGGCTGAAAAGTCGCTGGCAAAGACAATGGGCCCCAGACAGGTCTGGTGAGCAGATGCTCAGGGAGTGCCCACAGCTGTTGCGAGTCGGGGGGAAATGGCTTTTCCAACTGCAGATGGGCAGGCAGTTTGGATCGGGGCTCTTCTTGCCAAGGGGGTTGCCCCTGCCCCTGCCTGGAGAAACCCAGCCTGACACGGCTTCTCTTACTTGTGTGCTGCAGGATGAAACTGTGCAGGTGACAGAAAGTTTCTGCAGCCTCCAGGCAGGTGCCCTCGTACTTGCAGGTGCAGCACAGGGTGAGGTGGCCCAGCAGCTGCCCAGCATGGCAAACTGACGTGTCTTGGAACACTGATATTTGCCAACTGTGGCTTGTGCAAAGCACGGACAGAGCTGGGGGGAGAAAGGCAGTGTAGGCACAAGATGAGCCCCGGTACAAGGTGAGCCCCAGTTTCTCCCAGAGCAGTCAAGGCACGGCTGCCAGACCGAGGTTTATGCTGGGCCAGCCCTGCCCTGCCCTGGGAGAACATGGACAGGACAAGGCAAAGTGCCCTATTCCTAGCTTCCTGCACCCACTGGTTCCCAGCTTGCCCTGGTGATGCCAGGGCTCAGGGGTTGGGGACTGAGGCTGACCAGACCAGGACTTCAGTACCCGCAGCAGAGGGAAGGTGATGATGAATTTGCCAGCCTGGAAATCTGTGCCATGGCCGTTTCCTGCACTACGGCCGGCTGGGAACTGGTGAAGGGCAGCAGGAGCTGGGAGGAGAAAATCTGCTGATGTGCCATGGAGGTGGCTGGGCACAGCACAGCATAGCCAGGTTTGCTGTGGGGCATAGCCTGGGATGGAGCATGTGTCCTTCTTGCCCTTAGCAGCAACCTGCTGCAGCCAGGCAAGCTGCCACATACCACTTCTGCTGCTGCTTCTGCTGCCTTCCTCATTCCTCCCCCAAAATATCCCCCAAACCAGGGGCTCCAAGGCTTTGGGATGACCACCTCCCTGGGGATTAGTGGTGGGAGCTCTGGGATATGGCCCATGGTGAAGCAGGAAAGTCCCAGGGCTGGACTCTCCTTTCCAGACAGGCAGGTCCATCTGGGGAGGGAGTGTTGGGCAGGATGGGCAGCGCACAAGGCTGCAGGGTTGCAATGCGCTGGGGCAGGCGAAGGGGCTCTGGCAGCAGCCAGGAGGCAGATGTAGGGAGTGGGCATAGTTGGGAAGGAGGGATGTTCCCTGCCCCGCTTCTTGCATCGGGTACTGGGGGGACACCACTCAAGTCATGGGGACCCTGTGCCAAGGCCAGACCTGCAAGATATTCTGCAGCTCCAGGATGCTGGGAGTACCAGTGGTACTGCGTACCAGTGCCTGTAGCGTGCTGTCCCTCACAATCAGGGCCTGTGAGGGGGACACAGTCATGGGGAGAGCCCTGGAAGCCTGGAGGCAGATGGTCATGGCCCTGTGGTAGCCAGGAAGGTGCCTCGAGGTGGGGCAGTTGCCCGTGCTTCACCCTATGGTGTATCTTGGAGCAGAGGGAAGTCTGGGGGCTCTGGAAGTCTTCCTGCAGAGGCAGGTGGAATATCCTGCAGGAGCAGAGGTGAAGGTTGCTCTTCTCCTGCAGAATGAGCCCTGCTGTGCTGTGGGTTGAGACAGGTGCTCTCCAGACCAGTAAGGACGAGGCAGACCTGGGGACTACATACCTGGGCTGATCCCCACACTGTGAGGGACATCTCAGTTCCCTATGACACTGACACTCCCCCTTGGGGGCAAAACTCCATGGCACCCCTTTCCCACTTTCTGCCACCCTCTTGAAGCCTGGACTGGGGATGCTACTATCTGGCTGGGGTGAGGGCTATCTCTGCCCTGACGCAGGGCAGGTTTCTGTAGATGGCCTGCAGGATGTTCAGCCCACAGAGGAGAGACACAGGTGGGAGTGGAGATGTTAGCAGGGTGAGCACGGTCGTTTCCCTAGCTCTCAGTGGGAGCTGCTTGGATTCCTGTTGCAGGATGAAGGAGAGGAAAGGAGATTTGTCGCCAGATCCTTCGTGGCTATTCAAAAGGAATGGCGCCAACAGGAATGCAAGGAGACTGAGTATGTGCAGGGGGGATCTTTGGGAGGAAGAGATAGGATTAGGTTGAGTGAAGAAGCTGAGATATGTCTGGAGGAAGGAGCCAAGTTGTACCTTTATGTTGATATGATAGGTAGACTAGATGTCACTCCAATAGGGCAAACTCAAAGGTGATCACTCACTTAAAAAGTTTGGGGCAGCAGATTCCAACAGAAAAGATCCATCCCCTGAGGTGAAGTTTCTGAGCATATGTTGGGAAGGGGCTGCATTCATTTGCCCCGAGTCTTTAATGGCTTTTCAAATGATAAAAATACCTGAGAATAAGAAAGAGTAACAGCACCTTCCGGGCCTGTTGACTTTCTGGAGAACATACATAACAGATTTTTCCATTATAGCCGGTCCCTTAGATGATCTAATTTGTAAAGGGGTGACTTCGGACTGGACTCCCACTCATGAGGAGGACTTAAAGTTCCATTCTCATGGCTTTAAGGACACTGAAAAATGGTACTCCACATGGGAAGAAGGGCTTTTTGTGGTCACTGTAGACTTACAGGAGGCAGAAAAAACAATCCAGCAATAGAATATCATTCTGTGGGGACCCTTTAAGGTACTGAAACTTTTACTGGCTAGTACCTCTCTCCCTGTGGGAGTGGCACAGTGAGAAGCTGTTAGAAAGTGGTCCAGTAATGGTAGGATGGGTGGCCGCCCACCAGAAAGGTGACCATCCTGCACATCTCCTGCACAACCAAGCTGATTCCCTCATCTGTCTAGTGGAGTGAATGGAAGAGGGTATAGCAGGATTAAAGGTCTCCTAAGACAGGCAATGGGAAGTGGATGGCCAGTGACGACAGAAGCAGCCACTTTCCTGCCAGGCTGGTCCAGGAATGGGCAAAAGGGGAAGGGATATAGTCAATAGTTCACACCAGGCAAATGGAATAGTACATTTACCCAGCTGCAGTAACTTTGCTAACAACTTCTCTGGTAATTCAATTTTCTCATTTATTTTCCAACTTGAACCATCTGATCACTGGTACCCATATGTTTTACCACAGAGTAAAAACCACAAAGCACAATCAGCATAAAAGCCCGAACTCTCAAATACCACGTGAAATGAAGTTTTACTTATCTAAAACAAGAAATGCAACAAATGATTAGTAGCAATTAACAACAAGTTAACAATAACAGCTTTAAAGGCAATGCATCTAATCGTTACTACAAGAAATTAAGGAAGATACATCACCAGTTGCCCTATCATCATCCAGATTCACAGTCACAAGGGAGCCCCGGTTACAGAGAGGATTTTGGAGAGCCTTCCTGTGACAACTGAGAAGTCCTTCAAAGTGCATCCACTCATAGATGAGGACGCCAAAGTCGCTGCAAGAGGATGCAGATTTATATTGTTAAATGAACAAACTACATCATTCTTCTCACGTCCTGTGTATGCTGGAGAAGCTACAATTAAAGTTGCACAGCACAGTTCGACTAATAATGTGACTAGGATGCATTTTTTTCCTGATCTATGCACTACAAAACCAGCACAGCACAGTTCTACTGATAATGGCAGCATGAGAAGTTAGAGATCAGACAGTGCACACAGCAATGCAATACAAATCATCCATGGATCACCTATTTTGTTTTAGGCTTCTGACAGGCCCTGACAGTTGACCATGGGAAGAGCCACGAAATTAACAACTTGTTTATTTTTCAAAGAAGAATTCTAGCCGCAGCAGTTATAATCTAGTCAAAGCACCACCATGTATTTCTTTTTTATTGCTTGTTGTTTAGCGGTCTGTGTGTGCGTGTGTGTGTGTGTGCAGGCTTGTTTACTCGCTCAGTCTGTCCTGTCTGTTTTGTTGTGCCCTATTTAAAGTCTACTGTTTTGTTAAGTATGTGCGCCAAGTATAACCCAACTTGGGAAAACAGCTAGATATTCTTGAGAAAGTTGGTTTTAAGTAGATGTGTGATTAAATTGTCTGACATTTGTCTCTACACTGAGTAAAACATTTGACATTTTGAAATTTATCCTGATGAAACCCCGGAACTACTCTGTTGTATACTGGTAAAGGTTACGCTTCCATGAGGACTCTTTGTGATTTCATACTTGAAGGCAATATTAATGCAGACACTAATAACCTCTCGAATCTTTGTGTTTCTAATTCTGTTGGAATTGAAGGATGTGACTTTACTTACTCAATGCCTGTCATATCAGTGGTTGCTGATCACCATTTCAAGAACACTCCATATTGCAATGAAACGTACAGTTAGGTGAAAGTTTATCCAAACACACCTCATAACATAACTTGGACTATTCATTGTGGTGTTCCACGTACCTATCATCCCCTTCCCTTTGAACTACCAACATATCTGTTAAACTATAGTGATACCTGCACCTGCCAAACTAGCTTCTACCTTACAACCTTGCAACTGGCTTGGACATGTTACAATGGAAAGTTTTATTCCTATTTGACTCTAGAACAACATATGGGACCACAGTGCGGAGTGGAATTACTTTCACTCCACCCAAACACGGTTTTCAAGTTTTCCAAATTCCAGATATGAACCAAGAGATCTTTTAAATGTCTTGATGACCCAGGCCACACACAAAGGTAATTCCAAATCCCTAATTATTATATCTGGGAACAGAAGGTAGCCTTAAGACTGGAGGCATTTTGTTCTCTGTTGTACTCCACCAGAAACATCAATCTGTATTGGAAAACTTAACCTGGCAGGTTCATGTATTATCCAACTGGACAAAATATGCATTCAGGTAAATAAACCTACAGGATCAGCAGGTTTCCAAGACATGTTATGACTTTAAGGAGCAAGGAATACGCAGAAGGAGAATGCTGCACTACCATCTAAAGCGCTACCACCTCCACAGAATGAAGGCCAATCAAACAGGAGACCTCCTTCAGTCCAGCCAGCCAGCTAATGTTTAGGACTGATGGGATGGGAAGAGTACTTAATGTGAATCAGAATAATGATCAAGAAAGTAATCTATTTGCTACCCTATTTAACATGCACCCTTTTGATGTCCCACTCACTATGAATATCTCCAAATCTATTTAGTTAAGGTGACATTTGAGTGGCTGGAGCCACAATGTGGGTTTTATGGGTGCAAGATGGAAATACTTGATGTCAATTGGATTGAAATTATTAATTGGATTTGTATTTTGTGAACTGTTGTTAGGTGGATAATAACACACAATATCTTCTCCATCTCCTTTCTTTACTCTTTTCCCACTTTTTTGTTACCACCCCAGGAAATGAAGAATCAAAGAAGTCATTAAGCCCAAGTCCGAAAACAACTGTTTAAGTCACGAAGGGAATATCAGAGACTGATTTTTTGCAACTCAAATAGTTTGCCTTAAGTCATTTGTTTTCAAATGTTAAGACTGCAGCAGAGGCAGTGTCCTTCAACGCCTTATCTCACTCTCACAGACTGAATGTGTTTTGCTGCCCAGAAAGGTCACACTGTGATCCTACCAGCAGAGAAAGCAAGGGCAGAATGATGCCTGGGACTCACCTCAGACCCCAGAGAACCCCTAAGCCCCGCCAAACTCGGTTCCAGAACCTTCCAGAGAGAGCACTGCACAAGTCCACTGGGAATCCGTCCCTTAGGACCTCAATGTAAAAATAACACTTCTAAGATAGGGTAGGGCAGTGTCCTGAAATTCTGGGAGAAGAAGAGCACCCAGAGACCAGGTGGTGTTCTTGCACTTTCCTCTCTCTCTCCCTTTCTTCCTTTGTCTCTATTTCTTTCTTTTCCCTTAACACAGATTTAGCAATCCAATGTCAATCTTGTTCCTAAATATGTCTGTACAAATAAATTGCTTTGTGGACCAATTGTTTGGCATCATTGTACCTCAATTTAGCCCAGAGACAACTGAATTCATAAATTTTATGGGGAGAATCATGGTCTTAACCCAGCGACCCTTGGGACTGCCCAGGTTGGGTCGCAACAGGTAGCAGAGTGTCAGGAAGCAGTAGCGCACAGAGATATCCAAAGACTGATAAGGGAGATACTTGAGTTGCCATCCCTGGACGTGCTTAAAAGGCGAGTAGATGAATTTCTTAGAGACGTGGTTAAGTAAGAGGACAGGTATTGGAACAGACGATATCAGAGGTCTTTTCCAACCAGATGATTCAATGATTCTATGATTCAAAGGCAGGGATCGGCACATATCCGCTCCAGGCCCAGCCCTCTCCAAGATTCTTCTTCCTTGCCCACCCCATGCCCCATGATCCTTCCTCACTCCTGGAACAGACCACGAGCACGGCCACACTGGCGCTGCCCAAGAAAAGCCACAAGAATGCCACGGAGCATCGCTGCCAAGACAGCAAGACCAGGACTGACCTCAGCCAAGACCAGAGACAGAAAAGGACAAAACCACCTAAAAGCACCCCAAGAACCACGTCCCATCTCCAGCATCAGGGAAGTATGTGAACCTCAACCACGACACCACTGAGGGCCACTGGTATCAGCTCCTCTATTCCCCTTTGACAATAAAATCACCTTCTACAAAAAAACATTGGAGAGCTGAAAAGCCAGGGTGAGGATGGGAAACGAGCACTGAGATCAGGAAGTCATTGGCAGGATAAGAAATCCTTGAGATGGGAAGTTGTTGTGGTATAGAGAATGGAACCACCACAGGGTTGGCTGAAGCACATAATGGCACAACAATCACCGTGGAGACGGAGACTTTGTTGCCTCAGCAAACCCCACTCTGACCAAGTGCCAGGGCAGGTTCAGCAGCAGGCTCCCACTCCTCGTGGTGCTCCTGCCTGCCAGGAGACACACAGCTGCCTCTGCCTGCCAGTATCTCTCCCCATCACACCTCTTTGCTTGCCCCAACACAGAGGTTCCCTTTCTGGCTGCAGATGGCGTCACAGTTGCCTGATGCCTTCAGCATTCCAGCCACGCTGCCCTCTGTCTCAGGGCTGTCCTGTGACCCTGCCCAGGCCCACGCCATCACCAACCAGCCGGCCCAGGCCGGTGCTTTGCATGGGGTGCCAGGGCTCTTGGCAGAGCCCCTGGACACCATGGCTCAGCACTGGCTGCAGGGCCTCCCTCTGCTCCACAGCCTGGCCGAAGGTGAGTTTTGGACTGCCCGAGCCTGCGGGCAGGAATTCCACGTACAGGAAACCTTCCATCGTCCTGGGGTTGAGCTGGGTTTTGTGGCTATTTCAGCAGGAGTGACCATGCCAGCAGGCCTGGAGGAGCCTCTGACCCTCCCTGATCTGGGACCAGATGTCTTCTCCAAAAATTTTCCCGAGATGGCAAGGGAGAACCTGCAGTTTCAGGACGACCAGGAATTTACCGTGTCCATCGACAACGTGCTCGCCTGCCTTGACACCATGGATGGCAAGGACACCATCCCTGATGTCCTCAACTTCCCTGCCTTCTTTCAAGACCTCTATGACTTCTGCAGGTAGGTAGCTGAGGGCGGCTGCCCCAAGGAGCAAGCGCTGCTGGTGGTGCTGGGGAATGGCAAGGACACTGTCCATGATGTCCTCAGCTCCCCCAGCTTGACCACCTCCCTCACCAAGCCCTTCCACCTCTTGGAATACAGGGCAGAATGCAGCTACACCCCAGAGCACGTGGCAGCGATGATGCTGGGGGACAGCCAAACCACCTTCCCTGATGTCGACGACGGCCTTGAGAGCACTGCCTCTTTCATGGAAGTCCCAGACATCCTGGAGCATGGGGCAGAGGGCAACAGCCTCGATTACCAACTGCCCGTGGCAATGCTGGGGGACGTCAATCTCTTCAGGAGGATGGCGGCCTCTCCCTTGCAGGAACCCAAGGGGAAGGAGAGGGCTGTGGCAGCTGCCCCCCAGCGTCACCCACCTTGCACCACCCCACTGGTGGAGGAGGCGCTCAAGAGGCAGCCCCGGGTGGTTCTGACCCGTCTGCCACTGCTGCCAAAGGACCTCTCCTGCCGGGTGGTTTTGTCCCGCTTGCCACTGCCGCCAGAGGCCGTCTCCTGCCCAGTGGTGCCCAAATCAGGAGCGGCAGAACGCAAGAAGACCAAGCGCCCCGTGCCAGCCAGCACCTGCAAGAAGGAAGACACCTGCCTGCAGGATAACATCCCAGCAAAGAGAAAGAAGAAGACGGGGGTGCGCCGCCGGGGAAAACACTAGAAACCATCTGGAAGGGGAAGCTGGGTGAGGACGAAGCGGTGGTGGGCAGCATTTGCACACAGAGAGATCCAAAGGCAGGGAAACGCACCCACCTGCTCCAGCCCCAGCCCCCTCCCAGATCCCTGTTCCTTCTTATTTGAATAAACGACTTGGGTGTTCACTTGGCAGTGACTCTCTCTGCCTGCGGTCGTTTGTGCAGTGGCAGAGGAGGACAGCGGTGTTCATGCAGCCCCTGCCCACCCCACAGAGCGCGGAGCTGGGCTGTAGGGCCGCTGACAGGATGGGGACATGGAGAATCGCTCTTGGAGCTGGGCACCCATGGGAGCCTTGTTTTTGGCACTTCTTATATCCTAGACAGTCCCCAGAGAAGCATGTGAACCATCATCCCTGGAAATGACTCTGATCTATCTCTCCACAGTCACCACCAGCGAGCAAAAGGGAGAAATGCAATTACTACCAAGAAAAAGAAGTGCCAGAGCTATTCTGGGAAGGGGAAAGGGGAGGAATCCACCAGGACAAGGCCTGCTTTTGTCTGTAGGTTTGCTGACGAGTACGGAGAACGACACACTTGAAAAACCCTTGCTCGGTGAATTACTGCTCTCTCAAAACCTAAGTAGCTCAGAGCCAGAGAAGGGATGCAATGACCGTGCAGCCAGCTGGGGTTTAATTCGTCGTCTTACCAGGCAGGTAGTCCTTGTCGTCTGTCAGATTGTGGGCAACGACAAGGTTCCTTGCCAGGGAAGACATGGGCCTACGGACAGTCATGGCCTCATCTCACACCTGGATCCCTTTGAGGACAGAGTTGAAGGAGGCGAGAGTGGAAATTCGGATGTCCTGCAAGTGGAGGAAAAAAAGAAGTGCTGGAATAAGGCCAGAAGCCGCCTGACGGCATCCAGGGGGCCTCTAGCCGCTGGGATCATCCCTGCGGTACAATACCACCTACCAGAGGTGACAGCACATTGCATCTGCCCAGTTTGTCTCTCAGTGGGGACTTTTGGGGTGAGGCTCCTGCCTTCTGAGGAGCCACTGCCCCTCGCCCATGGGGACTCCTCATCCCTCTGGGTTGACAAGGACGATGTGGGTGTCGCCCCATCTTGCAACGCAGGAGGCGTTCCTGAATGTAGATGGCCACCACGTCCCAGATGGCTGTTCTCTCTGGAAAGCAAAGGAAAACCAGGTCACGCTCTGCGTCTGACGGCTCTAAACCCTCAACATCCCCCAAGCTGCAGCGCAATGGCCGGGGGGAATTCTCATGGACAAGACAATTGTGATGGACAAGACAGGTGACGGCCGTCCTGCAGCCTTTAAAGTCTGCAGCTCGCTGTCTCCTGCAGCCTTCATCTCCCCCAGGTTTGCATAGTACCTGTCCGGCGCTATCCTCAACATCCACTAACATACGGAAACGGCCCAGACCAAAATTCCAAGCTGGCAGCTAGAAAGACATCATCTTGCCCGAAAAGCTGTTGCTGTGCTTTAATGCCAGACAGACACCAAGCACCACCCAAGACGCTCACTCACTGTTTTCCAATCCTCGTGGACTGAGACAGAATCAGTTCAAGAAATTAAACAGCAAGAAGCAGCTAAATAAAAAGGAGGAAAAATAAAAGGAAAGAGAGGAAAACAAAACTCAAGACAGACAAGCAATGCAAATAGAAGCACTTGCTCACCCCCATTGGGCAATGCCCCCTGCTCACCTCCCCTGGTCTGATTGCTGAGCAGGGTGTCCTATGGTAAGGAATATCCCGTTGGTCAGTTGGAGTCCACTCTCCTGGCTGTGTCCCCTCCCAGCACCTTGTGCACCCCCAGCGGCCCCTCTCTCAGGGCAGTGAGAGGAGCAGAAAGGGCCTTAACGCTGTGTAAGCCCTGCTCAGCGGTGACAACAACATCCCTGTGTTCCCAACACTGATCCCAGCAGAAATCCAAACCACAGCCCTGTACCAACCACTGAGGAGAAATCTAACTCTGTCCCAGCCAAATCCAGTACTCCTACAGATAGACATTTCCCAGCCTGCTCGTCTCGAATCCTCCAAAGCTCAGGCTGTCTCTCAGCAAACCAAGCGTGAGAGCAGCCTCCAAGCAGAGGGAGAAGAGGCTCCCTGAGCAGAGAGATTCCCGCCCCTGCTCCTGGCCCTGGCATGAAACTCACTCGATTCCTCTGCAGCTTTCTGGCTGCAGATGGAACGTGGCACAACTCCTCCAGTAGGCTTTTTCCCGTCAAGGCCGTGCACTGAGCAGGGCTGGGGCAGATGGAAACACAATATTTTGTCCAGCCTTTTCCAGGGCCACTTTTGCTTCCTGGCACCAAGCTGCTGTCCATCCCAGAGCTTGGGAAGGGACGGGGGCTTTTGCTCAGCAGTCTGACCAAGTGTCCATGAGAAGTGAGAGCCTCAGGCCTTGCTCGGCCCCATGGGGACCCAGCCCAGCTGGTGGGTGTCTCCTTGCCCCACTGGGGCTCAGTGTGACATAGCGGGGGGCTGGGAAGCTCCTCACGCCCTGACCTGTGTCCAGGGAGAAGGGCCTGGGGGCACGACCTCGGCACAGGTAGAGACTTCATTCCTAAATCTAAGGGCTTAGACCCTAAAAATGTAGCCTTGGACCATAAAGTGAGGATTTGAAGCCTAAAATCAGGCTTCAAAAATTGACCATGCATCTTTGGGCCACGAGATCTTATGTTTGTGCCCTAAAAATCAATCTCTGGGCCTAAAAATGTGGCTTGGAAACACAGAAGCGCTTTGGAAAGTCAAATTAAGGCTTTGGGCCCTCTAAGTTTCCTTTGGGCCCTTAGAAGGAGGTGGTCTGACCAAATAAATGACAGTCTGGACCCTCAAAATGCAACTTCAGACCTATTCAACACAGCTTTGGAATCTATAAATGAGAGTTCAGACCCTAAAAATGAAGCTTTGCATCTTAAAATGAGGCTTTGACTCCCTGCAGATTGTCATCCTGAGACTGTGCGCCCTGAAGTGAGGGTTTGCCAACTAATAAAGCTGCTTTGGGTCATAAAAACAAAGGCTTGGACCTTAAAAGATAAAGTTTCGGCACCCAAAAATCCCACCATGCAACCTGAAAACGAAGATTTCACCTCTAAACAAGGACTTTCGGGGGCTCTAAAAAAGAGGATTTGCGACTGAGAAACGGTAAGAATGTACTGCGGGCCCTAAAATGGGACTTCAGAGGAGATTTTAGAGGACAGTCCTATGGAAAGTCCCTGGAACAATGCACTCAGCTACAAGCCAGGAAGAGCCACCGAATGGGGACAACACTACTAAAGGATAACCAGAACCTCTAGGGTTTTAGAGGGTGGGGGAGGATTCTGCAGAGCATACACTCACCTGGTGAAGGGAGAGCACTCTGCCTCGAGGAGAAGACCGTGCAAGGTGTCCCTACCGCAGGGAGGGGCTCTGCTCACATTCCTGCTGCTTCAGGAGAACACAAAATGGCTCCATTCGTAGCCAAGCCTAAATGGAGTCCTGGTCATATATGGTCGTGTTGGCACCTATTGGCTGGAGGGGTCTGGAAGGCAGCACTAGGATGGAGTCTGGGACGTGGGTCACAGATCCCCTGCTCCAGCCCTGTGGGGTCCTTCCTCGAGGGACAGGTGTACCTGCCACAGGAAGCTCTCTGGAAAGTTCTGCCTGGCCCCCGCAGCCCCATGACTGTGCAAGGAGGGGAGGGCAGGGAGGCGTAATGGGGATGAGGAGCCGGGATAGAGCAGGATGGAGGGGGAAAGAGATGGAGGGGAAGAGAGCAGTGTGACCTCTTCCTGAAAATGCCAGCAAATAAACTCTCTAAGACTCATTTTGGAGTTTTAGAAGGCGAACACCCTTTATTTCAGCGCTGAATGCGTGAGCCAACGATTTCCATCCATCATGCACAAGGAGACGAGCTGGGGACGGAATATATTTTCCACTTACATGCACTGTACACTATATATATTTTCCACTTACATTCTCTGCCTGGCTTTGCATTGTTTAGAGATAGAAAGACTACAAACAGAGGTGATCATAGTAGAAGACACATCTGTTCAGCACATATCATACTTCACACAAGACATCATCCTTTCTCAAAGAACGGTGCCTGGAAATACACTCTTTGAAAGAAACTTTACTGAAGTCACTTAGAAAACTAATTGTATAGAAAATTGGTTCTACTTCAGCTTAAATCAAAAACTTTCCGTTTTCGCAGTGGCAAAGATGTCCTGTATCAAATAGTCCTTGTATCAAACCGAGAAGTGGGAGAGGGAGTGGGGCAGAGGGGCAGAGGGGGAAAGGGTGAGAGGGAAAATGGAGGGGAGGGAGACAGGGAAAGGCTGGGAGAGAGCGGGAGAGCGAGCCAGGGACGGGCGGGAAACGATCCAAGAGGTGAGGGGAACAGAGGGATGTGGGTCAGGAGGAGGAGGCGAACAAGGAGAGAACAGCAATGGCCTCCAGGATGAGGAGGAAGAGCAAAGGAGCTGGGAAGTAGGACGGAGGCTGGGAGAAAAGGGAGGAGGCCCAGGCAGCAGAGCAGGAGATGTAGGCGGGGCAGAGGGGACCGGCTGCAGGGAGAGGGAGGAAAAATAAGCCCAGGAAGCAGGCCATGGCGACAGGAAAAAGAGAAGGGGAGGGAGAGGGAGAAAGAGATGTGGAGAAAGGGAAAACCAGCAACTAGCTGTGGGGCAGAGTGGTAGGAATTAGCAAATGCAGGCAGGGAGTCAGATGGAGAAGGGCAAAAATAGGGACAGTCTCCTGGGCAGAGAATGGGGATTAAAAAAATAAGATGAGGGAGCTGGAGAGAGAAAGAAAGAGAAAAGGAAAACTAGTGATGGGCTAAAGAAAGAGAGGAGGGAATTAAAATTGGGGGCAGGGGGGGAGACAGAGAGCGCTGGGGAGAGAAGAAAGAGAGCCATTATGGGCAACTGCCCCATGTCTGAGCCCTCCCTAGGATCTGCATTGCCAGGACCCACGTACATTTGTGGGGTGTCAGGGTCTCCCGTGCCTGGCTTTCCCCAGCAAAGCTCCAAGCTGGTGCCGGTCTGTGCTGCAGCCCTGGGGCTGAGGCTGGGAGGGGCTCATCTGCCTGGTGGCTCTGACACAGAAATGATGAGCTGAAGCCCCGTGGCCATGGCCAGTTCCAAGTCACAGAGTACCTCAGCCTTTCTCCCTGAGATACAGGGTTACACGGAGGCTATGGCCGACACCTCCAGGGACCTTATTTTCAGTACTGATGCAATAAACTGTAACGTGGTTACTGTTCCAGTAACATGAGGATCCATCTCTGTGTAGTCCAATTTCAGGATCTGGACACGGCACAGGCCTACTGATAAGGGGATGCATTTCTCTCACACTGTGGACAAGCAATAGCACAACAAAATTTCACTTCTAATAGGACTCTAAGAAGTTACAGATGAAACAGCGCACACAGCAATGCAATAGGAATCGCCCAAGAGTCACCGGTTTTGTTTCAGGGCCTGTTGATCAGAGGGCCTTTCCAAATTTACTGCAGCACCATCTGGCTGTGAGACCTGTGCCTCAGCCCAGGTGTCGCTGAGATGATCGAGTGCCAGACCGCAAGCCGCCACATCTGCTCGGCAAGAGGAGCACCATTTTCTCTCCTCGCTGCTCCCCGCTGTTCCCGCACAACAAGGCTGGACAAGTCCGGTGTCCCACTCACTCCCAGAGCCTGTCTGAGCCGGGGCACGGGGAAAGACTCCCCGCAGCTCTGGCAGATCCCGCAGGGAAGGACGCCCACCCCCTGCCCCAGAACACTTCTCCTCGCACGGGACAGACCCCCAGCACAGCCCCACCGGCGCTGCCCAGGAAGGGCCACAGGAAAGTCAACGAGTTTTGCTGCCAAGACAGCAAGACCAGGACTGAGCTCTGGTCAAGACCAGAGATGGAGAAGGACAAAACCACCTGAAAGCGCCTCAAGCCCCCCTCCCATCTCCAGCATCCAGGAAGACTGGGCAGCACACGCGTCAGCATTAAGGGCCAGCGTTGCCACCCCATCCCGTCACCTTGGACACGAAAGTCACCTCCCCGAAAAAAAACGCTGAGATGCAAAGACGTGATGAGGATCGAAAAACTTCACTGATGTCAGGAAATCATGGGCAGGATGGGAAATCCTTGAGATGGGTAGTTGTTGTGGTATAGAGAATGGAACCACCACAGGGTTGGCTGAAGCACATAATGACACAACAATCACCGTGGAGGCGGAGACTTTGTTGCCCAGCAAACCCCACTCTGACCAAGTGCCAGGGCAGGTTCAGCAGCAGGCTCCCACTCCTCGTGGTGCTCCTGCCTGCCAGGAGACACACAGCTGCCTCTGCCTGCCAGTATCTCTCCCCATCACACCTCTTTGCTTGCCCCAACACAGAGGTTCCCTCTCTGGCTGCAGATGGCGTCACAGTTGCCTGGTGCCTTCAGCATTCCAGCCACGCTGCCCTCTGTCTCAGGGCTGTCCTGTGACCCTGCCCAGGCCCACGCCATCACCAACCAGCCGGCCCAGGCCAGTGCTTTGCATGGGGCGCCAGGGCTCTTGGCAGAGCCCCTGGACACCATGGCTCAGCACTGGCTGCAGGGCCTCCCTCTGCTCCACAGCCTGGCCGAAGGTGAGTTTTTGACTGCCCGAGCCTGCTGGCAGGAATGCCACGTACAGGAAACCTTCCATCGTCCTGGGGTTGAGCTGGGTTTTGTGGCTATTTCAGCAGGAGTGACCATGCCAGCAGGCCTGGAGGAGCCTCTGACCCTCCCTGATCTGGGACCAGATGTCTTCTCCAAAAATTTTCCCGAGATGGCAAGGGAGAACCTGCAGTTCCAGGACGACCAGGAATTTACCGTGTCCATCGACAACGTGCTCGCCTGCCTTGACACCATGGATGGCAAGGACACCATCCCTGATGTCCTCAACTTCCCTGCCTTCTTTCAAGACCTCTATGACTTCTGCAGGTAGGTAGCTGAGGGCGGCTGCCCCAAGGAGCAAGCGCTGCTGGTGGTGCTGGGGAATGGCAAGGACACTGTCCATGATGTCCTCAGCTCCCCCAGCTTGACCACCTCCCTCACCAAGCTCTTCCACCTCTTGGAATACAGGGCAGAATGCAGCTACACCCCAGAGCACGTGGCAGCGATGATGCTGGGGGACAGCCAAATCACCTTCCCTGATGTCGACGACGGCCTTGAGAGCACTGCCTCTTTCAAGGAAGTCCCCGACATCCTGGAGCACGGGGCAGAGGGCAACAGCCTCGATTACCAACTGCCCGTGGCAATGCTGGGGGACGTCAATCTCTTCAGGAGGATGGCGGCCTCTCCCTTGCAGGAACCCAAGGGGAAGGAGAGGGCTGTGGCAGCTGCCCCCCAGCGTCACCCACCTTGCACCACCCCACTGGTGGAGGAGGCGCTCAAGAGGCAGCCCCGGGTGGTTCTGACCCGTCTGCCACTGCTGCCAAAGGACCTCTCCTGCCGGGTGGTTTTGTCCCGCTTGCCACTGCCGCCAGAGGCCGTCTCCTGCCCAGTGGTGCCCAAATCAGGAGCGGCAGAACGCAAGAAGACCAAGCGCCCCGTGCCAGCCGGCACCTGCAAGAAGGAAGACACCTGCCTGCAGGATAACATCCCAGCAAAGAGAAAGAAGAAGACGGGGGTGCGCCGGCGGGGAAAACGCTAGAAACCCTCTGGAAGGGGAAGCTGGGTGAGGACGAAGCGGTGGTGGGCAGCATTGGCACACAGAGAGATCCAAAGGCAGGGAAACGCACCCAGCTGCTCCAGCCCCAGCCCTCTCCCAGATCCCTGTTCCTTCTTATTTCAATAAAAGACTTGGGTGTTCACTTGGCAGTGCCTCTCTCTGCCTGCGGTCGTTTGTGCAGTGGCAGAGGAGAACAGCGGTGTTCATGCAGCCCCTGCCCACCCCACAGAGCGCTGAGCTTGGGTGTGGGGCCGCTGACAGGATGGGGACATGGAGAATCGCTCTTGGAGCTGGGCACCCATGGGAGCCTTGTTTTTGGCACTTCTTGTATCCTAGACGGTCACCAGAGAAGCATGTGAACCATCATCCCTGGAAGTGACTCTGATCTATCTCTCCACAGTCACCACCAGCGAGCAAAAGGGAGAAATGCAATTACTACCAAGAAAAAGAAGTGCCAGAGTTATTCTGGGAAGGGGAAAAGGGAGGAATCCACCAGGACAAGGCCTGCTTTTGTCTGTAGGTTTGCTGACGAGTACGGAGACCAACACACTTGAAAAACCCTTGCTCGGTGAATTACTGCTCTCTCATAACCTAAGTAGCTCAACCACTCCAAGTGCAGCACAGTCTTCTGGAAAGACAAAAAGCGTAAGACATGCCGACAGGCAGCTGCATGAGCCCTTCCTCTGGTCAAGGCCGTAACACCCTTGCTCGCCGTCATTAATGATGGCATTGCTGATGGACTTACTGCGGCTGAACACCCTGAGCCCAGTGGCACAATCTGACTCTCTTAAGGGCTTGTGTGTTGGTAAAGGTTGAGGCTGTTGAGGGTGGATCTGAGTCAGTAGAAAACCCAGATTCCTCCCCGGCTGCCCTACTTCCACTGGACTCTTTCAACTGTTTAACGTTGGTGTATGTGCAACACCAGACCAGTGTCCCCAGGGCAATGTTGATCTGCTTGAAAGAAAAGAAGGCCCTGTAATGGGGTCTGGACAGGCTGGATTGATTGGTTGAGGTAAATCGTATGAGGTTTAACAAGGCCAGGTGCTGGGTCCTGCACTGGGGTCACAAGAACCCTATGCAATGCTTCAGCCTTGAGGAAGAGCGGCTGGAAAGCTGCCTGGTGGAAAAGGACTTGCACCTGCTGTTTGACAGTGGCTGAGCATGCAGCAGCAGTGCACCCAGGTGGCCAAGAAGGCACACACCATCCTGGTTTGTAGCCAAAACGGTGGCCAGCAGGATTAGGGAAGGGACGGTGCCCCTGTGCTCAGCGCATTCTCGTGAGAGCCTGCAGTGCGGTCACACAGTGCTCAGGACCACGAGGCGGTCCCAACTCCCCCGCCCAGGCTGCGCCAGTGCCTGGTGCAAAACACGTCCGTTGCCCAGTTCAGGGAGGGCTGAGGTGTCCCGCCACAGGGCGAGGAAGCGACGCGAGGGAGAGCAACTCAGCTCGCAGCCCGCCTGCGCTGCCCCGTGCTGCGCACAAAGATGGCGCTCGCCCGCCTGAGAGAGAGGAGCGGCGCGCGGTCGCCACGGCAGCGGCAGCAGCCTCGCCCCCGTTGCCGTGGGGACGGGCGGTGCCTGCTGCTATCCCGCCCGCCCGCCGGGAGCGTGAACAGCGCGGGGCTGGGTGGGGGGCAGGCGAAGAGCGATGCCCCTTTTCCCTGTCACGATGCCCCTTTTCCCTGTCACGATGCCCCTTTCTTCCCTCGTGGTGTCCTTCTCCCCCGCCCCCGTGATGCCCCATTCCCTTTCCCTGGCTCCTCAAGCTCCGGGAGTCACGGTCGCTTTCCGCGGGTGCTGCATGTAGATGCCAAGCCGGCTTTTCCTTCGGGAACTGCCACCTGTGGCTGTGGGATGGGAATTGTCAGCACAGCTGGGATGCCGAGGCAGCTGGCTCTCATAAAAGGCTTTCATCTGGTATTGCTGCTCTGTTTTAAATGAGATCTACCCATCTATGTATCCTGGTTTTCCAGCCATTGCATACAGTGGAGAGAGATCCAACACAGAGACAACCCAGCAAATTAAAGAGCAGAACATTTGCGATAATTAAGTCGAGCACTTTCTGATGGAGCAATTAGTGAAGTGCAAGTAAGCAAGAAGGCAGTGTTTCTTTACCCCTTGTACCAAGGGGAGTAAGTGCTTTGGGTCGGTTGGTTTGGGGTTTTTTTTTTTTGAAGCCGAGTTTCAGAAAAGCCAAAGCCTGGTGCTTACTCCAGAGCTGCTTATTATCTTGTCTGCCCTAAGACACTTCGCTTACATCAATGAAACAGCATTTGCAGCACTTGGAATTACTTCAGTAAGTGTCCTGTGCACCTTTCCTGGTGTAATTCCTTAGGCTGTTTTGTTGTGGGTTTTTTTCATTATCTGCCACTCCGTTTTCCTGTCCATAGGTATCTATTTATATTTTGTTCTTGCTCATTAGAAATTGAGAGAGGAATGTGCTGGGATGTGGGGTGTTGGGTGTTTTTTATCTGGAGAGGTGGGCAGTTTGGGGATTGGGCTTGGTATTTTTACAAATCAAGAACTGCAAATGGGCACCTGCAAACAGACAGGTCCTGCCTTTGCTTTTGTTAATGGGCAAGGAGGAAATGAAACGAAAGGTTTAAGTGTCTCCTGCCGTCTTTTGTGCCTCTTGCTGCTCCTTAGAAGCAGTTTTCTTCATGAAGATGTACAATTCCCTGTATTAGGACACTTCATGTGAATACTCGAGTGCTGTTTCCAAACTTAAAGCAAGGTGTTCCCTTGTTTCAGCTGATCATCTAGAAGCTGTGTTTACTGCATCCCCCAGAATAAGCAAGCCTTTCCCAAAGCTGCAACGCAGCAAGTTGCTCGAGTTTCAGGTGGCCTTGATTTGTTAGTTGCCTGAAAAAGGGATGCTAGCAGTTAACTTTTACCCCAAGTGCTTTCCTTTCCATTATTGCAGGAGGGTAACACCAGAGGCCACTGAAACAACCAGAGACCCTGACAAGCTCAAAGAGCGCTTTTCCTCCAACATCGCCGATTCCAGGTCTCGGTGACCTTGCAAAACCTTCCCGTGAAGTGCCCTCTGGGTGCCGCAGGACCAAAGAAACCGATTCAGCCTGCGTCAGGCTGGCAAAGCAAGGAGGCACACCTGGTGAGCGTTTGCCTCGCTTCTTTGGTTTTCCTCTGTTTTCTTTAGCTCTGCTTGAGTGTGGTGGTGGAAGGTGCTTGTAGATACTACAGAAGAATCCTCTAGAATTTTGAAATCAACCTAAGGAAATAAATGAACAATTGAAAACATGAATACGAGAGGTCACCTTGTCAAGACATCATTGCATTCTGTTGTGCATAGATACCTTCCAGCAAAATGTGTAGTTCTGCACTGTTCTTATCTAAGTAGATGACGATGGTTTAGCAGCATTTGAGTGAGGTCTTCACAATTTATGCTTAGGCTATGGAAGTACTGGTCTGGTGAAAGCAATGTCACAAAAGAGCTTTTTCCCGCTTCTCCTTCCCAGACATCCTCTCCAGGAAGCTGCAGAAAAAGCTTCATTGGCACCTTTGTGACTTTGTCCCTCAGAACAAGGGAGACCCTCTTCCCCTTGCCCAGGCAGTGAGAGAGGAAGGATATGGTGCCTTGGATGCAGACCTCCACTTTCCATCAGGACACAGAAGCAGCCGTGGCCACCTTGTAGAGTAAAGGCCTTCAGCTCCTTCTTCCCTGCAAAACCACACAAGAGGGATGGAAACCCTCACCCCGTGGCCCTTCCACAGGCGTTTCCAAGGGTGCGTATTGCAACCATTGCGTCACCCAGGAAGGCCCTTTTTTTGGACCTGCTCTACAGATGGGCGGTTGCTTTTGAGAGGCATTTCAGAGCCAGAGAAGGGATGCAATGACTGTGCAGCCAGCTGGGGTTTAATTCGTCGTCTTACCAGGCAGGTAGTCCTTGTCGTCCATCAGATTGTGGGCAACGACAAAGTTCCTTGCCAGGGAAAATATGGGCCTCCGGACAGTCACGGCCTCATCTCACACCTGGATCCGTTTGAGGACAGAGTTGAAGGAGGCGAGGGTGGAAATTCGGATGTCCTGCAAGTGGAGGAAAAAAAGAAGTGCTGGAATATGGGCAGAAGCCGCCCGAGGGCATCCAGGGGGTCTCTAGCCGCTGGGATCATCCCTGCGGTACAATACCACCTACCAGAGGTGACAGCACATTGCATCTGCCCAGTTTGTCTCTCAGTGGGGACTTTTGGGGTGAGGCTCCTGCCTTCTGAGGAGCCACTGCCCCTCGCCCATGGGGACTCCTCATCCCTCTGGGTTGACAAGGACGATGTGGGTGTCGCCCCATCTTGCAACGCAGGAGGCGTTCCTGAATGTAGATGGCCCACCACGTCCCAGATGGCTGTTCTCTCTGGAAAGCAAAGGAAAACCAGGTCACGCTCTGCGTCTGCCGGCTCTAAACCCTCAACATCCCCCAAGCTGCAGCACAATGGCCGGGGGGAATTCTGATGGACAAGACAGGGTGACGGCCGTCCTGCAGCCCTTAAAGTCTGCAGCTCGCTGTCTCCTGCAGCCTTCATCTCCCCTGGGTTTGCATAGTACCTGTCCGGCGCTATCCTCAACATCCACTAACGTACGGAAACGGCCCAGACCAAAATTCCAAGCTGGCAGCTAGAAAGACATCAGCTTGCCCGAGAAGCTGTTGCTGTGCTTTAATGCCAGACAGACACCAAGCACCACCCAAGACGCTCACTCACTGTTTTCCAATCCTCGTGGACTGAGACAGAATCAGTTCAAGAAATTAAATAGCAAGAAGCAGCTAAATAAATGTAAGGAAAAGAGGAAAAATAAAAGGAAGGAGAGGAAAACAAAACTCAAGACAGACAAGCAATGCAAACAGAAGCACTTGCTCACCCCCACTGGGCAATGTCCCCTGCTCACCTCCCCTGGTCTGATTGCTGAGCACGGTATCCTATGGTAAGGAATATCCCGTTGGTCAGTTGGAGTCCACTCTCCTGGCTGTGTCCCCTCCCAGCACCTTGTGCACCCCCAGCGGCCCCTCTCTCAGGGCAGTGAGAGGAGCAGAAAGGGCCTTAACGCTGTGTAAGCCGTGCTCAGCGGTGACAACAACATCCATGTGTTCCCAACACTGATCCCAGCAGAAATCCAAACCACAGCCCCGTACCAGCTACTGAGGAGAAATCTAACTCTGTCCCAGCCAAATCCAGTACTCCTACAGATAGACATTTCCCGGCCTGCTCGTCTCGAATCCTCCAAAGCTCAGGCTGTCTCTCAGCAAACCAAGCGTAAGAGCAGCCTCCAAGCAGCGGGAGAAGAGGCTCCCTGAGCAGAGAGATTCCCGCCCCTGCTCCTGGCCCTGGCATGAAACTCACTCAATTCCTCTGCAGCTTTCTGGCTGCAGATGGAACAAGGCACAACTCCTCTAGTACGCTTTTTCCCGTCAAGCCCGTGCCCTGAGCAGGGCTCGGGCAGATGGAAACACAATATTTTGCCCAGCCTTTTCCAGGGCCACTTTTGCTTCCTGGCACCAAGCTGCTGTCCATCCCAGAGCTTGGGAAGGGATGGGGGCTTTTGCTCAGCAATCTGACCAAGTGTCCATGAGAAGTGAGAGCCTCAGGCCTTGCTCGGCCCCATGGGGACCCAGCCCAGCTGGTGGGTGTCTCCTTGCCCCACTGGGGCTCAGTGTGGCATCGCGGGGGGCTGGGAAGCTCCTCACGCCCTGACCTGTGTCCAGGGAGGAGGGCCTGGGAGCACGACCTCGGCCCAGGTAGAGACTTCATTCCTAAATCTAAGGGCTTAGACCCTAAAAATGTAGCCTTGGACCATAAAGTGAGGATTTGAAGCCTAAAATCGGGCCTCAAAAATTGACCATGCAGCTTTGGGCCACGAGATCGTATGTTTGTGCCCTAAAAATCAATCTCTGGGCCTAAAAATGTGGCTTGGAAACACAGAAGGGCTTTGGAAAGTCAAATTAAGGCTTTGGGCCCTCTAAGTTTCCTTTGGGCCCTTAGAAGGAGGTGGTCTGACCAAATAAATGACAGTCTGGACCCTCAAAATGCAACTTCAGACCTATTCAACACAGCTTTGAAATCTATAAATGAGAGTTCAGACCCTAAAAATGAAGCTTTGCATCTTAAAATGAGGCTTTGACTCCCTGCAGATTGTCATCCTGAGACTGTGCGCCCTGAAGTGAGGGTTTGCCAACTAATAAAGCTGCTTTGGGTCATAAAAACAAAGGCTTGGACCTTAAAAGATAAAGTTTCGGCACCCAAAAATCCCACCATGCAACCTGAAAACAAAGATTTCACCTCTAAACAAGGACTTTCGGGGGCTCTAAAAAAGAGGATTTGGGACTGAGAAACGGTAAGAATGCACTGCGGGCCCTAAAATGGGACTTCAGAGGAGATTTTAGAGGACAGCCCTATGGAAAATCCCTGGAACAATGCACTCAGCTACAAGCCAGGAAGAGCCACCGAATGGGGACAACACTACTAAAGGATAACCAGAACCTCTAGGGTTTTAGAGGGTGGGGGAGGATTCTGCAGAGCATACACTCACCTGGTGAAGGGAGAGCACTCTGCCTCGAGGAGAAGACCGTGCAAGGTGTCCCTACCGCAGGGAGGGGCTCTGCTCACATTCCTGCTGCTTCAGGAGGACACAAAATGGCTCCATTCATAGCCAAATGGAGTCCTGGTCATATATGGTCGTGTTGGCACCTATTGGCTGGAGGGGTCTGGGAGGCAGCACTAGGATGGAGTCTGGGACGTGGGTCACAGATCCCCTGCTCCAGCCCTGTGGGGTCCTTCCTCGAGGGACAGGTGTACCTGCCACAGGAAGCTCTCTGGAAAGTTCTGCCTGGCCCCCGCAGCCCCATGACTGTGCAAGGAGGGGAGGGCAGGGAGGCGTAATGGGGATGAGGAGCCGGGATAGAGCAGGATGGAGGGGGAAAGAGATGGAGGGGAAGAGAGCAGTGTGACCTCTTCCTGAAAATGCCAGCAAATAAACTCTCTAAGACTCATTTTGGAGTTTTAGAAGGCGAACACCCTTTATTTCAGCGCTGAATGCGTGAGCCAACGATTTCCATCCATCATGCACAAGGAGACGAGCTGGGGACGGAATATATTTTCCACTTACATGCACTGTACACTATATATATTTTCCACTTACATTCTCTGCCTGGCTTTGCATTGTTTAGAGATAGAAAGACTACAAACAGAGGTGATCATAGTAGAAGACACATCTGTTCAGCACATATCATACTTCACACAAGACATCATCCTTTCTCAAAGAACGGTGCCTGGAAATACACTCTTTGAAAGAAACTTTACTGAAGTCACTTAGAAAACTAATTGTATAGAAAATTGGTTCTACTTCAGCTTAAATCAAAAACTTTCCGTTTTCGCAGTGACAAAGATGTCCTGTATCAAATAGTCCTTGTATCAAACCGAGAAGTGGGAGAGGGAGTGGGGCAGAGGGGCAGAGGGGGAAAGGGTGAGAGGGAAAAATGGAGGGGAGGGAGAGAGGGAAAGGCTGGGAGAGAGCGGGAGAGCGAGCCAGGGACGGGCGGGAAACGATCCAAGAGGTGAGGGGAACAGAGGGATGTGGGTCAGGAGGAGGAGGCGAACAAGGAGAGAACAGCAATGGCCTCCAGGATGAGGAGGAAGAGCAAAGGGGCTGGGAAGTAGGACGGAGGCTGGGAGAGAAGGGAGGAGGCCCAGGCAGCAGAGCAGGAGATGTAGGCGGGGCAGAGGGGACCGGCTGCAGGGAGAGGGAGGAAAAATAAGCCCAGGAAGCAGGCCATGGCGACAGGAAAAAGAGAAGGGGAGGGAGAGGGAGAAAGAGATGTGGAGAAAGGGAAAACCAGCAACTAGCTGTGGGGCAGAGTGGTAGGAATTAGCAAATGCAGGCAGGGAGTCAGATGGAGAAGGGCAAAAATAGGGACAGTCTCCTGGGCAGAGAATGGGGGTTAAAAAAATAAGATGAGGGAGCTGGAGAGAGAAAGAAAGAGAAAAGGAAAACTAGTGATGGGCTAAAGAAAGAGAGGAGGGAATTAAAATTGGGGGCAGGGGGGGAGACAGAGAGCGCTGGGGAGAGAAGAAAGAGAGCCATTATGGGCAACTGCCCCATGTCTGAGCCCTCCCTAGGATCTGCATTGCCAGGACCCACGTACATTTGTTGGGTGTCAGGGTCTCCCGTGCCTGGCTTTCCCCAGCAAAGCTCCAAGCTGGTGCCGGTCTGTGCTGCAGCCCTGGGGCTGAGGCTGGGAGGGGCTCATCTGCCTGGTGGCTCTGACACAGAAATGATGAGCTGAAGCCCCGTGGCCATGGCCAGTTCCAAGTCACAGAGTACCTCAGCCTTTCTCCCTGAGATACAGGGTTACACGGAGGCTATGGCCGACACCTCCAGGGACTTTATTTTCAGTACTGATGCAATAACCTGTAACGTGGTTACTGTTCCAGTAACATGAGGATCCATCTCTGTGTAGTCCAATTTCAGGATCTGGACACGGCACAGGCCTACTGATAAGGGGATGCATTTCTCTCACACTGTGGACAAGCAATAGCACAATTAAATTTCACTTCTAATAGGACTCTAAGAAGTTACAGATGAAACAGCGCACACAGCAATGCAATAGGAATCGCCCAAGGGTCACCGGTTTTGTTTCAGGGCCTGTTGATCAGAGGGCCTTTCCGATTTTACTGCAGCACCATCTGGCTGTGAGACCTGTGCCTCAGCCCAGGTGTCGCTGAGATGATCGAGTGCCAGACCGCAAGCCGCCACATCTGCTCGGCAAGAGGAGCACCATTTTCTCTCCTCGCTGCTCCCCGCTGTTCCCGCACAACAAGGCTGGACAAGTCCGGTGTCCCACTCACTCCCAGAGCCTGTCTGAGCCGGGGCACGGGGAAAGGCTCCCCGCAGCTCTGGCAGATCCCGCAGGGAAGGACGCCCACCCCCTGCCCCAGAACACTTCTCCTCGCACGGGACAGACCCCCAGCACAGCCCCACCGGCGCTGCCCAGGAAGGGCCACAGGAAAGTCAACGAGTTTTGCTGCCAAGACAGCAAGACCAGGACTGAGCTCTGGTCAAGACCAGAGATGGAGAAGGACAAAACCACCTGAAAGCGCTCCAAGCCCCCCTCCCATCTCCAGCATCCAGGAAGACTGGGCAGCACACGCGTCAGCATTAAGGGCCAGCGTTGCCACCCCATCCCGTCACCTTGGACACGAAAGTCACCTCCCCGAAAAAAAACGCTGAGATGCAAAGACGTGATGAGGATCGAAAAACTTCACTGATGTCAGGAAATCATGGGCAGGATGGGAAATCCTTGAGATGGGTAGTTGTTGTGGTATAGAGAATGGAACCACCACAGGGTTGGCTGAAGCACATAATGACACAACAATCACCGTGGAGGCGGAGACTTTGTTGCCCAGCAAACCCCACTCTGACCAAGTGCCAGGGCAGGTTCAGCAGCAGGCTCCCACTCCTCGTGGTGCTCCTGCCTGCCAGGAGACACACAGCTGCCTCTGCCTGCCAGTATCTCTCCCCATCACACCTCTTTGCTTGCCCCAACACAGAGGTTCCCTCTCTGGCTGCAGATGGCGTCACAGTTGCCTGGTGCCTTCAGCATTCCAGCCACGCTGCCCTCTGTCTCAGGGCTGTCCTGTGACCCTGCCCAGGCCCACGCCATCACCAACCAGCCGGCCCAGGCCAGTGCTTTGCATGGGGCGCCAGGGCTCTTGGCAGAGCCCCTGGACACCATGGCTCAGCACTGGCTGCAGGGCCTCCCTCTGCTCCACAGCCTGGCCGAAGGTGAGTTTTGGACTGCCCGAGCCTGCGGGCAGGAATTCCACGTAGAGGAAACCTTCCATCGTCCTGGGGTTGAGCTGGGTTTTGTGGCTATTTCAGCAGGAGTGACCATGCCAGCAGGCCTGGAGGAGCCTCTGACCCTCCCTGATCTGGGACCAGATGTCTTCTCCAAAAATTTTCCCGAGATGGCAAGGGAGAACCTGCGGTTCCAGGACGACCAGGAATTTACCGTGTCCATCGACAACGTGCTCGCCTGCCTTGACACCATGGATGGCAAGGACACCATCCCTGATGTCCTCAACTTCCCTGCCTTCTTTCAAGACCTCTATGACTTCTGCAGGTAGGTAGCTGAGGGCGGCTGCCCCAAGGAGCAAGCACTGCTGGTGGTGCTGGGGAATGGCAAGGACACTGTCCATGATGTCCTCAGCTCCCCCAGCCTGACCACCTCCCTCACCAAGGTCTTCCACCTCTTGGAATACAGGGCAGAATGCAGCTACACCCCAGAGCACGTGGCAGCGATGATGCTGGGGGACAGCCAAATCACCTTCCCTGATGTCCCCGACGGCCTTGAGAGCACTGCCTCTTTCAAGGAAGTCCCCGACATCCTGGAGCACGGGGCAGAGGGCAACAGCCTCGATTACCAACTGCCCGTGGCAATGCTGGGGGACGTCAGTCTCTTCAGGAGGATGGCGGCCTCTCCCTTGCAGGAACCCAAGGGGAAGGAGAGGGCTGTGGCAGCTGCCCCCCAGCGTCACCCACCTTGCACCACCCCACTGGTGGAGGAGGCGCTCAAGAGGCAGCCCCGGGTGGTTCTGACCCGTCTGCCACTGCTGCCAAAGGACCTCTCCTGCCGGGTGGTTTTGTCCCGCTTGCCACTGCCGCCAGAGGCCGTCTCCTGCCCAGTGGTGCCCAAATCAGGAGCGGCAGAACGCAAGAAGACCAAGCGCCCCGTGCCAGCCGGCACCTGCAAGAAGGAAGACACCTGCCTGCAGGATAACATCCCAGCAAAGAAAAAGAAGAAGACGGGGGTGCGCCGGCGGGGAAAACGCTAGAAACCCTCTGGAAGGGGAAGCTGGGTGAGGACGAAGCGGTGGTGGGCAGCATTGGCACACAGAGAGATCCAAAGGCAGGGAAACGCACCCAGCTGCTCCAGCCCCAGCCCTCTCCCAGATCCCTGTTCCTTCTTATTTCAATAAAAGACTTGGGTGTTCACTTGGCAGTGCCTCTCTCTGCCTGCGGTCGTTTGTGCAGTGGCAGAGGAGAACAGCGGTGTTCATGCAGCCCCTGCCCACCCCACAGAGCGCTGAGCTTGGGTGTGGGGCCGCTGACAGGATGGGGACATGGAGAATCGCTCTTGGAGCTGGGCACCCATGAGAGCCTTGTTTTTGGCACTTCTTGTATCCTAGACGGTCACCAGAGAAGCATGTGAACCATCATCCCTGGAAGTGACTCTGATCTATCTCTCCACAGTCACCACCAGCGAGCAAAAGGGAGAAATGCAATTACTACCAAGAAAAAGAAGTGCCAGAGCTATTCTGGGAAGGGGAAAGGGGAGGAATCCACCAGGACAAGGCCTGCTTTTGTCTGTAGGTTTGCTGACGAGTACGGAGACCAACACACTTGAAAAACCCTTGCTCGGTGAATTACTGCTCTCTCATAACCTAAGTAGCTCAACCACTCCAAGTGCAGCACAGTCTTCTGGAAAGACAAAAAGCGTAAGACATGCCGACAGGCAGCTGCATGAGCCCTTCCTCTGGTCAAGGCCGTAACACCCTTGCTCGCCGTCATTAATGATGGCATTGCTGATGGACTTACTGCGGCTGAACACCCTGAGCCCAGTGGCACAATCTGACTCTCTTAAGGGCTTGTGTGTTGGTAAAGGTTGAGGCTGTTGAGGGTGGATCTGAGTCAGTAGAAAACCCAGATTCCTCCCCGGCTGCCCTACTTCCACTGGACTCTTTCAACTGTTTAACGTTGGTGTATGTGCAACACCAGACCAGTGTCCCCAGGGCAATGTTGATCTGCTTGAAAGAAAAGAAGGCCCTGTAATGGGGTCTGGACAGGCTGGATTGATTGGTTGAGGTAAATCGTATGAGGTTTAACAAGGCCAGGTGCTGGGTCCTGCACTGGGGTCACAAGAACCCTATGCAATGCTTCAGCCTTGAGGAAGAGCGGCTGGAAAGCTGCCTGGTGGAAAAGGACTTGCACCTGCTGTTTGACAGTGGCTGAGCATGCAGCAGCAGTGCACCCAGGTGGCCAAGAAGGCACACACCATCCTGGTTTGTAGCCAAAACGGTGGCCAGCAGGATTAGGGAAGGGACGGTGCCCCTGTGCTCAGCGCATTCTCGTGAGAGCCTGCAGTGCGGTCACACAGTGCTCAGGACCACGAGGCGGTCCCAACTCCCCCGCCCAGGCTGCGCCAGTGCCTGGTGCAAAACACGTCCGTTGCCCAGTTCAGGGAGGGCTGAGGTGTCCCGCCACAGGGCGAGGAAGCGACGCGAGGGAGAGCAACTCAGCTCGCAGCCCGCCTGCGCTGCCCCGTGCTGCGCACAAAGATGGCGCTCGCCCGCCTGAGAGAGAGGAGCGGCGCGCGGTCGCCACGGCAGCGGCAGCAGCCTCGCCCCCGTTGCCGTGGGGACGGGCGGTGCCTGCTGCTATCCCGCCCGCCCGCCGGGAGCGTGAACAGCGCGGGGCTGGGTGGGGGGCAGGCGAAGAGCGATGCCCCTTTTCCCTGTCACGATGCCCCTTTTCCCTGTCACGATGCCCCTTTCTTCCCTCGTGGTGTCCTTCTCCCCCGCCCCCGTGATGCCCCATTCCCTTTCCCTGGCTCCTCAAGCTCCGGGAGTCACGGTCGCTTTCCGCGGGTGCTGCATGTAGATGCCAAGCCGGCTTTTCCTTCGGGAACTGCCACCTGTGGCTGTGGGATGGGAATTGTCAGCACAGCTGGGATGCCGAGGCAGCTGGCTCTCATAAAAGGCTTTCATCTGGTATTGCTGCTCTGTTTTAAATGAGATCTACCCATCTATGTATCCTGGTTTTCCAGCCATTGCATACAGTGGAGAGAGATCCAACACAGAGACAACCCAGCAAATTAAAGAGCAGAACATTTGCGATAATTAAGTCGAGCACTTTCTGATGGAGCAATTAGTGAAGTGCAAGTAAGCAAGAAGGCAGTGTTTCTTTACCCCTTGTACCAAGGGGAGTAAGTGCTTTGGGTCGGTTGGTTTGGGGTTTTTTTTTTTTGAAGCCGAGTTTCAGAAAAGCCAAAGCCTGGTGCTTACTCCAGAGCTGCTTATTATCTTGTCTGCCCTAAGACACTTCGCTTACATCAATGAAACAGCATTTGCAGCACTTGGAATTACTTCAGTAAGTGTCCTGTGCACCTTTCCTGGTGTAATTCCTTAGGCTGTTTTGTTGTGGGTTTTTTTCATTATCTGCCACTCCGTTTTCCTGTCCATAGGTATCTATTTATATTTTGTTCTTGCTCATTAGAAATTGAGAGAGGAACGTGCTGGGATGTGGGGTGTTGGGTGTTTTTTATCTGGAGAGGTGGGCAGTTTGGGGATTGGGCTTGGTATTTTTACAAATCAAGAACTGCAAATGGGCACCTGCAAACAGACAGGTCCTGCCTTTGCTTTTGTTAATGGGCAAGGAGGAAATGAAACGAAAGGTTTAAGTGTCTCCTGCCGTCTTTTGTGCCTCTTGCTGCTCCTTAGAAGCAGTTTTCTTCATGAAGATGTACAATTCCCTGTATTAGGACACTTCATGTGAATACTCGAGTGCTGTTTCCAAACTTAAAGCAAGGTGTTCCCTTGTTTCAGCTGATCATCTAGAAGCTGTGTTTACTGCATCCCCCAGAATAAGCAAGCCTTTCCCAAAGCTGCAACGCAGCAAGTTGCTCGAGTTTCAGGTGGCCTTGATTTGTTAGTTGCCTGAAAAAGGGATGCTAGCAGTTAACTTTTACCCCAAGTGCTTTCCTTTCCATTATTGCAGGAGGGTAACACCAGAGGCCACTGAAACAACCAGAGACCCTGACAAGCTCAAAGAGCGCTTTTCCTCCAACATCGCCGATTCCAGGTCTCGGTGACCTTGCAAAACCTTCCCGTGAAGTGCCCTCTGGGTGCCGCAGGACCAAAGAAACCGATTCAGCCTGCGTCAGGCTGGCAAAGCAAGGAGGCACACCTGGTGAGCGTTTGCCTCGCTTCTTTGGTTTTCCTCTGTTTTCTTTAGCTCTGCTTGAGTGTGGTGGTGGAAGGTGCTTGTAGATACTACAGAAGAATCCTCTAGAATTTTGAAATCAACCTAAGGAAATAAATGAACAATTGAAAACATGAATACGAGAGGTCACCTTGTCAAGACATCATTGCATTCTGTTGTGCATAGATACCTTCCAGCAAAATGTGTAGTTCTGCACTGTTCTTATCTAAGTAGATGACGATGGTTTAGCAGCATTTGAGTGAGGTCTTCACAATTTATGCTTAGGCTATGGAAGTACTGGTCTGGTGAAAGCAATGTCACAAAAGAGCTTTTTCCCGCTTCTCCTTCCCAGACATCCTCTCCAGGAAGCTGCAGAAAAAGCTTCATTGGCACCTTTGTGACTTTGTCCCTCAGAACAAGGGAGACCCTCTTCCCCTTGCCCAGGCAGTGAGAGAGGAAGGATATGGTGCCTTGGATGCAGACCTCCACTTTCCATCAGGACACAGAAGCAGCCGTGGCCACCTTGTAGAGTAAAGGCCTTCAGCTCCTTCTTCCCTGCAAAACCACACAAGAGGGATGGAAACCCTCACCCCGTGGCCCTTCCACAGGCGTTTCCAAGGGTGCGTATTGCAACCATTGCGTCACCCAGGAAGGCCCTTTTTTTGGACCTGCTCTACAGATGGGCGGTTGCTTTTGAGAGGCATTTCAGAGCCAGAGAAGGGATGCAATGACTGTGCAGCCAGCTGGGGTTTAATTCGTCGTCTTACCAGGCAGGTAGTCCTTGTCGTCCATCAGATTGTGGGCAACGACAAAGTTCCTTGCCAGGGAAAATATGGGCCTCCGGACAGTCACGGCCTCATCTCACACCTGGATCCGTTTGAGGACAGAGTTGAAGGAGGCGAGGGTGGAAATTCGGATGTCCTGCAAGTGGAGGAAAAAAAGAAGTGCTGGAATATGGGCAGAAGCCGCCCGAGGGCATCCAGGGGGTCTCTAGCCGCTGGGATCATCCCTGCGGTACAATACCACCTACCAGAGGTGACAGCACATTGCATCTGCCCAGTTTGTCTCTCAGTGGGGACTTTTGGGGTGAGGCTCCTGCCTTCTGAGGAGCCACTGCCCCTCGCCCATGGGGACTCCTCATCCCTCTGGGTTGACAAGGACGATGTGGGTGTCGCCCCATCTTGCAACGCAGGAGGCGTTCCTGAATGTAGATGGCCCACCACGTCCCAGATGGCTGTTCTCTCTGGAAAGCAAAGGAAAACCAGGTCACGCTCTGCGTCTGCCGGCTCTAAACCCTCAACATCCCCCAAGCTGCAGCACAATGGCCGGGGGGAATTCTGATGGACAAGACAGGGTGACGGCCGTCCTGCAGCCCTTAAAGTCTGCAGCTCGCTGTCTCCTGCAGCCTTCATCTCCCCTGGGTTTGCATAGTACCTGTCCGGCGCTATCCTCAACATCCACTAACGTACGGAAACGGCCCAGACCAAAATTCCAAGCTGGCAGCTAGAAAGACATCAGCTTGCCCGAGAAGCTGTTGCTGTGCTTTAATGCCAGACAGACACCAAGCACCACCCAAGACGCTCACTCACTGTTTTCCAATCCTCGTGGACTGAGACAGAATCAGTTCAAGAAATTAAATAGCAAGAAGCAGCTAAATAAATGTAAGGAAAAGAGGAAAAATAAAAGGAAGGAGAGGAAAACAAAACTCAAGACAGACAAGCAATGCAAAAAGAAGCACTTGCTCACCCCCACTGGGCAATGTCCCCTGCTCACCTCCCCTGGTCTGATTGCTGAGCACGGTATCCTATGGTAAGGAATATCCCGTTGGTCAGTTGGAGTCCACTCTCCTGGCTGTGTCCCCTCCCAGCACCTTGTGCACCCCCAGCGGCCCCTCTCTCAGGGCAGTGAGAGGAGCAGAAAGGGCCTTAACGCTGTGTAAGCCGTGCTCAGCGGTGACAACAACATCCATGTGTTCCCAACACTGATCCCAGCAGAAATCCAAACCACAGCCCCGTACCAGCTACTGAGGAGAAATCTAACTCTGTCCCAGCCAAATCCAGTACTCCTACAGATAGACATTTCCCGGCCTGCTCGTCTCGAATCCTCCAAAGCTCAGGCTGTCTCTCAGCAAACCAAGCGTAAGAGCAGCCTCCAAGCAGCGGGAGAAGAGGCTCCCTGAGCAGAGAGATTCCCGCCCCTGCTCCTGGCCCTGGCATGAAACTCACTCAATTCCTCTGCAGCTTTCTGGCTGCAGATGGAACAAGGCACAACTCCTCTAGTACGCTTTTTCCCGTCAAGCCCGTGCCCTGAGCAGGGCTCGGGCAGATGGAAACACAATATTTTGCCCAGCCTTTTCCAGGGCCACTTTTGCTTCCTGGCACCAAGCTGCTGTCCATCCCAGAGCTTGGGAAGGGATGGGGGCTTTTGCTCAGCAATCTGACCAAGTGTCCATGAGAAGTGAGAGCCTCAGGCCTTGCTCGGCCCCATGGGGACCCAGCCCAGCTGGTGGGTGTCTCCTTGCCCCACTGGGGCTCAGTGTGGCATCGCGGGGGGCTGGGAAGCTCCTCACGCCCTGACCTGTGTCCAGGGAGGAGGGCCTGGGAGCACGACCTCGGCCCAGGTAGAGACTTCATTCCTAAATCTAAGGGCTTAGACCCTAAAAATGTAGCCTTGGACCATAAAGTGAGGATTTGAAGCCTAAAATCGGGCCTCAAAAATTGACCATGCAGCTTTGGGCCACGAGATCGTATGTTTGTGCCCTAAAAATCAATCTCTGGGCCTAAAAATGTGGCTTGGAAACACAGAAGGGCTTTGGAAAGTCAAATTAAGGCTTTGGGCCCTCTAAGTTTCCTTTGGGCCCTTAGAAGGAGGTGGTCTGACCAAATAAATGACAGTCTGGACCCTCAAAATGCAACTTCAGACCTATTCAACACAGCTTTGAAATCTATAAATGAGAGTTCAGACCCTAAAAATGAAGCTTTGCATCTTAAAATGAGGCTTTGACTCCCTGCAGATTGTCATCCTGAGACTGTGCGCCCTGAAGTGAGGGTTTGCCAACTAATAAAGCTGCTTTGGGTCATAAAAACAAAGGCTTGGACCTTAAAAGATAAAGTTTCGGCACCCAAAAATCCCACCATGCAACCTGAAAACAAAGATTTCACCTCTAAACAAGGACTTTCGGGGGCTCTAAAAAAGAGGATTTGGGACTGAGAAACGGTAAGAATGCACTGCGGGCCCTAAAATGGGACTTCAGAGGAGATTTTAGAGGACAGCCCTATGGAAAATCCCTGGAACAATGCACTCAGCTACAAGCCAGGAAGAGCCACCGAATGGGGACAACACTACTAAAGGATAACCAGAACCTCTAGGGTTTTAGAGGGTGGGGGAGGATTCTGCAGAGCATACACTCACCTGGTGAAGGGAGAGCACTCTGCCTCGAGGAGAAGACCGTGCAAGGTGTCCCTACCGCAGGGAGGGGCTCTGCTCACATTCCTGCTGCTTCAGGAGGACACAAAATGGCTCCATTCATAGCCAAATGGAGTCCTGGTCATATATGGTCGTGTTGGCACCTATTGGCTGGAGGGGTCTGGGAGGCAGCACTAGGATGGAGTCTGGGACGTGGGTCACAGATCCCCTGCTCCAGCCCTGTGGGGTCCTTCCTCGAGGGACAGGTGTACCTGCCACAGGAAGCTCTCTGGAAAGTTCTGCCTGGCCCCCGCAGCCCCATGACTGTGCAAGGAGGGGAGGGCAGGGAGGCGTAATGGGGATGAGGAGCCGGGATAGAGCAGGATGGAGGGGGAAAGAGATGGAGGGGAAGAGAGCAGTGTGACCTCTTCCTGAAAATGCCAGCAAATAAACTCTCTAAGACTCATTTTGGAGTTTTAGAAGGCGAACACCCTTTATTTCAGCGCTGAATGCGTGAGCCAACGATTTCCATCCATCATGCACAAGGAGACGAGCTGGGGACGGAATATATTTTCCACTTACATGCACTGTACACTATATATATTTTCCACTTACATTCTCTGCCTGGCTTTGCATTGTTTAGAGATAGAAAGACTACAAACAGAGGTGATCATAGTAGAAGACACATCTGTTCAGCACATATCATACTTCACACAAGACATCATCCTTTCTCAAAGAACGGTGCCTGGAAATACACTCTTTGAAAGAAACTTTACTGAAGTCACTTAGAAAACTAATTGTATAGAAAATTGGTTCTACTTCAGCTTAAATCAAAAACTTTCCGTTTTCGCAGTGGCAAAGATGTCCTGTATCAAATAGTCCTTGTATCAAACCGAGAAGTGGGAGAGGGAGTGGGGCAGAGGGGCAGAGGGGGAAAGGGTGAGAGGGAAAAATGGAGGGGAGGGAGAGAGGGAAAGGCTGGGAGAGAGCGGGAGAGCGAGCCAGGGACGGGCGGGAAACGATCCAAGAGGTGAGGGGAACAGAGGGATGTGGGTCAGGAGGAGGAGGCGAACAAGGAGAGAACAGCAATGGCCTCCAGGATGAGGAGGAAGAGCAAAGGGGCTGGGAAGTAGGACGGAGGCTGGGAGAGAAGGGAGGAGGCCCAGGCAGCAGAGCAGGAGATGTAGGCGGGGCAGAGGGGACCGGCTGCAGGGAGAGGGAGAAAAAATAAGCCCAGGAAGCAGGCCATGGCGACAGGAAAAAGAGAAGGGGAGGGAGAGGGAGAAAGAGATGTGGAGAAAGGGAAAACCAGCAACTAGCTGTGGGGCAGAGTGGTAGGAATTAGCAAATGCAGGCAGGGAGTCAGATGGAGAAGGGCAAAAATAGGGACAGTCTCCTGGGCAGAGAATGGGGGTTAAAAAAATAAGATGAGGGAGCTGGAGAGAGAAAGAAAGAGAAAAGGAAAACTAGTGATGGGCTAAAGAAAGAGAGGAGGGAATTAAAATTGGGGGCAGGGGGGGAGACAGAGAGCGCTGGGGAGAGAAGAAAGAGAGCCATTATGGGCAACTGCCCCATGTCTGAGCCCTCCCTAGGATCTGCATTGCCAGGACCCACGTACATTTGTTGGGTGTCAGGGTCTCCCGTGCCTGGCTTTCCCCAGCAAAGCTCCAAGCTGGTGCCGGTCTGTGCTGCAGCCCTGGGGCTGAGGCTGGGAGGGGCTCATCTGCCTGGTGGCTCTGACACAGAAATGATGAGCTGAAGCCCCGTGGCCATGGCCAGTTCCAAGTCACAGAGTACCTCAGCCTTTCTCCCTGAGATACAGGGTTACACGGAGGCTATGGCCGACACCTCCAGGGACTTTATTTTCAGTACTGATGCAATAACCTGTAACGTGGTTACTGTTCCAGTAACATGAGGATCCATCTCTGTGTAGTCCAATTTCAGGATCTGGACACGGCACAGGCCTACTGATAAGGGGATGCATTTCTCTCACACTGTGGACAAGCAATAGCACAATTAAATTTCACTTCTAATAGGACTCTAAGAAGTTACAGATGAAACAGCGCACACAGCAATGCAATAGGAATCGCCCAAGGGTCACCGGTTTTGTTTCAGGGCCTGTTGATCAGAGGGCCTTTCCGATTTTACTGCAGCACCATCTGGCTGTGAGACCTGTGCCTCAGCCCAGGTGTCGCTGAGATGATCGAGTGCCAGACCGCAAGCCGCCACATCTGCTCGGCAAGAGGAGCACCATTTTCTCTCCTCGCTGCTCCCCGCTGTTCCCGCACAACAAGGCTGGACAAGTCCGGTGTCCCACTCACTCCCAGAGCCTGTCTGAGCCGGGGCACGGGGAAAGGCTCCCCGCAGCTCTGGCAGATCCCGCAGGGAAGGACGCCCACCCCCTGCCCCAGAACACTTCTCCTCGCACGGGACAGACCCCCAGCACAGCCCCACCGGCGCTGCCCAGGAAGGGCCACAGGAAAGTCAACGAGTTTTGCTGCCAAGACAGCAAGACCAGGACTGAGCTCTGGTCAAGACCAGAGATGGAGAAGGACAAAACCACCTGAAAGCGCTCCAAGCCCCCCTCCCATCTCCAGCATCCAGGAAGACTGGGCAGCACACGCGTCAGCATTAAGGGCCAGCGTTGCCACCCCATCCCGTCACCTTGGACACGAAAGTCACCTCCCCGAAAAAAAACGCTGAGATGCAAAGACGTGATGAGGATCGAAAAACTTCACTGATGTCAGGAAATCATGGGCAGGATGGGAAATCCTTGAGATGGGTAGTTGTTGTGGTATAGAGAATGGAACCACCACAGGGTTGGCTGAAGCACATAATGACACAACAATCACCGTGGAGGCGGAGACTTTGTTGCCCAGCAAACCCCACTCTGACCAAGTGCCAGGGCAGGTTCAGCAGCAGGCTCCCACTCCTCGTGGTGCTCCTGCCTGCCAGGAGACACACAGCTGCCTCTGCCTGCCAGTATCTCTCCCCATCACACCTCTTTGCTTGCCCCAACACAGAGGTTCCCTCTCTGGCTGCAGATGGCGTCACAGTTGCCTGGTGCCTTCAGCATTCCAGCCACGCTGCCCTCTGTCTCAGGGCTGTCCTGTGACCCTGCCCAGGCCCACGCCATCACCAACCAGCCGGCCCAGGCCACTGCTTTGCATGGGGTACCAGGGCTCTTGGCAGAGCCCCTGGACACCATGGCTCAGCACTGGCTGCAGGGCCTCCCTCTGCTCCACAGCCTGGCCGAAGGTGAGTTTTGGACTGCCCGAGCCTGCGGGCAGGAATTCCACGTAGAGGAAACCTTCCATCGTCCTGGGGTTGAGCTGGGTTTTGTGGCTATTTCAGCAGGAGTGACCATGCCAGCAGGCCTGGAGGAGCCTCTGACCCTCCCTGATCTGGGACCAGATGTCTTCTCCAAAAATTTTCCCGAGATGGCAAGGGAGAACCTGCAGTTCCAGGACGACCAGGAATTTACCGTGTCCATCGACAACGTGCTCGCCTGCCTTGACACCATGGATGGCAAGGACACCATCCCTGATGTCCTCAACTTCCCTGCCTTCTTTCAAGACCTCTATGACTTCTGCAGGTAGGTAGCTGAGGGCGGCTGCCCCAAGGAGCAAGCACTGCTGGTGGTGCTGGGGAATGGCAAGGACACTGTCCATGATGTCCTCAGCTCCCCCAGCCTGACCACCTCCCTCACCAAGGTCTTCCACCTCTTGGAATACAGGGCAGAATGCAGCTACACCCCAGAGCACGTGGCAGCGATGATGCTGGGGGACAGCCAAATCACCTTCCCTGATGTCCCCGACGGCCTTGAGAGCACTGCCTCTTTCAAGGAAGTCCCCGACATCCTGGAGCACGGGGCAGAGGGCAACAGCCTCGATTACCAACTGCCCGTGGCAATGCTGGGGGACGTCAGTCTCTTCAGGAGGATGGCGGCCTCTCCCTTGCAGGAACCCAAGGGGAAGGAGAGGGCTGTGGCAGCTGCCCCCCAGCGTCACCCACCTTGCACCACCCCACTGGTGGAGGAGGCGCTCAAGAGGCAGCCCCGGGTGGTTCTGACCCGTCTGCCACTGCTGCCAAAGGACCTCTCCTGCCGGGTGGTTTTGTCCCGCTTGCCACTGCCGCCAGAGGCCGTCTCCTGCCCAGTGGTGCCCAAATCAGGAGCGGCAGAACGCAAGAAGACCAAGCGCCCCGTGCCAGCCGGCACCTGCAAGAAGGAAGACACCTGCCTGCAGGATAACATCCCAGCAAAGAAAAAGAAGAAGACGGGGGTGCGCCGGCGGGGAAAACGCTAGAAACCCTCTGGAAGGGGAAGCTGGGTGAGGACGAAGCGGTGGTGGGCAGCATTGGCACACAGAGAGATCCAAAGGCAGGGAAACGCACCCAGCTGCTCCAGCCCCAGCCCTCTCCCAGATCCCTGTTCCTTCTTATTTCAATAAAAGACTTGGGTGTTCACTTGGCAGTGCCTCTCTCTGCCTGCGGTCGTTTGTGCAGTGGCAGAGGAGAACAGCGGTGTTCATGCAGCCCCTGCCCACCCCACAGAGCGCTGAGCTTGGGTGTGGGGCCGCTGACAGGATGGGGACATGGAGAATCGCTCTTGGAGCTGGGCACCCATGAGAGCCTTGTTTTTGGCACTTCTTGTATCCTAGACGGTCACCAGAGAAGCATGTGAACCATCATCCCTGGAAGTGACTCTGATCTATCTCTCCACAGTCACCACCAGCGAGCAAAAGGGAGAAATGCAATTACTACCAAGAAAAAGAAGTGCCAGAGCTATTCTGGGAAGGGGAAAGGGGAGGAATCCACCAGGACAAGGCCTGCTTTTGTCTGTAGGTTTGCTGACGAGTACGGAGACCAACACACTTGAAAAACCCTTGCTCGGTGAATTACTGCTCTCTCATAACCTAAGTAGCTCAACCACTCCAAGTGCAGCACAGTCTTCTGGAAAGACAAAAAGCGTAAGACATGCCGACAGGCAGCTGCATGAGCCCTTCCTCTGGTCAAGGCCGTAACACCCTTGCTCGCCGTCATTAATGATGGCATTGCTGATGGACTTACTGCGGCTGAACACCCTGAGCCCAGTGGCACAATCTGACTCTCTTAAGGGCTTGTGTGTTGGTAAAGGTTGAGGCTGTTGAGGGTGGATCTGAGTCAGTAGAAAACCCAGATTCCTCCCCGGCTGCCCTACTTCCACTGGACTCTTTCAACTGTTTAACGTTGGTGTATGTGCAACACCAGACCAGTGTCCCCAGGGCAATGTTGATCTGCTTGAAAGAAAAGAAGGCCCTGTAATGGGGTCTGGACAGGCTGGATTGATTGGTTGAGGTAAATCGTATGAGGTTTAACAAGGCCAGGTGCTGGGTCCTGCACTGGGGTCACAAGAACCCTATGCAATGCTTCAGCCTTGAGGAAGAGCGGCTGGAAAGCTGCCTGGTGGAAAAGGACTTGCACCTGCTGTTTGACAGTGGCTGAGCATGCAGCAGCAGTGCACCCAGGTGGCCAAGAAGGCACACACCATCCTGGTTTGTAGCCAAAACGGTGGCCAGCAGGATTAGGGAAGGGACGGTGCCCCTGTGCTCAGCGCATTCTCGTGAGAGCCTGCAGTGCGGTCACACAGTGCTCAGGACCACGAGGCGGTCCCAACTCCCCCGCCCAGGCTGCGCCAGTGCCTGGTGCAAAACACGTCCGTTGCCCAGTTCAGGGAGGGCTGACGTGTCCCGCCACAGGGCGAGGAAGCGACGCGAGGGAGAGCAACTCAGCTCGCAGCCCGCCTGCGCTGCCCCGTGCTGCGCACAAAGATGGCGCTCGCCCGCCTGAGAGAGAGGAGCGGCGCGCGGTCGCCACGGCAGCGGCAGCAGCCTCGCCCCCGTTGCCGTGGGGACGGGCGGTGCCTGCTGCTATCCCGCCCGCCCGCCGGGAGCGTGAACAGCGCGGGGCTGGGTGGGGGGCAGGCGAAGAGCGATGCCCCTTTTCCCTGTCACGATGCCCCTTTTCCCTGTCACGATGCCCCTTTCTTCCCTCGTGGTGTCCTTCTCCCCCGCCCCCGTGATGCCCCATTCCCTTTCCCTGGCTCCTCAAGCTCCGGGAGTCACGGTCGCTTTCCGCGGGTGCTGCATGTAGATGCCAAGCCGGCTTTTCCTTCGGGAACTGCCACCTGTGGCTGTGGGATGGGAATTGTCAGCACAGCTGGGATGCCGAGGCAGCTGGCTCTCATAAAAGGCTTTCATCTGGTATTGCTGCTCTGTTTTAAATGAGATCTACCCATCTATGTATCCTGGTTTTCCAGCCATTGCATACAGTGGAGAGAGATCCAACACAGAGACAACCCAGCAAATTAAAGAGCAGAACATTTGCGATAATTAAGTCGAGCACTTTCTGATGGAGCAATTAGTGAAGTGCAAGTAAGCAAGAAGGCAGTGTTTCTTTACCCCTTGTACCAAGGGGAGTAAGTGCTTTGGGTCGGTTGGTTTGGGGTTTTTTTTTTTTGAAGCCGAGTTTCAGAAAAGCCAAAGCCTGGTGCTTACTCCAGAGCTGCTTATTATCTTGTCTGCCCTAAGACACTTCGCTTACATCAATGAAACAGCATTTGCAGCACTTGGAATTACTTCAGTAAGTGTCCTGTGCACCTTTCCTGGTGTAATTCCTTAGGCTGTTTTGTTGTGGGTTTTTTTCATTATCTGCCACTCCGTTTTCCTGTCCATAGGTATCTATTTATATTTTGTTCTTGCTCATTAGAAATTGAGAGAGGAACGTGCTGGGATGTGGGGTGTTGGGTGTTTTTTATCTGGAGAGGTGGGCAGTTTGGGGATTGGGCTTGGTATTTTTACAAATCAAGAACTGCAAATGGGCACCTGCAAACAGACAGGTCCAAGGTTTAAGTGTCTCCTGCCGTCTTTTGTGCCTCTTGCTGCTCCTTAGAAGCAGTTTTCTTCATGAAGATGTACAATTCCCTGTATTAGGACACTTCATGTGAATACTCGAGTGCTGTTTCCAAACTTAAAGCAAGGTGTTCCCTTGTTTCAGCTGATCATCTAGAAGCTGTGTTTACTGCATCCCCCAGAATAAGCAAGCCTTTCCCAAAGCTGCAACGCAGCAAGTTGCTCGAGTTTCAGGTGGCCTTGATTTGTTAGTTGCCTGAAAAAGGGATGCTAGCAGTTAACTTTTACCCCAAGTGCTTTCCTTTCCATTATTGCAGGAGGGTAACACCAGAGGCCACTGAAACAACCAGAGACCCTGACAAGCTCAAAGAGCGCTTTTCCTCCAACATCGCCGATTCCAGGTCTCGGTGACCTTGCAAAACCTTCCCGTGAAGTGCCCTCTGGGTGCCGCAGGACCAAAGAAACCGATTCAGCCTGCGTCAGGCTGGCAAAGCAAGGAGGCACACCTGGTGAGCGTTTGCCTCGCTTCTTTGGTTTTCCTCTGTTTTCTTTAGCTCTGCTTGAGTGTGGTGGTGGAAGGTGCTTGTAGATACTACAGAAGAATCCTCTAGAATTTTGAAATCAACCTAAGGAAATAAATGAACAATTGAAAACATGAATACGAGAGGTCACCTTGTCAAGACATCATTGCATTCTGTTGTGCATAGATACCTTCCAGCAAAATGTGTAGTTCTGCACTGTTCTTATCTAAGTAGATGACGATGGTTTAGCAGCATTTGAGTGAGGTCTTCACAATTTATGCTTAGGCTATGGAAGTACTGGTCTAGTGAAAGCAATGTCACAAAAGAGCTTTTTCCCGCTTCTCCTTCCCAGACATCCTCTCCAGGAAGCTGCAGAAAAAGCTTCATTGGCACCTTTGTGACTTTGTCCCTCAGAACAAGGGAGACCCTCTTCCCCTTGCCCAGGCAGTGAGAGAGGAAGGATATGGTGCCTTGGATGCAGACCTCCACTTTCCATCAGGACACAGAAGCAGCCGTGGCCACCTTGTAGAGTAAAGGCCTTCAGCTCCTTCTTCCCTGCAAAACCACACAAGAGGGATGGAAACCCTCACCCCGTGGCCCTTCCGCAGGCGTTTCCAAGGGTGCGTATTGCAACCATTGCGTCACCAAGGAAGGCCCTTTTTTGGACCTGCTCTACAGAGGGGCGGTTGCTTTCAAGAGGCATTTCAGAGCCAGAGAAGGGATGCAATGACCGTGCAGCCAGCTGGGGTTTAATTCGTCGTCTTAACAGGCAGGTAGTCCTTGTCGTCCGTCAGATTGTGGGCAACGACAAAGTTCCTTGCCAGGGAAAATATGGGCCTCCGGACAGTCACGGCCTCATCTCACACCTGGATCCGTTTGAGGACAGAGTTGAAGGAGGCGAGGGTGGAAATTCGGATGTCCTGCAAGTGGAGGAAAAAAAGAAGTGCTGGAATATGGGCAGAAGCCGCCCGAGGGCATCCAGGGGGTCTCTAGCCGCTGGGATCATCCCTGCGGTACAATACCACCTACCAGAGGTGACAGCATATTGCATCTGCCCAGTTTGTCTCTCAGTGGGGACTTTTGGGGTGAGGCTCCTGCCTTCTGAGGAGCCACTGCCCCTCGCCCATGGGGACTCCTCATCCCTCTGGGTTGACAAGGACGATGTGGGTGTCGCCCCATCTTGCAACGCAGGAGGCGTTCCTGAATGTAGATGGCCCACCACGTCCCAGATGGCTGTTCTCTCTGGAAAGCAAAGGAAAACCAGGTCACGCTCTGCGTCTGCCGGCTCTAAACCCTCAACATCCCCCAAGCTGCAGCACAATGGCCGGGGGGAATTCTGATGGACAAGACAGGGTGACGGCCGTCCTGCAGCCCTTAAAGTCTGCAGCTCGCTGTCTCCTGCAGCCTTCATCTCCCCTGGGTTTGCATAGTACCTGTCCGGCGCTATCCTCAACATCCACTAACGTACGGAAACGGCCCAGACCAAAATTCCAAGCTGGCAGCTAGAAAGACATCAGCTTGCCCGAGAAGCTGTTGCTGTGCTTTAATGCCAGACAGACACCAAGCACCACCCAAGACGCTCACTCACTGTTTTCCAATCCTCGTGGACTGAGACAGAATCAGTTCAAGAAATTAAATAGCAAGAAGCAGCTAAATAAATGTAAGGAAAAGAAGAAAAATAAAAGGAAGGAGAGGAAAACAAAACTCAAGACAGACAAGCAATGCAAAAAGAAGCACTTGCTCACCCCCACTGGGCAATGTCCCGTGCTCACCTCCCCTGGTCTGATTGCTGAGCACGGTATCCTATGGTAAGGAATATCCCGTTGGTCAGTTGGAGTCCACTCTCCTGGCTGTGTCCCCTCCCAGCACCTTGTGCACCCCCAGCGGCCCCTCTCTCAGGGCAGTGAGAGGAGCAGAAAGGGCCTTAAGGCTGTGTAAGCCCTGCTCAGCGGTGACAACAACATCCATGTGTTCCCAACACTGATCCCAGCAGAAATCCAAACCACAGCCCCGTACCAGCTACTGAGGAGAAATCTAACTCTGTCCCAGCCAAATCCAGTACTCCTACAGATAGACATTTCCCGGCCTGCTCGTCTCGAATCCTCCAAAGCTCAGGCTGTCTCTCAGCAAACCAAGCGTAAGAGCAGCCTCCAAGCAGCGGGAGAAGAGGCTCCCTGAGCAGAGAGATTCCCGCCCCTGCTCCTGGCCCTGGCATGAAACTCACTCGATTCCTCTGCAGCTTTCTGGCTGCAGATGGAACAAGGCACAACTCCTCTAGTACGCTTTTTCCCGTCAAGCCCGTGCCCTGAGCAGGGCTCGGGCAGATGGAAACACAATATTTTGCCCAGCCTTTTCCAGGGCCACTTTTGCTTCCTGGCACCAAGCTGCTGTCCATCCCAGAGCTTGGGAAGGGATGGGGGCTTTTGCTCAGCAATCTGACCAAGTGTCCATGAGAAGTGAGAGCCTCAGGCCTTGCTCGGCCCCATGGGGACCCAGCCCAGCTGGTGGGTGTCTCCTTGCCCCACTGGGGCTCAGTGTGGCATCGCGGGGGGCTGGGAAGCTCCTCACGCCCTGACCTGTGTCCAGGGAGGAGGGCCTGGGAGCACGACCTCGGCACAGGTAGAGACTTCATTCCTAAATCTAAGGGCTTAGACCCTAAAAATGTAGCCTTGGACCATAAAGTGAGGATTTGAAGCCTAAAATCGGGCCTCAAAAATTGACCATGCAGCTTTGGGCCACGAGATCGTATGTTTGTGCCCTAAAAATCAATCTCTGGGCCTAAAAATGTGGCTTGGAAACACAGAAGGGCTTTGTAAAGTCAAATTAAGGCTTTGGGCCCTTAGAAGGTGGTGGTCTGACCAAATAAATGACAGTCTGGACCCTCAAAATGCAACTTCAAACCTATTCAACACAGCTTTGGAATCTATAAATGAGAGTTCAGACCCTAAAAATGAAGCTTTGCATCTTAAAATGAGGCTTTGACTCCCTGCAGATTGTCATCCTGAGACTGTGCGCCCTGAAGTGAGGGTTTGCCAACTAATAAAGCTGCTTTGGGTCATAAAAACAAAGGCTTGGACCTTAAAAGATAAAGTTTCGGCACCCAAAAATCCCACCATGCAACCTGAAAACGAAGATTTCACCTCTAAACAAGGACTTTCGGGGGCTCTAAAAAAGAGGATTTGGGACTGAGAAACGGTAAGAATGCACTGCGGGCCCTAAAATGGGACTTCAGAGGAGATTTTAGAGGACAGCCCTATGGAAAATCCCTGGAACAATGCACTCAGCTACAAGCCAGGAAGAGCCACCGAATGGGGACAACACTACTAAAGGATAACCAGAATCTCTAGGGTTTTAGAGGGTGGGGGAGGATTCTGCAGAGCATACACTCACCTGGTGAAGGGAGAGCACTCTGCCTCGAGGAGAAGACCGTGCAAGGTGTCCCTACCGCAGGGAGGGGCTCTGCTCACATTCCTGCTGCTTCAGGAGGACACAAAATGGCTCCATTCATAGCCAAATGGAGTCCTGGTCATATATGGTCGTGTTGGCACCTATTGGCTGGAGGGGTCTGGGAGGCAGCACTAGGATGGAGTCTGGGACGTGGGTCACAGATCCCCTGCTCCAGCCCTGTGGGGTCCTTCCTCGAGGGACAGGTGTACCTGCCACAGGAAGCTCTCTGGAAAGTTCTGCCTGGCCCCCGCAGCCCCATGACTCTGCAAGGAGGGGAGGGCAGGGAGGCGTAATGGGGATGAGGAGCCGGGATAGAGCAGGATGGAGGGGGAAAGAGATGGAGGGGAAGAGAGCAGTGTGACCTCTTCCTGAAAATGCCAGCAAATAAACTCTCTAAGACTCATTTTGGAGTTTTAGAAGGCGAACACCCTTTATTTCAGCGCTGAATGCGTGAGCCAACGATTTCCATCCATCATGCACAAGGAGACGAGCTGGGGACGGAATATATTTTCCACTTACATGCACTGTACACTATATATATTTTCCACTTACATTCTCTGCCTGGCTTTGCATTGTTTAGAGATAGAAAGACTACAAACAGAGGTGATCATAGTAGACGACACATCTGTTCAGCACATATCATACTTCACACAAGACATCATCCTTTCTCAAAGAACGGTGCCTGGAAATACACTCTTTGAAAGAAACTTTACTGAAGTCACTTAGAAAACTAATTGTATAGAAAATTGGTTCTACTTCAGCTTAAATCAAAAACTTTCCGTTTTCGCAGTGGCAAAGATGTCCTGTATCAAATAGTCCTTGTATCAAACCGAGAAGTGGGAGAGGGAGTGGGGCAGAGGGGCAGAGGGGGAAAGGGTGAGAGGGAAAAATGGAGGGGAGGGAGAGAGGGAAAGGCTGGGAGAGAGCGGGAGAGCGAGCCAGGGACGGGCGGGAAACGATCCAAGAGGTGAGGGGAACAGAGGGATGTGGGTCAGGAGGAGGAGGCGAACAAGGAGAGAACAGCAATGGCCTCCAGGATGAGGAGGAAGAGCAAAGGGGCTGGGAAGTAGGACGGAGGCTGGGAGAGAAGGGAGGAGGCCCAGGCAGCAGAGCAGGAGATGTAGGCGGGGCAGAGGGGACCGGCTGCAGGGAGAGGGAGGAAAAATAAGCCCAGGAAGCAGGCCATGGCGACAGGAAAAAGAGAAGGGGAGGGAGAGGGAGAAAGAGATGTGGAGAAAGGGAAAACCAGCAACTAGCTGTGGGGCAGAGTGGTAGGAATTAGCAAATGCAGGCAGGGAGTCAGATGGAGAAGGGCAAAAATAGGGACAGTCTCCTGGGCAGAGAATGGGGGTTAAAAAAATAAGATGAGGGAGCTGGAGAGAGAAAGAAAGAGAAAAGGAAAACTAGTGATGGGCTAAAGAAAGAGAGGAGGGAATTAAAATTGGGGGCAGGGGGGGAGACAGAGAGCGCTGGGGAGAGAAGAAAGAGAGCCATTATGGGCAACTGCCCCATGTCTGAGCCCTCCCTAGGATCTGCATTGCCAGGACCCACGTACATTTGTGGGGTGTCAGGGTCTCCCGTGCCTGGCTTTCCCCAGCAAAGCTCCAAGCTGGTGCCGGTCTGTGCTGCAGCCCTGGGGCTGAGGCTGGGAGGGGCTCATCTGCCTGGTGGCTCTGACACAGAAATGATGAGCTGAAGCCCCGTGGCCATGGCCAGTTCCAAGTCACAGAGTACCTCAGCCTCTCTCCCTGAGATACAGGGTTACACGGAGGCTATGGCCGACACCTCCAGGGACTTTATTTTCAGTACTGATGCAATAACCTGTAACGTGGTTACTGTTCCAGTAACATGAGGATCCATCTCTGTGTAGTCCAATTTCAGGATCTGGACACGGCACAGGCCTACTGATAAGGGGATGCATTTCTCTCACACTGTGGACAAGCAATAGCACAATTAAATTTCACTTCTAATAGGACTCTAAGAAGTTACAGATGAAACAGCGCACACAGCAATGCAATAGGAATCGCCCAAGGGTCACCGGTTTTGTTTCAGGGCCTGTTGATCAGAGGGCCTTTCCGATTTTACTGCAGCACCATCTGGCTGTGAGACCTGTGCCTCAGCCCAGGTGTCGCTGAGATGATCGAGTGCCAGACCGCAAGCCGCCACATCTGCTCGGCAAGAGGAGCACCATTTTCTCTCCTCGCTGCTCCCCGCTGTTCCCGCACAACAAGGCTGGACAAGTCCGGTGTCCCACTCACTCCCAGAGCCTGTCTGAGCCGGGGCACGGGGAAAGGCTCCCCGCAGCTCTGGCAGATCCCGCAGGGAAGGACGCCCACCCCCTGCCCCAGAACACTTCTCCTCGCACGGGACAGACCCCCAGCACAGCCCCACCGGCGCTGCCCAGGAAGGGCCACAGGAAAGTCAACGAGTTTTGCTGCCAAGACAGCAAGACCAGGACTGAGCTCTGGTCAAGACCAGAGATGGAGAAGGACAAAACCACCTGAAAGCGCCCCAAGCCCCCCTCCCATCTCCAGCATCCAGGAAGACTGGGCAGCACACGCGTCAGCATTAAGGGCCAGAGTTGCCACCCCATCCCATCACCTTGGACACGAAAGTCACCTCCCCGAAAAAAAACGCTGAGATGCAAAGACGTGATGAGGATCGAAAAACTTCACTGATGTCAGGAAATCATGGGCAGGATGGGAAATCCTTGAGATGGGTAGTTGTTGTGGTATAGAGAATGGAACCACCACAGGGTTGGCTGAAGCACATAATGACACAACAATCACCGTGGAGGCGGAGACTTTGTTGCCCAGCAAACCCCACTCTGACCAAGTGCCAGGGCAGGTTCAGCAGCAGGCTCCCACTCCTCGTGGTGCTCCTGCCTGCCAGGAGACACACAGCTGCCTCTGCCTGCCAGTATCTCTCCCCATCACACCTCTTTGCTTGCCCCAACACAGAGGTTCCCTCTCTGGCTGCAGATGGCGTCACAGTTGCCTGGTGCCTTCAGCATTCCAGCCACGCTGCCCTCTGTCTCAGGGCTGTCCTGTGACCCTGCCCAGGCCCACGCCATCACCAACCAGCCGGCCCAGGCCACTGCTTTGCATGGGGTACCAGGGCTCTTGGCAGAGCCCCTGGACACCATGGCTCAGCACTGGCTGCAGGGCCTCCCTCTGCTCCACAGCCTGGCCGAAGGTGAGTTTTGGACTGCCCGAGCCTGCGGGCAGGAATTCCACGTACAGGAAACCTTCCATTGTCCTGGGGTTGAGCTGGGTTTTGTGGCTATTTCAGCAGGAGTGACCATGCCAGCAGGCCTGGAGGAGCCTCTGACCCTCCCTGATCTGGGACCAGATGTCTTCTCCAAAAATTTTCCCGAGTTGGCAAGGGAGAACCTGCAGTTCCAGGACGACCAGGAATTTACCGTGTCCATCGACAACGTGCTCGCCTGCCTTGACACCATGGATGGCAAGGACACCATCCCTGATGTCCTCAACTTCCCTGCCTTCTTTCAAGACCTCTATGACTTCTGCAGGTAGGTAGCTGAGGGCGGCTGCCCCAAGGAGCAAGCGCTGCTGGTGGTGCTGGGGAATGGCAAGGACACTGTCCATGATGTCCTCAGCTCCCCCAGCTTGACCACCTCCCTCACCAAGCTCTTCCACCTCTTGGAATACAGGGCAGAATGCAGGTACACCCCAGAGCACGTGGCAGCGATGATGCTGGGGGACAGCCAAATCACCTTCCCTGATGTCCCCGACAGCCTTGAGAGCACTGCCTCTTTCACGGAAGTTCCCGACATCCTGGAGCACGGGGCAGAGGGCAACAGCCTCGATTACCAACTGCCCGTGGCAATGCTGGGGGACGTCAATCTCTTCAGGAGGATGGCGGCCTCTCCCTTGCAGGAACCCAAGGGGAAGGAGAGGGCTGTGGCAGCTGCCCCCCAGCGTCACCCACCTTGCACCACCCCACTGGTGGAGGAGGCGCTCAAGAGGCAGCCCCGGGTGGTTCTGACCCGTCTGCCACTGCTGCCAAAGGACCTCTCCTGCCGGGTGGTTTTGTCCCGCTTGCCACTGCCGCCAGAGGCCGTCTCCTGCCCAGTGGTGCCCAAATCAGGAGCGGCAGAACGCAAGAAGACCAAGCGCCCCGTGTCAGCCGGCACCTGCAAGAAGGAAGACACCTCCCTGCAGGATAACATCCCAGCAAAGAGAAAGAAGAAGACGGGGGTGCGCCCGCGGGGAAAACGCTAGAAACCCTCTGGAAGGGGAAGCTGGGTGAGGACGAAGCGGTGGTGGGCAGCATTGGCACACAGAGAGATCCAAAGGCAGGGAAACGCACCCAGCTGCTCCAGCCCCAGCCCTCTCCCAGATCCCTGTTCCTTCTTATTTCAATAAAAGACTTGGGTGTTCACTTGGCAGTGCCTCTCTCTGCCTGCGGTCGTTTGTGCAGTGGCAGAGGAGAACAGCGGTGTTCATGCAGCCCCTGCCCACCCCACAGAGCGCTGAGCTTGGGTGTGGGGCCGCTGACAGGATGGGGACATGGAGAATCGCTCTTGGAGCTGGGCACCCATGGGAGCCTTGTTTTTGGCACTTCTTGTATCCTAGACGGTCACCAGAGAAGCATGTGAACCATCATCCCTGGAAGTGACTCTGATCTATCTCTCCACAGTCACCACCAGCGAGCAAAAGGGAGAAATGCAATTACTACCAAGAAAAAGAAGTGCCAGAGCTATTCTGGGAAGGGGAAAGGGGAGGAATCCACCAGGACAAGGCCTGCTTTTGTCTGTAGGTTTGCTGACGAGTACGGAGACCAACACACTTGAAAAACCCTTGCTCGGTGAATTACTGCTCTCTCATAACCTAAGTAGCTCAACCACTCCAAGTGCAGCACAGTCTTCTGGAAAGACAAAAAGCGTAAGACATGCCGACAGGCAGCTGCATGAGCCCTTCCTCTGGTCAAGGCCGTAACACCCTTGCTCGCCGTCATTAATGATGGCATTGCTGATGGACTTACTGCGGCTGAACACCCTGAGCCCAGTGGCACAATCTGACTCTCTTAAGGGCTTGTGTGTTGGTAAAGGTTGAGGCTGTTGAGGGTGGATCTGAGTCAGTAGAAAACCCAGATTCCTCCCCGGCTGCCCTACTTCCACTGGACTCTTTCAACTAACGTTGGTGTATGTGCAACACCAGACCAGTGTCCCCAGGGCAATGTTGATCTGCTTGAAAGAAAAGAAGGCCCTGTAATGGGGTCTGGACAGGCTGGATTGATTGGTTGAGGTAAATCGTATGAGGTTTAACAAGGCCAGGTGCTGGGTCCTGCACTGGGGTCACAAGAACCCTATGCAATGCTTCAGCCTTGAGGAAGAGCGGCTGGAAAGCTGCCTGGTGGAAAAGGACTTGCACCTGCTGTTTGACAGTGGCTGAGCATGCAGCAGCAGTGCACCCAGGTGGCCAAGAAGGCACACACCATCCTGGTTTGTAGCCAAAACGGTGGCCAGCAGGATTAGGGAAGGGACGGTGCCCCTGTGCTCAGCGCATTCTCGTGAGAGCCTGCAGTGCGGTCACACAGTGCTCAGGACCACGAGGCGGTCCCAACTCCCCCGCCCAGGCTGCGCCAGTGCCTGGTGCAAAACACGTCCGTTGCCCAGTTCAGGGAGGGCTGAGGTGTCCCGCCACAGGGCGAGGAAGCGACGCGAGGGAGAGCAACTCAGCTCGCAGCCCGCCTGCGCTGCCCCGTGCTGCGCACAAAGATGGCGCTCGCCCGCCTGAGAGAGAGGAGCGGCGCGCGGTCGCCACGGCAGCGGCAGCAGCCTCGCCCCCGTTGCCGTGGGGACGGGCGGTGCCTGCTGCTATCCCGCCCGCCCGCCGGGAGCGTGAACAGCGCGGGGCTGGGTGGGGGGCAGGCGAAGAGCGATGCCCCTTTTCCCTGTCACGATGCCCCTTTTCCCTGTCACGATGCCCCTTTCTTCCCTCGTGGTGTCCTTCTCCCCCGCCCCCGTGATGCCCCATTCCCTTTCCCTGGCTCCTCAAGCTCCGGGAGTCACGGTCGCTTTCCGCGGGTGCTGCATGTAGATGCCAAGCCGGCTTTTCCTTCGGGAACTGCCACCTGTGGCTGTGGGATGGGAATTGTCAGCACAGCTGGGATGCCGAGGCAGCTGGCTCTCATAAAAGGCTTTCATCTGGTATTGCTGCTCTGTTTTAAATGAGATCTACCCATCTATGTATCCTGGTTTTCCAGCCATTGCATACAGTGGCGAGAGATCCAACACAGAGACAACCCAGCAAATTAAAGAGCAGAACATTTGCGATAATTAAGTCGAGCACTTTCTGATGGAGCAATTAGTGAAGTGCAAGTAAGCAAGAAGGCAGTGTTTCTTTACCCCTTGTACCAAGGTGAGTAAGTGCTTTGGGTCGGTTGGTTTGGGGTTTTTTTTTTTTGAAGCCGAGTTTCAGAAAAGCCAAAGCCTGGTGCTTACTCCAGAGCTGCTTATTATCTTGTCTGCCCTAAGACACTTCGCTTACATCAATGAAACAGCATTTGCAGCACTTGGAATTACTTCAGTAAGTGTCCTGTGCACCTTTCCTGGTGTAATTCCTTAGGCTGTTTTGTTGTGGGTTTTTTTCATTATCTGCCACTCCGTTTTCCTGTCCATAGGTATCTATTTATATTTTGTTCTTGCTCATTAGAAATTGAGAGAGGAATGTGCTGGGATGTGGGGTGTTGGGTGTTTTTTATCTGGAGAGGTGGGCAGTTTGGGGATTGGGCTTGGTATTTTTACAAATCAAGAACTGCAAATGGGCACCTGCAAACAGACAGGTCCTGCCTTTGCTTTTGTTAATGGGCAAGGAGGAAATGAAACGAAAGGTTTAAGTGTCTCCTGCCGTCTTTTGTGCCTCTTGCTGCTCCTTAGAAGCAGTTTTCTTCATGAAGATGTACAATTCCCTGTATTAGGACACTTCATGTGAATACTCGAGTGCTGTTTCCAAACTTAAAGCAAGGTGTTCCCTTGTTTCAGCTGATCATCTAGAAGCTGTGTTTACTGCATCCCCCAGAATAAGCAAGCCTTTCCCAAAGCTGCAACGCAGCAAGTTGCTCGAGTTTCAGGTGGCCTTGATTTGTTAGTTGCCTGAAAAAGGGATGCTAGCAGTTAACTTTTACCCCAAGTGCTTTCCTTTCCATTATTGCAGGAGGGTAACACCAGAGGCCACTGAAACAACCAGAGACCCTGACAAGCTCAAAGAGCGCTTTTCCTCCAACATCGCCGATTCCAGGTCTCGGTGACCTTGCAAAACCTTCCCGTGAAGTGCCCTCTGGGTGCCGCAGGACCAAAGAAACCGATTCAGCCTGCGTCAGGCTGGCAAAGCAAGGAGGCACACCTGGTGAGCGTTTGCCTCGCTTCTTTGGTTTTCCTCTGTTTTCTTTAGCTCTGCTTGAGTGTGGTGGTGGAAGGTGCTTGTAGATACTACAGAAGAATCCTCTAGAATTTTGAAATCAACCTAAGGAAATAAATGAACAATTGAAAACATGAATACGAGAGGTCACCTTGTCAAGACATCATTGCATTCTGTTGTGCATAGATACCTTCCAGCAAAATGTGTAGTTCTGCACTGTTCTTATCTAAGTAGATGACGATGGTTTAGCAGCATTTGAGTGAGGTCTTCACAATTTATGCTTAGGCTATGGAAGTACTGGTCTGGTGAAAGCAATGTCACAAAAGAGCTTTTTCCCGCTTCTCCTTCCCAGACATCCTCTCCAGGAAGCTGCAGAAAAAGCTTCATTGGCACCTTTGTGACTTTGTCCCTCAGAACAAGGGAGACCCTCTTCCCCTTGCCCAGGCAGTGAGAGAGGAAGGATATGGTGCCTTGGATGCAGACCTCCACTTTCCATCAGGACACAGAAGCAGCCGTGGCCACCTTGTAGAGTAAAGGCCTTCAGCTCCTTCTTCCCTGCAAAACCACACAAGAGGGATGGAAACCCTCACCCCGTGGCCCTTCCACAGGCGTTTCCAAGGGTGCGTATTGCAACCATTGCGTCACCCAGGAAGGCCCTTTTTTTGGACCTGCTCTACAGATGGGCGGTTGCTTTTGAGAGGCATTTCAGAGCCAGAGAAGGGATGCAATGACCGTGCAGCCAGCTGGGGTTTAATTCGTCGTCTTACCAGGCAGGTAGTCCTTGTCGTCCATCAGATTGTGGGCAACGACAAAGTTCCTTGCCAGGGAAAATATGGGCCTCCGGACAGTCACGGCCTCATCTCACACCTGGATCCGTTTGAGGACAGAGTTGAAGGAGGCGAGGGTGGAAATTCGGATGTCCTGCAAGTGGAGGAAAAAAAGAAGTGCTGGAATATGGGCAGAAGCCGCCCGAGGGCATCCAGGGGGTCTCTAGCCGCTGGGATCATCCCTGCGGTACAATACCACCTACCAGAGGTGACAGCACATTGCATCTGCCCAGTTTGTCTCTCAGTGGGGACTTTTGGGGTGAGGCTCCTGCCTTCTGAGGAGCCACTGCCCCTCGCCCATGGGGACTCCTCATCCCTCTGGGTTGACAAGGACGATGTGGGTGTCGCCCCATCTTGCAACGCAGGAGGCGTTCCTGAATGTAGATGGCCCACCACGTCCCAGATGGCTGTTCTCTCTGGAAAGCAAAGGAAAACCAGGTCACGCTCTGCGTCTGCCGGCTCTAAACCCTCAACATCCCCCAAGCTGCAGCACAATGGCCGGGGGGAATTCTGATGGACAAGACAGGGTGACGGCCGTCCTGCAGCCCTTAAAGTCTGCAGCTCGCTGTCTCCTGCAGCCTTCATCTCCCCTGGGTTTGCATAGTACCTGTCCGGCGCTATCCTCAACATCCACTAACGTACGGAAACGGCCCAGACCAAAATTCCAAGCTGGCAGCTAGAAAGACATCAGCTTGCCCGAGAAGCTGTTGCTGTGCTTTAATGCCAGACAGACACCAAGCACCACCCAAGACGCTCACTCACTGTTTTCCAATCCTCGTGGACTGAGACAGAATCAGTTCAAGAAATTAAATAGCAAGAAGCAGCTAAATAAATGTAAGGAAAAGAGGAAAAATAAAAGGAAGGAGAGGAAAACAAAACTCAAGACAGACAAGCAATGCAAAAAGAAGCACTTGCTCAACCCCACTGGGCAATGTCCCCTGCTCACCTCCCCTGGTCTGATTGCTGAGCACGGTATCCTATGGTAAGGAATATCCCGTTGGTCAGTTGGAGTCCACTCTCCTGGCTGTGTCCCCTCCCAGCACCTTGTGCACCCCCAGCGGCCCCTCTCTCAGGGCAGTGAGAGGAGCAGAAAGGGCCTTAACGCTGTGTAAGCCCTGCTCAGCGGTGACAACAACATCCATGTGTTCCCAACACTGATCCCAGCAGAAATCCAAACCACAGCCCCGTACCAGCTACTGAGGAGAAATCTAACTCTGTCCCAGCCAAATCCAGTACTCCTACAGATAGACATTTCCCGGCCTGCTCGTCTCGAATCCTCCAAAGCTCAGGCTGTCTCTCAGCAAACCAAGCGTAAGAGCAGCCTCCAAGCAGCGGGAGAAGAGGCTCCCTGAGCAGAGAGATTCCCGCCCCTGCTCCTGGCCCTGGCATGAAACTCACTCGATTCCTCTGCAGCTTTCTGGCTGCAGATGGAACAAGGCACAACTCCTCTAGTACGCTTTTTCCCGTCAAGCCCGTGCCCTGAGCAGGGCTCGAGCAGATGGAAACACAATATTTTGCCCAGCCTTTTCCAGGGCCACTTTTGCTTCCTGGCACCAAGCTGCTGTCCATCCCAGAGCTTGGGAAGGGATGGGGGCTTTTGCTCAGCAATCTGACCAAGTGTCCATGAGAAGTGAGAGCCTCAGGCCTTGCTCGGCCCCATGGGGACCCAGCCCAGCTGGTGGGTGTCTCCTTGCCCCACTGGGGCTCAGTGTGGCATCGCGGGGGGCTGGGAAGCTCCTCACGCCCTGACCTGTGTCCAGGGAGGAGGGCCTGGGGGCACGACCTCGGCACAGGTAGAGACTTCATTCCTAAATCTAAGGGCTTAGACCCTAAAAATGTAGCCTTGGACCATAAAGTGAGGATTTGAAGCCTAAAATCGGGCCTCAAAAATTGACCATGCAGCTTTGGGCCACGAGATCGTATGTTTGTGCCCTAAAAATCAATCTCTGGGCCTAAAAATGTGGCTTGGAAACGCAGAAGGGCTTTGGAAAGTCAAATTAAGGCTTTGGGCCCTTAGAAGGAGGTGGTCTGACCAAATAAATGACAGTCTGGACCCTCAAAATGCAACTTCAAACCTATTCAACACAGCTTTGGAATCTATAAATGAGAGTTCAGACCCTAAAAATGAAGCTTTGCATCTTAAAATGAGGCTTTGACTCCCTGCAGATTGTCATCCTGAGACTGTGCGCCCTGAAGTGAGGGTTTGCCAACTAATAAAGCTGCTTTGGGTCATAAAAACAAAGGCTTGGACCTTAAAAGATAAAGTTTCGGCACCCAAAAATCCCACCATGCAACCTGAAAACGAAGATTTCACCTCTAAACAAGGACTTTCGGGGGCTCTAAAAAAGAGGATTTGGGACTGAGAAACGGTAAGAATGCACTGCGGGCCCTAAAATGGGACTTCAGAGGAGATTTTAGAGGACAGCCCTATGGAAAATCCCTGGAACAATGCACTCAGCTACAAGCCAGGAAGAGCCACCGAATGGGGACAACACTACTAAAGGATAACCAGAACCTCTAGGGTTTTAGAGGGTGGGGGAGGATTCTGCAGAGCATACACTCACCTGGTGAAGGGAGAGCACTCTGCCTCGAGGAGAAGACCGTGCAAGGTGTCCCTACCGCAGGGAGGGGCTCTGCTCACATTCCTGCTGCTTCAGGAGGACACAAAATGGCTCCATTCATAGCCAAATGGAGTCCTGGTCATATATGGTCGTGTTGGCACCTATTGGCTGGAGGGGTCTGGGAGGCAGCACTAGGATGGAGTCTGGGACGTGGGTCACAGATCCCCTGCTCCAGCCCTGTGGGGTCCTTCCTCGAGGGACAGGTGTACCTGCCACAGGAAGCTCTCTGGAAAGTTCTGCCTGGCCCCCGCAGCCCCATGACTCTGCAAGGAGGGGAGGGCAGGGAGGCGTAATGGGGATGAGGAGCCGGGATAGAGCAGGATGGAGGGGGAAAGAGATGGAGGGGAAGAGAGCAGTGTGACCTCTTCCTGAAAATGCCAGCAAATAAACTCTCTAAGACTCATTTTGGAGTTTTAGAAGGCGAACACCCTTTATTTCAGCGCTGAATGCGTGAGCCAACGATTTCCATCCATCATGCACAAGGAGACGAGCTGGGGACGGAATATATTTTCCACTTACATGCACTGTACACTATATATATTTTCCACTTACATTCTCTGCCTGGCTTTGCATTGTTTAGAGATAGAAAGACTACAAACAGAGGTGATCATAGTAGACGACACATCTGTTCAGCACATATCATACTTCACACAAGACATCATCCTTTCTCAAAGAACGGTGCCTGGAAATACACTCTTTGAAAGAAACTTTACTGAAGTCACTTAGAAAACTAATTGTATAGAAAATTGGTTCTACTTCAGCTTAAATCAAAAACTTTCCGTTTTCGCAGTGGCAAAGATGTCCTGTATCAAATAGTCCTTGTATCAAACCGAGAAGTGGGAGAGGGAGTGGGGCAGAGGGGCAGAGGGGGAAAGGGTGAGAGGGAAAAATGGAGGGGAGGGAGAGAGGGAAAGGCTGGGAGAGAGCGGGAGAGCGAGCCAGGGACGGGCGGGAAACGATCCAAGAGGTGAGGGGAACAGAGGGATGTGGGTCAGGAGGAGGAGGCGAACAAGGAGAGAACAGCAATGGCCTCCAGGATGAGGAGGAAGAGCAAAGGGGCTGGGAAGTAGGACGGAGGCTGGGAGAGAAGGGAGGAGGCCCAGGCAGCAGAGCAGGAGATGTAGGCGGGGCAGAGGGGACCGGCTGCAGGGAGAGGGAGGAAAAATAAGCCCAGGAAGCAGGCCATGGCGACAGGAAAAAGAGAAGGGGAGGGAGAGGGAGAAAGAGATGTGGAGAAAGGGAAAACCAGCAACTAGCTGTGGGGCAGAGTGGTAGGAATTAGCAAATGCAGGCAGGGAGTCAGATGGAGAAGGGCAAAAATAGGGACAGTCTCCTGGGCAGAGAATGGGGGTTAAAAAAATAAGATGAGGGAGCTGGAGAGAGAAAGAAAGAGAAAAGGAAAACTAGTGATGGGCTAAAGAAAGAGAGGAGGGAATTAAAATTGGGGGCAGGGGGGGAGACAGAGAGCGCTGGGGAGAGAAGAAAGAGAGCCATTATGGGCAACTGCCCCATGTCTGAGCCCTCCCTAGGATCTGCATTGCCAGGACCCACGTACATTTGTTGGGTGTCAGGGTCTCCCGTGCCTGGCTTTCCCCAGCAAAGCTCCAAGCTGGTGCCGGTCTGTGCTGCAGCCCTGGGGCTGAGGCTGGGAGGGGCTCATCTGCCTGGTGGCTCTGACACAGAAATGATGAGCTGAAGCCCCGTGGCCATGGCCAGTTCCAAGTCACAGAGTACCTCAGCCTCTCTCCCTGAGATACAGGGTTACACGGAGGCTATGGCCGACACCTCCAGGGACTTTATTTTCAGTACTGATGCAATAACCTGTAACGTGGTTACTGTTCCAGTAACATGAGGATCCATCTCTGTGTAGTCCAATTTCAGGATCTGGACACGGCACAGGCCTACTGATAAGGGGATGCATTTCTCTCACACTGTGGACAAGCAATAGCACAACAAAATTTCACTTCTAATAGGACTCTAAGAAGTTACAGATGAAACAGCGCACACAGCAATGCAATAGGAATCGCCCAAGGGTCACCGGTTTTGTTTCAGGGCCTGTTGATCAGAGGGCCTTTCCGATTTTACTGCAGCACCATCTGGCTGTGAGACCTGTGCCTCAGCCCAGGTGTCGCTGAGATGATCGAGTGCCAGACCGCAAGCCGCCACATCTGCTCGGCAAGAGGAGCACCATTTTCTCTCCTCGCTGCTCCCCGCTGTTCCCGCACAACAAGGCTGGACAAGTCCGGTGTCCCACTCACTCCCAGAGCCTGTCTGAGCCGGGGCACGGGGAAAGGCTCCCCGCAGCTCTGGCAGATCCCGCAGGGAAGGACGCCCACCCCCTGCCCCAGAACACTTCTCCTCGCACGGGACAGACCCCCAGCACAGCCCCACCGGCGCTGCCCAGGAAGGGCCACAGGAAAGTCAACGAGTTTTGCTGCCAAGACAGCAAGACCAGGACTGAGCTCTGGTCAAGACCAGAGATGGAGAAGGACAAAACCACCTGAAAGCGCCCCAAGCCCCCCTCCCATCTCCAGCATCCAGGAAGACTGGGCAGCACACGCGTCAGCATTAAGGGCCAGAGTTGCCACCCCATCCCATCACCTTGGACACGAAAGTCACCTCCCCGAAAAAAAACGCTGAGATGCAAAGACGTGATGAGGATCGAAAAACTTCACTGATGTCAGGAAATCATGGGCAGGATGGGAAATCCTTGAGATGGGTAGTTGTTGTGGTATAGAGAATGGAACCACCACAGGGTTGGCTGAAGCACATAATGACACAACAATCACCGTGGAGGCGGAGACTTTGTTGCCCAGCAAACCCCACTCTGACCAAGTGCCAGGGCAGGTTCAGCAGCAGGCTCCCACTCCTCGTGGTGCTCCTGCCTGCCAGGAGACACACAGCTGCCTCTGCCTGCCAGTATCTCTCCCCATCACACCTCTTTGCTTGCCCCAACACAGAGGTTCCCTCTCTGGCTGCAGATGGCGTCACAGTTGCCTGGTGCCTTCAGCATTCCAGCCACGCTGCCCTCTGTCTCAGGGCTGTCCTGTGACCCTGCCCAGGCCCACGCCATCACCAACCAGCCGGCCCAGGCCACTGCTTTGCATGGGGTACCAGGGCTCTTGGCAGAGCCCCTGGACACCATGGCTCAGCACTGGCTGCAGGGCCTCCCTCTGCTCCACAGCCTGGCCGAAGGTGAGTTTTGGACTGCCCGAGCCTGCGGGCAGGAATTCCACGTACAGGAAACCTTCCATTGTCCTGGGGTTGAGCTGGGTTTTGTGGCTATTTCAGCAGGAGTGACCATGCCAGCAGGCCTGGAGGAGCCTCTGACCCTCCCTGATCTGGGACCAGATGTCTTCTCCAAAAATTTTCCCGAGATGGCAAGGGAGAACCTGCAGTTCCAGGACGACCAGGAATTTACCGTGTCCATCGACAACGTGCTCGCCTGCCTTGACACCATGGATGGCAAGGACACCATCCCTGATGTCCTCAACTTCCCTGCCTTCTTTCAAGACCTCTATGACTTCTGCAGGTAGGTAGCTGAGGGCGGCTGCCCCAAGGAGCAAGCGCTGCTGGTGGTGCTGGGGAATGGCAAGGACACTGTCCATGATGTCCTCAGCTCCCCCAGCTTGACCACCTCCCTCACCAAGCTCTTCCACCTCTTGGAATACAGGGCAGAATGCAGGTACACCCCAGAGCACGTGGCAGCGATGATGCTGGGGGACAGCCAAATCACCTTCCCTGATGTCCCCGACAGCCTTGAGAGCACTGCCTCTTTCACGGAAGTTCCCGACATCCTGGAGCACGGGGCAGAGGGCAACAGCCTCGATTACCAACTGCCCGTGGCAATGCTGGGGGACGTCAATCTCTTCAGGAGGATGGCGGCCTCTCCCTTGCAGGAACCCAAGGGGAAGGAGAGGGCTGTGGCAGCTGCCCCCCAGCGTCACCCACCTTGCACCACCCCACTGGTGGAGGAGGCGCTCAAGAGGCAGCCCCGGGTGGTTCTGACCCGTCTGCCACTGCTGCCAAAGGACCTCTCCTGCCGGGTGGTTTTGTCCCGCTTGCCACTGCCGCCAGAGGCCGTCTCCTGCCCAGTGGTGCCCAAATCAGGAGCGGCAGAACGCAAGAAGACCAAGCGCCCCGTGTCAGCCGGCACCTGCAAGAAGGAAGACACCTCCCTGCAGGATAACATCCCAGCAAAGAGAAAGAAGAAGACGGGGGTGCGCCGGCGGGGAAAACGCTAGAAACCCTCTGGAAGGGGAAGCTGGGTGAGGACGAAGCGGTGGTGGGCAGCATTGGCACACAGAGAGATCCAAAGGCAGGGAAACGCACCCAGCTGCTCCAGCCCCAGCCCTCTCCCAGATCCCTGTTCCTTCTTATTTCAATAAAAGACTTGGGTGTTCACTTGGCAGTGCCTCTCTCTGCCTGCGGTCGTTTGTGCAGTGGAGAAGGAGGACAGCAGTGTTCATGCAGCCCTTGCCCACCCCACAGAGCGCTGAGCTTGGGTGTGGGGCCGCTGACAGGATGGGGACATGGAGAATCGCTCTTGGAGCTGGGCACCCATGGGAGCCTTGTTTTTGGCACTTCTTATATCCTAGACGGTCACCAGAGAAGCATGTGAACCATCATCCCTGGAAATGACTCTGATCTATCTCTCCACAGTCACCACCAGCGAGCAAATGGGAGAAATTCAATTACTACCAAGAAAAGAAGTGCCAGAGCTATTCTGGGAAGGGGAAAGGGGAGGAATCCACCAGGACAAGGCCTGCTTTTGTCTGTAGGTTTGCTGACGAGTACGGAGAACGACACACTTGAAAAACCCTTGCTCGGTGAATTACTGCTCTCTCAAAACCTAAGTAGCTCAGAGCCAGAGAAGGGATGCAATGACCGTGCAGCCAGCTGGGGTTTAATTCGTCGTCTTACCAGGCAGGTAGTCCTTGTCGTCCATCAGATTGTGGGCAACGACAAAGTTCCTTGCCAGGGAAAATATGGGCCTCCGGACAGTCACGGCCTCATCTCACACCTGGATCCGTTTGAGGACAGATTTGAAGGAGGCGAGGGTGGAAATTCGGATGTCCTGCAAGTGGAGGAAAAAGAGAAGTGCTGGAATATGGGCAGAAGCCACCCGAGGGAATCCAGGGGGTCTCTAGCCGCTGGGATCATCCCTGCGGTACAATACCACCTACCAGAGGTGACAGCACATTGCATCTGCCCAGTTTGTCTCTCAGTGGGGACTTTTGGGGTGAGGCTCCTGCCTTCTGAGGAGCCACTGCCCCTCGCCCATGGGGACTCCTCATCCCTCTGGGTTGACAAGGACGATGTGGGTGTCGCCCCATCTTGCAACGCAGGAGGCGTTCCTGAATGTAGATGGCCACCACGTCCCAGATGGCTGTTCTCTCTGGAAAGCAAAGGAAAACCAGGTCACGCTCTGCGTCTGCCGGCTCTAAACCCTCAACATCCCCCAAGCTGCAGCGCAATGGCCGGGGAGAATTCTCATGGACAAGACAGGGTGACAGCCGTCCTGCAGCCCTTAAAGTCTGCAGCTCGCTGTCTCCTGCAGCCTTCATCTCCCCTGGGTTTGCATAGTACCTGTCCGGCGCTATCCTCAACATCCACTAACGTACGGAAACGGCCCAGACCAAAATTCCAAGCTGGCAGCTAGAAAGACATCAGCTTGCCCGAGAAGCTGTTGCTGTGCTTTAATGCCAGACAGACACCAAGCACCACCCAAGACGCTCACTCACTGTTTTCCAATCCTCGTGGACTGAGACAGAATCAGTTCAAGAAATTAAACAGCAAGAAGCAGCTAAATAAATGTAAGGTAAAGAGGAAAAATAAAAGGAAATTGAGGAAAACAAAACTCAAGACAGACAAGCAATGCAAACAGAAGCACTTGCTCACTCCCACTGGGCAATGTCCCCTGCTCACCTCCTCTGGTCTGATTGCTGAGCACGGTATCCTATGGTAAGGAATATCCCGTTGGTCCGTTGGAGTCCACTCTCCTGGCTCTGTCCCCTCCCAGCACCTTGTGCACCCCCAGCGGCCCCTCTCTCAGGGCAGTGAGAGGAGCAGAAAGGGCCTTAACGCTGTGTAAGCCCTGCTCCACGGTGACAACAACATCCCTGTGTTCCCAACACTGATCCCAGCAGAAATCCAAACCACAGCCCCGTACCAGCCACTGAGGAGAAATCTAACTCTATCCCAGCCAAATCCAGTACTCCTACAGATAGACATTTCCCGGCCTGCTCGTCTCGAATCCTCCAAAGCTCAGGCTGTCTCTCAGCAAACCAAGCGTAAGAGCAGCCTCCAAGCAGTGGGAGAAGAGGCTCCCTGAGCAGAGAGATTCCCGCCCCTGCTCCTGGCCCTGGCATGAAACTCACTCGATTCCTCTGCAGCTTTCTGGCTGCAGATGGAACGTGGCACAACTCCTCTAGTACGCTTTTTCCCGTCAAGCCCGTGCACTGAGCAGGGCTGGGGCAGATGGAAACACAATATTTTGCCCAGCCTTTTCCAGGGCCACTTTTGCTTCCTGGCACCAAGCTGCTGTCCATCCCAGAGCTTGGGAAGGGATGGCGGCTTTTGCTCAGCAATCTGACCAAGTGTCCATGAGAAGTGAGAGCCTCAGGCCTTGCTCGGCCCCATGGGGACCCAGCCCAGCTGGTGGGTGTCTCCTTGCCCCACTGGGGCTCAGTGTGGCATCGCGGGGGGCTGGGAAGCTCCTCACGCCCTGACCTGTGTCCAGGGAGGAGGGCCTGGGGGCACGACCTCGGCACAGGTAGAGACTTCATTCCTAAATCTAAGGGCTTAGACCCTAAAAATGTAGCCTTGGACCATAAAGTGAGGATTTGAAGCCTAAAATCGGGCCTCAAAAATTGATCATGCAGCTTTGGGCCACGAGATCGTATGTTTGTGCCCTAAAAATCAATCTCTGGGCCTAAAAATGTGGCTTGGAAACGCAGAAGGGCTTTGGAAAGTCAAATTAAGGCTTTGGGCCCTCTAAGTTTCCTTTGGGCCCTTAGAAGGAGGTGGTCTGACCAAATAAATGACAGTCTGGACCCTCAAAATGCAACTTCAGACCTATTCAACACAGCTTTGGAATCTATAAATGAGAGTTCAGACCCTAAAAATGAAGCTTTGCATCTTAAAATGAGGCTTTGACTCCCTGCAGATTGTCATCCTGAGACTGTGCGCCCTGAAGTGAGGGTTTGCCAACTAATAAAGCTGCTTTGGGTCATAAAAACAAAGGCTTGGACCTTAAAAGATAAAGTTTCGGCACCCAAAAATCCCACCATGCAACCTGAAAACAAAGATTTCACCTCTAAACAAGGACTTTCGGGGGCTCTAAAAAAGAGGATTTGGGACTGAGAAACGGTAAGAATGCACTGCGGGCCCTAAAATGGGACTTCAGAGGAGATTTTAGAGGACAGCCCTATGGAAAATCCCTGGAACAATGCACTCAGCTACAAGCCAGGAAGAGCCACCGAATGGGGACAACACTACTAAAGGATAACCAGAACCTCTAGGGTTTTAGAGGGTGGGGGAGGATTCTGCAGAGCATACACTCACCTGGTGAAGGGAGAGCACTCTGCCTCGAGGAGAAGACCGTGCAAGGTGTCCCTACCGCAGGGAGGGGCTCTGCTCACATTCCTGCTGCTTCAGGAGGACACAAAATGGCTCCATTCATAGCCAAATGGAGTCCTGGTCATATATGGTCGTGTTGGCACCTATTGGCTGGAGGGGTCTGGGAGGCAGCACTAGGATGGAGTCTGGGACGTGGGTCACAGATCCCCTGCTCCAGCCCTGTGGGGTCCTTCCTCGAGGGACAGGTGTACCTGCCACAGGAAGCTCTCTGGAAAGTTCTGCCTGGCCCCCGCAGCCCCATGACTCTGCAAGGAGGGGAGGGCAGGGAGGCGTAATGGGGATGAGGAGCCGGGATAGAGCAGGATGGAGGGGGAAAGAGATGGAGGGGAAGAGAGCAGTGTGACCTCTTCCTGAAAATGCCAGCAAATAAACTCTCTAAGACTCATTTTGGAGTTTTAGAAGGCGAACACCCTTTATTTCAGCGCTGAATGCGTGAGCCAACGATTTCCATCCATCATGCACAAGGAGACGAGCTGGGGACGGAATATATTTTCCACTTACATGCACTGTACACTATATATATTTTCCACTTACATTCTCTGCCTGGCTTTGCATTGTTTAGAGATAGAAAGACTACAAACAGAGGTGATCATAGTAGAAGACACATCTGTTCAGCACATATCATACTTCACACAAGACATCATCCTTTCTCAAAGAACGGTGCCTGGAAATACACTCTTTGAAAGAAACTTTACTGAAGTCACTTAGAAAACTAATTGTATAGAAAATTGGTTCTACTTCAGCTTAAATCAAAAACTTTCCGTTTTCGCAGTGGCAAAGATGTCCTGTATCAAATAGTCCTTGTATCAAACCGAGAAGTGGGAGAGGGAGTGGGGCAGAGGGGCAGAGGGGGAAAGGGTGAGAGGGAAAAATGGAGGGGAGGGAGAGAGGGAAAGGCTGGGAGAGAGCGGGAGAGCGAGCCAGGGACGGGCGGGAAACGATCCAAGAGGTGAGGGGAACAGAGGGATGTGGGTCAGGAGGAGGAGGCGAACAAGGAGAGAACAGCAATGGCCTCCAGGATGAGGAGGAAGAGCAAAGGGGCTGGGAAGTAGGACGGAGGCTGGGAGAGAAGGGAGGAGGCCCAGGCAGCAGAGCAGGAGATGTAGGCGGGGCAGAGGGGACCGGCTGCAGGGAGAGGGAGGAAAAATAAGCCCAGGAAGCAGGCCATGGCGACAGGAAAAAGAGAAGGGGAGGGAGAGGGAGAAAGAGATGTGGAGAAAGGGAAAACCAGCAACTAGCTGTGGGGCAGAGTGGTAGGAATTAGCAAATGCAGGCAGGGAGTCAGATGGAGAAGGGCAAAAATAGGGACAGTCTCCTGGGCAGAGAATGGGGGTTAAAAAAATAAGATGAGGGAGCTGGAGAGAGAAAGAAAGAGAAAAGGAAAACTAGTGATGGGCTAAAGAAAGAGAGGAGGGAATTAAAATTGGGGGCAGGGGGGGAGACAGAGAGCGCTGGGGAGAGAAGAAAGAGAGCCATTATGGGCAACTGCCCCATGTCTGAGCCCTCCCTAGGATCTGCATTGCCAGGACCCACGTACATTTGTTGGGTGTCAGGGTCTCCCGTGCCTGGCTTTCCCCAGCAAAGCTCCAAGCTGGTGCCGGTCTGTGCTGCAGCCCTGGGGCTGAGGCTGGGAGGGGCTCATCTGCCTGGTGGCTCTGACACAGAAATGATGAGCTGAAGCCCCGTGGCCATGGCCAGTTCCAAGTCACAGAGTACCTCAGCCTCTCTCCCTGAGATACAGGGTTACACGGAGGCTATGGCCGACACCTCCAGGGACTTTATTTTCAGTACTGATGCAATAACCTGTAACGTGGTTACTGTTCCAGTAACATGAGGATCCATCTCTGTGTAGTCCAATTTCAGGATCTGGACACGGCACAGGCCTACTGATAAGGGGATGCATTTCTCTCACACTGTGGACAAGCAATAGCACAACAAAATTTCACTTCTAATAGGACTCTAAGAAGTTACAGATGAAACAGCGCACACAGCAATGCAATAGGAATCGCCCAAGGGTCACCGGTTTTGTTTCAGGGCCTGTTGATCAGAGGGCCTTTCCGATTTTACTGCAGCACCATCTGGCTGTGAGACCTGTGCCTCAGCCCAGGTGTCGCTGAGATGATCGAGTGCCAGACCGCAAGCCGCCACATCTGCTCGGCAAGAGGAGCACCATTTTCTCTCCTCGCTGCTCCCCGCTGTTCCCGCACAACAAGGCTGGACAAGTCCGGTGTCCCACTCACTCCCAGAGCCTGTCTGAGCCGGGGCACGGGGAAAGGCTCCCCGCAGCTCTGGCAGATCCCGCAGGGAAGGACGCCCACCCCCTGCCCCAGAACACTTCTCCTCGCACGGGACAGACCCCCAGCACAGCCCCACCGGCGCTGCCCAGGAAGGGCCACAGGAAAGTCAACGAGTTTTGCTGCCAAGACAGCAAGACCAGGACTGAGCTCTGGTCAAGACCAGAGATGGAGAAGGACAAAACCACCTGAAAGCGCCCCAAGCCCCCCTCCCATCTCCAGCATCCAGGAAGACTGGGCAGCACACGCGTCAGCATTAAGGGCCAGAGTTGCCACCCCATCCCATCACCTTGGACACGAAAGTCACCTCCCCGAAAAAAAACGCTGAGATGCAAAGACGTGATGAGGATCGAAAAACTTCACTGATGTCAGGAAATCATGGGCAGGATGGGAAATCCTTGAGATGGGTAGTTGTTGTGGTATAGAGAATGGAACCACCACAGGGTTGGCTGAAGCACATAATGACACAACAATCACCGTGGAGGCGGAGACTTTGTTGCCCAGCAAACCCCACTCTGACCAAGTGCCAGGGCAGGTTCAGCAGCAGGCTCCCACTCCTCGTGGTGCTCCTGCCTGCCAGGAGACACACAGCTGCCTCTGCCTGCCAGTATCTCTCCCCATCACACCTCTTTGCTTGCCCCAACACAGAGGTTCCCTCTCTGGCTGCAGATGGCGTCACAGTTGCCTGGTGCCTTCAGCATTCCAGCCACGCTGCCCTCTGTCTCAGGGCTGTCCTGTGACCCTGCCCAGGCCCACGCCATCACCAACCAGCCGGCCCAGGCCACTGCTTTGCATGGGGTACCAGGGCTCTTGGCAGAGCCCCTGGACACCATGGCTCAGCACTGGCTGCAGGGCCTCCCTCTGCTCCACAGCCTGGCCGAAGGTGAGTTTTGGACTGCCCGAGCCTGCGGGCAGGAATTCCACGTACAGGAAACCTTCCATTGTCCTGGGGTTGAGCTGGGTTTTGTGGCTATTTCAGCAGGAGTGACCATGCCAGCAGGCCTGGAGGAGCCTCTGACCCTCCCTGATCTGGGACCAGATGTCTTCTCCAAAAATTTTCCCGAGATGGCAAGGGAGAACCTGCAGTTCCAGGACGACCAGGAATTTACCGTATCCATCGACAACGTGCTCGCCTGCCTTGACACCATGGATGGCAAGGACACCATCCCTGATGTCCTCAACTTCCCTGCCTTCTTTCAAGACCTCTATGACTTCTGCAGGTAGGTAGCTGAGGGCGGCTGCCCCAAGGAGCAAGCGCTGCTGGTGGTGCTGGGGAATGGCAAGGACACTGTCTATGATGTCCTCAGCTCCCCCAGCTTGACCACCTCCCTCACCAAGCTCTTCCACCTCTTGGAATACAGGGCAGAATGCAGGTACACCCCAGAGCACGTGGCAGCGATGATGCTGGGGGACAGCCAAATCACCTTCCCTGATGTCCCCGACGGCCTTGAGAGCACTGCCTCTTTCACGGAAGTTCCCGACATCCTGGAGCACGGGGCAGAGGGCAACAGCCTCGATTACCAACTGCCCGTGGCAATGCTGGGGGACGTCAATCTCTTCAGGAGGATGGCGGCCTCTCCCTTGCAGGAACCCAAGGGGAAGGAGAGGGCTGTGGCAGCTGCCCCCCAGCGTCACCCACCTTGCACCACCCCACTGGTGGAGGAGGCGCTCAAGAGGCAGCCCCGGGTGGTTCTGACCCGTCTGCCACTGCTGCCAAAGGACCTCTCCTGCCGGGTGGTTTTGTCCCGCTTGCCACTGCCGCCAGAGGCCGTCTCCTGCCCAGTGGTGCCCAAATCAGGAGCGGCAGAACGCAAGAAGACCAAGCGCCCCGTGTCAGCCGGCACCTGCAAGAAGGAAGACACCTCCCTGCAGGATAACATCCCAGCAAAGAGAAAGAAGAAGACGGGGGTGCGCCGGCGGGGAAAACGCTAGAAACCCTCTGGAAGGGGAAGCTGGGTGAGGACGAAGCGGTGGTGGGGCAGCATTGGCACACAGAGAGATCCAAAGGCAGGGAAACGCACCCAGCTGCTCCAGCCCCAGCCCTCTCCCAGATCCCTGTTCCTTCTTATTTCAATAAAAGACTTGGGTGTTCACTTGGCAGTGCCTCTCTCTGCCTGCGGTCGTTTGTGCAGTGGAGAAGGACAGCAGTGTTCATGCAGCCCTTGCCCACCCCACAGAGCGCTGAGCTTGGGTGTGGGGCCGCTGACAGGATGGGGACATGGAGAATCGCTCTTGGAGCTGGGCACCCATGGGAGCCTTGTTTTTGGCACTTCTTATATCCTAGACGGTCACCAGAGAAGCATGTGAACCATCATCCCTGGAAATGACTCTGATCTATCTCTCCACAGTCACCACCAGCGAGCAAATGGGAGAAATTCAATTACTACCAAGAAAAGAAGTGCCAGAGCTATTCTGGGAAGGGGAAAGGGGAGGAATCCACCAGGACAAGGCCTGCTTTTGTCTGTAGGTTTGCTGACGAGTACGGAGAACGACACACTTGAAAAACCCTTGCTCGGTGAATTACTGCTCTCTCAAAACCTAAGTAGCTCAGAGCCAGAGAAGGGATGCAATGACCGTGCAGCCAGCTGGGGTTTAATTCGTCGTCTTACCAGGCAGGTAGTCCTTGTCGTCCATCAGATTGTGGGCAACGACAAAGTTCCTTGCCAGGGAAAATATGGGCCTCCGGACAGTCACGGCCTCATCTC